>CM028362.1:4472281-5192281 GCA_016624345.1 Platycodon grandiflorus
CAATGTTGGTTTGTGTTCATCCGTTTATGGACATATTTAATTTGTTTCATTTTTTATGACTACAATAGATAATGGGAAGGTACTGTACATGTTGGGTTTTCCTCCTAGTCAGAGGATGCCTAAAGGTTTTCCCATATAGTTACATGCATGCTTAAAGCCCATATGGGAACTAAGATTTAAGCAATTGTTGAAGGGTACATTGGGGGGTATTTTCTTAAACCTCTCTTCTCTTAAGCTTATAGATCAGATTAGGGTTAAATATAAGAAAGAGTTAAGAAAATAGTGAGAGATCTAGAACCACAATATTTTGGAGAGAAAAAGAGAAAAATGTTTCAGTAGAGACCAGTCCCAGAAAATTATGTTTATGGATTTGTTAGATGTTGGATTGAGCTCAAATTTTACGAGCACGTTTGGGAGAGGTAGCTAGACACAAATTTTGAACGGTGGAGATCGGGTTTTGAGGTCTGAATGAAGAGGGAGATATAATTTGTGCAACATGACTGTTTTTCTGGTGAAATTTAAACTTGATTTCTTATTTTCTTTGTGTACCATTTGTTGATGAGGTTTGCCAAGGGTTTGCAACTTTTGATAATTGTGATTGATGTATTCATCTAGTTGAATCTAGAGAGGACTCTTTGTGTTATCCATTCTTGTTGACAGTGGAAGAAAAACTGGACTCCAATATTCTTGTGGTTTTTCTTCCTCACCTTAAGAAGATTTTCCACGTAAAAATTTGTGTGTGTGTATAATGCGATTGGTGTTCTGAATTTCAAATTATTGGTTTGCTTAATTATTTTCTTGGAAATCTATTAATTGATCTATTTATTTGTTCAATTAAAGGGCAAACAGGTTTTGCTCCAATGTTTGTGTTCCTGTACAATATATTGGAAACTTAAAAATAGATTGTTTGGAGATGGAAGGAAGAATGGATACAAGTGCAAGTGCAGAAGTGCTCATCCCACTAATTAAAGAATGTAGTATAACGGATATATGTTTGCAGACAGTTGAAATCCTTATCCTTTCCCTCACCTCTTTATGTAAACCATTACCGGCCGATGATCAGCACTTGTGTCAACATCATATGAAAAATAATAATAATAATAAAAAAAAATATCCAGCAGAATCGAATCGATCTTCAAAGTGGTGAACCAACTCGATCACTTTCCCTGCAGGATACATATTCTATATATGATTTGACTTTTACGCTCTCATGATGAATGAATTCCTTGTGTGATTTTAATTCTGTAGTCTGCACATTTAAATTTGAACCATGGAGATCCTCATAACAGCCCACTGAGAAATAAAAGGTGGTGGAGATCGAATTAGTGGGGTTTATGTTTTTCCGGCATGCTTCTCATTTAGTGAATTCTTTTTTTTTTTTTTTTACATGAAGCGTATGGTAAAGATTTCATGGCATTCTAAAATAGTTGATCTGAGTGACAGATGGATTATTTTTCGAGATCATTGATTTCTGAAATATGAAAAAACCTGTAAAGCTGAATAGGAAGGAGGAGGGATCCAGTAACCTTAGTTCCATGCATTGATGAAAATAAGTACTGGTTGGAATTGACTTGGGGGTTTGATCAGTGAGGGCGCCATAGTGGACTAGGGATGGCCGGTAATGGGATGCAAATCAAAGATGGCGAATATATATAGATAGCTAGTATCTATATATGAATTGCATGCGGAGGAGTATATAAAAATATGGCAATACAAAAAGAGAATAAGTTTGAAGTAAGTAGGTCGGTCGGAGGAGGAATGGTTGATCAATTGAATCATGAGGAATAAAACAAACTAATTAAGGTCCGTCTTGGAGTATTAAATTCCATTTCAAAAGCCAAAAGGGTTGAGCTCAGGGGACCCCGGCCCGGCCCTAATTAGAAACCATTGTCAAAGTGATGGATCCTACTTAGTACAGTATAATAATTTAATTAAACACAGGCTCAGCTCCTCCCACAATAATTCATTCATTCATTCATGAATTGAATTGAATTGAATGACGACAGACATTTTAATCTGGGACATGGATTTTAGTACTACATCTATCCAGCCTTGACGCTTTAGCGCCTTTTTTTTTTGGCTACTCAGTTTCGGAGCCTACCACCTTGGACTTTCTAAATTTTCATGTGCTGTAACCAATTACTATATATATATATATAGTGATCTGACTCTACCACCTTGGTTCTTTTTCCATGCCTTCTCTTCCAATGCCATTACCTCATTTTATTTGTTCTTTATTATGTTTCATGCTCATGCTCACACTCCTATTATAATAATTTAAGACACATTGCGGCGTTTACCTGGAGGAGGCTACTAATTTGTATACAACACTTTCCGTCTCTAAATAAGTGTTTACATTTTTTTATTTTAAAAAATTAAAAAGTTGACTTTTGCGGCTTTTAGTAGCACCTTAGTGTCCATGTGTGTGTATATATATATATATATATATATATATATATATATATATTTATATTTATTCTAGGAAATGATATGTAGCACGGTGAAATTGAGAAACTTATATAAAAATATTGGACCCTCATTTTAGGACCAAAAAAAATTAAAAATAAACACTCATTTAGAGACAGCGAGAGTAATACATTATGGAAAAACACAAAAAATTTAGTGTGTATAACAGACGCATTGCAAATGTACATGTGGCTATTACGTACCTCTTCCGTCTCAAAAAAGTTGTCCTATTTCCTTATCGTAAATCAATGAAAAATTAAATTAAAATACTATTTAACATATACTCCTTCCGTCCCTAAATTATCGTTTGAATTGATCTGATACACGAATTAAGAATACTCAATTAACTTGATTATTAATATTAGTATAATGTGTAGTTTCCTTTAATACCTATGTGTATATGGCCTATAATTAAAGTAGGTAAAAAAAATAAGGATAAAATGATAAAAATGATATTTTAAAAGGAAAATTTTCAAACAAAATAATTATTTAAGGACGGACAAAAAAAAAAACAATAATTTAGAGACGGAGGAAGTACTTTTAGCTCATAAAATTTCAATTCAAACAACTTGTGTTTAGTGTTTACTGTCTACTGTGGCCAGCGCAAGGGGGTCTATATAGCTACTTGTCCTATATTTAATCAAATGTAGTCGGTTTGTTAAAGTAATTAGGGGTTAGAGCATCCACAATAATAACTCTTTATATCACTTTCTAAACACCTCATTTTTCGTTCAAGTTTCACTTTTTAACACTCTAAAAATAAATTCACTCCAACAATAACTCTTTATATAACCCTCTAAAAATTAAATTTCTTTCATCTCAACTAACAAACCTAACTATTATTCTATTTTTCCTCTTTTTTATTTCTATTTTTCCATCACAGTTAAAATAAAATATTTTATATTTTAAATATATATTCTATAAAAAAATATTTCATCCGTCTCTAAATTATTGTCTTATTTGATCCGGCACACGAATTAAAAAAAAATTGACTTGATTAATAATATTGATATAGTGTGTAATTTTTATAAATGCTCATGTATATGTGGCATATAATTAAAGTAGAGAGAAAAAGTAAAGGTAAAATAGTAAAAATAATGTCCTAAAAAAGAAAATTTCAAACAAAACAATTATTTTAAGACACTGCAGAAAGAGAGAAAAATGGATTGGTGAGCACTATTCCTTCTAAATCACTCTCCAAACTAAGAGAGTGATTTAGCTTATTTTAGGGATAGGGAGTTGATCAAAGCTGTCACTATAGGAGTAATTGAGTTAAAAATCTCTATAAATTATTTTGGAGAGTTGGTTCCGGGTGACCATTGTGGAGGCTCTTATTTAGTAGTTAGGCAAAAAGTATTATTATTAATTTTAGGGATCGTTTAGTAGTCAAGATTAAGGTCGGATAGGATTAATAAGACGAATAGTCAGATGTTTGGTACGCAATAGGCGGTCGGAACTAATAGCACGAGCTATCCAGATAAAGTTCTTATCCCCTCGCTAATAATACCAAGGTTGAGGGTGGTATTATTAGCGCCCTCACTGAAAAAAAAATATGTGATTAACATTTTTAAATCCAAAATTATCTTCGATTTATAAGTGAGGATTAACAACGAGGGTACTAATAGCACCGGGATTAATAATAATCCTTATCTTTTTCCAACTACCAAACAAACCCTTAGTGTTATTAACATCCTCGCTATTAATTTCTACTTATATATTTGAGATAATTTTAGAATTAAAAATATTAATTACGTATTTTTTTTTAGTGAGGGTGCTAATAATACCACCCTCACCCTTGGTATTATTAGTGATGAGATAATGACCTTATCCGGATAACTCGTATTAATAGTCCCGACCGCCTATTGCGTACCAAACATCTGATAATTCGGCTTATTGATCCTATACGGCCTTAATTCTGACTACCAAATGGCTCCTTAGTGAATTATTACAATTTTTTTTTTATAAGATTGGAGAGGACATAAATGTTACCCCAATTCTTATTATTATTATTAATGTCTTTGAATTGTTACGATTAATATTATATGGTGTATTTTTTGTGTAACTAGAACAAATGGTACCTCTACTGAGACTTTAAACACCCGACCTCTAGTGGTACCAGAGTGTTTTTGGTGTGACTAGAACAAATAGTATCTCTAGTGAGGTTTTAAACATGCCCGACCTCAAGTTGTACCATCCGTTAAGAGAAACGAACAATACTAAATTGTCTTTTGTGAGGTTTGAACATCTGACATCTCCGTTGAGAGTAGTTACGTACCAGGGTGTCTCTGGTGAGACTTAAATACTCAATCTCTCCGTTAGGAGAAGTAAATGGTATCAGTTGAGTTAGAGCTCATTGGTGAATTAAATTGAATATGTCAAATAATAAGAAATTAAGTTTCTAAACTTAAGTTATTTTCAACTCGTTCATTGTTTGCTGAAATTCCACTTTTTCTAAATTAGTCATCGGATTTTATTACTTTAAGTTCAGTGTACTAAAGTCGAGTAATATTGGAACATATTACTATCTAGAGTCTCGAAAATGTTTAATTTTCATGTGAACATCTTTAATTCATATTGATGAGTCAATAAAATACTACTGTACTAGCTTTTCTTTCTCATTCTCTCTCTTTTTGAACATTTTTATTGTTTATCTATTTTAATACAATATTTGAATAAGATGTGTTATCAAAATACAATTGCGTTTATAATCATTAAATTATTTAAAAAAATTCAAAAAGCTAATTTTAAAACGCCAGTGAAGACAAAAATAAAATTTTAAAATAGTATCTTAAACATATTTATAAAAAGAAAACAAAAAAAAAACTAAAATTAAAAATTACTATATATTAAAAAATTATATTTTAAAAACGATGCACCAAGTCAATCAGATGCAAATCCAAATCCAAATGTACATCTTATCTGATCATCACTTTTTCTTCGTGTCTGATCGTCACTATTTTTCTTCACGGAGTTGAGGAACAATGCTACAACCTACTGACCTAGCTAGGTGCCATTCCTTTTCCATTTTTATTTCCTTTTCTCCAAAGAAACAAACAAGAATAGGTAATTGAGATGCATGCCATTATTGCGCATAGGGGAGATGTTCTACCCAACCCAAGTGGGACATGAAAGTTCAAGTAGTTTTGAATGACATGATATAATCTGAGTTTAATTACGACTATTTGATTATTTAGTACTCTACTGTACTAAGTTACTAAAAATAAAGACAAAGGTACTCCCTCCCTCCGTTTTTGAATAAAAAGTTTATTATATTATTTTGTAATATTTATATTGAGAGTTTATTTTTTAAAATTATGTCTTTATTTTCTATAAATTTTTTAATTTTATCCTCCAAATGTGGTGTAAATATGTTGAATATACTTAAGTATTTTTGTAATTACGATCAACTTTAATAATATTTATATATTTTTTAATAATTAGACTTTTCAAACATAAATTTTTTTGAATAAAACAAAAGGGTAGTATGTTAAAAATAAAACCTATCCTGGCTACATGTACACCCCTCAGGACACCAAACAAACAAATTTGAAAAAATCGTACATAACATGTAAAACAATCATAGCTTTCTTTGTCGGATTCACCTCACCTGGGTCAATTCAACGCGGCCTGAAGTCTGGTTGAGAAGAAACTTAAAACACGACCTAATTTCATTTTTTAAACATAATAAATAACCAATGCGCTTTTTAACTTAGTTTAAGGCAATAGTTGGAAGCATTACCATTTACAACCAAAGATCTTTTCTCGGAGTTGCCGAGTATATTCCAAAATAGATATTCACATTACAATAAAGTATAGTTACTAGTACAAAGTATAGCTATATATATAGTTCTATATTAGCATTTATCATATGCACTTATTTTTAGTACACTTTCAGTGTAAAAAAAAATTAAAAAATTCTATACAAGCACCAAAAAACACATCAATAATGAAGTTAGTAATGATCAAACCACTGAAGTAAATGGATTAATTTATACACAAACTTAATGATGTTCAAGCGACTGAAGTAACCCATCTACTTTCTAGGGCGGATTCAGGGTATTTGTACCACATAAGCTTAGTATTGGGACTAAACAGTGTACAAAATATAAATATTTAAAAATAATTACTACAAATTTAGCATGCAAATAGATTACATTTTTATCATATAATCAAACTATCAAAACATATAAATTTAAAGAGTTAAACTATAAAATCTAAAAAAGACATCAAGTGAAGGAGAGATGAGAGATGTAAATGTTTGTTATTTCTTTTGATAATTTGGTGGGAGATCAGAGATAGCACCGTCACACCAACTACCGAGTGAATGAGGGAGAGAGGGATCTCGAATGAGTACTGTATGATTTCTTGGAGACTTGGTTGGTGATTGATGAAGAGAGATCGAATGGAGTGAGTGATGGGTTGACTTGTGAGTTTGTATTATTTTTTATAATTTTTTTTTGACAAACTTTGAGGTGGGCTGGAGCCCCCACTCACTCCCCCTTTACTCCTTTAGGTCCGCCCCTGCTACTTCCATGTGAGGAGCAATTAGAAAATTTTCAATATTGACGAAGTCACTAATGCCACAAGGGTGGAATGAGATCGTTCATTATACTAAAGAAATTTCAAACACTACAACTTAATTTTTGAAATGTGATTCTCGAATGCCCCCACGAGGCCCACCAGGCGGTTCTACCTAAATTGAGGTATAAAGTATGAGTGCATGTAAATAAAATTAAAGCCTAAGTCAATTAATTTTATAACTATTTAACTTTTTATTTATTAAAATGCACTCTTTTAGCTTTTTGAAATGCAAAGTTATAAATTAATTTTTTATATTTTAGTTTTTCTTGGTTGGAAGATGTCTTGATTCCAGTTCAAAATTAAAGATGTGTGATTCTTTCTGTTGAGTTCCAAATTATATTGCAGGGAAGTAGTTATCTTTTTTTGGAACTCTAAATTAAATCAATACTAATTTATGAGTTTTGATTTGGAAAGTTTTTTTTTTTTCTAATTTCCAAATGATGAAAACATTTTATTTTTATAACTAAATAAAGAAAAGAGAACGGTTTTCTTTTTTTCATAGCCTAATAAAATTGAGTAAATACGTGATTAACTAAAAAAATATAATTATTACATATACTATCATTTAATTAAATTTTTATATATAATTATATATTCGGACCTAAAATCATGAAAGACCAAGACAATTACCTCAATTGCCTAAACTATAGAGCCGCCCTTGAGGCCCACTAATACTATGCACAGAAGGTGGAAAACAAAAATTTAGGTACACCAATCCAAGACTACACTGGTGGTCCTGATTAATCGAATTACACTAAATTGATAGCATCCATAATTGGCTTAGACAAAAAGTTGCATTATTGACTAACAATTTACATACCTCCCTTAACAATTGTTCTATATAACAAAAATAAATTGCTTTTTTATACTAACAAAAATTACTACACCAAAGGCCATATTCATTTAAGATATGTTTAATTTCGTAATTTAGTGACTTGATTTTGAAATTTTAAATTTAATTTTATAATAATTACAAAAAAAGAAAACTAGTATCATAAATAAAAATAAATTAAAAAATCATAAAATCAAGTCGGGAATCGTGAAGAGAAGAACATAAATGTGAAAAAAATTATGTGTCACCTAAGATTTACATATTTTTCAACAAAAAAAAAAAAACTCACCAATGCAATTGTAGATGAATGTTGTGGATACGATGTGTCATCTAAATTATTTTCTATTGGTTGGTAGAATCTTGAATTTTTGAAATTCATGTATTCACATCATCCTCCACAATTTGCATTGAATGTCAAAAATTCAATAGTCAACCAACTAATAGAAAATAATTTAATTGACACATCATATACACAATCCCTCCACAATTCATTGGAGAGGTTTTTTCTTTGAAAAATGTGTAAATTCTATGTGATGCCTAATTTTTTTCGCATCCACATTTTCATGCTCTCGGTGGTCCATGTAGAAGTCAAACTTACCGTGATTAGGAGATGAAAACACACACACACACACACACACATACATATATATATATATATATATATATATATAAAGTTGGTGAGAATGTCTCTAAATGATGTTGTCAATGAGATTTGAACCTATAACCTTTTAAAAATGAACACTCACCTTATATCAACTCAATAATTTATACTCCCTCCGTTTCAGGCAAATAGTCCACTTGACTTTTTTTGGTCAACTAAGCTAAAGTTTGACTAATAATTAATATAAATCTAGTGGTTTTTAAAAAGTTATTAAAGTTGTAATCTATAGTATTATTAAGATAGTTTTTAATTAATGAAATTTTATTTCTTAAAGCATAAGTAAAGTATGTAAATTTTTTATTTGATTTAGTCTTATGTTGATTTCTATAAAAGAAAGTGGACTCTTTACCTGGAACGGAGGAAGTATTTTATATGTTTATTTAGAATACTACATATATGGTTAAGTGAGTCACATGATCCATGCACGACATTATCCACTTATTTTAATTAATATTTTTATAAAATATTAAAATATGTGATATCAAATGTGTTACAATTCTTTTCAGTTATACGTTTGATTTTTTGAGTTATTTAAAAATTGGATAAGATGTTGTTTCATGACTAAGGATATGTATTTATTTTCTTAGAAAATAATGTCTCTCGACAGTGTTGTGTAAAGTATCATATGAATATCATGTTAATTATGACTAATTAGTGTTTGAAGTTTCCCATTTAGATTTATTTTTATATAAAGACATATCAGTTATATAAATATTTTTCTAAAACATACTCCCTCCGTCCCTAAATTATTTTCGTGTTTGACCCGAAAAAAATAATTGACTTGATTATTAATATTTGTATATTATTTTGTTTCTTTTAATATCTATATGCATGTGGCTCATAATTAAAGTATGAAGAAAAAATAAGGATAAAATGATAAAAATAATGTCCTAAAAATTAAAATTTCAAATAAGATAATTATTTAGAGATGAATAAATAAAAGAAAAGAAGACAATAATTTATGGATGAAAGGAGTACATATTACAAATAAATCTACATACAATTTTATTTTTCTGTAAAAACATATCAGTTATATAAATATATTATTTTGAAACATAATTAAATATTAAATTAACAAACATCTGTATTTAATAATAATAATTTTTTTAAAATATATCTATCAATCTCAAAATCAAATTAAATACAAGTAAAAAAATTGGGCTCAGTAACTATCAGGTTAAAGTAACAAGACAAGAAAGGTGTGGTCAAACGGGTCAATCACTCAATCATAGCGGGTTTACTAACGTCAACTCCATTATGTCCCCCAACCACCGTTTCGAACGACGTGGCCAAATCTCTACGAGAGTCCTTGATCTTTTCAGTAAACGGTTGGATTAATCCGCACGCTAGCTTACCTTTTGGATTTACTAATTATAACGATAGATACCGGCGTGGTAAAAAAAGTTAAAAAGAGTAATGCTACGATTACATAAAGAATTACTCTCTCTATTTTGGATAAATATTTTCATTTTTTATTTTATAATGTTTCAATTAATATTTTTAAAAATTTTTTATTTACTTATTTTTTATTATTTTTTTAATATATCCTTAAAACTTTATTTAATATAATATTTTTTTAAAAAATTCAATTATTTAAAATACTTGAACTCAATTAATATTCATGGGTATTATTATCAGAACATATTTTATAGCACATCATTAATTATATTTCTTAATTTTTATATTTTATCCACTAAAAATATTTATTCGGGACAGAGGAAGTAATTTTTTTATATTAAATGATGTGTTAAATACCCTTAATTTTAAGACATCATCTTTTGACATCAACTGATACATTAATTTTAAGTCAAAAAATTAAGTATCTCTTAAAAATACCCTTAATTTTCAGAGCTTAATTAGTTGATGTGATGTATTAATTATAATTTTTAATTTTATTTTTTATATCACATCAACTGATACATTATTTAATACAAAAAATTTAGTACTCTTTTTTAAGTACCCATAGCATTACTCAAAGTTTAAAAAAACAGTCAAGGGTGGGCATCACCCAAGTTATTCAAAAGCTTGAAATTTAGTGTTTTAATTTTGTATTTGTAGGTGATTATAGAGATAAAAAGTACAAAATCACACATCAAAATGAGTAATGCTATAGATACTTAAAAAATATCATTTTTTTTTGTACTAATGTATAAGCTAATGTGATATATTAATTATAATATTTAATTTTATTTTTTATACCATATTAGCTAACACATCATTTAGTGCAAAAAATTTAGTACTCTTTAGATACTCATAACATTACTCCATCAAAATTATTAAATTATATTATACTTAATGTGTAATTTTAAAAGCCCTTGTAAGTAATATCTCTAATTTTTTAGAGTAACGCTGCTTACACTAAGTACTTAGCTATTTCACTTAATTAATCTAACAATATTTTAATATAGATTTATATAATTATTTAGTCTCTTTGTTTTACGAAAACTATGTGTTTTGTCCCCCTCATTAAAAAAATTCACTCTGGTCACTTGATTTACATTTCTTTGTGAGATTCCCCCTTCAACCCGTTAACGTCAAATTTTTTGCCAATTTCTTATAAAATACCCTTAATGCTTCCTCTACCCTCCTTCATCTTCTTCAACTTCTTCAATTTCTTCAACTTTTTTCATAATTTTACTCTTAAAACTAAATAATTGAATGTCAATATCAATCCGAAAATTGGTTTTATTGATCTTTAAATATCAAATTGTGACCCATCTGATGGTGTGAACCGAGTGACAATCATTTCATTGAAGCCCACAAACACAATCAAATCCCTAATTCCTTAACAAATAACATTATTATACCAAAATTAAACATAAAAACTGTAAAATGTCAAATACCAGTTCCTCCCTTTGAACTTCCTCTCTTATCTTCTTCCTCGTCTTTTCTACATTCTCGACAGCTTCCTTCCCTAATTTTGGGTCCACCGCGGGGGTGCAAACCCTTGTCCAAACTCAATTGAAAGTTGAAAAAAGCAGCAGACCCCATGGATGTCGGTAAGGAGGCTTCTGTTAAAAGTTGAAAAAGCAACATTGGGATACAACTCGGAGAATGCAATTTAACTTCTTTTGACACAAAAACAATAGTTTTGAACACTTCCGTCTATCTCTCTCTCTCACACAGAGACACACAGTGAAAATGACAGTCTGTACTCATCTTTCACACCCCAACCTCTATCAACAACCCACTATTCCTTCGCCTCAAATTAAGCTACTCCTCCTCCTCCTGCTCCTTCCCTCACTTTCGCTTTCGTCCTCCAATGGCGAGGCGGCGGTGTTGAAGACCTAATCTCTCGCTGGTCGTCGGAGGAGTCTCTGAAATTTTCAGGCATGGACACCTCTCCTCTCCCCACCGTCAGCTCCCACTCCGATTATTCTTCTATCGCTCAAAGCTCTTCCCCAAATATCCTTACTATCGAGATTGGAAGTTCAATTTTGAGTTCGATCTCAAACCCAAGGTTGAAGAAGATGAAGCGGGGTAGGGGAAGCATTAAGGGTAATTTGGGCATTTTTTAAAAATATAAATGAAAAATTTGACGTTAATGGCCGAAGGGAGAATCTCACAAGGAAATGCAAATCGAGAATGAATGAATTTTTTTATGAGGAGGGACCAAACACATGTTTTTGTAAAGTCGAGGAACCAAATAATTATTTAATTCTTTAATATTTAATATAAAAAAAATTGCACTCCTTATGATCCTAAAAAAAATTGTACATAAAAATTTTAATATATGACATAAGAAAATTGTACTCGTACTCCTTATGACCCTAAAAAAAGAGTACATATTTTCTTTCTAGGCTGTTCTAATTTTTATTTTTTAATATTTTCTTTTTGAATGTTACTTAACCATTTATTATTGATTTGATTTTTATTTAATTGCTAACCCTATTTTAATATGGATATTTTAAAAATGTACACAATATCTTAATATTTATAACATAGTCAATTAACTTTTTAAACCTTTGTACCGAGTTAAATAAGACTCTTTTTTTTAAATAGATAGAGTAACAAATTTTGTTGAAGTATCGCGGATTCCTTATAGTGAAATTGAGTAATATATTTTCAATTTAGTGAATGTGTTTCCATTTTACTGGATACCTTTACGTCTTTTTCTGAGGTGCAATATATATATATATATATATATATATATATATTTATTTTTTATTTTTTTGTGTTTTATCATTTGTTAGGAGGGGCGCTGAATTTTTCTCTAATAGCATCAAAGAATATCTTTACGTTTTTATTTTATTTTTTTCATTTGTTAGTAGCGTTGGATCTTCCTCCACAGTGGAAATTTCCAAAATTCATAATTAAAGGAATGCCTTAAATACAACACCCCGCCCAATGAAATTAAATTGATATTCGTGACTAATAGCAGGCCGACCAAAAAGAGTTTTAACAAAAAAAATAATTTCAAAAGTTTCTTGGAAACCAAACACAATCTACAACCTCCTCCATGGGGACAACTTTCTGATCACGACAGCCATTTTTTTACCAAGGCCTCTCTCTCTTTTGGTATGATTGTTCTACGACTAGGCTTTTGTGTCAGCTTTGCAGTAATTTGTTACTTCTAGGGCTCGTTTTGATTCCTCCGTACGTGTCTTCATCGTTAATTCTCCTTGTTTCTTTTGATTTGATTCCAATTCATTAATTTTCCGGATCAAAATATCTGAGACGATCTTCGAACAGGTAGCTATGAAAATTGGCCGGATTCGCATAGTTATTTGTCTTACCAGGCCAGTTGATGATCGAGTTCTTCAAAGAAGAGAGACAAAAGTCGAAACGAGATGAGTGTTATGTTTGGTTCGATCGGTCGCTGTCTTCTGCGTAAAATGTTTTTCTTCTTTCCCTATCGACTGCCAGTTCCGTGCGATTCATATCACCGTTATAAGAGCATCCACAGTAATAATATCTTATACCACACTTTAAACACCTAATTTTTTATTTAAGTTGTAATTTTTTAACATTTTAAAAAAGAATTTATTTTAACAAGCACCCTCTATATGATTCTTTAAAAATTTAATCTCTCTCATCTTAACTAACAAATTTAACAACCATTATATTTTTCTTCGTTTATTTATATTTTTTCACCACAATTAAAATAAAATATTTTAAATTTTATATACTATGAAAAATATATTGTATTCTCTCTGTTCCTAAATTATTATCTTGTTTGACACGGCACACTGATTAAGAAAAAATAATTGACTTGATTATTAATGTTGGTATAATATGTAATTTCTTTTAATGCGTATATGTGGCCATAATTAAAACAATGAGAAAAGTAAGAGTAAAATGATAAAAGTGATCTTCTAAAAAGGAAAGTTTCAAACAAGACAATTATTTAGGGACGGACAAAAAAAAAAACAATACAATAATTTAGGAACGGAAAGAGTATATTTTAATAATTTCTATTCCAAGATATTAAACAAAAGTATATTGTGCTCAAATAAAGTGAGGAGAATGTGGATGATTTGAGTCACTATTCATGTTAAAAACCAATCTATATTTGAAGAATGATTTAATTGGTTTTAGAGAATGAACTAGAGGGATCATTGTGGGATCTAAGGGAGGTAAAAACTCTAAAATTACTTTTAGAGGGTTGAGGGAGGCGCCCATTGTGACGCTCTCGCGACTCACTAATATGCGCCATCTCGGTGGTGCATTTTAACGTGGACTCGGCGTCTGTTGGCGAGATCGTGGTTAACAAATACTTCCTCCTTCCCTAAATTATTGTCATGACCCGGTATACCGATTAATAAAAAAATAATTAATTTAATTATTAATATTGATATAGTGTGTAATTTTTTTTAATGTTTATGTATATGTAACCTATATTTTAAGTATAAAGAAAAAAAGTAAGAACAAAAGGTAAAAATAATATTTAAAAAAAATTTAAATAAAATAATTATTTTAAGACTGATAAAAAAATAATAATAATTTAAGGACAGGAGAGTAAATAAAAATTAATTTTCTTAAAAAGGTTTACCTTGATCTTTTGATCTTTAGATTTTAAATTTTTTTTATAACAATCACAAAAAAGTAAAAAAGTACTCCATAGAGAAGCAAATGGGAGGCCCAAAAAATTTATAACTCTTTGCTATTGCTGGGAGAAAAAATCTGAGTGAGTTGTCTGTAGGTTTGCCGGTTTGAAAAAGGCGACAAAATACGCCATCGACTCGCTTAAAAGTGCCAGCCCCACCGTAATAATTCTGATTGAAGTTTTTGTTCCTATTATATCAGCAATAGCAAACATAAAGGAAAAGAGAGAGAAAATGATACTGTTTACCTCACAAGATAATTGTTATTTTAGAATTTATATACAATTTTCAAAAAATCGATATATTCTTATTTAAATTTATTTACTATAAAAAAATTGTAGGGGTGTTTTTCTTTTAGATTAATTTATAATTTGGTAATTAAACTTTTCATTTTCTGATGATTTAGTCATCGATTGATAAATTTTTTTACTATGGTCCTTGATCTCAACATTTGAAGTCTAATTAGTCCATAGTTATGTTAAACGAAATCGTTTAAAAAAATTTTAAAATAATAAAATTATCCACTGCTGAATCTGATGAAGATACACGTGGCAAAATTTTTGGTAGAGAGAGAAAATAAAATAAAAAATCCATCACTCATTCTCTCTCTCTCTCTCTCTCTCTCTCTCTCTCTCTCTCACACACACACACACGTACACAAAACACGATTTTGTTCGCCCGAAGTTGTTCAAGACTCCGTTGACAGGTCTTTTCTCTCTCTTTTTCACCACTCTTTTGCAGCTTTGCTACTACTACTGTTTCTTCCCAGTTAAAGCCCACTACGGATTTCTTTTTTAAGGCTTTTATTTTTACATTTCTTGTTTTGGTTTGCCCTTTTCTTCACTCCATTCCATCTCTCTCTCTCTCTCTCTCTCTCTCTCTCTCTCTCCCTCTCAAGCAAAATTAGAAATGAAAATAGTCAAACAAACCAGTGTTGGTGAGTAGAGAGGACGAGCTTGAGGTCAACCCCATGGTCTCGCACCTTTATTTGTTTTCTTGTCGATCATCCTGCACCACAATTAGACCATGCGCAAATTTGGTTGCTCAATTGAGTCAAAATTCCTAAATTTGAGGTCAATATTTCCCAAATCGAAATTGAGTCAACGTCGTGATCAAATTGTTGTTGTTGTTGCTGCTGTCTTTCTCGTCTTCTTCCTCTCTGGCTGCAACGTCACTTGTCTTGTAGATTTTGGATGTGTAGGAGAATAGTTGTTGCGGGAGATAGGTTGTGGTAGTGGTTCATGACTATGGTGGGTGCTTAAGGTTTCAAAAGTAAATAGAGGGAAAGTGGGTGAGGCAGCAGCAGGTTTCATGGACGGTGTGAAATGTAAGATTGTAGAGATAGAGAATGAGTGATGGGTTTTTTATTTTATTTTCTCTGCCCACCAAAAAATTTGTCATGTGTATCTTCATCAGACTTAGTAGTGGGCAATTTTATCATTTTAAGATTTTTTTAACGATTCCGTTTAAGATAACGGTATGAGGGACTAATTAGGCTTCAAATGTTGAGATCAAGGACCATAGTAAAAAAATTTATCAATCGAGGATCAAATCACCAGGAAATAGAAAGTTCAGGGACCAAATTATATATTAGTCATTTTCTTTTTTGTCTTTCCAACTATGAATAATAAATAAGGACAATTTTGGTAAAATATGACCAAATATTTTTTGAAATCCTATAACATGACAATTATTTTGAAATAAAAAAACTTTGTTAAAACGAAAATTATTTTGAGACAGAGGTAGTAGTTAAATAAAACATAAATTTAACTATGTTCGATTTTGATTTTTACTTACATCAGTAAAATGAATGATAAGTAACGCTTAATGTTTAAAAGAGCATTTTTTCTTGTCTGATTCCCAAAGTGGTTATTTTCAGCAAATTTTGTTCTATTTTAACTTAGGCAAAAAAAAATTAAAAAATTTATTTTACAAGTATTTTTTATAAGACCGATCACTTTGATTCAATCCATTGTGTATTAATGAACTATGTTGTAAGAAGGATGCTTTGTCTTATGAATTAGGATACGTAAATCTCACGGAGATGTGCCATTAACTTAACTAGTTATAGAGCTGTGCAATGCACGGTGCAATTTAACTTTTGTGTTCAATTGATACATTTTAAAAATATTTTTGAAAAAATTATCATTATTGAATATAGAAGATTGTTTACTTCATGTCTACAAAGTTAAGTGTTGTCAATATATGTAAATTGGTAGTTATTTATTATAATATTTTTGTTTCAAAATAAGTATTTTTATTGGTGGTCAATACATATATTTTTGTTTCTATACATTTTTAAATTTTTAGTACCCTTTAATGATATCATATTATTGGATTTTTTATCTCTTTTTTCATCTTGCACTTAGTAAAGATATTTTAGACAAATATTTGAAAAAATTTACAAAATTAAAAATAAAATATTTACTTTGGGACATATTGAAGAAATATAACATTTTTCTGAACAAATGAGAATTGTTTAAGAATTGAATATAATTATATTATTGAAATAATTTTTGGAGATCATTCAATGATTAAAAAATGTTTAATTGGATATTATATATATTTACATATTTTTATACACTATCAGTTTGAAAAAGAAATTTACACAAATATCAATAAAACATAAGCATCAATTTTGAATAAATAATTTAAAGTTTTGTTAATATGGATCACATATTATATACATTATTTTAGGACGTTTTAAATAAAAATATGAGACTCAATTTGACATGGAGAGAGTATCATATATAAAAATAAAATCTAGTTGGTTTTTATTATAAAATAATTTATAGAATAATATAATATGTTTTTAAACCTTTACGTATAATATAATTGGTTGAGTTGGTTTAAGGTGTATAATCATATTTAAAAGGGTGTTGGTTCAAATCTCAATGACAACATTATTTTATTTCCTAAAGTCCTTCTCCTATTAGTATTACCTAATAGTAATACATATTGTAAAATCTATTATTATTAGATATTGTTATTAGCTAATGACTTAAAATGAAAAGTCATTTCACTCCAAAGGTCATGCTTACTTGGAGGTTTGAGAATCAAAAAACTAAAGTTGAATGAGGTGGTACACTTAGAAGCATCCTCACCAACTTTAAATATATATATATATATATATATATATATATATATATATATAGATTTACTCCTACCGTTAGTTGTGAACCAACTACCTACAATCAACTGCAGTGAAATTATTCTTGAGGACATAGAAATTCCTCCCAACAAATGATTAGATGGGAATATACTTGTTATATTACGATACTCCCTCCATTTTTAAATTATTATTTTTTCGTCTATAAATAATTATTTTTTAAAATATTATTTTTACTATTTTATTTTTATTTTTTATATTTTAATTATGAACTATATACACATAGACATTAAAAGAAACTACATACTATACCAATACTAATAATCAAGTTAATTATTTATTTTTAATTTATATACCGGATCAAACAAGACAATAATTTAGGAAGGATGAAGTAGAATATATGGAAATAACAAGTTTAAATATATTATTATGGGTTAATTTACTATTGTTGTATCTGCAAGTGGTTTCATTATTTGATCTGCTTATGAATTTATTAAGACATATCTCATTTTTGTTACATTGAAAGATTCTTTTGAGCAGTCTACATTGATTCAATTTTATTTGTTTGGTCACAAATTCAACATATTGTTGAATTTTTCTTTACAAAGTAAAGCTAAAAAAAAAAAAAAACTTATTAAATTCACATTATTATCTATCATGTTCAACATGTACTGGCCAAACTATAGTGTGACTATTAAAAATATTTATGTATATGTACTTAGTACTAAAAGAACTTAAATTATTTTTGTAAGAAAATAAAAAATAAAACACTCAATTAGGTGCAGAGAGGGAGTGTATGAGAATTATCACTGTGCATCTTGTCCAATTCTTATAAGGTGCAGTATAATGTCATGGTATTTAGGCATCGATTGATACACGGAAATGAAATTAGTTTTGCGGAATTGATTCTATAAAATTGATTAATAACGTTTGGTGATGCAAGAATTATATTTAGAATATGAATGAATTACTAAAATCATGGAATTGATTACTAAAATTTAAGGAATCACAATCCTAATGGAGGATGTGAGATTTGGATTCCTAATAGTTGGAATCCATGTAAAAAGATGATAATATCCTTCTATTAAATCAAGTATTTGCTTTATATTTATAACTTCATTCGGTTTCAACTACTTTACGATTGTTCATTTTTACTCCTCGTCGTCGTCGTTGTTCTTGGGCTCTTCATAAGGTTTTTCATACTTTTCTCATCTGATTTAATTTGTTAATAATAGTTTATCATTTTATGATTGTAGTGTTAATTTTTATGTTTGAATTAATATGCTTTAGAATTGATTAAATCTTATAAGATTTAGATTAAATACAACAAAAGATTTTTTTTTAAAGAATTGACATGTTTTGCATGAAAATTATGCAAAGTATAATGATAACAGTGATTGCTTGGAACTATATATGAAAATAAAATAATAATTATTTTAAATAAGTAATTACACGTACTTTTCTCTAATTGTTTCAAATATTTAAACTATTTTTATTTGAACTAGTTTAATTATAACAATAGTTTTTTTATTTAATAATTTTTTCTTGCTTTATTGATGTTGAATAATTTAAATTTTTCACCAAAATTGAAAAATATAGAAGAGCTTGTTATTTTGTGGAGCAAGAATAATTTAATATCTAATTTTTATCATGAAAGGCATTAACAAATACTTGTATATATTGGGGTAATGTTGTCAATTACCTTAATTTTATCTTTGCATTCTAAGTTGTTTTGTTTATTACCAAACAATAGAGTAGAAAATTGTACTATATTAGTAATCACATTCCTTATGCTACCAAACACATTTTAGAAATCATTTTCTCATCTATTTCTGTGAAACTCACAACTAATAATCGATTCTGCGTAATTGATTCTGTTTCAGTGTACCAATCGAGGCCTTAAAGTAATAATATTACAATCTCATCCTTAATCCTAAACCTAAACTATGCTTATAATTGCAGCTCTCTTATAGTAATATTAAGTGACCAAAATAGTTATTCCAGTATTTGTGAAATTTCTCAATTTGTAGTAAATAGATAAATAAAGAAAGGTAAAGCTACAGAAAGAAAGGGTAAAGAAGCTTCTTTTCTGCCTCAAACCAAAACCAGCTCCTTCTTTTTGAGCATCCCCTACAAAAGAACTTAAGAAGCTCACCTTTCTTCATTCTACCTTTGCATTTTCAATCAAGTTAATCTCCTCCTCCTCCGCCTCCATTAACTTGTTGAGAGTTTCATTTTGACTTGTCAATTTGACCTTCAATTCTTTGCTTTTATTATTGGTGTTGGATTTTGATGTCTATACCACTGGAACATGATTACATAGGCTTATCAGAGCCTTCTTCACTAGAAAGAAGCTTTGACAAGATCTCATCCTCTTCTTCTTCTTCTTCTTTCTCCCCAGTCTCAACTGAGAATGGGAAAAACATTAATGTTCTCAACCTTAAAGAGACAGAACTAAGACTTGGGTTGCCTGGCTTTGGTCAGGATTCCCTAGCTCGTTGAAGAATTTTGTTTCAGGAGCTAAGAGGGGGTTTTCTGATTCTATTGATGGGCCTGGAAAATGGGCTTTGGAGAGTAGCAGTATTCAGCAATCATGCCTGCTCCCTTCCTCTAAGCATGCTGAAGAGAAGAAGACTTGTCCTGCAAGTGCAAATGCAAATGCTAGTGCTCCTGCAGCTAAGTAAGTTTTTTCTTCCTCCTCCAATTTCCACACACACACGCGCGCGTACTGTAATACCCCAATTCCATGTGGGATAGATTAGATGTATACTATATATATGCGAGAAATTAAAATAGAACCTTTCATATGAGCACCTATCTATCACCATTAGGCACCAACATACATCAGGGGGTCAAGCTTTCGGGCTCGGGTTGTGACACACACAAGAACCATGCCGGGCCAAAAGATACAAAGAATATATAGAATGGAAAATCCAAGCTGTGGCCTTGTGATTCAATTCTCCCCTCATGTTTCTGTTTAGTTAGTTGTTAGTTGATGGGGTTTAATTTTTCTCCCTCCGTTTAGATATCTTAATTTCAAAAGTTAAAAGCTTGGGTCAGCTAAGCCTAGCGCTAGCAGGGTCCGGTCCAGCCTTAGCAGCTATGTATGTATCTTTAAAGTTTACAGGTCGTCGTCTACTTAGCTATCTTTATCTGATATAGTTTAAGTTTTTTGTTCTGCTTTTCAGTCCTATGTAACTGGAGTTTTTTTTTTGTTAGGCTGTTTGGTGCCCTATGAACTCTTTTTTCCTCCTTCATCTGTCTATTTTTCAAAGCTTAAAGTAGTTTTAAAATTTTACTTCAAAATTTACTACTCTTTTTATAATTTATAAATAGCGTAATTAATATGCATGTGGGCAAATATTTTTGTTAACTTCATGATATTTCTATTTCTTTAACGAAAATTCCAACTTATCCATGTCAAATTACTAGAATTTGATAATTTTTCACTACTTAAATTAACAACAAAAGAAAAAGTAAAACTAACAAAAGTTTCAATTAAACTACTGCATATATAGATCGAGTTTCATATAAAGATATATACTAGTAAATTAAGCTCCCGTTCGGCCCACTAAATTTGTCATAAAGTACGTACCGGATAAATATATACATATATTATTTTTAGTTTTTTTTTTTTTTTATTGGAGTATGATAGAGTATTTTTTTGCACACCCTGAACTAAAAAGCTGGATTGGCGCGCCACTGATTGTACGTACCACTTTATATTTCATTAACTAAAAGTTTTATGCTGTTTGAATTTCTTTAAAATGAATGTGAAATCTTGTTTCATGATCATGTGGTGTTTATGTAACAGGGCACAGGTGGTAGGATGGCCACCAATTCGATCTTTCCGGAAGAACACTATGGCCAGCAGCAATTTGTCAAAGAACAGAGACAATTCGGGACCAGGCGGGTGCCTTTATGTTAAGGTTAGCATGGACGGTGCTCCTTTCCTAAGGAAGGTTGACCTGAAAACCTATGGCAACTATACTCAACTTTCATCCGCTCTTGAGAAAATGTTCAGCTGCTTTACCCTTGGTATAATTCCCTCCCTCTCTCCACTGTTAGTCACACTTGGAAATCAGCTCTTGATCTAATACTTACTTCTTAGGCAAAATGCTTGATTAGTGCTAATTAAAAATATCATACATGCAACATCACAACTTTTGGGGGCTCATACCAAAAAGAATAAATGGGGCCCTTATAGAAATATAAAAATAAAAAGTTTACACAAATACATTTTTCATGATCCAATGTATTGAAAAAATGCATTATCACCTACAAACATACAAGAAAAAATAAGTATCAAATAATTATTGAAAAAAATCTAGATCTTCTAGCATTTTGGCAAGCAAAATCACTAATAAGGTCTTCAAATTATCTCATTTTCAATGCATTAAATTGCTAATTCATTTAATCATTTTTAGGACATAGTTGAACGCAAGTATAATTTTATCAATTTTACTTTTGAAAAACATTTTTCGGTTGATGCTAAAGTAATCGGTATAGTTAACAAAGTTCTATATGCAAAGAAAATAATTTAAAGTTTTAACAAACTCAAGAACTTCAATGGCCGACTTTGTTTGTTTTGGTAAACTCATTTGCAACACTTGCAATTTAGAAAATAAATCATGAGCATCGGTGTCAAATTTGTCAATATCATTTTTAGGGCAACTTGAAGATTAACACAAAAAGAATTATAATACTCCCTCTGTTCCTAAATAATCGCCATATTTGACAGATAAGAAAAACTAATTGACTATATTATAAATTTTGGTATAATACGTAGGTTCTTTTAAAACCCTTGCACATGTGGTCATAGTTAAAATAGAAATAAAAAAATAAAGATAAAGTGGTAAAAATATTTTCCTAAAAAAAAATATTTAGAAACATGACAATTTTTTTTGGAACAGATAAAAAGGAAAACAGGACAACTACTTAGGAACTGAGGAGTGCCAATTAATATTTTATTTCACCAAAAATAAAAATATAAATCCCTCCGTTCGAAAAAGAGTCAATTTCTTTTTTAAGTTAACATGTGACTAAATTAAATTAAAATTTTACATACCTTACTTATATTTTAGAAAATAAAATTTCATTAATTAATAACTATTTAAGAATATTATGGATTACAACTTTCATAACTTTGTAAAAGCCACTAAATTTATGTTAATTATCGGTCAAACTTTAACTAAGTTTTAGGAAAAATTAAAAGTGAATCCTTCTCTCAGAACGGTGGAGATTATATATATAAATTTGGGGCCCAAAATTGGGGGCCCATGGCCATTGCCCAACCTTGCCACCCCTCAAGCTGGGCCGGCCCAGGATTTGATAAAACATGGACAGAGATTCGCTTTTTGAAAATTTGTCAACAATAGATAAGATATTACTGTATCGATTTTTATTACTACAAATGTGTTTCTTTTTACACTATTTCAACCTAAAGAAGAAGATTTAGCTATGATAATTGAATTTTTGGTATACTTTGTTGTCATTTCAATTGAGAATTTTAATTCATACTCTGCTACTTAGACGAAAAGTACCTTCTTTCTGACTTTTCGAGAATTGTCAAAACAGGTGTATGAGTGACTGGTTTGATTAGCTATCCACTGAATAGCAGTTTCAATTCTGTTTTCTTCAATGTTGTAAGGTCTTCCTAAAACTAATGTGTTGTGGAAATGAATTTTCCTATTTCAGTAATCAAAAAACATTCACCTTCTTCCTGTCCTCCTTTTCTTTTTCTCTAGTAACCAAGAAATATTGTTTTGGGGACTTGGTCATGGAGGCAATAGTTTGGAGAAATTTGATAAAGAATCTTGCATTTGGTTCTCTTTGGGGCTGTTTGGGTTTTTTTTTTCTTCCTCCCTTTCTTAAATTCTCTGAAGAAATATAGTTAAATATCTTGGCTGAGATTGACTGGTGTTAGTGCCTGACTATCGAATCAGGCCAGTGCACTTCTCATGGAATTCCTGGGCGAGAGGGGCTTAGTGAAAGTTGCTTAAAAGATATTCTCCATGGTTCAGAATGTGTGCTAACATACGAAGACAAGGATGGCGATTGGATGCTAGTTGGTGATGTTCCTTGGGAGTAAGTTCTACTTTTTACTTAACCATTGCAAACTGTGCCCTGTTCAAATTTCAAGAATAATTTCAAATTAGGATGAGATTGATGAAAAATGGTAGATTTCTCAACTAGCTTTGGGTGTGACCAGACATACAGGGCAAGACTAGATTGATTTTATTGATGTTGAAGTGAGCACCAAGAATTGGAGGTCACGACTTTGAATGATCTGACGGCAAGTCATGATCTCAAACTTCAGCTATTATTGCTATACTTGTTGATGTGGTCACTCTTTGGTCTTGTAGGATGTTCACGGATTCATGCCAGAGATTAAGGGTTATGAAAGGCTCAGAGGCGATTGGGCTAGGTATACAAACTACAAAACTTGTTTGGTATAGCAAGAAGAACAAGATTTCTCATATTCAAAAAGCAAACTGAAATATGTTTGTCTTAGAGTTTCAGTTAACTAATTATTTCCGTCTTGTGCAGCTCCGAGGGCTATGGAGAAATGCAAGAACAGAAACTAGCACAAGATATAGTCGTTGAGCGATACAAGAGGCAATTCATCAAAACACCCAAGGGTTTTGCATTTTGCACTCTGCTTCAGTTTTCAGAATACTATAATATGCGTCAATATTTTATGATTTGTAGTGTGGAGTAGTATTTTAAGGACGGAAAATATCTTTAATGTAGGTGGAGGACATAACTGGAAAGTAACGTCCAGATGTTTAGTTATTGTTGTTGTGTGCTAAATGTGTACTTAAATTGCTATGTAAATGGTGCACTCTGTCTGGTTGCAACTTGCTAGTCTCACATTCTACCCTTTTTTCACTCTTGCAAGCAATGGAGGAATACTCAATTCCTTTCTTGCTCAGTGCTCAGTTGTCAAGGGCTGGTGAAGATTTGATTGTCGAGTATTTCTCGTTGACCTTCTTTCACAATCTACCTCTGTCCTACAAAGGAGCTTTCTTTTTGAATCTCTCACTCTCGTTTCTTGGGCTTTGAGACCACCTTGTTTGTTGGAAAAATTGGTGGATGGCTGGTACAATTTGAAAATTTTTCTTCTTTTCAGTTCACTATTTGTTTTTAAACTGGAAAAAGACACTTTGAGAAATTTCTTTCTAAAATACCTTCGGTTTTTTTATGACGAAGATTTAGTTTCACAACCCCCGATCTAAAGCTTCATAACATTTAAATTGGAAAAATAGAAATTCACAAAACAAACGTGGAAATTTTTTTTTTTAATTTGAATGCATATTTATCATTTCAGATTTGCAGAGCTACCATAGCAGCGACAGAGCACACAAAATTTATCATTTTATGGTGTGATTGATTAATTTATAAGGAATTTAATCAACATAAATGCATATTTATAAACACAATAGCAGAGCACACAAAATTTATCATTTCATGATGTGTGTGTGTGTGTGTTTGTGCATCGCAATTGGGCATCGAGATATTTTTAAATTGGGCATCGAGATGTTTTAAATTGGGCATCGAGATGTCTTAAATTGGGTATCGAGATGCCTTAAATTGGGCATCGAGATGTTTTAGATTTCAGCGTACTTGGTTTAAGAACCTTGTTTCTGCTGGAGCAAAACCATCAAGTAGTTCAAATCTCGAAAATTGGGATGAGGATGTTGCTCACCACCCATACCAAAGACGACATGAAGCACCGCTGCGGCATGGCTCGCTCCATGATAATTGAGCTTTCGGTCAAGCACCAGCATCATTCACAGCACAAATGTGTAAAATGTTTCAGGTTCCCCACTTGCTAAGACGCGAAGTGGGAAGGCTCGCTAGGGCGAGCAACGGCAACCCTTCTTTTTTCAGTTGGCTCCCCTACTCGCTAAGGCACGAAGCGGGAAGCTCGCTAGGGCGAGGTGTGGCGGCCTCAATTTTTTCATTTTTCCCTTGCTCGCTAAGGCGTGCACCGATTGGTTCGCTGAGTGCGGCTGCGATGGTGCTTCGCGATGCCCCAATTGTTGCATTGCGATGCTCCACATTTTATGATTCATCCCCACCTAAAAAGAAAGCAATAACTGTAGGACTAGATCTCTCAAGTTTGGAAAAAGCAATAATGCACAGGTATGATCTTACTCTGTTTTTTTTCCTTTTGCATTCTTAAATTTTGTTTGTATTTAATTTGTTTAATCCCTTTTTTATCTGTAAAAACATACGATTTCATAATCATTTGAAATATGATTGACATCGAGAAGGACCTGCAGAAGAATGGGATGAAGCCTGCTACAAACACAGCAAAGAGGAGAGCCATGGCACAGATTCATGGGATTACTCCAAAAACAAAGCAGAAGAAGAAGAAGCGGGAAATTAGCAAGAGAACCAAGCTCACAAATGCCCACCTTCCTGAGCTATTTAAGCACCCTTAATAATGTTCTTGGCTCATAGATTATGGTCCAAATTGGATTCAAGATGCACAACAGAGTGCATCGCAATGCAAAAGTAGTACATTGCGATGTACAAAAATAAATATTTAAATTGGGCATCGCGATGCTTTGAGTTACTGACGCGCGCGTGTTTTTCTTTTATTAATGACATTATCATCTTTTTGCCCCAAAAATGCCTTTTTCCAATTTTAAAAAAAGATGAGTGAACTGGTACGATTACAAATGTTGAAAAAAAAAACCGGCCTGTAATTCACCCTTGTTTGTTTTCTGGCTTTTGACTTACTTGGTAGACTCCCGGCCCGGGGCTAGATCTGGTATAGTATCAAGGTGATTCTCGTATTTTAAGGGGCAGTTACCGGCGCACCAGCAGCAAATGATGCTTGAACTTGAGATTGCAGGAATCATAATAGTAATCCCATGTTGTTCACATCTGTAAACTCGGTTACTCAAAAGATTGCTGCTAATTACGATAACCCCAAAAGATTCAAAGAAAACTGATTAACATATTACCAAGTTGACCATGATTTCAAACATCTAAGAACAAGAAACATGGTCCAGATACACCAGGCAAATCTCCACGTCCAGGAAAAATGATAGGCGGAAAGATAGAAAAAATAAAATTGAAAGTAAAAAACAATATGCAGGTGTAAACAGTAAATTATATTGATTGCCCAAAAACTAGGGAAAATATGTCACATATCAGTAATTCTTTAAAGTCGACTCTCAAAAAAACAAAAAAAAAAAAAAAAAAAGAAAGAAGGAAAGAAAGGAAGATGCACCTAAAACACAAGCTAATCAGCTTCATGATGCAGTGAGAGGGTCGCATAATATTGACAGACTCAGGTTTCATCTGGTGGCAACAGAAAGTGCTCGTTCCACATCATATTCTAACAGCCTTAAGTTTCTACTCCAGATATCTGAAGATAAACCATCTGAGTGTACCCATTAAATACAGAAGTCTCGAGCCTTGATAAACCAAGTCGCTGGAACAAACCAAATCTGCCATCTTCAACAATAGGACTAGGTGTACGAGCTGGATCATATCTTGTTTGATGAGTAAGCGAAGGGCCAGCTACTGGGGGAAGTTCCCAATAAACATCCAGTACTGATTCCACAAACCTGCTATTCTGAAAATGTTGGTTGTACGATATTGCCTTGTTACTGTGGTTAAAATCATCCCGCATATGCCCTCTTACCCCCACCACGCTTCCCCTGGCCCACACAGTTCTTCTATATCCACCGCCTTTTCCCAGAATTTCTTCCTTCTTGATCTTATCCTGGCTTCATCGCTATCTTTGAAGCAGCTATGACCACCTCCTGGAGAAATCAGAATAACATCATACTGGACCTCTGAATCTCTTCGACCAATAAGAGACCATTATCGAAAAACATTTCCAGGTGAACACAAGACATACCACAATTAAATGGACATCGTCAAGGAATACTGTCCCGGAAGGAAAAATACCAACACAAAAAGTTTTCAGGTGAACAAACAAGACATAACCCAAGGAAATTTATCAATCAATTATATCATATAACACATACCATCAGAGAATACTATCCCAAAAGGGAAAAGGTAACTTTATACTGACAATGATTATATGAGTTTTGCCTTTTCATTATTTTTTCTCCCTTTTTCTCTTTAATACGCGTCCTTTGATCTCTCTTTTCCTTATTCTCCTTTGTGTGTTATTTTGACAAGAAAAACATTGATTTGTGCACAAGTTTGACATGCCTTTCATCTTCCTACTCATTGACTAATAAGCAACAACAATGCTTCATGCTCCTTCAGCCTACTGATATTTAGCATCTATTTGGTATCTATGATAAATATTGCACGGAACTAAGACCTGGGAGTGCTGTAATTGTCATATTTCCAGAGAAGCAAACTTCTGTGTGGATGGCATTAGCAAATGTAGGAACTAGCTTTCCGTTGGGCAAGACTGATTTTCAAGAGCCACCTGATGGTATTAAAAAGTGATCTTGGGGGTTGGGGGGTTGGGGAGGGAATTTCTCGGTATTTCTAGGCCCAGAATGAGAAGAGTTGTGTAGTGCTTCAGTTGTAGGCCTTTGGGCCCCAAAAAGACCTATATATGTATGTAAATATATAAAATAGCATGTAACTAATTGTGAAGAACTGCCAGGTTCTGAAGCCTTAATGCAGATATAGGAACACGACTAGTTCAAATAAATAGTCCCTCCGTTCGCTCAAAGTGTCATATTTTCTATTTTGGGATGTTTCATTCAGGCACGAGAAGGAACCATTTTCTTCATAGTTTGGAGGAAAAAATGTTGCTTATAGTTCTTACGCTCTTAAGGGTCTTGTTTCAATTATAAAAAAAAAAAACCAATTTAACGACTTCCAGATTAATCCTTGTAACAAAAAACTTAATATTAGCAAAATTAGTTGAATTCTGAAGAGCAAGGGTCTATATGTCAATCTATTTTAATCCTTAAGATGTTTGACTTTCAAACGTGGACTCTTTATTTTTATTTTTATGCAGATATAGGAATACAACTAGTTTACAGGGTCATTAAGTTCAAATAAATAGTCATTGTTTGCTCAAAGTGTCATATTTTCTATTTTGGGATGCTTCATTCAAGCAGGAGAAGGAATCATTTTCTTTATAGCTTGGAGGAAAGAATGTTGCTTATAGTTCTTACGCTAGAGTCTTGTTTCAATAAAAAAAACTCATAAATTTAACGACTTCCAGATTTATCCTTGTAACACAAAACTTAATATTAGCAAAATTAGTTGAATTCTGAAAAGAAAGGGTCTATATGTCAATCTATTTTAATCCTTAAAATGTTTTGACTTTCAAATGTGGTCTCTTTATTTTTATTTTTCTTCTTAGAAGAATCAAGTGGTTCTCCACTTAACCCCCTTGGTAACTCACTCGAACCCACTACCTATCGGTTGTAGGTGAAGCGTCTTACCATCTAATTATAAGCTGTGCTTCGTTGTCAACGTGGACTCTTTAAGCGGAACGGAGGCAGTATATAATACATTGACAAACTTTCAAGCATGTAACTTCACGTAGAACTAGCATGAAATTGCAGTCCCTCTTAACTAATCCATATTATGGGTTTCATAAAGCTAAAGTTACTGCAGAAATTCGGTTAAAGGATTCTAAGAAATCGGCAGGGTAACTACAGAGAATAAATATGCTTGACCCCAAGTCTGGGATTGGGACCACTAAAGTCAAGGGTTTTTCTTTGAGGCGTCTCTCATTTCTCTGGCCCTAGTCAATTGGTGGGTTGTAGTTATCGGGAGAAAGAATAGAGAAAACAGAAAAGAAAAGAGAAAAAGGTATCCATGGGTGAAAGGAATGGTGTTTTTGTGGCAATAGTGAGTTGAGTGGTGACTATTGTTAAGAGAAAAGGTACTCAGTGTGTTCAGATTGTAAAATTTGTTTTAAGGTGATACATGTGTTTGGATTTTATGATAAGATTTGCTTGGCGAAGGGCAGAAGGACTGTCTGATTAGAAGATTTAGAAAACCAACAACAATTTTGTAAGTCACCATAGTTAAGAAAAAGTATAAGCTTGTCATTTCATGTAAGTTAAGAAATTTCTGTCCGAGAAATTAACAGGAATCAATGGCCACGGCGATTTGATACCTAAAAATAGTCCGACAGGGTTGATAAAACAGTTTAACTACACTAGCATGATAGTAAAAACAATGAGGTAAAGAACACACTACTATTAAACAGCCAGATTCACTAATGTCGTACATATAATTGCGCCTTTTGCACCTCAACATGCATATCAAAGAGGAGAACATTTGTTTTTGAACGGAGCGAGCATAAAAGAAGATTATTAATTGCTTGTGGGGAAGATCTATTACAGGAGCATTCATGATAGTATAGTACCATAACAATTAAGAATCAAGGCACCTGTTTGAAAATACATTCCGAGTTATAGACCTTCAAAGTTAGAGCACACACCTCGTATATAGAATTGATCACATATTTGCCTCAAGGAATAATGATCTCCAGTTCCAGTATCATAATTGTCCTCAAAAACAAGATGTTTGAACCCAGCTTTTAGCGCCTGCTTCAATCTACAGAACGGAGCGTAATTGCACAAAGGAGGAGGCACATGTTAGTCTTCTGATGGAGTAAAAGCAAAACGAAGAAACAGAACTAAGTATCAATTGTCCAGAGGACATCCCAGTAAAGTTTTAAGCAGTGAATGCTGGTAGATAATAATTCTTATTCGGACCTTTTCAATTCATTTTGATGATCATCAAAGAAGATAAGAACCCGACTCAGATCTGTGATGCCATGTTTCTTCATTACACTCCCCCAGTTAATGCTCCCGAAGTCCACAAAGTCCTTCCCAGCAAAGTATGTGCAATTCCCATCGACATAAGCAGGCCCTTTCTTAAGGTACTTCTCAGGATGGCGAGGTGTAAGTGAGACAATTGGCGTCTCTGGCATTGCTTGCCTCAATACCCAAGTGGAATGTCCCTTGAAAGCACCACTCTCGATCATTAGGTCTGGCTTAAGCCATTGTGCGATAAACCACAGCCCAAAGCTGTGGTCGAAACCCATCCCGTACATGTTGTTCTTGATGGGTCGTGTTTCATATATTGGTACAAATTCTTGAGACCTTTGAGCAAGTCCTTGGTTGTCCATTCAGCCGTTTTCCATGTTTCGATCTGCCTTTTGACAAGGAAATAAATTAAAAGGGGATAAACCATAAGAACCAAACAGTTTTATGGCCAAACTCAATTCTTCAAAATGATGACTCAAATTATCAAATTGTTAGTTTTAATGCACCAAAAGTAAGATCCTATCAGAACGGATTTGAATCCTCTCTATTATAGTTTTCCCTCGATTCCTTCAATAAACCCTTAGATGATTGCCATGTGGTCATACAGTTGCAAGAACTAAGTTTAAATGCTTAACTGGAAACATTCATCATTGCATTAAGGGAAAATTGGAATGGGAGGGAACCAAACCCCAATCAGAACCACTAATTAGTAATAGAATGTCCAGCAATGAAACAACCAATAGATAAAGATAACATATTTCAAAATGAGGGACTAAGGAATACAAATTGATCATAGGAATGCCTAGAACCCCAATCTCCCCATACGATTTTTAAGAAGACAAGGTTTTTGAAGTGCCGGAAGTAAAAGGAAAAAATAATTACGCTAACAATGAAGGGAAATTATTACAGGAGATATTCTTCATGTTTGTCAGATCAATTGTTATATAGTCAATGCTTTTATTTTATATCATCACTCAAAGTAGAAATTTCAAGGTTTTGTACTCTGAGCTGCTACTTGGCAAAAGTGTCAGTTATGAGGAGGAAAGCATGGAAATGCAACTGAAACCGTGAGGATTTATAAGTCAAAATTTCACTCACAACCATTTTATGACCATGAATGATATTCACCCCATTCACAGAGGTGCACTCCTACATAAGAGTCTATACTGGTGCAATTTGAAGATTCCCACATTGAACAGTCAAAAGGAATACATATCCCTTTATAGAGATCGTTCTAACAAAGTTCCCTTGAGTTTTCTAGATTTGCAAATATAAGAGGGCTCAAGTTAAGAGTATCATGACATTAAAAAGCTTTAAATTGAAAATTGATTCTCTACGAGAACTTCCCACTAGGACACAGGGAGAATCTTGCGCACATATAAACCTCCAAGGAATCATCGGAAACCCCCTCAACAAACAAAATAGTAGTTCACATGTCATAACTCATAACAGCTTAGATTGAAGTGAAAAAGAAAAATAAACGAAAATCTACTAATCAGTAGCAGCACAAGCACACACAGAAAAACATATGTAATGTTAAGAGGAAAAGAGACTAGTAACACTGTTTGGTTGCTACCTTAAAACATGAAAACATGTACAGCAGAGATGAAAGAAAACATAATATCAGATCTTCAAATAATTAAGTTTGAAATACATTCACAGCTTGCAGATACATCATTATCAACCAGCAGCCTTACAGAACATTTCGTCTTAGGTCATGTAAGTTCATTGACAATATGTTTGGGAGCACATGGAATTCACCTTTTAGAATAGGAACTCAAGCAAACATAGTTCGGTATTTGAACTAAGGAATTGCTCCCGAACACTACATTACAGAAAAAGCAGAACAAAGCACCATAGAACTACACTCTAATTCGCAGTATTCAATGCAAAGTCGCGCATTAATCAATTCAGATCTGAAGAAACAAGTTGCTCAAAAAGTGGGAGAGTGCAATGGCAGGTCACTATTTAATAAGTGCTCGTTCGTTAAGCAGCAACTGTGATTCCGTCCCGTTCTATTTAAACCATCGTGGAATGAAATTTGTATTTTTTTTTTTTAAAAAGTATGAAATCTAATGAACATTATTGCCTAGAAAACGAGGAGCACGAGAGCTTACACCACGGAACGCCGAGAGATCCGAAGTCCGATTCGAGGCCGTCCAAACCGAAGAATCGAGAACGAGAGAGACGATCGAAAGAGGAGATTGAAGAGACGCAAACCAAATCTCGAGAGCGAATGAAGACGGCGAAGATTACGCTGAGGACGAAGGCTAGAACTAGAAAGGGCCAGAAATAACCGGTTCGGGTCAAGAAGTTGGTTGCCCTCATTGCCAAGGAGATGTGCTTCCTGGTTTTGGATTCGTCGTCATCGTCTCCTTCCTCGCTAAACTGCGCACACCTGCGCGCAGAGAGCACTCTTTCTAACATGTTCTCTTGCCGCTGGTAGACTGGACTGTGGAGTGTCCGGTTTTGGGTTTTGATCAAATCGACCTCCATTTTACTTTAACTCTGAGCATCACCGATAAAAATATGTGAAAATGGAAAAATTTGGTGTTATTTATGATTTACAAATTTAAAAAAAAATAATAATTTTTTAATGTAATTGTAGAAAAGAAATGCAAATATAATGTGTTAATTAAATTATTTTTTATTAGTTACAGATAATTGATTTTTTAATTTTTAATGTACATTGTGAAAGAGTTTCCTTCCTAATGTGTATTAAAAGTTAAAAAATTAATTATTTAATAACTAATATGAAATAATTTATATGATACATTATATTTTAAATTGCATTAGAGTGTTTTTTTTCTTTAAAAAATATATAAATCTAAGATATCACCTAATTTTTTAATATTTATATTTGTATTGGTGATGCATTGTTGCATTGGCGATGCCCTTAGTGATTCTTTTGATGATTGTTGGTGTAATAAAAAAGGTTGTACACAATTTATTCCTACCTACACTCCTCAGTTTTGATAGTGACACGCTCCACTGAAATATGCGTTAAATCTCCTGTAATGCTACTGATATCAAGATTTTATTAAGTCTTTATCCCATAATGCATGTAATTAGTTAGTAACTTGGGGATAAAAAAGTTACTCCAGTTAATATTTTCTGTTGAAAAATAAGTACACTTTTCATTCTACTTTATCCAAAAGGAGTATTCTTTTTTGAATTTAAACTTCTAATCCTTACGTGTTTGATTTATTTTTTTCTAAACATGATATATTTATTTTACGTATCTCCTAAAAACAATTTTAGCACAATTTAAATGAAATATAAAAGAATAAAAATATAATATTAAGAAGTTTAATTTTTAAACTGCTGTTCTTTTTTTTTTTTTGAGGCTAGGTGTATAGGAGTATAGGAGTATTTTAGTATAAGAGTAGTTTAATTTTTTCAAACCAAAAAAAGAAAATAAAAAAAAGGAGTATAGGAGTATATTGGTTATATCCTCTCAATTAGAATTACTCCTTTGATTCAATAAAATAGTACCTCTTTCCTCATAATTTATTTTCCAAAAAATAGTCTAATTTATAAAGATAGTAAAGCTACAATTTTAAAAAGTTTAACTTGTTAAATTAGACTGTTTTTTTAGGACGGATGGAATAATATATAGATAAGAAAACAAAATACCAATAACCTTCGTAGATCCCATTTGTATACGGTATACCTACATGGGTCCATCTTGAAAATATTGTCTCATTTGACAAATCAAAATTTTTAAGATTCTAGTCTTATATGTTTGTAACTATTTGAAATTACATTAAAACTATTACTATTTTGAAAAATGATGCTATTTTATTGGGCAACAACCTAAAGAAAAAAGAGGAATTATTTTCTTTTTATTTAACAGAGGGAGTACTGTGAATGAAAACTATGTACTATTCGAGAATATCGATATCAGTTTTAGAGTTTTACATAGGGTCTGTTTGTTAAAACTAAAGATCAAGCTCTGGAAACATCTCTAAAAAAATATAACTAAAAATATTAAGTCAATCACCTTTTAACTTAAGATTTTGGTCATTCTTAAAGGATATTTAAATTATTAAGTGATGTAATATTATATTATCAAATAATTTTATTTTTAAACTTACTTAGAATTTATCTAATTAATCTCTTAGTTAAGTTAACAAACAAATCCATAGTCATCCACTCATCCTACTTGTATCAAAAATATATATATATATATATATATACATATAGTCACCCTACTTTTTGTTTTGTTTGGAAAGAGTCATCCTACTTCTATTACTAGAAGTCTAGAAGTCATTATTATCAAATCAATATGGTTGTGAGTTGTAACCTTAGTCAATTAGTCATCAACGCCAAACATGAATAAGCGCGGCATGAATGAACGTAATTTTTTTTTTTTACCATAGGTGCTAAATACGATACCTAAAAAGTACTAAATATAACACCTCTTTGAAAAAAATACTATTTAATTCATTATTCAATTTTTTTTTTTAAAAAAGGAAGACCACCTTCATTGGGGTGGCGGTTCTCATGAAAAAAAACCACCTCGAGGTGGCGGTCCTCTACTAAGTTCCGTTAAAATTTTAACGAATCCGTTAACTTTTTAACAATTTCGTTAACTTTTTAACAAAAATATTAACTTTAGGGTATTAAAGTGTAAAAAAAAGTTAACGGAATAATGGATAAAAATCGGAGGACCGCCTAGTTTGTGTGGTTGTTTGGCATAGGACCGCCTAGTCTAGGTGATTCTTTGAAATAAGACCGCCTAGAGGTGGCGGTCTTGTCAATTATTTTATTTTATTTTTTTCATTTATAACATGGACAAAATAATAAATTTGTCTGAGATAGTTATTTATCATAAAAGAGATATTATATTTAGCGCCTCTCTTTTTTACCTATATGAAAGAGTTTTGTACTCCGCTCCGTCCAAAAGTTCTCTCTTTCTTTTTTATTGATTCAATACAAGTAAGAAAATTTATTCTAAAACCATTTTAATAGCCATATATGCAAAAGCCTTTTCTGTCCATCTATAATACAATAGAGCTCACCTTATACGTGTGCAATTGACACAATATAACTACTGGCCTAGATTTTTCCATTTACTAAAATCCTACGGCCGAGATTTAATTTGAAAATTCATGCGTGTGAGAGCAGTTATTCATCCCTCCCGTAATTCCTCTCCGACGTATTCTTCGCTTCGTTACGCTCTCCTCTCTCACCTCCTCACCCTCCCGTAATTCCTCTCCGACGTATTCTTCGTTTCGTTACGATTCTCTCACCTCACCTCACCGAAACTCAAACTCCTTCCCCACCTTGAAATTGATTTTTGCTGAGCTCCTTCTCCAAATTGGTTAAGGATTTTTTTCCCGTCTTCTCCAAACTGGAAGAGGATTTTTGGTCTACAAAACCCCCCACCCACATCGCTTCCTCTCTCAACACGGCTCTTCTCCAAAACCCCCACCCACATCGCCGCTCTCTCAACACGCCTCTCTCAAACCCCCGCCCACATCGCTCGCTCTCTCAACACGCCTCTCTCCACGGCAGGCTCTCTCTCTCAAAACTCCTTCCTTGGATTCTTGCGATTCCTTCCAGCTTTTCGTAAGTCTGAAATTCTTCTACTCAAGTTTGTTTGTTTATCTAATTTGTGATGTGTTCTTCATTTTTTATTATAAATTTTGATTATGGATGTCCTGTTATGATTATGGATGTCCTGTTCTTACTTTTTGGTCCTTCAAACCCGGTTGAAATCATGAAAAGACTTCAGTTACCCAGCTTTCCATGTTTTCGATTTCGACTGTATGTTGTTTTGCATACCCATACCTGTTTTACATTTTCGACTGTAATTTTTGAAGGCTGGTGTGTGTGACTGTGTGTTGTGTGTTTGTGTGTGTTGTGTGTGTGTGGGTTGGTGGGTGTGTCTGTGTGTCCCTGTGTGTGTGTGTGCGCGGGTGGGTGTGTGTGAGTTGCTACATTTTTTTAACTTTTCAAATGAAACTATGCTGGAGTATTATTTATTTATTTATTTTAAGACCGGGGGAGTTTAATAAATCAGGATATCGAAAAAAGAGAAAGAAAAAAAAAACTATCTCATACTTTGATCCGAAGAACTATCTCATACTTTGATCCGTCTGTCCGTCTGCCCAATTAAATATATTTCTTTACATGATCGCAATCTTCAGTGGTGCGTCTTTTAAATTTTTTTTTGTTTTTGTAAGTAGTGTTGATTGTATCGGCATCGTGTCTTTGTTCTTTGTTTTTTGTTAATCTGAGCCTTTTAACGTTTTATTGATGAATTTTATGCTCTTGCATTTTATTTTTCCGTTTAACTGAGCCTTTTTACTTTGTTAATCTGAGCCTTTTAACTGCTCCGCAGCTTAGCTTAACTAATTTGAATTTTATGTGTTTTTTGGTGTTCAGTTGGGTCTATGGGAATCTAGCATTCCTAGATTCACATTTTTGCTGCTGTTGTTGTCCTGCATTTTCTCGGCAGCTAGACTGGGAATCACGAATTCGCGATACTTCTGGTAAGGAGTTCGTGCAATTAGAGTGCTTAATGCTGCTTATACAGAGTAATTTATATTGACATTGCTATATGTTGTTGAATGGATCGAAAAACCGGTACATGGATTATTTGTGTTCTGATTGGTCTGGAAACTTGGGTTGTGGGATTTTAAGGATTCTGAGCTACTATTACCTGTAAAATTTTGGAATTAACGTTATACCTCATGTAAATTGCCCTTTGAAACCCATCTTCATTAATGAAGTTTCCTGAACCTGATTTTCTTAATAAAGTTTTGTGACGATTTGCAGTCCATGAAAAGGGTTTACGTTACATAAGGTAGGGTTTGTATCTGGGTGGTTATAATAAAAAGAAACTTATTGCTTTCATTTTTCTGTGACTAATTTTTTCAATGTGTTGATTAAGGTTTCTTTCACTTTCATAATTCTTAATCTGGATTAGCAGTTTAGAGCTCCTTATTTTTTCTTGCTGTTGAGATTAATTGTGCGAAGATGTTGTATACTAATTTTTCATTGTGTTGATTAAGGTTTCTTTCACTTTCATAATTCTTAATCTGGATTAGCAGTTTAGAGGTCCTTATTTTTCTTGTTGAGATTAATTGTGCGAAGATGTTGTATACTAATTTTTCAATGTGTTCATTAAGGTTTCTTTCACTTTCATAATTCTTAATCCGGATTAGCGAGTTTAGAGGTCCTTATTTTTCTTTGTTGAGATTAATTGTGCGAAGATGTTGTATACTAATTTGAGCATGCAGTTTGATAGTTCACGACAATGATGTTGTGTAGCGCCCTTTCTTTGGATCGATGGCTTAAAATCTTGCGTTTTAATAATCGGGTTATTAAAAAATTAGCGAACTTGAACATCTAAGGCAAAAGGGAAATACGATTTTCGATTTTCTATTTGGTTCATTGAGGTCATCTATTGGGCTTGCGGCTCGGTTAATTGCTTCCCCTTGCATTGCTTCCCTTGAATTCGAACCCTCTCCCTTCATTGCATTGATTTTCTTCAACGATTTTCGATTTTCTTCATTGTAGTCTTCGATTTTCTATTTGTAGCATGCTTTGCTTCTAAACCATTATTTGGGCTGAGTTATGAAGTGTGGTGATCTAAGTAAAATAATTTTAGTTTTTGTCTTGAACGAGCCGTGCTATTCATTCTCGAGTAGTGATCAAGAAACACTGAAGAAATTGAACGATTTTAGCTCTTTCCCTTCTTCTCTCTCAGCTCGGGAACTTTTTGGATTTCACCTTCCGGCACACACCTGTAAGTCTTCTATTTACTCGCATTCTTTACATGTACTCATATCCTCAGAATTCAATCTGTCATCAAACAACCCTCCTTTATGTTTCAAAAGGCCAAAAAATCATCTCTCTTGCTCTATAAAGGGAAAAAAGAGAAGAGGAAAATAGAAACTGAGAAACAGTTCTTCATATCCATAGGCTCAGTATATATTTTGTTTGATTTGCGTTTTGATTTAACATCAGTAATATATTTTTTGTTTGATTTGTTTGATTCACACACACATAGATTTAAACACAATCTTTTATGGATGTCCTGTTCTTACTTTTTGATTCGAGCTAAAACCCAGAAATCTTTTAATGAAAACCCAGAAATCTTTTTAAATCAAACATGAATACCCATAAATCTTTTCAACTCTTTTGTATTGCTACAAAGTGTTTTTAGATTTCCGTAATGAAACCGGTGGCGTCAAATACAATATGAGTTCTAAGATTTTGAGAAAAAGAAAAAAAAGAAACAGCTAACATGAGGAGGGGGAACACGATTTTAATAAGAACACTGGATCTTATTCAGGGCGTGTTCACAATAGCCAATAGGACGGAATGTGTGTGTATTAATACATTAAATGTAACGTGTGTGTGTATTACCCTGACAAGTTCAGTGCATTACCCTGATAAGTTTTTTCAATCCAAACCCGGTTGATTTACCACCACCAAAATGGGTCCTGAACTTGAACAGAAAGATGGAATTTGGATCTTTCACTTCGTACATCCTAGACAATTTCTCCTTTAATTCTGCCTGTAATGACAAATCCGTGGTTAGGGGAATGGGAGAATTAGTTGTTAAGAATGCCACCAAACATGTTAAAAAAGGCTGAGATAAGGAAAAGCAAAAATATCCGGTCAAAACCTTCAAATATACAAGTCAAAAATAAGGTCTCTCTAGGGATAGCAATTCATATGCATATATAAACTCTGCCTTGATAATAGGCTAGAGCTCCTAAATAAAAAGCATCTTGGTTTTTTGAAATGCAAGTTTGTACTAAACAAACTTGGAGCACTAAATACCAGGATCTAAGAAACATATATAAAATACGGCAAAGATTGTTAGCCACACAATAGAGACCATCTTAAGGAGCAACTAACCTAACGACATTCTTACCTATGAAAACATCCCAACAGCAGTTACCCACACATCCAAGATATAACTAAGACGCACAAACACACACACACACACACACACACAGTTCAGACCTTAGAGACATTGGGCCTTCTAGGATGTAGAACATCAATGACCTGCATCAACAAGAGGCCTACAGCACTCCAGTGATTCGCGCACAGCACTCCAGTGAATGCTCATTGCGGAGCCAGTGGCCTTATCATCATACACATGACTTTTTAGTGCATAATTTTTTTAAGTGAACCGATTCATCTTGTTTATCATTCTTTGTTTAAATTTTAAAAATTGGCCCCATCAATCGGCTTGCGAATCTTTCAATCGCTCCTCAATCGCATCAATCGCGAATCCCTCAAGCTCTCTCAAGCTCCACGGCTCCTATCTCTGTCCCCATACAAGCTGTAAGTATCTCTCTCTGTGTTTGGCTTGCAATTTGTATGATGTTCTATCTGATTTGTTCTATCTACGTAATTAGTTAGATTAGACCATGCATTCATTTGTTCTATCTATCTCTGTGTTCTTTTTGGAGCTTAATCATAATTGATAATTCAGTCCTGATTCAGAAATTATGCAGAAATTATGCATAATTTCCTTATCTACAATAGTCCACCAACCTATTCTTTTGCTAGAGAAATTATGCATATGACCTTCACTCCTATAATTTATGATATCAGATCAATTTCTGATCTCTCTATGTTCTGTTTAAACCAAATCACTCACTCCCTTAATTATCGTACCCTTCATCTGTGAAGTTGAATTGCTCGAAGTTATGAGATCAGTATGGGTTTAAACATGAATTTATGAGAACAGAATTATCGCAGTTCAATGAGAATTATCTCTCTCTATTTTGCTGTTGTGTTTTACCCTGTTTGCTGCTGTATTTCCATACCATTTTTGTCCTCTCTCTTGCTCCTTTTAAACAAAGTAAAATACCAATAGATTGTTAACCCCATAGATTGTTAGTCAGTTGTTTGGTGGCAGGGTGAGTAATGATTTAGATTTCAATTCTAAACTATTGGCAGGCCATGAATAGAACAGTCAATATCTGATGGGTAATTAGTTAATGCTCACTCAGTCACTTGCAGTTGATGAAGATTATTTTTTAATTTTCTCTTCAAATATTTTGGAATGGTTGAAATTACTTTTCCACGTCTGATGTTAGGCCTATTCATAGATTTGAGTTTTCCTAAACAAGAAACAAGGTGACTAAGCAGCATGCTCAACTTACATGGAGATGTGAATACAGTGCATATAGACCCCAGTACTTCACCCAAAGTTGCTGCCTTCATACTCAAAACTGTGTTCTTATTCATGCTGCCTGAGAATTTGGAATACTTATTTTAAGTTCTTGCAAATTTGAAATGGGTATTCCAATTCATGTAGCAATTTAAGAACTTTTTAATGGGTTTATGCATAGATGGGTGGAATTGAACTGAACACAATGGTTTGAAATTTGAAGGCAAAAGGAATTTGTGATGTTGATGAGGTTTTGAACTGATACATACACCCTTCTTTTATATGTTTCCCAAATTTTTTTATTTTTTATATTATACTTTAGGAATTATTTTATGTGCACTTCAGGCCAGTTAAATCTTGATTATGCTTTCTGGAAGAAAAAAAGGGTAAAAAGAACAGGAAGTTGGAATAGAAACAGCTCATTTAAAGAGTGTAAGCAAAATTCTTAATGCCTTCTTCAGTTTGTAAGTTTCATTCTATTAGTCTTAGCCACTCCTCTTTTGATTCAGATGCATATCAGTTATTGCTTAGATCAGGGGTGCAGTCATCATGATTTAATAGAAATGCTATATTAAAGGTAGAAAATAGATGAATATTACATTGATCGGGGGCAAAATTATGAAATATAAGACTTTTCTTTTCTTTTCAAGGTACTCAATGATTAAATATTTAGCGGCTTGAATTTCTTTGAGAACTCTGTCATGAGGCCTCTTTTATTTTTATTTATTTTTTTTTTCCAGTCCTTTTAACTCATCTTGCTTACTGGATGCCAATCCAGTATTACTCTTCTGATGATTTTTATGAAGTAATCTATTTCCTTATAATACCCCCATGGTTTACATACTTTTATAAGTTAGTTTTTTTTCTTTTTAGTTAAAGAAATTCTATAACATGCATTTTATCAATGTGGACCTTAACACAGGCAAAGCCAAACCTTCCATTAGAGGGTCACTTAACCCCCTTTAGTTTTAAACAACTGATATCAATTATGAACTTCCAAAAGGATAAAAATATGAACCTCTTTAAACTGCATCCAATGAAGAAGCCTAAAACAATATTCACCTAAAGGCCAAGATCTCCTCACACAGATCTTTGGATCTCATTAGAACTTCCAAATCCAAATTAAGTTTTACAGTTATACTAAAAAATGACATTTCAGGGTAATGTCAACCTCTCATTACATATGAAGTGGGTCGAGTTGGGTTGGGTTGGATAGTATCCAAATAAACCACAAGGGTACACCAATATGTTTTTGATCAATATCATGTGATAGCTACTAACTTATGTAAATTTATATGAGAATAGTGGAAATGTGCGATATGATGCTTCATCCAACGAAATTAAAATAAAATGAAAAAGTAAATGGAGAGAAGTTAGATACAGCTCATTAACTGTTCTTATTTCTAAGCTACCATACATACCTCTTTCCTTACTGTATCAACAGTCTTCGATAAAACCTTTAAGCAGAAAATGGCCAGCAGAATTAGCTTTCATTGGGTTCGTTTCTGTTCAATGTATTTGATTTTTGTAATCTAACGTGCTCCATGATTCTAACGTGCTCCATAATTTTTTTAATCTTTCCATTCTGAAAATTGGATTTTTGTATTTTAATTTTGTGTGTTTTGTGTTAATTTGTATTTGGGGGGTGGGGGGTGGGTCAATGTATTGGATTTTTTGAATCTAACATGCTCCAAGATTTTAAAAAGTATGTTCTCTATGTAGTATTAGTACCAATTTGTTTTTTTCCATTCTGAAAATTGGATCCCGTACTATCACCCCTGTAAGTCCTCCCAAATTGTTGATTTTATTTATTTATTTATTTTGTGTGTGTTTTGTGTTAATTTGTCGTGGGGTGGGGTGGGGGGGTCAAACTAGGAAAAATATAATTTGAATGAGCACGTTCGTGAAATACTGGAAGTTGCTTAAGATTGCTTGAACACAAACAAGTAGATTAGTAAATGCAACGTGTGGCATGTGATACTATCAATATCTATGAGAGTGCTAGAGGTAGGGAAAGGCCACGTAAATTTTAAATGATAGAGCGAGTGTGGTCCAACGATGATCTTGCATTGAATCAAATTTCTTTTTATTTTCTCATCTATTTCTTTTTGTAATGACCAAAAGGTTTAACAAACGTATATCGGAAGATGGAAGATGTGAACAAGTCAAGTCGGGAAGATCATATTTTCTTGTCCGCATGAAATTGCCCAACTTTTCTTCTTTTCTTAGAGGAAAATTCACATTTGAATTATGAAAAATACACAATCAGCCACTTATATTTTGGGGAAAGTTGCAATTCGGCCCTTGATTGTACTTCAGTTATCTTACAACCAAGCCCACCAGAACGTTAATTTTAAATAAAATTTCTATTTTACCTCTATCTTCGTCCTTATCTCCCTTAATGAAGACATACTTCACTAATAAAATTTTTTTTTTGGGGGGTGGTTAGGGGTGTAAGATTAAGTTGTAGTTATTGAGAAAACAATAAAATATGTTGCTTTTATTTTTTTTAATTACAATATTTCATTAAACCTTTTGTTACGACATAAATGAATTATAATTCATTATTTTTGTGTCATTTACTCTTACTCATACCTTACAAAACTTGAGTATCCGTTAACCTCAAGTATATAATAATTTCGTCCCAACGTGACCGTGCCATAGGCACGGGCACAACCCCTTCACTTAATTTGGGTTGTGTTTTTGTTTGATTTTTATGTCTTATCTCCTATAAACGCCCATGGACCAACCTTCAAAGGTCTTCTACTTCATTTTTTTAATTCTTCTTCTTCATTATCTATGCGGCAACAAGTTCAACCAAATGGACCAACCTTCACGTTCAAGTCGTGGAAAGAGCCAGCACCACCATCCCCATACATACAAGAGGTATGATTATTTACAGCAAGATGTATTATTTACAGTAAGATGTTTCCATTTATAACAAGATGTATTATTTACGAACGTATATTTTGGAATGTAAGATGTTATTTTGGTTGGTTGCATGTTTTTTATTGATTTTATGTTCTCATTAGTTTTGGTTATAATCTCTTTGGTTGTCACAAAAGTTACCAAACCATATACACATATGTTCAGAATATTACAATGGCAATATTTATATTATCCCACACTTATATGATACATACATATGTTAACCTGTATATATTATATCAGTTATTTAGTTAACTTATTTGATCTAGGATGATGATTATGAATTGGCCCGACGATTGAGTCGAGAGACAGCGCAACGAATGTTCCTACCTTCTTTGAATATGGAGTTAGGAGAAAGCTCATCTTCTAGAACTTCAGACAGACCCCAACAAATGTTTCAACCTTCTTTGAATATTGAGTTAAGAGAAAGCTCATCTTCTAGAATTCACATACCCCACCATAATACTTCTGGATCTTCTGAAAGCATGTCTATCACGCCAATGCGTCCACCACCCCGTGGTAGGCGTGGAATTGGACAAACAAGACGTTTCACAAGAGAAAGAGTGAACGAGAAATAACTCAACAAAATAGCCAACCACGTTCTTTAAACATTGTTTTGCCTCCTTCGAGACGGGCATTAGGACAAAGGAGGAGACGACAAATGGAGGCCTCACAACAACACTTCGCTATCATGTAACTTAATTTCTCTTTCACTACTCTTTAATTCAAATAAACAAACCTAAATAATTTACAATTAGAACTTTCAAATGTAGGCCAACTATACTAGAAGAACCTCTCGAAGAAGAAGAAAACCAAAGAGTTGACTTTGAAGCGAAGATGACCAACTATGTAACTTTGAAGATGATGAGTTTCATCCACCCGCTATTGAGAATCAACAAATTTTGAATCAAGCTCGACATTCCCTTGGAAGAATGGACTTCATTTGCGTAAAGCATTGCTTTGGAAAGATGAGAAATGGTTCGCTCTTCGAGTCCAATCCCAAATTTGGAACATGTTGCTCTGAAGGGAAAATCAGGCTACCTACACCGTGATCCACCCACTTTGTTCAAGACATTATATGATGGCGGTGACAACCGGTCAAAGTCATTTTACGAGAACATTCGACAATATAATCTTTGCAAATGCGTTTACAAGTCTTGGATGTAAATTGGATCGCAGTGTCCTCATCGGCGGGGTCCTTATAGCTTTACTATTCACGGTGAGTTACGACATCGTACTGGTGCATTATTACCACAGGCAGATACAGATCCCGTATATGCCCAACTTTATATATACGATCCTGTGACTGCCTTAGATAGTCGTGCACGTCGTAATCCGACATTGAATCGAGAACTCTTGGCCAGCATCCAAGAATGTTTGTTGCAAAACAATCCATTTGTAACTATCTTTCGTCAAGCACACGAAATATTACGACAACAAAATCAAGATGAATCTAATCAAAATTTACCGGCATATTTGCGCTACGATCCGAGAAGAGATCAACGCCGGTATAATGCACCAACAGTAGATGAGATTGCAGTAATCTTGCCTGGTGATGGTAGTGAAAGGAGGGGATCAAGAGATATTGTTGTACATTAGAGAAAATCAAGAGCTGATGCGGATCAGTGAATGTCACCCGGCATACGCACCACTGCATTACGTGTTATTGTTTCCGTTTGGGGAGCTGGGATGGGAACCGTCAATGACACTATGGGATGTGAGTAGAAATGCTACAAGTACTAAATTAAGAAATCGTCTCACAATGATGGATTACTATAGTTATCGTCTATTCGAACGACCTTCAGAGTATTCTACCATTTTGAGGGCCCAAAAATTGTTTCAGGAATTTTTGGTAGATGCCTGGGCTGCAACAGAGCAAAACCGTCTTGACTACATCAAACTAAACCAAGGGCAGTTTGTTCGTGTTGATCGTTATAAAGACCTCCAAGAAATCCATGATGAAGAGGGACCAAGACCCGATCAAATTGGCAAAAGATATATTCTCCCATCTTCTTTCACCGGCGGACCGAGACAAATGTATGAAATTTTTCAGGATTCTATGGCTATTACTCGAACATACAAACATCCGGATATTTTCTTAACCATGACAGCCAACCCAGCTTGGCCAGAAATTACTGATGCTCTATTACCTAATCAAACTGCTGCTGATCGACCAGATTTGGTTGCTCGAGTTTTTGAGTTAAAGAGAAGACAGTTGATGAAAACGGTAAAAGAAGGGAGAGTCTTTGGGCAAATAGAAGCATATGTTTTCACAATCGAATTTCAGAAAAGGGGATTGCCTCATATGCATGCTCTGTTTTTCTCGCAAAACAGGATAAGATCAAAACACTGAACAAGTTGATAGGGTAGTATGTCTTTGAGTTACGGATCCAATTAGTAAGCGGCACTTTTTGACACCGTTAAGAGATGCATGCTACATGGACCATGCGGGAGGAGAAACCCACGTGCGCAATGTATGGAGAATAATTTACGCAAGAGGGTACCCAAAATCATGGGCGAAACGACTTCTATTGATGACAACGGTTATCCAACTTATCGTCGCCGACAATGGGGTGGAACGCACGTGAATGGAAACAAGCTGGATCATAGAGATGTCGTACCGTATAATCCTTATCTCACGAGAGATGTTTAAGCGTCATATTAACGTGGAAGTATGTCCTTGGATTGAGATGTGTGAAGTACATTCACAAGTACATCTATAAAGGACATGATCGAGCAACAATGGTTTTGGGAAGAGGTGATGAGATCCAACAGTATCTTGATGCGAGGTATGTTGGTCCGCCAGAAGCTGCATGGCGGTTATTTGGAAACGTGTTACATGAAGAATTTCCTAATGTTGTTCGATTGGATCTCCATCTACCTGGAGAACATAATGTTTCGTATGATTCAAGAAGTTCGCGAGATCAGATAGGTCAACAAGCCGAGGAGAAAGTAACAAAATTAATGGCTTTTTTTAATTGTTGTGCTTCTGACGAATTTGCTCGAAATTTAACTTATCAACAGATGCCACAGTATTACACGTGGCAAAGAAAATTTTGGAAACGAAGACATCGCAACCATCCAAGCAAGGCTATTGGTAGAATATATTTCGCTAGCCCTCGGTGGTGAGAGATTTTACTTGCGACTATTACTAATTCTTGTTAAAGGGCCAACATCTTGGGAAAATTTACGAACATACAATGGTGTTCAATATAATACGTTTAAAGATGCTGTGTTGCCTTGGGTCTTTTAGAAGATGACGAAGAATGGGCTCAATGTTTGGAAGAAGCATCGATTATGAAGGCGGATACCAATTGAGAAGATTATTTGCGCTTATTCTAACACAATGTTCTCGATACAACGATGAGTTGTGGAATAAGTTCGCAATGAATATATGCGATGATCTTCCACACCAATTGCGGATGAACTTTGGAATTCGATTCGAATGATGGTCAAGTAACAGATTATGGTTTGCATCTCTTGAATGAAATATTGCAAGAATCGGGAAAAGTTTACAAGATTTTCCACCGATGCCCCTCCCAATTGAAAATTGGGCACAACCCAGCAACAACAATATTGTGGGAACATAGGCAACTCAATACGATGATCGCACAACCGGTGCGAAGAAAATATCAATTGCTTGAATGAAGGTCAACGACACTGTTTGTTGTGATCTCTTCGGTGACGAAAATCAAGGAGAACCTTCTTCTTGAATGGGGGTGCGGAGCGGAAAAACATTTTTATACAACACCATAGCGGAAAATGTCGAGCCCTTGGTCATATCGTGATTTGTGTTGCATCATCGGGATTGCATCATTATTGTTGGTAGGCGGTAGAGCTGCGCATTCCACGTTTTGTCTACCATTGATTGTGTTGGAAGACACAATATGTTCCTTCACTAAACAGTCAATTCATGCCCAACTATTCGGGAGGCGAAATTGATAATATGGGATGAGGTCCCTATGCGGCATCGCTATTGTGTCGAGGTTGATCGCGCCCTTCAAGATGTTCGTGATAACAACCACCCTTTTGGTGGGATAAGCTGTTGTACTTGGTGGGGATTTTCGTCAAACTTTGCTGTTGTACCGAAAGCATACCGTGAGCAAATTGTGGGGTCAACTCTTCAAAAATCAACACTTTGGACGAAGATACACGTCTTGACTCTATCGAAAACATGCGATTAAATCGAAATGATTCGCAAATGTTGAATTTGCGGCATTTGAACGAGGTAATATCAATTTTTGACCTATATAGTAAAACTTTACATTAATAACCTTATAATTAAAATTAGCGAATTTCAATTGTCGGTGGGAAGCAATCCAAATGAAATTATCGAACTACCTTCTACAATTCGGAAGTGTAAAGACCTCATTGAACTAATAAGAGAAGTGTATCCACAATTGCATAGAACGGGGACTTCGGCGAAATTCTTAGCGGCGTACTATTCTCTGCACGTAATGATGATGTTAATGATATCAATGTTGAAGCATTGAAGATATTCCCAGGAAATGTCATTAGTTATCTATCGCCAGACAAAAATGCGGATGATGATATACGTGATCCAATCATGGCAAATCGATACCCGTTGAATATTTGAACTCATTGAATCTTGGTCTCCCACTTTCGGACCTCCAATTGAAAGTCGGGTGTCTGTTATTTTGATCAGAATCTTGCTCCAAGGGATGGTCTTTGCAATGGAACGATTGAGGGTAGTTCGATGTGCGCAACGTATCATTGAAGTGAAATTTTAACGGAGATAAAGCGGCAATTTGGTATTTATACCAAGAATTTCTCTTACTCCTACGGTTCGAACTTACTATTCCCATTACAAGACGACAATTTCCAATTAGGTTGGCCTTTGCAATGACTATAAATAAATCCCAAGGTCAATCATTAAATTTGTCGGCATTGATCTTCGTACGCCGTGTTTACTCATGGTCAATTATACGTTGCACTATCCCGATGTACAACATTCAATCGGATAACAATTCTCTTGCCATCGAACAAGATACTTCCACAACAAATATTGTCTATCCCGGTTCTTCTATAATGCTTCTACATCGGGTTTGATACCAAAAATTTTCAAGTACATAAGTAACATATTCTGATATTCTCAGTCTTTCATAACATGCTCCAGTGTTCAAGTTTTACAATTAAATAATTTTTATCTAACACATGGTTTTATTTAGGTCATCGCAAATCCATATAACACTATACCTTTAACTCCATCGCCTCAACTGATTGCGTTGATTATGATTCGTTGAAGAATTTGTAAGTGTAACTTATTTTTAGATAAGTGTTAATAATTACATATAACTCAAATTTTATAATTACTTAGTTTTTATCTAATATACATGATTTCAAATAGGTCCCCGCAACTCCGTTTAACACTCCACCGCAACTCCACCTCCCCTACACCAACTCCAATTACACATATGCCGTTATATTAGATGATGATATTTGGGAGGATCGGGTTTCGTACAAGAAGCGGTAAGTTCTTTTGATATTTAAATTAATTAACTATTATGCATAAAATATTGTTCAATGAATGTGTCTGATATCTTCTTTGGCTCACGTGTAGGTGGAAGTAATGGAAAGATGTATTGCATCTCGCGTTTCTAAACCAAACATTGTTGTAAAACAAGAGCCTCCGGAAGAAGATTAATTTTTTGTTATTGAAAAAACAATAAAATAATGTTGCTTTTATTTTTTTATTACAATATTTCATTATTTATTTTGTTACGAAATAAATAAATTATACTTCATTATTATTTCATTATTTTTATGTCATTTAGTTTTACTTAGAATATTAATTGAATTCAACCCTCTACAAAACTTCGAGCATGCATTGATCTGATCCCATACCGACACCGTGCCATAGGCACGGGCACAAAACCTAGTATTATTATATTGGAAAGGAGTTGTGGAAGTCAAAATTAAAGAAGGCGACATCCTATACTTGTAATCGAGTGTTCTTGAAATTCGTCTTATTTTTTTTGTTAAAGACTTATTTGGATGTATTTGACTTTGTATTTTTGGTAACATTAGTTTTGCAAATTCATTTTTTTTAATTTTTTTATTTTAATGGTTGAAGATAAAATAATAGATAGATAGAAAGCTGAAGAGGTCAAAGAAAATAAAAAATTAAAAATATGATACCTATTTTAGGACAAAGTTTTTTTTTCTTTTTTTAAATGACACCTATTTTAGGGCAGAAGGAGTACAGATTAAGTTGCGTCTATATGTAATACTTTATTTGTTCCATAATAAAAAGTTTACTATTTTATTTTGAAATATTTAAGAGGGAGTACAAAGTTTTTGTCTATATGTTCTAAAATAAAGATTCCAATACTCTATTTTGAAATATTTAGCTTAAAGAGTTCACTTACAACAACGACTCATTTAATACCTATAACTTTCAATTTTTTCTATTCACATATAATATATACTCAAATATTTTGTCTATACTCAAATATTTTTATAATTATAATGAACTCTAAGTACACTAATATATTTATTAATTATAAGACGTTTCATATGCGAAAGTATTTGCTATACTTGGTCTCAAAGGATGTATCCTACTGTGATTTAAATATTTCTATGGTACTTATGGAAAAATTATTCAGTGGGACTTGGTGGCAGCCAAAAATTTTGGCCACCGTGAGCGGTGAGCCTACAAATAATTGTCAACGCGAAAAAATATTTGCATAAGTTTAGAGTTTAAAAATAATGATTTTTTTGTTGTTGAGTATAATACATTTTTTGCTTGAAGCATTATCTACTATATGTGATAACGTGATCAACACTCGTATCAAGTATGGTTGGTGGAGCCATTATCTATTGTAATCTTTCGTTTTGTTGATGTAATAAGTACAAATTTGATTGAAACGTCTCCACTCAATTCTTTTTCAGTGTTCACTCCCTCTCTCTCTCTCTCTCTCTCTCTCTCTATATATATATATATATATATATATATATATATATATATCGTTCTCTCTCATTATTTTTCTTTTAAACTTTAACTCTTCAAGTTTTTTATCATTCAACATTTAAACATGGTTCTTTTTGAGGTTGTGATATTCTAATGATTAATGTGAAAGTAATGGAAAGATAAAGAGAAAAATAGTGAGACTAAAGAGAGACAAAGTGAAAACTATGAGTTCTTGATTTTGTGACAAAAATTAAGAGAAAGATACCGACAAAAGAAATAAGACCAAGGAAAGAAAAAGTGAAAAATCTCAACAAAAAAAAAAAAAAAATTACAAAATGAACGGTGTATTGTACATTACCTATGTAATTAGAAAAGAAAAATTATATTTTTTTGGCCCAATCCGTTCCTGGTAGGATCGTCACACCATGATATCTTGTTAATATGGTGTAATGTTTTATTTGCGTTTTGACACACGTGAGTGTGAGATTCAATGATTGCTCTAATAGTTAGAGTCTCGCTCACTCTCTCTAGATTTACGGTAGTCATATGACATCTCACGTAACTACTCCAAGTGAAGGTATATGATTGATGTGCTACACCACCTCATTTTAGCAACATCGCATGACCTTATCATTAATAACTTTTTGTACTTGAGATTATTGTTCTTGAAACTCGTCTTATTTCTTTTGTTAAAGACTTATTTGGATGTATTTGGCTTTGCATTTTTGGTAACTTTAGTTTTGCAAATTAGTTTTTGTTTTTATTTATCTTTTTATTTTAATGATTGAAGATAAAATAATAGAGATAAAAAGGATGAGGCCAAAGAAAAGAAAAAATTAAAATTACAAAACAAAAGTAACTATTCACTAAGTTGCAAAGGAGAAGCAACCCAAAGTTGTTCTCTTCCTGACTTCCTGCAGTATTGATCGGTGCAAATTGAAAAGAAAATCGATCGAATAACTACTGTTCGAGCGGTTCAATTTAGGGGTGGCTATGATTCATACAACATGAATGTACGAATCAGCATTACACGATTATAAACACGAATTATAGAGAGATATGACACGACATATACGAAACGCGACACGAAGACACAAAATTAAAAATTTAGTTAAAATAATATTTATTGTTATATTTATGATTAAATAAAATAAATAAAATGAAAACACGATAGTGCGACGAACACGATAAAATAACACGAATTACCACCCCTACTGTCAATTGGTCCAAATTCAAAGTCAAACCAAATAAAATATTGTATTTGTAAATTTGTTATGAATCGAGTACAAATTGAGCCCAACTCTAATTAATAGAAGAGCTATATACCGTCACCGTGTGTGTATAGTTTGGTAAGAACACTTCAAGAAGGAAATTCCAAAATTAGGGAAGGAAGGTAATTAGATTTCAACAAAGAAATCATAGCTTTCTCTTTAACTTGTCTGGGTTGCAAATTTGGCTATGGCGTCTTCCCGCACTTCTCCACAATGGCATTTCTCATTTTCTATTCACCAAAATTACGCCCATGCAATAATGCATATGGAAACGCACCGTAACTGTAATGTAGTCAATATGCTTGTCGTTAGTTCCAACTTCCAAGAGACCAGTCATTTGTTACTTGGTGTTACTCCTGGTACTCTGTTGGTAACAGGGACTCCTAAGGCCTTCGTTCTTGATCGATCACTCGACCCCAGTCTTTTATTCTTCCAGAAGAACTGGTAATGATAGAATGTTTCCTTCCTCCGCTGTGGGACCTCGAGCAGTTGTGTGAATAAAGGCATCATAAATCGATTGTCTCGTGATTTCAGATGCAATGTCTCTCATTATTTGGCAAAACAAAGAGAGATACTTAAAGGTACCAATTACATGTCTGCTTGCAGTACCAATGCAAAGCAGAAAGCTCTGTCTACCCTGCAAACACACTGAAAGTTTGTATCCTTTGTGGATTACTCAAATGACATATCCGTATGGCCCTTATTTTGGTAACAACTATAATATTGAGTTCAGTTGTGGGCGTGCATAATGAATCATGCTGCAAATTTTCATCCTATCATATATAATGTTGATCTTATGATATCCAATGACAAGGTTAATTACGTAATTGAAGCAGATTATTTCCAAAAAGGCAACATAGAATAGGCGTGGACACTAATTCAAATTTGTAAGTTGGTGAACACAATATGCAGAAGAAAAAGATCAACTTTTGGGATTTGATAAACCTTTTGGTTTGCTAGAGTTCTTTTGGAAGTGGAGCAACTTATTACTTTCTCTTGCTCAACAGATTAATAGACCATCCATAATAGAGTCCGATCCTTTTCCTCTAATTATTTTCTCTGCTCCTGAATTTTTCATGTTGGGAACTGTGTAAAATTACTATTTTAAGAGATATGCATATTGGCGCCTCAACGCTAAACTGAGTGCATAAGCGCTTATTCCACACAGGCGCTTCAGTACACAATTCCATGGAACAATCGCTTAGGCGGAACAAGCGCTTACGCGCTCAGTCTAGCACTGAAGTGCCAATATATACAGTGATTCCCGTGAAAAGCAAAAAGACCGGAGCGTGAGCCGGAAGAATTCTATTATATATGTAGACAATTCAGCCCACAATTCCCTGGAACAAGCTACTTAGGCGCTCAGTGTAGAGCGCCAATACGCACACGAGCATGCATTCCCTCAGCTCAAGATTAAAATGCTAACTTCTTCTACACCTAGCTTTTCTTCATCACCTGTGTAAAGACACCCTATAAAATGTTAATACTCCCTCCTACCCTAAATTATTTTCTTTCTTTTATTTTTTATCCGTCTCAAAATAATTGTCTTATTTGAAATTTTTTTTTTTAGGACATCACTTTTATCATTTTACCCTTACTTTTTTCTCTACTTTAATTAAGGACTACATACACATGAACATTAAAGAAAATTACACATTATACCAATATTAATAATCAAATCAATTATTTTTTCTTAATCCGTGTACCAAGTCAAACAAGACAATAATTAAAGTAGCGAAGTGAGTACTATAACATTTGGTAGGCAGTATAGGGGATATTTTTGTCAATTCAGACTCTCTCTCGTAATTCCTTAAGAGGCTTTAGACAATTTCAGGTAGCAGTTGGAAGCCTGAAAATTATAACTAATGAGAGCCTTGATCACATATGTGGAAGGAAAGCCTTGGGAAGCTCTCCTAATTGCTGGAAGTAGGTAGGAACTACACTTAAAAGTTTTGAGACTGCATTTAAACCTCACACTTTCTTCATTGTAAATTCTCTTACTTGGCGCGCGCACACACACACAGACACACACGCACAGAGGGATGGCATCAATATTAGAGCCTTCCAGTTCACCTTCAAATCCATCTTTTGCGGTAAGATCAGGAAACCATACCAGCACTTTCTTGAGAAGCATTTCCCTTACAGAAGCATCTATGTTTGAAATCCCAAACTCACCACCACGCTTAAGCTCCCCTTTTTTTCATCCTTTATCCCACAACTCCCAACCAACATCTCCTCGCCTTTCCTTCACGGCTACTGCTTCTAAACTCGATGACCTCCAAACCACCTACAGATGTATCAGTTCAGTCCTCAAAAAGGATGGCCAGATCTTATCCATTGCTGTATCTAATGGTCTCGTGTACACTGGCTCACAAAGCAATATTATTCGGGTGTGGAAGCTTCCAGAGTTCACGGAGTGTGGTCAGCTGAAGTCAAAGGCAAGCATGGTGGTTGCGCTGGAGGTGTCCGATGATAGGGTTTGTGCAGCCTATGCTGATTGCAAGATTAGGGTGTGGCGTAGGACTTGGGAAGGAGTTATAAAGCACACCCGATTAGCAACCATTCCGAAGAATGGAAGCTCTGTCCGGAGCTACATCGCCGGTAAAGATAAAATGGTAATTCCTTTTTAATTTGCGTTAAAGATCCCATTGATTTTTCTTTATGCATAAGCACAGAGTTGGGATTAATGGCTTCATCTCAAAAAGAAAATGAAAATCTTGGTTTATGTATAGAGTTTGTGCGTGAAATTAAGTCGGTCATTGCATTTATCTGATTCTACGCACTTTATTTGATATCCTGCTGTAAGAGCATTCACATTAACAAATTTTCTTAGCTTGATTTGGTTCGACTGCCATCTACACACTTTTTTTTAAAGAATTTATCTTCTCATTGTTAATCTTTTTAACATATTTTCTTAGCTGGATCTCACTGCCACCTCATTAACTTTACACTTTAATCTTATTTTTATACTTTTCAAACAAATAAATTTATTTAACTTTACTTAATATATTTTATATTTAAATATTCCTTAAAAATAAATTAATTTATAAATAAAGAAATTAATTAATTTGTAAATAATAAATTACTCATAAATTATTTTATTTATAATTTAATTAATAAATAATCTATAAAACACATATTGTACATAACACGTAAAATAACATAAATATCTGAAAATTTTAATAAATTTTGAAAAAAATTACTATCTCTTCGATCCATTTTAGAAAGTGAGTATATAGAGAAAGTGATTTTTTAGAAGAAATGATGAATAAATAGAAGAGAGAATGAAGTAATAGTATAGATAATGAAGAAGTTGTGGAAAAAATGATGAAAGTTGGGGTGAATTTTTATAGGGAAGAAGTAAAAAAAAGGACAAAAAGTGGTATAAAAAAAAGGGTAAGGAAAAAACAGTAATATGCTTTTAAAAAAACGGATTCGTGCTGCTTCAACAATTGATTTTAAAAAAATAAATAAAAAAAAGTAGAGAAATTCTTACTTTTTAGAAGCTGACCCACCTCTCTCTCAGCCCTCACTCTCTTCATCTCTCCGTGTGTTGCACGGTATGTTGTTCAATGGAGATGCAAGCCACTTTCTTCTTTTTTTGTCATTTTTTGATTCCCTCCATTTCTCTTCTTATTTAAGAAGAAAAAAGTCTTCTTAAATTAAGAAGCTTTCTCCCATTGTAAGCTTTCATCTTCTTATTTAAGAAGGAGTGTAAGAAGACCACAATGGGAATGCTCTAAGAGCAGGAAAATGTTGATGCTGTGACAACATCAATATTCATATTTTCCCCTTAATTCAGTTCATTATATATATATATATATATATATATATATATATATATATATATGTATATGTATATGTATGTATATGTATATGTATATGTGTGTGTGTGTGTAATGTATATAAAATACATACACATATGTGAATATTTGGTACCACTCATTTTATTTTGGTACAAAAGTTAGGTGGAGAAGCCGGGTAGGACTACAAGGGCAACCCGAGACCTATGGTTAAGCTAGAACAAACCCTTACCAGCTGATTTACGCGCTCGGTGGTTGTACCACTCCTTCTAGATAATGATGTTGCTATATTTCGTTGAAGCAACACAGTTTTCAAAGACTAGATAGCTTCATGGAAATACTATGCATTCATATATTTGGATGGCATGTCAGTTTGAATTGCCGACCTTGACGGAAGAAAATGGATTTCTCCAGAAAAAGGATGGCAGTTTCTACTTTCTACTAATTAGTATGAATGAAGTCGAACTAGTAGAGTCATAGTCATAGAGCAGTCAATAATGGATTGAGCTGCCTCATGTACTCCTATTTACCGTTGAATCAATAAAAATCTTACCTACAAAGCTGAATGTAATGCATCTGCAACAACTCTTCATTCTTGTATTCATGAAAGCACACCAACCTTCTATTTAAGGACTGAAGAGTACTATGCACATTTTGTTTTGCTGCTATTTTATGCATATAACTAATCCTTTAATTGACGTAAACCCACTTTACATTAAATGCTACTGAATTTTTAACCAAAAAGACTTGTATACACAAATGTTCTTCAAGATTGCTGCTTCCGGAATCATATTATTGGCCGTGTTCTTCGCAATATAATATTTTTTCATTGCTTTTAGATGTTCAAATATATTAATTAGGTTGAAAATTTAATGCTTCTAAGCAGATGAAGCATATGGGGCCTATAACATCATTAGCAATCAACACATCAGATGACATCCTGTACTCTTCTTCTGCCGATAAAACAGTCAAAGTGTGGCGACTTTCCAATCTCAGATGCATGGAGACCATCCAAGCCCATTCAGAGCCAATCAATGCCATTATTTCGGCAGATGACGGAGTACTCTACACCGCCTCTGATGATGCCACAGTGAGGGTGTGGCGGCGCAATTTTGTAGTGGGAACCGGCCACACTCACTCACTGTAACCTTACCGGCAAAATGTTCGCCGGTGAAAGCACTAAGCTTAACTGCAGATGGCGGGGTATTGTATGGTGGATGCTCGGATGGTTATGTGCACTACTGGCTAAAGGGTTGGTTTTCAGGGCAACTGCAACATGGAGGCTCACTCCAGGGGCACACTCATGCTGTAATGTGCTTGGCCACTGTCAGTAATTATGTGGTCAGTGGTTCAGCTGACTCGACAAGTAGGGTCTGGCTTAGAGAGCAAGATGGTCAGCATGCATGTTTAGCGGTTCTGCGTGGTCATAGAGGACCCATCAGGTGTGTTGCACCATTGCAGACGCGCATGACAGAGGACAGCGAGGATGGTTGTATGGTTTGCACGGGCAGTCTAGATGGAGTGCTTAAGGTGTGGCGGGCGAAGTCCCCAGGCGGCACATGTTTGTCCCCCAACCAATTTGGAGGCAAGTATTTTGAGCTGACTTGACGTTTATTCTCAAATAGACGTGTGTGATTATGACTAGGAGTTGTAGACAAAGTCATATGACCGACCAGTGAATCACCTTGCTCAAAATGTATACTTATTAAATTTTGAGTTTGTTTCATTGTCTTCCGAGTAACGCACATTGCTAGCTATGGGTCAATAAAGTTGGGTTATGCATTGAAAGTAGAATAATTAGTTTTGCTCAGCCTTGGACAAGTGGAAAAGAAAAATGAGATTGCATAAATCCAATTGAGCTTCAAAGCTTTTGGTGTTATATGGCAATTTTAATTATTTTCTAACACAAAAGGTACAATTAAGTGATCTTTCTAGTACAAAAGAAGATCATCAAAGTAAAGAATTATGGTTAGAGTATATGAACAAGAAAGAGTGTTCACATGCGTGTGTATTTCAGATCTAACTTCTAAGATTCATCTAAATAGATAAATGATGAACAAACATGAATAATTCATCGGTCGAAAGCTTGTTTGACGATGACTATTTCAAATGAAATCGATTGACTAAAGGTGAAGAGGAATAGGTTGTGCCAAGAAAGAGGCATGATTATCCCCGCAACAATCACAAACTTACTTTCGGCAATGTTCCTCTGCGTATGCAATTTTGTTGCAGGGGTTTTGGTTTCGTGGTGCATTTCCAACTCGCCATCGATTCACTCTCGTTGCCATGATTGTTCCCTCCACCATGCAAATTTAGCAACCGATACACGTAACAAAGTAAACGTAAACCCACAATAATAGCTATGACTACGAGGCGATATGACATAAGATGACAGAGAAGAATGTTTGTAGCCAAAAATGACAGTTCCTAGACACACCATGGCCATGCATCGAGAACTAATTAATGGCACTACATGCAGTTTTATCAACTATGCAGCCAACCTACCTATCAAGATTCAAAAGAGCATAATTTTAAAATTTTCTATTTTTTTCGCCTTTATTTCTTGGTTTCTTTTCTTGCTTTTATTATTGATAAGACTTTAAGCTTATTCTTGCCTTGGCCTGCGAGAGACTTGTAATGGTCACTTCTCCATCAAGAATGGGATCTTAAATGTTCAATCCACTATGTGGCAGATAGTTTCCCCTTTTCTCAAGGTGCAAAGAAAAAGAAAGTAATTAAAGGTAGAAAGATAATTCTCCAATTATTTTATTTTATTTTGGAGAAATACTACAAAGTATTGACACTTGTTACTTACATGTACGTTTTGACACGTGAAATGTTATTCAATCCATTGAAAACGATTATTCATATATTGATGGACATTTTTAACGTAACACTTTAATTTTTAGAAGTGAATAATTAACTAGTGATGAGATTGAGTGCTCTTAAGTCTCAATACCAAAACTTGTTTTACATAACATATTAAAATTTGAATATTTTGAGTACTACTAGGATGACAAATGATTAAGAAAAATGGGTACAAAAATACATTTTATTGGCCTAATCGTAATATTATCCTTCCATTCCTTGTAAAAAGTATTAGATGTTGGCTTGCTTTGAATTGATACGTTTCTTATTGGACTTTAAAATGACATTTTTGTGTTGTATTGATAAGTATTTGTGAGAAAATTTTCTTTTGTTTGAAAATGATTGGCTAGCTATTATTACCTTCGATCTCCCATAAGTTTTGTTTTAGCAAAAAAATTTAGTCTAAAATAAGTGTTCTTTTAAGTTTTCAATACATAATTTTCCTAATTAACCCTTCTTTCCTCTAAGTTTTAATAATTAATTATTTTATCATTAAATATCGAATAACTAGTTCTTCCTAATTTATCGCATCACTTTAAAATGACAATAGAAGGAAGTAGCAATTAGGGTTAACATAAGGGCTTTTTAACAAACCATTAACCATCAGGAGGTTCTTTGATGCATAAGTTTTAATCGAGCGGCCATCTGCATTTTTCCAAAGTTTGACGTTAAGGACACGTGTAAATGAATACTGGGAGGAAAACCGTATATCGGCGGATTAATTTTAACTGCTTAAGGCCGACGTCGGCGACAAAGTGATACTAATGATAGTTTGCAGGTCTCTTCTCAGGTACGCTCTTCGTCAAACCCTAACTAACTTCAGTTTGATATACCGTTCTTTTATATATGTACATTTACCACCGGAGGTTCAATCGTTGATTTTCACTTCGTGTATGATTATACTTGCAGAGTCGACCTAGCTTGGAGTTTTACCAATACATTTCATATCTCAAAGCCCGCGCGATACTTGCAGGTTCTGTAATCTATCTTATTCCTTATTAACTTCTAGGTTCAGTTAAGTACTTAATCTGTTCAAAATGGATGTCCATATTCTAGTTGTTTCAAAGCTCCGCTCATAAACTCACAAACAAGCTACTTGAGCTTGGCTAGATTCAAAACTCGTCTGAGATCGGGTTCAGAACAAATCAAGGCCGGCCCTGACTTTTTAGGGGCCGGGACAAACAAGAAAAATGAGGCCCCCAATACAAAGGAAGACAAAATTTAAACATTTGTGTAGATTTAAACATTTGTGTGTGTGTATATATATATATGTAACTATAAAGCTAGAATTTAATTATTTCATCGTACAAGTTCACACAAAATTAATCTCGAATATAGAAAATAAATTAAATAATAAAGTACTTAGCCAAAATTAAGTTTGTTCAAAGAGTAATAAAACCTGATTTTTGCTTTTAATTTGCAAAGGACCCCGCTATCAGTTTGTTCCTCAATTGAGATCGTTCCCCACTCTAACCCTCCTTGGCTCCTTATGGTGTATTGACTATTGCTAGAAATACTAATTAGGCGCCAGAAGCAACAATGTTATCTGTGATGACACTGGTATGACAAATTGCAAAATTGACAATATCTTTTTTCATCCATATTGTGATCAGAGAAGCAAGCTAAAGCAGCGAAATATAAACAAAAAAGAAAAAAATAAAAATGAGACGGATCAACCATTAGAATTCTAATGTTAAGAATGAGAGAGAGTTATGGAGATGAGGAACTAAGGAGTTCCAACGTTACGGAACTCTTCATATTTCTTTTCTTTTTTCTAAAGCCTTTTTCTTTTCATTTTAGACCTAAATAAGTTAAGTTTAATATTTGAGCCCTTCTATTTTCTTAATGATACAAATAGGGGCCCATATTAGATCAATATTACCAATATGAAAGTTTTTTAATTTTTTAAAAGAGGCCCAATTCTTCTCCTCAAAAAATAAAAAAGAAGCCCAAAAAAATCATATTAGTTTATACAAATATTTCAAGTTTTATATATATATATATATATATATATATGAATATTTGTATTGTGGGGTCCTCAAATTCACGGGGCCTTGAGCGGTCGCCCCTCCCGCACTTACTGAGGGTCGGCCTTGGAACTAATCCAGCCAAACTTAACAATTTTTCGAGCTCTGACTACGCAATCGGCTCATTTACAGCACCAAGGTTGTGAACATGAATGAGACCCACACTTGGCCAACAAGTTACTGTTGTGTGGTTTAGTTAATCTTTTCATTTTATTTGATTTTTTTTTTTTTAAATGCAGCTAACATGGAATGATTTTGTAAATACTATAGTTGGATACATTGGTTACTTGTGATTGTTGTTAGCTTAACCTTTGCTGTGTTAACTCTTGACAGAGATGCTCCTACAATCGTGGTCTGGATTGTAACTTGAAAATGGGTGGTGCAAAGGGTAACCAAAGTACTGCCAATAGGAAATGGCAAAAATCAGCTGCCCCTGTGTGGAGACCGGTGTCTACTCAATCCCACTCATTTGATGGTGAGATTAGTTACATGAGTCCATGCAAATTTGCCTAATCATTTTTCCTGTGATATTTGTAGGAACTCGTGTCATTCTAGATTCTGTTGAAGTATTATATAACCATTTAGTGCGATTACATGGTTAAATTGAATTCCACAACAACGGGATCTTTTACTCCCTCCTTTCCTAATTGAGTGTCCTCAAGGAAGTTGACTTTTTGGCCATTTTAGTACTTCCTCCGTCCCTGATTGAGTGTGCCTTTTTAATTTTGGGATTATTGCCTTTTAGTCAATTGTAACTAAAATAACTAGATATTAATCAACCTAAAATTTATAATTGGAATATGGTTAGCTTTTCCTTCACATACCCATTTTACCCTTCCTTCAACCTCTACTCCCGAACGGAATACCCCCTTCACCGTAAGATTTATCTCTCAGTTGATCTACTTTTTACCCTAGATGATCTCTTGGTCGATCTGCACTTCCTTCGCAAGGCACAAAAATTTCTCACTCTTATAAGTTAATTAAAAGCATCAAAATCCTTCTTCTTTTTTTCTTTCAGAGCATCGTCCACACATATCCAGCTGCAGAGATTTGACATTCCTTCAAATGTGTTTATTAAATTCAAGTCAAATAAACGGATGAAGGGCTGGGTACTATACCTTTGTATGTATATACACACATATCAAACGCTCTTCTTGATCTGATAATTCTGAGTTGATTTTTCTTAGTCGATTGATGTCCGCACTGCGAATTGATCAACTTGTATGCTCATGATCTCTCTCTCTCTCTCTCATTTTGCTTCTCTAACAGCATAGACTAGCAAGAGCACCAAAAAGAAAACGGCATCTCTCTATCAGATTATTGGAGCTTAGATATTCATCTTCCGCCTTAATCCATTCATAGCTCAGCCAATCCATTCATTGCTAAGCCAATAGCTGGGGATTCAATACCATTTTATGATAAATATTTTAAATACCCACAATTACTTTTTATGTTAAATATTAAATACCATTGATAAAATATGTTCCAGTAACCCTTGGAGGCAGATATAGAGAGAGTTTGAAGATTACTAAAACATAAAAAGGGTAATTTTGCCATATTATAATTTTTATGACCAAAAGCCATTATTGTGTGTTTGAATTCCAATAACTTTTTGTGGTTAACCAATTTCTAATTATCTTAGTTCAGATTGACTAAATGGCAATAAACCCTTTATTTTTTGCAAAAATTAAGGAAGTTGACTTTTAAGACATTTTAGTATTAGTACACATACATGAATGCCATTAGTGTTCACACTATAGTTTGGTAAGTGCACGTTAAACATGATAGATAGCAAAGGTGAATTTAGTAACTATATATGAAAAAGGACACTCATTTTGGACAAAAAAAATTCAAAATAGGTACACTCAATCAGGGACCAAGGGAGTAGTACATATACATAAATGCCCTTAGTGTCCACGCTAATTGCAAGTGCACATTGGGACATGATAGATAACAAGGTGAATTTAGTAACTTAAGACGAAAAGGGACTTTCATTAAGGGACAAAGGTTTTCAAAAGACGGACACTCAGGGATGGAGCGAGTATCAATTCAGATTCTCTGGTTATGAACTTATAATGATCATATAACCTGGAAATGGCCAATCCTTGCGGAGTGTTTGGTTGGTGTAGACTTGAGTGATGGTCCTTTTCCTTTTTACTTTGTATGGGTACAGTGGTGGTTTAGATATATTGAGAGTTAATCAATGTATGATCTGATGTTAATCTGCAGAATGTTTAGTAAAGGAGAAAGCTGAGTTTTCCAACTCTGATGATGTAGGTGATGGTGAGAAGTCAGAAGTTGAAATTCAAGCTAAAGAATTAAAGTATGACATTGGCAGCCATGCTTCAAATTCTGAACCTCTGCATGGTGAAGCTGAAGTAATGAATGAGCAAGTTGAACCTCTGCATGGTGAAGCCGAAGGAGGACTCGTGCCTTCTACAGAGAAGCATTCAGTCACAGTAGAGGTGACGTTATGAATGTCTAGCCTTCTCTATGTTCATTCTGTAAATAGGTGCTTTTATGAGAGCTGTTTACACATAGTGCATAGTATTTTAAAATAATTTCTAGTATGCGCATTCCATGTTATAATGGTAAGTTACAGCGTTGATGATGTGTTATAAATGTATTGTAGAAAAAACAAAGTTGTTCAGGCTTGTATCTGAAGAGAAATATGTCTGCTTTTATCTTTGGAACTTCACAGAGGTGGTTTATTGGATCTTCGTGCCCTCCGGTTCTCTTCTCTATGAAGCAAAAACCAAAAAATGACATATGCAAGTGTTAACCATTTATTAAATTCAGTCGTATCAGTGAGCTGAATGATTGGTGTATTAGTATTGTTTTTGTTGTTTCAGTTTTTATGTAGATTAGATGAAACAAAAAACTAAAGAACTTGCATTCCTGCTCTATTTTTCAGAAGAAGCTCTTGACGAAACAGATGCATTACTTTTCTTTCTTTTCTTTCTAATAGTTTTCCCCTCTTCTAGTAAGTACATGTTGGAAGATTCCAAAAAAAAAAGAGACTATTATAGGGGCCTTGATCAGCATGACGATAAGATCAAGTGGTAAGAGCGTATGAGTTAACACTGTTTGTGAACCTGATGCTGAGTGCGCTTCAATTCTGTGAAACTCTTTCCAGTTTGCTATTACGAGAACTTTGTGATGGACTTTAGCAATCTTGCTTTTTTCTGATATACATAATTGAAAAGCACTTCTTCATATTAAACACGGTTGTGGTTACTGGTGGTTTTGTATTGTATTTGACTTGCTTTACTGTTATGTTTTGTTTTCTTTTTCTTTTACTTTTTTTTTCTACGTTGGACTGGAGCTCAACTCAATTTGATTGAGTCGTGATCCAACCCTTTTCGGGTTGGACAAATGATTTATTTTTTCCGGCCACTAACTCTATTTTAAGCAAGATCATCTTGTAAACTGCAATCTGTCACATCCTTCTTAATTTTCTCCATCAAAGTTGGATTAGATTTGTCCTACCTATGGTATTGCAGTTGATAGGATCATTCTCCTAACAGTTATAGTTATTGGTCTAAGTTGTTTGTGTCCAATCCATCATAAGCTATTGTCTGTAACTTTTAATTCTAGTGCTTCCAAGTTCCATCGCTCACATTTGTATATTACGAGTTTTGTCTTATCTTTCTTTTGGTACATTGTCTTTTCTGGTTTATTGTTCAACCCTTTTAACATTCTCATCTTGTTAGACTCACTTCCCAAACAGGTTTGCTACTGCTCTCTCTCTCTCTCTTTCTCTCTCTCTCAGTCTGGCTATTTGTTTTTTCCATGCAGGCAGGGTCTTCCTTGATTCGTTTCATCAAAGGAAAAGGGTATGCATTTCCTGTGATCTTTAGATTAGTATTTTTGTTCCAAGCATGTGTGTGTGTGTGTGTGTGTATATATAATATAGCAATCTATGATTCTTCTTTATAATCTTTTCACAGGGGTTCTACACAGAAAAAAATTGAAGAGGAGCTGGGGGTTAAAATAAAATTTCCGTCATCGAGAAAGGGCGAATCTATCAGTAGGTTGCTTGTTTTCTGAGGCTGAATTTTATTTGTTTTTATCAGTTTTATTAAATTGCTTCTGAAATTAGAATGTTTCTACGAGTCTACCATCGTATGGACAAGTTCATTTCTGATCTCCTAGGAGTCGAATATAGCTAAAATATATTCTGCTTTAGTTAATTTACTTCCGAGTAGCAGGATTAGGTACTAGAATAATGTTCATAACTTTTGTTATCGTTACGAAACTTCTAAATGTGGCCCCCAACCTGCCCCCCTGAAAAAAAGAAAGAAAAGGACAGAAAAAAACATGCTGTTATTGAATTATCTTTGTTGAAGCAGTTTTCCTCTGTATACTTTTGTATATGGATTGTCGAGCTGTACATTTTCTGCAGCTTTATGCCGTAGTGACCTAGTCACAGTCTGTTTAGGTCCTTTAGGTGTCCCATTTCATTTTGTGCTGCACGCAGAGAGGGCTTCTGCCAGAACCTTAGTTATGTAAAAAGCAAGGCTGGAATTTGAATCTTGGTTTCTTTTTAGCCCCTCTCAGAAGTCCTTTGGCGAGTCCAATATACTTCAGTTAGGAATTCCAGATCTGATTGAAATTTGTGATAGGCTGGCTGCATTAGTTTGTAGTGTTCTCAACTTTCAGATGGTTACTTCTTTGCAGTCATTGAAGGAATTTCAGCTGATAGTGTAGCTAGAGCTTCGGAAAGAATACAGCACATAATTGATGAGGTCAGTCCCCAACCATTTTATTGTTCTAGTATTTCGTACAGGGCTGTCACATCCAAACCGCCATTAGTTTTTACACCAGGTCTGCAATCAGTGTCTTGCATGTGAATTATTGTAGAAAGATCAATGGTGGTTTATTTGTCTTGCATGTGAATTATTGTTTAGAGGAAAGTTATCTGGCAGTGTATATGCATAAAAGCCCAGTTTTGGCGTTATCTTGTCAAATAGAGCTCATAATTTGCTCCCATGACACCACTTTCAGCTTTCTGCAATTTCATTCTTATTCGTCTACGGGCTTTGTAGTCGTGATTAATTTTCAGAAAAAACTTCCTATAAAAAAGTTAAGGGAGAATAGGTTAGTTTGCCCCAACGCTACCACTCTTTTTTCAAGTTCGTCCCTAACCTAATTTTTTCTTCGGTCGAGTCATTGTAGCACTTAAAATAGTCCAATGTATGTCACTCCCTTTAACGGATGTCAATTTTGCTAACGGAAAGTGGCTGAGGTGGAACGTTGACCCTTAGTTGGAATGACGTGGGAATGTTATGTGTAAATTACCGCCTAAAGGCTTGCCCATTAAATTGTTAAGTTAGCTTATTTTGCTCTCACTTTAAACAAAAAGTAATTTATAATTTCTTTTCTTTCCCATTATGTTACAGACAAACATTAACCACACCCACATATACTCTCTCTCTCTCTCTCTCTACATACCTCCCCCTTCCCCACCCATTTCCACCCATCCCACTAAGCCTCTCATCTCATCTCTCTCTCTCATGGCCCTTCCTCACTTGTACCATCCTATCCCACGTTTTCACATGCCGTCATCGCGAACAATCCTAGATCTGCCTTTTGATTTTCATGAACAATTCCAAATTTGATGTCATAATTCGATTTATACATATGGTTAAAATTTTGTTTTGGGTTGAAATTCTTGAAAAGGATATTGAGAGTCTGAAATTTTTGGGCTACATTCTCTCCGGCGACAGAGATGAGGAGATGATTGAACCTGTTGCTATTCAATGGTGCTTCAGTTGTTTAAGTTGGAGGGATCTCGGAAAAGACTCCCATACGACGAAGGCCAATGGGCTCAACCAACAACTCCATGACAAACAGATCTGGGAAGATGGTGGTTCAGCAACCTCAAGCCATGGATTGACTTGGCCATGCGTTTCTTTTTCCTTTTGCTGTTATGATTTTAATGAAAAGAATAATAAAAAAAAATGACAAAAAAAAAAAAACTGATTTGATTTTGAGTCACTCGGTGGTGGAAGGATGGCTTTATTTATTTATTTAGATATCATATAAACATATACTCCCTTTGTTCCATGCAGAGAGTCTACTATTCTATTTTGAGATGTTCCACTTTAGGAGTTCATTTTTAAAAATTATGCCTACAATCTCCATAATCTTTCAACTTTATCCTCCACGTATGCTATAACATTTTGGCTATGCTTAAACATTTTTGTAATTATGTCCAATTCCAATACTGTTAACATGTCCTTTAATTATTAGACTTTTCAAACGTGGACTTTTTGGGTGGAACGGAGGGAGTATATGTGATGTGATGGATTTTATGAATTATATTGTGGGAGATATCACTGTTGAAATTTTCATGAAGGTTACTGAGTTTTGCTTAATTGGAGTTTCTGGAATTGGATTTTTCAAGCATGGTGATGAGAAAGAGATGGGATGGTAATGTCTTGTGGCAGTGGCGTTGGGGATAAGAGAGTGGAAGAGGGTATAACTGGTGTGGTGAATGATTTGGGTTTTGGGATAAATTGTAAGATTTAAAAAAAAAAAAAAAAACGAATTGGGGAAGAAAAGTTGAAAGAGGAAAAGAAAGTATAAATTAACTCAAGAAACTTAATAACCAATGTGTTCAAAAAAATTATTTTTGAATAATCTCATAAATATTTATATCACTACAATATTAAAGATAGAAAAGATCGATTAGTGGCTCATTAAGATGCTATCAAATTTAGTTTTTATTTTTTTATTAGAAAAACCTTAAAAACAGAAAAGATGTATTTGTTCTATAGCTGCCACGTCAGCATTATTAACTCCCAAATCAGCAAAAGGATGACGTCATTAGACCACATAAGCACCTCCCGTTAGTCAATTTGACATTGGGGGCAATGACATACATTGCACTAAATTTGATACTACAATGACCCAATCAAAGAAAAGATAAAAAGAGTCCATGACCAACTTGAAAAAAAACAGTGGTAGTACAGTGACCAATTGTCCTATTATCCCAAAAGTTAAAAATATTTTGTAATGTTTATATCAAACTTATTGAATATAGTCGCACTATTTTATACTTCTTCACCCCCCAGAAAAAGAGAGAAGAAGTAAAACACAGTACTTACATTGTTATTTCCCTTGAATGCATTTTCGTGTTATTCTCTAAACAATTTGCTAACGTTGAGTTACACTTGAATATTTTTTGAACAGGGAGTCAAAAGCCCAAATCTCGACTACTCTCACTTCATATCCCTTCCCTTGGCCATACATCCTGAACTGGTTCTTAAGCTTGACAATTTTAAGAATTCAATATTAGGGACTAAGGTTCTCAATGAGGATGAGAATCTGGAGACTGATTCCAATGGAGATATTTCGGACGAGGAAGATGGGGATCTGCAATTAGATAAAGCACCTCAAGTTGCAGTTAAACTCAAAACTCAAGAAGATAATGAACATGTTAAGGTGGATATCACCAATATACCTCTAGTAAGTTATCCCCCTAAAGCATCAGCATCCTCAACCTCGGAAGCAAAGACTTCTACCGCATCTGGTGCGTAAACATATATTATCACTGATAGTGGAAATGCCTTGATCTGTAGTTAACCACCTCTGAAGGTCTCATATCATGTTATATATTTTTACACTCGTGTATATATTTTAACATAGTCTCTCTCCCTCTCTCTCTCTATATATATATATATATATATATATATATATATATTAGTCTATTTCCACTATAATAATTGCTTATCCACTACATTCATCTAAAGTTAAGGTTATATAGACGAAAATACCCCTTCTTTCATTCATGTCATGAAATACATAAATTAAAACCAGCATATATTTTATGGATATCACAAAAATAATATGTAATGAAAATAGAAATCTTAATTATGATCATAACATTTATATTTAATTTAACGTTTTATTTTGGTATTAAAATTTCATGCTTAGAAAATATTTTCTTCACTTCTCATAGACAATGCAATTTTGTTATTTATTTATGAGCATAAATAATTAAATTTGATTTTTCAAGCAAGTAAGGAAAGAAAAATGAAAATACATTGTTCATTGGATATATTAAAAAGGAAAACCTTAAAAGATAGTGTTGAAAGCTCACTTGATAAAAGTCAATAACATTCAAGTTCAAGCAAAAAAAGTTTATTTAGAAAATAATTGTAGTTACGTACAAGCATATCTGATTATCAAAAATAAAAAATTATCCTCAAAAACACTAAGTGTAATTTCACATAGAAACATGAAAAGAAAAAAATGCTCCCTTTAATTGAAAGAAAAGTGAAGTAAAAGTCAATTGGAAAATATCTTGTACTATTAATACTGAGTGGCTATTTAAGGATATTTTTGTCCTAACATAAGCTAAAACAATGTACTCCCTCCGTCCCTAAATTATTGTCTTCCTTTCCTTTTTGTCCATCCCAAAATAATTGTCTTGTTGAAAACTTTCCTTTTAGGACATCACTTTTACCATTTTACCCTTACTTTTTCCCTATTTTAATTATGGGCCACATACACATGGGCATTAAAGAAAATTACACATTATACCAATATTAATAATCAAGTCAATTGTTTTTCTTAATCCGTGTGCCGGGTCAAACAAGACAATAATTAAGGGACGGAGGGAGTAGTTATTAATGAGTGTAGTAGATAAGTATTATTTTAGTGGAAATAGCCTCTCCACATATATATATATATATATATATATATATATATATATATGTATGTATATAGTAATGTTTTTCCTAGAATGTGTCTTGTTAATTGCTTAGTACGTGTGTATTTCATTATAATTAATTTATAGACTCACTCCTTTTTCTGCTTGTAGCTTGTTTATTTGGTTTCCTCCTATATGTTAACTCTTACCAAGAAATTATCAGTAACACACTTTTCTCATGACAGACTTGGGGATCGACAGTTCCATATTTATAAAACCAAAAACATTTCACCTAACAGTACTCATGCTGAAGTTGTGGAACAAGGAGAGAGTAGATGCCGCAGCTGAGATATTGCGGGTAAAGTTCTGTCATTCAAGTTATGTTGGCTGACCGGCATACAGTTTGATGATTATGTTTCCTGTCCTATTCCAGAGTGTCTCTGCTAAAGTAAGGAATGCATTAGACGGCCGGCCTCTCTCTATAAGACTTAAAGGCGTGGTGAGACTCTTGCTACAGTTGACATATAGCTAATAAGGTTATTGTGATTTTATGAATTAGAGTTGGTGCTTTTTACTTCTTATAGATCTGCAAAACGTTACGATTAAACCCCCTCCCCCCTCCCCATGGGTTGGCACCTTTTGCTGGTACTAACCCTGATTAGATTTTAATTTAAAAGCAGGAAGCAGCTGGCTTCTTGTCAATTCAGTTTGTGTACACACACTGATAAATGTATGTATGTCCTCATTCCTTTTGGAGAGTCCTAGTTTGAGTTTTCGAAATCATCTTGAGCATTTTTAGAATCAATATTTCGCATACATTTATTTAATTTTAGAGAATGGAAGAATAACCATTTAAACTACATAAAAAGTAGGAACTCAGAATTTTACAATTTTGAAAAAGTAAATAAATTCATGTCAAATCTCCATCTGAAAATGGTCAATTTGACTTTGAAAACTCAGACTAGGAGTCTTTGTGTGGAACACGGAGGGAGTATATTTGCCACTGGGAAGTTGTGTGGTCTTCTGAACTGATCATTACTTGCATGTGCATACAGAAAACTTCTGAACCTTTAAAACTCATTGCTTTCCAAATCTGTAGATTGTAAGCTCTTACTGGAGAAGGCTTTTGGTTGCGGATTGCATGGGCAGTCTGTTTGTTTTTCTTTTCGTTTGGCTGTAGGCTTAGTGTGTTGTGATAGAGGCAGCTAATTTCCTTTTGAACAAGTGTCTGGTGACTTCTTTGTTGTTTTTGTATCTTTGAACTTCTGTCTCCCTTTAAATGTTCTATATTTACACCATCTTTTCCTCACCTTGCAGGAGTGCATGAGGGGCTCTCTGGCCAAAGCCCGTGTTCTCTATGCTGCTGTAGAAGAAGTGGGTGGTGAGGATAGACTTCTTCGGGCCTGCAGTATCCGTGTTTCCATGCATCTTTGTTATTTTTCTTGATACTTCATCTCTAGATATCTGATTGGAAAAACTGAGCACAAATATTTCTTAAACTCCTGCACATTACTTTAGCGAATCTTTTTGTTTTCTTGAGCTTCCATAGCTATCATCATTGATTCATTTGTGAAAGGTGGTCTTGTTCTTGAGAAAGATGCAAAACAGTCATTGAAGGTATGACGTTTGAGTTTTACTTTTTTGCTTTTTGGTCCTTTTTAGTGGTAACATTCGGAGTCACTGGGATGTCGCTTATTATATCAGTATCACCTTTCATTTCTCTTCTGGGTAAAACTTTCAGTTGAACTTTGTCTATGTATGCGTATGCATGCATGTGTATAACTATTTTATTTCCTTATTCTCCGCACCCCTCCCCCCTCTTTTTTTTCTTTTCCTCTTGTGCCCTACGCCCCTACTTATTGCATGACCTTTTTTTTTTTGATAAGTTGCTTATAGCATGACCTTTAATGAAGGTCTTTGTCATTGAACAGTTCCAACTTGAGTCAGTGGCAAAGCCAGAAATTCTCGGTAAGGGGGGCGAAATTCATGCCATCTCCATTCCAAGATGTAAAGTTATGGTAAAAAAAAAAGATTTTAGAAAGTCATTTTTGCTATGAAAATTATAACTTATTTTATGAAATTTTTTGAACTTAAAATGATTTTATCTAAAGAGCAATAAACTTGAGACTTTGTTTTTTAGGGGTGAAGGTAATATTAATTAACTTTTTGTTTCATAATAACTTCAATGGGGAACAAAATAACTATATAGTGCAAAATTTCTCGTAAAAGGTAGGGGTCAAACTTTCTATTAACTATAACATTTTTGAAAATTCATAGCAGTAGAAAGCAAAATTTTCAAAACTAAGGGTGCCAAGTGCCCCGTTAACCTATATGTGGCTTCACCCTTGACTTGAATTTTTGTCCCTACTACACATTCTTCTATCATTTCAACTGCTTGTTGTGTCCATTAGGACCTTGGTGTGGCAGATTGAAACGGATACACATACCCAATCGCTGATAGATGATGGGTTAGATGCATTTATTTGTTCTCTCGTTAGCTATGGTCATCAAGCACAATTGATTTTTTAGAGTTTTTTTTTTTTTTTTCTGGAACTATTCTCCTACTTACAATTTCTTGTTTATCACATGAACAATGATATATGGTGTCGGGGGATTTTCACAAGGAACAGAATAGTAGCTTTGGTTTACAATACATTGGTTTGCAGTTGCACATCTCTTTAGGGACTTTGCAGCACAACAGTTACTTGCAAGGTCTGCTTAACACCTAAGAAAAGTGTTAAGAGCAGATCTCTGTCCTCTGTTGTAAACGTATTCTCTAGATTGAGATTTCCATGTGTGTTGTGATTGTAATCTTGCACTTTTGTTGGCATTCTTTGCGAAGAATCTATGGTACATGTCCTAACCCCCAAATTCTTGCTATTTGTGAATGTTCTCTACACCTCTATTACTATGATCATCTTCTGGTATGGAACCATTGTGGCCTTTCAAATATAAATTAATAACGCTTAGATTCTAGTGCAGCTGCATGCCACTCTGATGAATGCAAGACACAGAAAAAGGTGCTACACTCATTCTTTTCTCTGCTGACCATGTATCGTTTATGATGTGATACCTAATTTTTTTCATAGTTTAGATTTTCTATACCTGTATTTCTAAAACCCTTTTAATCACTGCTGTTGATATGTGGAATTCAGATTACTCAGGGGTAAAAGGACAAAAAGGGTTGATTCGTTTGATGCTCGTGGCATTATGAGGCAATATGGTTCTGAAGAATGGGGGGAGTATGTCATCCGTGAAGCTCATCTTTCCCAAAGATTTGTGTTTGATGAAAATGGATATTACCGTTGCTGTGCTTCTATTCCTTTTCCTGAGAAGATGCAACAAGACTAAGACTGATTCCTTAAATGTGTTAGATTTTATGGATTTGTAGCTATTAGCTTAATAAATGGAGAGTTGTGTATTTTATTAGTTTAGTGAATATAGAGTTGTCTCAGGCTCTTGCTACCGTACTCAAGTTGTATAGTTACTTTATGTTGTACTAAAGCAATAGTTGTTTGGTTAACTCACTAATTTTCATCTTAATTGATTTTGCATTGTTGATAATTTTGTACAAAGCCGTATATATATATATATATATATATATATATATATTTAACACTAGGACAGTTTCCTCTAGCAATAGCTGTCAGAAAAGAGGAATTAATTAAGCTTCTTAACAATTTTGATTGTCTAGTCTAGTCTAGTCTAGTCTAGGTGAATGTCATCAACTAAGAATGTGGCGCATTCTCTGAAATGCATCATTTCATTGGTCATACATTTAAGTTGTTTGGGTGGGCTACAACTACTGATAATTAAAGAGAAACGGTGACTTTTGAGTCAGTCTATACATGGTAATCGTTTGGATGGTGAAGCGAGCAGAGTCAGAGTTGTCAGTAGTCCGAATGACAGCAACAAGAAAGCAATAAGATTTAGTTTTAGTTCAACTAAGTGGGTAAGCATCTACTTATAGTGGTCATAAGATCCGAATGACAGCAACTACATTTGGGTCAATTGGAATTCTCGTGCTGTACTGCGGTGCCTAACCAAGTTGACAGGTTTGAACAGTAAATGAGTCATGAATGGGGGTACCGATAAAATTTGTTCCCATCCCGTACGATAAACTTATACAGTAATAGCAATATATATATATATATAATATATATATACATTATCAACCATGATCTAAAATTAGATATATGATATATATAATATAAATATAATATAATGATAATAGTAACTATATATATAATATATATATATATATATATATATATATATATATATATATATATATGAAGGAAATGCATCATTGGCTCATTGCTAACAAATAAGCCCAATTATCTGAAACAGTATGTTACAGAAAGCAACTTAGATGACCACAGCTGTTAACATGCTCTTTGAAATCTTTGTTGTGGATGTTAGAAAGAATCTCTGATGGTTTTGAGTTTTCCTCCTGCAGATTACCTTCTAGAACTGGAAATGGCTCCCTTGAATCTTCTTTTCTACCCATGATGGCGATAGCACTGGATTTATCTCGTATTCGGCTTCTGAATGTGGGCTGTTCGGCCCCAAGTTATCCTGGTTTGCATTCTCAGCTGGATAGACTTTAACTCGCCATACCTTGAAAGTTTGATCGAAACTTGCACTATAGACTAACAAACAGATCACAGGATCCTCCATTTCTAGAGAAGCAGCCAAGCACCTCACTGGCCCATGATGACCATCCATAACTGTGAGGCATGAATGAAGGGAGTTTCCTTCCTCTCTCCTCCATATCCTAATAGTTGCATCCTCTGAACCACTTAGTACCAAGTTCATGATCGATTCCAAGCAAAGAACGGAAAAATGATGACCTTGTAAGAATCCTCCATGGTTGAACCTACCAGACATTTTCTCCTTCTCCCAAAAGTTTATTAGCCCATCTGATGAGCCAGAGTAGAGGAAGCAGTCTTTGGTGGACAAGCTTAAGGCCAAGGCGTTTACTGGCGATGGTTGGAATTTTAGTGTCATAGTGAGAATATGTGAGCTTTCACCAGAGACCCTTCTCCATATTTTTACTGTGCCATCAGAGGAGCAAGTGAAGAGGCACCCATCTTGTTGGTTGATCACAATCGCGTTCAAATGACCTTCATGAGCCACAAATGAGTCAACACATTGCCTTTCTGAAACTTCCCAAGCTTTAACTGTCCTATCCCACGAACCTGTATATAAAAGCTTTTCTGTATGGTTGTACGCTATGCATGAGATGTTGCTTCTATGTTGATGGACATCCTTCCTTGGATAGGAGAAGACCCACCTTTTTCTAGGTAAAGTTGCAATCTTCTTTGCTCGAAAGGTTTCTGTCATTGAGACATCCCACACACGTATTTTGCTGTCACCATGTGTTGTGAACAGAGAACTTCCATGAGCAAAGATGGCTCGAACTTCGCCAGCTTTAGCTTTTATACATCCAGTCTCGACGCAATCTGGTAGCTTCCAAGCATGAATTCTGCTACTTTCTGAGCCAGTGTAGATGTAATCTTTGGAGACTGCTATAGATAAGATGTTACCTTCGTGACGATGGAGGGAGGCTAAGCAATGGTACAGGAGAGATGGGGTTGGAGATGTGCGGATTGGTGATCGTGTCCATGGTGTGTCGGGAGTACTCCTAGGCCAAAGTGGAAATGATTTTGCAGATGCGCAAGATGTTCTTTCTGACATGAAGTGAGAGTCATCTTGATTGTCACCAAATGATAGCCTTCTTGGTAGCTTAATGCTCTTCCTTTCTTCATCCATGAAGCTCCAAAGGGATTTCTCCTCATTAAGATTCATGACAGATCTATGGGAGGGTCAGAAGTTGATAGTGGCATGAACAGGGTTGTAAGAGGATTTGTTTGCAGGTTTTAATTTCTTCATTAGGCTTTGCTACATATATATATACGACTTTGGTGGAACAAGAAAGGAATTGTGTGTGTGTGTGTTGGGGTTGGGGAGTAGGTGGCAAGGACCATCCGTATAAATTGTATAATTATAATATGACTATGGTGAAGCAACAAATAGCATAATAAAGGGCTATTGTACAAACTGTTGGCATTTGTACATGTATTTAGTGTTCTAATTTAACACCTTCAGCAACCCTCATAACTATATGGTTTACGTTGTTTACATTTTCTAGTCATTCTATTTCTCTATACATTCTGACATCTCTTTCTTTGGTAATAATACAGCTGTGTTTCTTACTATCTAACCAAATGAAACGTTCAACTCAACGGTACAAGTTTTGAAGTTTTGTTGGTGACTGGTCTATGTTCAAATATCAATTGAGACCATATATTTTGTTGATCAAGATATCCAATTAATTAAGCTGCAGGTCGGTCTTATCAGTTTGCTGAAAAATTCCAATAAAAATATTTTGCATGTTTTGGTAGTTTTGACTTGAAAGGAAGCAATTGTGAAACTCTCATTCTCTCTTTATTTGAGATCCAGCACTAGTCATTTTTCGAAAGTCAAACTTTTCCTCTGTGTGTTCCTTTTCAAAGATTGTGAAACTCATCATTCTGAATAGGTAAGATACTAAGATGTTTTTTGACCCATTTTCAGTGTAGACCCAAACACACACACACACACACACACACACACACGAGAGAATTTTATGTTTCTTTCATTTGTATTTTATTCAGACAATGTATATCTAATGGGGAAAGTAAAGGAAGGAGCTTTCATTCAACTAACTGGGCTCCCCGAGTCTGGGAGTATGAGATTTTGGAAAGATACACTTGTAATATTGGATTTTAATAGACATTTAAAATATTATAGGGGGGTGAGGTGACATATTAGTTTCCATACGGCCAAAGACGCAACTTTAAATGCTACTCGAAAATAATACAGCACGTCAACTTTAAAACGCAGCTTATTTGCAAAAATTGCGTTTCAATGTTGTGACGCAGCGGAACTAACAACTATGAAGCTCTTATCACGAGAAACTCCAAGAACAAGTCTAAGACGGCTTAGGGTTTTTACAAAGAAGAAAACGTTTATTGTTAATCAAAAGCTGATCATAACAATGTTTAAGAGGGTATTTATATGCCCTAAACAAACCAAACTCTAAAAGGAAAACGACAAAAGTAAATAAGGAAAACTTCCGAGGCCCAAAACAATATTTAAACAGTGTTTTTGGGGCTAAAAACCAAACGCATCACAAGTAAAACTAGTGTCTTGTAGATCTCGTTGAGAGCTTCGATTTGATATGCGGTGGGTCCCGTGGTTCATCCGGGATCAAAAGTTATGCCAAAATAATGTCCTACCGACGAAAGACTCCAATTCGTGATTTCTACTAGTACTAATAAATTTTTTCTATTGTCACTTTACCCCCTAACTTTCCAATACTCTTCCCAAACTTCTTATTCAATTCCTTTCCATCTTGTGCAAATACACATCAGCTCCGTGTTCTACATCATGTAGCGGCAAAAAAAACTGCGTTTAAAACGCTGCTTCCCAGTTCTTTTCCCAAAACGCTGCTAAGAAAAAAAAAACAGCTTTTAGAAGTAATATCTCATACGTATTTATAAGAAAAAACTGCGTTTTGAAAATGTTGCAACAAACGGATTTTAAGTAATTTTTTTAAAATATTTTTTTACTAAGAATGTATCAAAGATAAAGTCTTTTCGACTTATAACGAGAATGTACTTCATTTCATTTAGTTGGAAATAACAATAAAATAAAAAGGAAAGACAGGACTTGCAACCTATAATATCTCGACCGCCAACTATTTTATTTTATTTGAAGATCCGCCTAAGTGTGTCAACAAGGCTGGTTAAGTTGGAAACCCACCGTTAGGCTGTGAAAATCAGGGCTGAGCACTCTGTAACACAGGCTGGGTTTGGATAAAAATTCAAGCCTAAAATTTTATCGTCTTTGCTGCATTTTCTCCTTTCCTGTAATATGAATTTTCCAAAGTAATACGTATTTCTTATTTTGTGGTGTTAATTAAGAACAGGTAAATTGAATATTGCCATTAGGGTAATGTATCAATTATGCTCGCGACGAGCAGCTTCTCTATTTCGGCCTGTATGGCCTTATCTTTCTTAGGCGAGAATTGGCGAGCCCGCTGCTGTACCGATCTGAATTTTGGGCTGATATTCAACTTGTGGAGAGCGACATCCTCACTAATTCCCTCCATGTCCTCGACAGTCCATGCAAAGATGTCGAGGCTCCTTTTCAAGTACGCAATTAGTTACTCGTGCTTCTCCCCAATCAAGCCCGTCCCGATCTTGATTTTTTGCTCGGGATGAACCGAGTTAATGACTATCTGCTCGAGCTCTAGATTGTCCCTGACTAGCAAGGTTTTCACTTCCAACTCCTTTTTCCGGTTGAGAGCTTGCTCGGGGTCCTAGGAGTTGAGTATGACGCCCATTTGCATTGGGACTATCTCCGAGTATTCCTCCTTCCTCAAAATCTCGATCTCATTACTTTTACTGGAGATCATGAGCTTCCGCTTGATTTATGTGTTTCCTAGAGGTATTTGTATACCGAGTTTGGTTGGCTCTGTAACTCGCAAACCCCAAAAGGTGTAAGGAATTTCTCCCACTGGTGTAGGGCAATGACGAGCATCTGAAACTTGGTCATTACGAGCAGGTACAAGATAACGTTGTAGTGTGCACAGAGATCGATCACGAGGAACGTGATCACCTCAGTCTGAGTTTTCCTCCCTATATCGAACATAACTTTCAGCTCGATCGTCCCCTTGACCGCCACCTTATGATTGGTGAACCCCTCTAAGTGGCTCACATATGGCTTCAAGTGCGCATTCGAGTACCCCATTTGTCAAAAGCAAATGTAATAAATGACATCATGGGCTGCGCCTGTCCAGCAATATTCACTCCACGTCCCAATAATCTATGCTCGCTTGGACAGCCAAGGCTTGCTCGGCTGTCAATTCTGTGGTTGTCAATTCGCTTTGGGTAAAGCTAATCGCTTCTTCTCGGTTTCTAAGCACAGCGAGTAGAGTGGGCGCTTTGTTTAGCGTGTGGATCTGCGTCTTCAGCTTGGTGAGGCTGAGTTCGTCTTCAAGGATCACGGAGATGCGTCCTCTGGGCGGGCGATTACGAGCTGGGTCTTGGGCTCTGTTCCCGCCCGGGTTGTTCCAGACTTTAAACTGGTCCAGCTTCCTTTGATTAATCAGCCTTTGGATCTCCTTCCTAAACTGAAAGTAGTCTTCGGTAGTGTGCTCGAGGTCATTATGGTACGTGTAGTACTTTGTTAGGTCGCGAGTATGACTAAACTCCGGGTCCAGAGGTATGGCCGGTGGCAACTTTGCGCTGATCTGACTCATGATATCCTCTCTGGGAGCATTCAGTGGCTCGAACTCCCTGCGAGTTTAATTCTTGCCTTGCTTTCTGCTCACCGTTGCGCCAGCTGTATCCTTTTGTGCCTTCTTGTCACTATCCTTGGTTTTATCTTTGCCTTTCTTAGGTGCCCCCTCCTCGTTCGTGGTAACGTAGCTTTGGGTTCTAGTGAACATCTCACCACGGTCGAGGGGTGGTTGCATCCCCAAGTCCATTTTCAAGAAATCTTTATTCAATCCGGCCTAGAAGCACTTGGTAACCTCACGGTCAGTCAGGTCGTCACATTACCCGATCGTCTTTTTGAACCTGCTGAAGTATTGCTCGATGGTCTCGGAGGTTCCTTGGCGAATGTTGCAGAGGTCCATCCTGGCCTTTGGGGTCGATCCCGCAGTACTGAACTTGACCATGAACTTCCTCTTCAAGTCTGCCCACCTAGTGATAGAACCGTGAGGTAACTGACCATACCATTTCACCGCACTCTCCTTGAGCGTGTTCACAAAGGCTTTGCACTTTAGAGCTTGGTTAGTCATGCCCATGTTGATTTAATTCTTGAAACCTATCACGTGGTCGCAGGCGATGGTCTTCCATATATACTTGTCGAAGACGAGGATTTACATGTCTGGGTCGGACGGTGTTTAGACGATCCAATCTGCTAGTGGGATATCCTCCTCGAAACGTATGTCCACCCGTGCTCACCCCGACTCCAAGGTAATCAATCACTGCTTGACGTCCCTTAATTTATCGAGCTCGGCCTGTGTCTGCGAAGGTCGGGGCTTGTGAACTTTTTCCTCGGGGTGTCCACCACGTGCTTCTCTTTCCGACGCTCTTCTAGGTGACTTGCGCCTAGGGGATGCTCTTTCCGACGCTCCTCTAGGCGACTTGCGTCTAGGAGATGGCGTGTGATACAACCTATGTGATCAGGCAGTATTTTCCCTATGTGGTCGCTGGAAAGTCAATAAGGATTCAGCTTCCTCGTTACTTGCACGATCTCTCCTACGTGAGCCCTCCTGTCTGCCTGATCAGACCTCGAATTCCTGCGATCATAGTCGGATGTGAATACTTAGGGCTCCATGATTTCCAGAGTACATGGGCGCATTCCCACGATCATCGCGCATGTTGTCATGTGGTTCCTGCCTCCCATTAGTTCCGGTACTTACCAGGTTAATGTGAGGTTCCTGGCGAACCCATCGGGTTTCCTTGCGTTACGGAAGGAGCTGGGCGGGGTGTTATAATCGTTTGGATGTCTGGGAAGAGATGCTTTTCCACATGGACCACGGGTTGCCTCATGGCGAGCAGCTGCTGATTCAGAGCAAACATCTTGCTCAAGTACTAAGCTTGATTTGTCAAAGCAGTCAGTCGAGCTTGCTCGGTTAGCTTCTGGAGCTACTGTCGTGTTGCCTCAGCGAGCGTTAAGTTGATCCCAGAGTTCAACTCCAGCATTAGCTCGAGGTAGCGGTGGTATGTTGGATGGCCTTACATGTCCTGATTGGGCCAAATTCGCGCGGACAGCCGCGGGTTGCGACCTAATCATTCGAGCGTTTGGGTTTGGTGGTGCACGATTTCTTCTTGGTTGCTGTGGAGGCGGTGGTGCAGTTTCACTGAAGACAAAGCGACGCCCTAGGGACATAGGGCCTATTGGCCTACCCCTAGCCATCATGGCGCCTCGGGACAACGCAACGGCTCATAGATGCGTCCCTTCAATGACAGCAGGCAGAAGCGTGCCCAACTGTGTGTTGAGAAAAAGTCCTGGAGTTCCCATTTCGCATGATCTACCAAACTATGTCACAACAAAACACTAAGGCTCAATTGCTCCTCGCTTCGAGCATAAATACTCCGGACAAGGAATAGGGGGCCACTAATAACACAAGTCTGGACTCCTGCCTGGTATTGATAGCACAGACAAAGCAGGGATAGGCGAGCAGAAAGAGGATCACTCATGGGAAGAGTTGCTCGCCACGAGCACAGAGGTCGGCCAGAGCCATCACCTAGGAATCTCAGGACTACGCCTGATCGTGCCCGACATCTTAGGCTAAAAATCAGGGATTGACTCCAACCGTGCTCGGTAGTTACTCTTCCTCAATTAAAGGGATAGGCATCCCACAAAATTAGCCCACTAATTACTCCATTTCACTATAAAAGCCAAGCAAGTCCTTGGCCAAAAGAACGTTCACTATTCACAAGCTAAAACTCTGTCAAATTAGCAAGCAAGTTCTTACTCTCACGCCGAAGTGTTTTAGCAGGGAAAGCCCATGCATTCACCTTAGTGTGTGTGTGTATTCTTTGCTATTTCAAGTTCTTAGCCAAGCCCAGATATCCAAACATTCAAGAGAATCTAAGAAAGTTCCAGCCCGCAACATCAGTTGGTTCCATTGCCGGGAATTGAATTTTGTTGGTAGGAATCATGTTTCGTTACCAAGAATTGAACCCTGGTCTCCCGGATGAAAGCCAAAAAAGAAGCATTTAGGAGGGAATAGGTGTATGATAAGGACTAATCGTGGTACCTTAATGATGTCAATTATTTAGTCCAAGATAAGATTAAAATTTGTCTTTAAGTAATCAATTGATAAAATAGGCTTGAAGAAGCCAGACATAAAGTCACTCTTCTCATTCATTTTTGTCTCTTCCCCCCTTCTTGTTTATCCCTCGAGACTGAACAGAGGGGAGGGCACCTCTCCAACCTAAAATAATGCTTGAAGGGCATTTCTCTTGGACTTTTGTGGTGAAAAACAATCAACTTTGGAGATTTTAGAGATGTTTATTGCGGAGTACTTTTTTTTTTTTTTTAAATTTCAACGATCAAGATGGAGTATATTCTTAAGATTAGTTAATTTTGTGATAAAAATTCCAAATGAAGCAGAAACAATAGAGTACGGAGAAACTTATAGGAAGATGTTAGTTACTCTTAATAAGTCCCTTTTTATATCGAAAACTCAATATATGTATGTATAATTGTATATCAAAGCAATATTCCACGTGTATATATATATAGTCACTCTCCTCTTTCACCGGACCACTATTTTGCATCTTTATTAATTGTTGTCCCGGAACTACTTAAAGTTTTACCCAGGCCAAAATATAGAAAAAAAAAAAAACCCCAAGTATTCACTCAATTTCTTAATGGTATCTAAAATAAAAATATTTATCACCTGGACTCATAATGTTACTAATTATTCCAGTTTGGCCCCTTACCGTGACTGGCATTAAAAATAGTAACAAAAATTGACATGCGTATGTCACATAAGGGCTATTTTGGTCATTTGAATCGGGGGTGCAAAGTGGAATTTCGTGCAAATTCCTTTTTTTTTTTTTGGTTACATATGATAAATAATTTTGACATTAGATTAGAAGGTAAAATAAAAAAAATAAAGGTATTCTTTTTTTACTCTAGCAATCATAATTAGTAAATTCGCGTATAGTATGCTTATAATATGCATACATATGAATATAAAAATATTGTTATACACTTGTATGAATATAATACAAATATGATTGCAAATATATGAGACTAAAAATACGTTATATTTTGTATAAATTTATATTTTCATTATTATTAGGTTTAAATATCTTAATATTTTCATATTTATATGCTCTCAAAGCTATTATTTTCATATTATTACTTATTTAAACCTAAAAATAATATGAAATAATGAAAATATAAATTTATTTGCACGAAAACATTATTTAAATATCTTAATTAAACCTAAAAATAAAGCTATTATTACTTAAATATAAAAATATTAAGATATTTTTAACGAAATCCCACTTTGATATTATTACTTATTTAAACCTTAATATTAAAATATTAAGGTTTAAATATTAATATTATTATTTAAATATTAAGATATTATTACTTAAATTTAATTATTTAAATTTATTTGCACAAAATCCCACTTTTTATCCCGATTCAAATGATCAAAATAGCCCTCACGTGACATGCACATGTCAATTTTCGTTACTATTTTTAATATTCGGGTAAGAAATATTTCATTTTAGGTACTATTATAGGATTGAGGGATACTTTGGATTTTATATATATATATATATATATATATATATATATATATATATATATATAGATATTGGGCCTTCTACCCTCCAGACTGAACAGAGGGCACCGTACAAGCCCTAGTGCTTGAACTTTGGAATTTTGTGGTGAAAAACATCAACTTTGAAAAATTGGGATGACTATTTTCTTAAATTATCGGTTAAGACATAAGTATTAATCTTTATACTAAAGTTTCAAATGGAGCTAGCGGGAACAAGGAGAATGGAGAAACTTATAGTGTATATCAAGTTAATATTCTATATATTCACATTCATTTCGTTTTAAAGTTTAATCAAGTTGATAAAAGAACATTAAACGTATAAGCTCGTTATGGAGGGAGTATGCTTAACCTCACCAACGCTTTCACATTTGGCTGGCTTGGAGTAACAATATAACAATCTAGCTATCCAATTTATTTCACCGTAAAACTAATTAAGAAAGAATTTAGTAAATAATTTTTTCTCTTAAAAGTGAAAAGATTTCTGATCCAGAAACTAACTAGCTAGTATATATGGAGGCTGATGTTTAATTAAGTCACTACCTATTACGGATAGTAGAACCATTTAATTTGATAGTGTAGTTAGGGTTATGTCGCCATTTTGTTATGCCATATATATATATATATATATATATATATATATATATATATTCTCTTCATATATAGTTCAGTAGGTATTTTTCAAAAAGAATACTCATTTCACACATCTAAAAATATATATATATTGAACTAAAGCATATCGGAATTTGTTAAATATATTGTATTAGTTCAATGTCAGTGTTTTGACGTAGAAGAGTTTCTTGATAGAAGTTCTCCAATGCGCCATTCTATAATTCGAAAGATCATCCCAAGAGACAAAAGAATCAAAAAAATGGATATCCTCAACTCTTTTTGACAAAACCAATTTGAAAAAGAGGACAATTATTAACCCAGCCCAAAACAAACCCTGTCTATCTTATGCTATATAATACTCCCTCCGTTCCTAAATTATTGTCCTGTTTAATTTGATACATGGATTAAAAAAATAATTAATTTAATTATTAATATTAGTATAGTGTACTGTTTTCTTTAATGTCCTTGTGTATGTGGTCCATAATTAAAGTAGGAAGAAAAAATAAAAGTAAAATGGTAAAAGTAATGTATTAAAAAGAAAAGTTTCAAAACAAAACAATTATTTAGGAACGGATGAAAAAAGAAGGGAAGACAATAATTTAGGAACGGAGGGAGTACTCTATTAGACATTTCCAAACTCCAAACAAAGCCAAAAGCTAGCTCCTAATCAATTAAGAAATATTCCTCTTACTCGTAATTATTATTATTTTTTAAAGATTAAAGGGGACATAGACCTTACCCTAACCTTTATTATTACTATTTAATGCCTTTGAATAACTACTACTCCCTCCGTGTGCCGGGTCAAACAAGACAATAATTAAGAGACATAGGGAGTATTAAGACTAGATGATATTTTTGGTGTGACTAAAACAAATGGTACTTTTAGTGAGACTTTTAAACACCCGACCTCAAGTGCCAGAGTGCCTTTGGTGTGACTTGAACACTCGACCTCTCTGTTAAGAGACGTGAGTCGTACTAATTTGTGTCTTTACCGAGGCTTAAACAATTACGATACCTCTAGTGAGGCTTAAACACCCGACCTCTCGATTGAGAGTAGTTACGTACGTACCAGGGTGTCTTTGGTGGAACTTGAACACCTTAACTCTCCGTTAGGACAAGAGAGCGGTACCAATTGAGCTATAACTCATTAGTTGCCTGTAATTATTTGGTTACCGGCAAATTTCCCAATTAGTAAACCCTAATTATAATTCAGGTAAAAATTTAGATAAGATCATCTTACGGTAAGATGATCTCACATGACTAATATAGTATTTGTAGTAAATTAGTAAAAGTGATTATGTCTTAAGGTAAGACGATCTAACAGAGAGACTTATGAGCCGATTTGATTAAGGATAGGATTAATAAAGATAGGATAATAAGGAATTGATGTTTGGTATATAATAGCGATCGGACTATTAACACGAGTTATTTGGATAAAATCCTTATCCCCTCACTAATAATACCAAAAGAGATGGTGATATTATTAACGCCCTTACTAAAAAAATAATACGTAATTAACATTTTTAATTCTAAAATTACTTTCTATATAAAAATAAAAATTAATAATAAAAATGCTAATAATATCAAGATTAATAATAATATTTATCCCAACCTACCTACCAAGCAACCCCACACCCTAGTGTTATATTTATACCCACCCCCATTCATTTATATCCACACAAACAAACCTATAGATCTGACATATTGAATTTGGTCGGTGAACTTTTGTGGCCCAAATGTTAGTCATGCCTCTTATCACTTTCTCTTTTTCATTAATGGAGTACTAGCACAGTTATAATTATTCCTTCACTCACTCAAATGGCCCCTCCATCACAAATCATAAACCCATGTATCTCTATGACTGATCTATCCCTTTAACGGTCGGGTCACATGTCTATATTATTGTTCAATGACCTTGTCGACATTTCCATTGCATGTTATGACAGCTTGGATCGCACAAACACTTCCTCCATCCATCCATCTGTTTTACATTTTTAGACCTGCGTGCATGTATATATGTATTATACGCTTCTCTATATATTCGATCCTTTTCCTTTTTTTTTTTTGTATTGTCTAGGGAGTATTTGTTCTTCTCTCGCATCATTGTTTCAAAAATAATACTATCTCATTTAATATGTTATTTTAAAAAAAAAAAGAAAGATGCAAAGATCATGAATGTCCCATTTTTAATACTATTATATTTTTATTACGACGGTAAATAGATGGTGTTATAAATAAGATACTTGCAACAAGTTAGATTTCGAGACTCATTTGCATGAAAAAATTGTAGTTGTTGATGTCACCTAGCCAGCCAGCCAGCCTCTATTTAATTTTATTGTAAACAAAATGTGTAATTAATAATGCAATTAATTACACTTTTTCTTTGACCTTCAATGATTTAATATCATAAAAAGAAATGCTAGCTATTAATTTGCACTCTACTTAAACAACATTGCATTCTATTATATGTATGTACATATATAATTTCTTAATTATATATATATATATATATATATGGAATATGTTTTTGGAGTGCATGGACAGAATATATATATATATAATTATAAAGTGCTAGCTAATGGCGATTCTCCAGCAAAACAATAAATAGTAGGAGTATTTGACAACTAGTCAAAGTGATAATAATCTGTAAAATTCATGCGTGTCCGCGCTCGGTTCTTATGCGATAAAATTATTTCCTTCACTTCAGTTAAAGATGTATACTTTAATTCGAAGCTCATGCATGCATGTGAAGTTATTAAATTTCAAGTAACGGAGGTCCTTAATAATTTATCACATAAAATTAGACACAATCCCAATTTTGCCCAGCCGGCCAGTTCAGTTCGTTCAACCGGCAATTCACAGCTGAACCCCAAAAGATTTTATCCCCTATCCTATCCTATCCTATCCTAACTAAGTGAGTTTATGTAGCCCTCCCACCCATGCATGGAATTGGTAGGACTCCCCTTAATTATTGCTCATAATAATATATAGTATAATGGAAAAAAGAGACAGTGTAGTAGTTGTATCAAGCTCATGTGAAGTGTTGCATGGCTCAGTAGCCTTAAAGAATATTTTTATTCTAAATATGGAAATTTCAGTATATATATGTGTGACATGATAAGGCTCTTTGTATAATCTGAAAAGTGCCAGCTCTCTCTCTCTCTCTCTCTCTCCTTATCTCATTCTTCAAGAGCTAGAAGAGCAGTTTCTTGAGTTAGCCATATCTCTTGCTAGCTATAATAATAATTATATAAAAAGATGCCTGGCATTGCCATTGGAAGGTTGGATGATTCCTTCAGCGTGGGCTCTCTCAAAGCCTACCTAGCTGAATTCATCTCCACCTTGCTCTTCGTCTTTGCTGGAGTCGGTTCCGCCATTGCTTATGGTTACTACTCCCTTATCCCTACCTCTATAGTCTATATATTAATAATTACAAGTCTTCCAACCCCCGCCCCGACCCCAAACAAAAATGACACATACTCTAGATCAATCAAGTTATTATATTCATATATATATATATATACACACAACTATATTGCATATAATTAATTATATACATGCATGCAACTAATTAATATTGCGTTGTACTGCTACGGTCACATTTTATCTTCTGTTATTAATAACTTACTGGATAAAATGTGACCCCCTTAAATTTAATAAAACATTAATTTTTTGGACACATATATATATATAATTTATTGTGGAGAACACTTGTGATATACGTACTACCGCGGGTACAATAATTTTGCTTTCATTTGAGTGCAGGCAAGTTGACAACAGATGCTGCCCTTGATCCAGCTGGGCTAGTAGCAATTGCTATTTGCCATGGATTCGCTCTTTTTGTTGCCGTGTCAGTTGGCGCCAACATCTCCGGTGGCCACGTCAACCCCGCTGTCACCTTTGGTTTGGCTCTTGGTGGCCAAATTACCGTCATAACTGGCATTCTCTACTGGATTGCCCAACTAGCTGGCTCCATTGTTGCATGCTACCTCCTCAAATTTGTCACAGGTGGCCTGGTAAGCCCTAATCTTGACAACCACAACAATGTACAATTAGTTTTTTCGTACAGTGTACAACTTTCGATCTTCGAAAATGGTAATGATTTTTTTGGTTTGACTTGCTTTTGCTGCTAGGCTGTTCCAATCCACAGTGTGGCATCGGGAGTTGGAGCTATTGAGGGAGTTGTTATGGAGATCATTATCACATTTGCATTGGTCTACACAGTGTATGCCACAGCAGCTGACCCAAAGAAGGGCTCATTGGGCACCATTGCACCAATTGCCATTGGTTTCATTGTTGGCGCCAATATTTTGGCTGCTGGCCCATTCTCCGGTGGATCGATGAACCCTGCCCGCTCATTCGGGCCTGCAGTCGTTAGCGGCGACTTCCACGAGCACTGGATCTACTGGGTTGGACCTCTTCTTGGCGGTGGCTTAGCCGGACTCATCTACTCCTATGTGTTCATTAACCATGAACATGCTCCCCTCTCCAGCGAGTTTTAATTTTATTTATTTTTAATCTTATTTGAAATTTATTCGTGAGTTAAGCCCATTTTGTTATTGTAATAAAAGGTAGAAAGGCAAGTTATTGTTTTTCTTCCTTTTTTTTTTTCGTTTTTGTTTTTTTGTTTTTCCAGCTGTATGTAAAATCCATCTGCGGTTGAAATGTTGTTTTTAATTTAAAGATGCAAACAAAATCGGGACGTGTCTTCTTTCTGTTGGCATTTTGTGTAGATGCTTTTGTGGGCCATTATTTTGTTTGTTTTAATCAGCAGTGTGGGCCAATTGAAGCAATAAGTGCTAGTCCGCCCATTGGATATGCTCACGTGACATTTTAGAAATGGAGAAATTGCCGGTTCATTTTTTAAATTTTTTTTTTTTTAGTACATTGTTTTTAATTGTTAAAAGGTATTTTGAAATTTTTTTTAAAATACCTTCAACATCGTCGCTTGATTTGATATTTAAATTGATGTATAAATGATTTTATGTTGTTAATATAGTCTTTCCTCATGTTTGGGTATCAATTTTTATGCATAAAACACGAATTTGATCAAATTCAAATTTTTGAGTTCATTCCGTTTTTCTTTGTTTTGAGCTGTTTTGGCCATTTAAATCTGTTTTAAGCTTGAATTTGTTTAAAATCAATCTCATATTATTATCCTAATTTAGTACTATATTTGTGCACAATTTTTTACCAAAAACACTATTTTGAGCTTCAAATCAAGCTTGGTGTCTTTGTCAAAACGAAGGAAGATGTTCTTGGTGATTTAATTCGCCAATCGCAGTATGTTGGGCAACGCAACGGGGTTTGATCTGCCGGTCGGTCGCGAGAGGTCGAGGGACGGCGTCCTCGTGGGGGCAGGCGCGCAAAACAAAATCAAGTCAAAGCGCGCGATGATCGCGATGCACCAATTGTTGCATCGCGATTCCCAATTTGCAAAAGTGGTGCATCGTGATGCAAAAGTGGTGCATCGCGATGCCAAAGTAGTGCATCGCGATGCTTTGGTTCCCTAAAGCGCACTGCGATGATCGTGATGCACCAATTGTTGCATCGCGATGCCCCAATTTGGTGCATCGCGATGCCTTGGTTGCTCATCACGATGCTTTGGTTCCCTAAAGCGCGCTGCGATGATCGCGATGCACCAATTGTTGCATCGCGATGCCCCAATTATGTGCATCGCGATGCAAAAGTGGTGCATCGCGTTGCTAAAGTGGTACATCACGGTGCCAAAGTAGTGCATCGCGATGCCTTGGGTTACTGAAGCACACGTGTTTTTCTTTCATTAATGGCATAATCGTCTTTTCGCCCTAAAAATGTCTTTTTTCGATTTTTAAAAAAGATGAGTGGACTGGAGCGATTACAAATGTTTAAAAAGTGACCGACCTGTAATTCACCCTTAAATGTATATGTCCAAAAATGAGTCAAATACATTGTCTTAAGGGCATGTTTGTTAAAACTGAAAATTAAGCTCTGAAAACTAATGTCTGAAAAACTAGAACTAAAAATATTAAGACATCTTCTTTTGACTTAAAGTTTTAGCTACTTTTAAGAGATACTTAATTTATTAAGTAATATAATATTACATTATCAAATAATCTTATTTTTATATCACTTAAAATTTTCCTAATTAAGCTCTTAATTGAGTTAACAAACAGGGATCAAAGTCTATTTTGGTGGCAAAAACTTCATGTCTTAGATTTGGGGTCGAGGGTATTGTCAAACGCAGTGTCAAGTATTTTTCAAATATAATCTTTTCTGTTGAAGTAGCTTTCGTAACCAAACATAATCTACGCATCTATGATGTAGTAAAGTGATGCACTTATGATATAACATTGTTGCATTTATATAAACTTGTGAGTTGCAAATTAAGGTGATCAGTCAAGATTACTATTCGTTGTAATCGATTTATTCGTGCTGCCGTTTACGGCAATGGTGACCCCAAGGTTAAAATTACATTCTTAGCTCAATTTGACCTACTTTTTGAGTTTTTAGTCTATATGAACTTTACCAAATACGAAAGAAAGAAAGAACAATTTGTCCATTTTTTAAAGATCATTGCTATTAACACTCTCATTACCTCTAAGAACACCCCCCCCTTTCATATATTACAAAATGTTATTATAAATTTGAACTTAAATGTCCCCATGTATTCTTCATTTTTTCGGTTGAAAAAAAAATATTTTGGACTGTTTAGTAGGGGCTTTAGGGTGTTCTGTAACAATGGTCGAACAACTATGACCCAGAAAATTCAATTTTTCAAAGTAAATTTATTATAAACCACGAAATTTGTATATCAAATTGTAAAGAAATTGAAATGTAACTAAACTCTAATAATAATTTAACATACAAATTGCAAAACAAGTGCTATTTAAACCTAAAAAGCAATATTTAATTTATATATATATAGATATATATAAATGGTAATTGTTGTTGTGTGTGTGAGTGAGTGAGTGAGAGAGAGGGTTGTGTGGGTGTGGGTGTGGGTGTGGGTGTGGGTGTGTTTAAAATAATTAATTTTAGGAAAAATGATAGAATAGAAAAATAAGGGAGGTGTGCTTAGATTTTTGGGAGTTTGAAAATATCGAGGGAGCGTGTTTTTAATAAAGAGGTGTACTTGGGAGATTTTTGGGGTGTTATTAGCAACCCTCTATTTTAAATCCATGTTTGGTTCTTCCCAGTTGGGAAATTGCTAGTTAACATAAGATGTATCCTATGCAGTCCACAGCACAGGGAAAATGTGTAAACATTTTTCTTTTCTCAAGGTTTACAACTACCACAAAACCAAAAAGAAGAAACAAATCAAGATTCCGGAAGGGGTTCCTTTACGTATTTCCAATCATGCCCTTTCCACTCTGGTAGCTGTTGGATAACAACCTGCATCGTGTAGGAGTTTAAGCGATTTCTCCAAGAAATTTAAAAAAAAAAAAAAACCTTGAATTTCATTTTAGTACGATGTAGTCTTATCATTTTATTGAGTAATCTCGCTGTGACATAATTGAAGTAAATGATATATAGGCCATTAAAAATTAAAAGGGAGATTACCAGGCCTTCAGAATCTGGTTCCCCAACTGTAGTCTGACAAGCAAGTCTCCAGTTTCTGGGATTCTGCAATGCATCGTTAGTAAATAATATTAGGCAGGCACGAGGGCACAAATCATTACAATTTAGATCACGGTAATAGTCGTGGGCCGGGCTCCAAATAATAACAAAGTGTAACGGCCATTTTGCTGAACTTGAGACCATGAGTGCACCATAATGTTGAAACCAAAAACTTTGGGACTTCAATTCTTTATCCTCTAGTCTAAAATGCATGCAGCGAAGCCTTTGTTTAGATCATTTGATCATATTATACAGTGCAGGCATCATATATAATGTAGACTAATTGGTAAACTAAGGACTCCTATATATTCCTACTAGTAAAGAGTATTTATTTACAGCTAGCAATTTTAAGTACCCGATTGAGCTTTTTCTTCTCGTTATCTGTTTTCGGGCTCAACAGCTCCTTCCCCATAACAACCTGCTCACAGTTATACCAAGCAATCATCAGAAGAACACACCCACACACACAGTAAGTTTGAGTTGAAAAAATGGATCCATCACCTCAACAACGCAGGTGGCACAGGTTCCGCCTCCAGCACAATTTAGGAGAGCTCTACCCTGAATTAATTAATTAAATAGCAACAAAAGTATATAGGGTACTAAGCATTTGGTAATTCTAAAAACCCGAATCATCATAAGTATATATACATTGTTTGACGTATCTATATATATATATATATATATATATATATGTTGAAAAACACAGGTCAACGTATATACTGGGGACTAAGAATATGAAAAGGTAAGGAGGAGCTCACATAGGGTCCATATAACTCAATGTTGTTATCCAGCATTATGTTCCTAAGTTTTTGCCCACCACAAGCACTCCGGAAATGCACGTCTGGTGTCCCATCAGGTAGCAATACAGACTGCAATCAACAAAATTACGCTAACTAGTTCCCTAATCATGTCACAACCTCAGATGTGCATGCATTATATATACTAAATTTAGAAAGAAAATAATTCGTTAAAGGTTTTTACTTACACTAACAAATGCAAACTTGACGGAAGGCGGGTCTTCTGAAGCTGCAGATTCTGATTGAGTGTCGGGGACAGTCCCAACGGCTTTGATTCTGCATCTAGAGAAGCTAAGGGACCCGAATGGTTTTTGAGTCGAAAATAACGTGCTGATATTCTTGGAATTAGTAACGTGAGAGAGTGAAGAAGAAGCTAAGCCATAACAAGAGTTGAATTGAAGTACTACTCCCATCTTCTTGGGTTTCTCCACATATAGTTTTGTTCATAACGGGGGATTGGATTGGATATTTACATTAGGTTTTAGAATAGTTGGTGTTTGTGGTTGTAAATTGTTATGCATCTTATCTGTGCTTCTTTCTAGGCTTCTAGTTCTAGCTGATGATTTGTTGTTTTCTTCCCTCTTTTATGGACCACGGCTCCCCAAAATCCAATTACTCTTTTTTTTAAAGCCAAAAAAAGGAATCCGCTAGAAGGAGGGCTTGAACCTCCGACCTTGTGGTTAACAGCCACACGCTCTAACCAACTGAGCTATTCCAGCTGTCGTGCCATATGCTAACAAATCATTAATTTTATATATTAAATGAAATACACGGATGCTGCAAAATTTGAAACTTTTAAATGCCCTTTCACCCAAAATCCCCCTAAAAATAACTTCTTTTTTTTCTAATAAATAAATTAGGATCAATAGTGGTTCCCCTAAAAATAACTCAAAAGTTAACTTCGTAAAAAACTAAAAATTAGACACTTAATTTATAACAAAGAAAGTACTACATCCGTCCCTAAATTATTGTCTTGTTTGACCCGGTACATCGATTAAGAAAAAACGATTGACTTGATTAATAATCAAGTCAATCGTAAAAAGGAAACTTAAAGTAAGGAGAAAAAGTAAGGGTAAAATGATAAAAGTGTTATCCTAAAAAGGAAACTTTCAAACGAAACAATTATTTTTGGACAGATGAAAAAGGAAAGCAAGAAATATATATATATATATATATATATATATATATATATATATATATATTATCCTAAAAAAATAATCCTTTCAAAAAATTTATCTACAAATCTCTATCATTTTATCGTTTTTTTTTTCATTTAAAAATTTTGATTTATATTAAACATGTCATGCAAAACAATCTATGGGTGTGTTTGACACAGGTATTTTGAGGTTAGTATTTGGATTTAAAATTTTTATTTTGTAATGTTTGATGAAATATTAAGAGAGATAAAAATAAAAAAAAAAAACTGGTAGAATAAAAAAAAAGTAAAAAACTAAAATCCAAAGTTCTATAATATTGTAAGGAGAACAAACCTTATAGGCCATGTTCGCTATGTTAGTTTGTTCTCTGGTTGATGGTATTTTTCGTGATTTTTACTTTCTCTCTGATTGACCCACAATATTTTTTTTTCACTATCTTTCTCTGACATTTTGATTCAATCATTACAATAACAAAAAAAAACAATGAACCATCTACCAGAATGAGACATATAACTTTGGTACAAATTAATTAAATGATATATAAAGAAATAAAGGTATGATATTGAAAAATTTTAAAAAGAATTATATAATTATTTGGTACAAATTAATTTTTTCTAAATTAACTTTGGTACAAATTAATTAAATTTTTCTAAATATGCGTTAATGGATTTAAAAAAGAATTATATAATTATTTGGTCCCTCCGCTTACGAAATCTATGCGTTTGGTCCTCCTCATCAAAAAATTTTATTCTAGTCACTCGATTTACATTTCCTTGTAAGATTCTCCCTTCACGCCGTTAACGTCAAAATTTTCATCTGTTTTTAAAAAAAATATCCAAACTACCCTTCACTCCATTAGATAACATTTGCAAGGATTCATAGAGCCTCAAATGAGTTGCAGAAGGATCTTGTGCAACTTCAAGAGTGAGGATTGAGACATGAATTAATATAAAGAAGAGAATGGAAAAAAAACAAAAACAAAAAAACAAGATCCCAACAAATTAGCATCAATCATATAAACCCACGACCGAAATCATAGATTGAGACTCGAAAAAGAAAAAAAAAGGTTGAAATACCCAAACCAAACAGTTTATTGAGAATTCTTTTTCTCTCAATCTCTCTTCACATTTATTGAGAATTCTTTTTCCCTTTTGTTCTCTTTCCCTCTTTCTTTGTGGGGAAGCACAATTGTCCTTCAAATGAGTTGCAGAAGGATCTTGAAATCAAAAAATTGGTTTCTTTTTCTTGAGTAATTTTGATTTCTTGTTCTTCCATTCTTGGAGAAGGGATTTTGAGGGGCAAAGTGATTTGGGCCAAAAGAATCAGTTTTGATTCTCTTTCCCTAGTCACCAACTTGGCAAGAAGCATTGAACGGAAACAATTTGGTTGAAGTACTTCTCATCTTGCAGATGAAATCGAAAGAGGGAGTTCATCGATCGCCAACAAACCCCCTCTTTCTCGCACAACAGCAACAGCAGCCGCATACACCACGAGCTCTACCCTCGCACCTTCCTCGAACCCAGTGAATTACCTCACAGCACCGACAAACTCTCGACGTGTTATTATTATTATTGACGGTGTCAGAATCGTCTTCTGTGTCATAGTGCCTCGTTTTGGGCTTTTCTAGTTCTTCAGCTTTTGGTTATTCTAGTTCGTCCATGTCGTCGTCTTCATCACCGTATATAGAGAGAAAGGCTATGCCTTCTGATTCTTTCTTCCTTGAGGCCATTGACGAATCTAGGGTTTCATTCTGAATGATTGAATTCTCAAAAACAAATTTCAACAAATTAGTGTTCTAGGGTTTCATTCTTGATTGAATTTGAAGTTTGAATCGTGGGGATTTTTGAACTCTTTTCACTGGAAGTTGCATAACTGGTACTAAAACTTTATATTGACAACCCTTTATACTTGAAATCTGCTCTCCTGCTACTACAACACTATTAGCGTTTGTACCATTGACCTTGAAATCACCCAATGACTTACTACTGTTACAGCCGTAGAATATGTTGAGCTTGCGAACTGTTTGAGCATAGTTACCAATGCTGTAATTTCAAAGACATGAAAGAAGTTGAAGAAGATGGGGAAGCATTAAGGGTAGTTTGGGTATTTTTTAAAAATAGACGAAAAATTTGACGTTAACGGCATGAAGGGAGAATCTCACAAGGAAATGCAAATCGAGTGACCAGAATACATTTTTTTGATGAGGGGGGACCAAACGTTTAAATTTCATAAAGTGGAGGGACCAAATAATTATATAATTATTTAAAAAACAACACTTATTTTAAACACGAGAGGTAAATAATAGGGATAATTCACACTTCACACGTAAAATTCCTCTTGACGTCTCTCTATATAGTGCTATAATGTAATATTATCAACTAAAATATAATCTGATTCCGTCTCTCTATGTAGTAATATATACATAATGCACATATTCTCTCTGTTTCATATAATAAGTTTATTATACTATTTTAAAACATTATACTTAAAGAGCCAATTTTTAAAAGTTATGCCTATAATTTCTATAACCTTTTAATTTTATCTTCTACAGATGCTATAAATATTTTGACGGCAAAACACATAATCAGCCACTGTACTTTGGGAAATGTTGCAATTCGGCCACTGATTGTTTGAAAATGTTATTTGGGCCACTGTACTTCAGTTATCTTGCAAGCGAGCCCTCCAGCACGTTAATTTTAAATGAAATCTCTATTTTACCCCTGTCTTCATTAAGGGAGATGAGGACGAAGACAAGGGTAAAATAGGAATTTTATTTAAAATTAAAGTACTGGTGGGCTCGCTTGCAAGATAACTGAAGTACAGTGTAAATAAGATTTTTAAACAATTAGTGGCCGAATTGTAAACTTTCCCAAAGTACAGTGGCCCGATTGTATTTTTTGCCATATTTTGACTATGTTCAAACAATTTTGTAAATATGACTAACTCTAATTTTATTTATACATCCCCTATTATTAGACTTTTTAAAACATGAGCTTCTTAGATGGATGAAATGAAGAGAGTATGTCACAATTGTCAACGAAAGGATAATGTGAGCCTTTTAAATACGTCCATTAATATAGAAGTTTTATTCGAACCGCCAACTTGGTTAGTAAAATACGGGAAGAATATAATACGTTGAAAGAAACATATAAGTTTAATATGATTTTTTTTTCAAAGTTACGACAAAAAGTTTGGCGTAATAATACGTAAATGGAAAAAATACTTCTATATGTTTGTATAGATATAATACGAATATGATTGAAATATACGAGACTAAAAATACGTCATATTTTATATAAAATTTGTATATTTTCTTCATTTTTAAGTTTAAATATTTAAATATTTCTACATTTATACACTTTCAAAGCTTGTATTTCCATATTATTATCTATTTATCACAAACTAACTTTGGTTAATACTTAATAGCCAAACGAAAGCATAACTAAGTATATATATTCCTATGTGTGTAATTCAAAAAGTATGAGTAGTAATAAATAATATTTTTTATACTTCATAATCAATATTTTCATTTTAAATATTTTATTTGGTCAATTAACAAAAGATTAATAATATAAATTAAATAAATGAAATAATAAACTTATATCAAAATTTTGTATATATCAAATTTTATATGTGAAGTAAAATACATTTAAAATTTTGTATGTACATATATTATACAATTCAACCCACTAATACAAGTTTTCTTAATTAAATTTGGTTTGAATATGACAAACATATTTTTCTTTTCAATTATTCATACGTACATATATTATACACATAGTATACCATATATTATACACTTACTTTATGCAAATTTACTACTCCGTAACTATCACCGCCAACATGAAAAACCAAAAACTAGTGCAATTTATATAGGTAAGAGCATCACCAATGCAAATGTGAATGTGAAAATATTGGGTGTCACCTAAAATTTACACATTTAAAAAAAAAAAAGAACTCTTCAATGCAATTGTAGAATATGATGTGTTAACTAAATTATTTCCTATTAGTTATTAAATAATTATTTTTTTGACTTTCAATGCACATTGTGAAGGAGGATGTGAATTATTCACATCTTCCTTCACAATGTGCATCAGAAATTAAAAAATTAATTATCTGATAACCAATAGAAAATAATTTAGTTGACACATCATATTCACATTCCTTCTTCACAATTATATTGAAGAGTTTTTTTTTTAAAATATATAAATTTTAAATAACACTTAATTTTTTCACATTCATATTTGCATTGACGATACAGACAGATGCTCTAAGGGCTTGTTCAGTATGGTATTGTACACAACCGTCATTGTGGAACCTCCGACCCATTTGGGACTAAAACCCAATCCAAGAGTAACCAAAAAAACCAACCTTGTTAATCCCTCGCAAAGTCGTCGGTGGACTTAGACCATCGAAACGAAAACCAAAACTAAAAGAGAGAATAATGCCCCATATTACAAACCTTCGCCTCCTATTCTCCTCCTCCTCCCCTTCCGCCGCCCTCCCTCTCATTAGTCTCAGACCCACTTCCTTTTCCCTCTCTCGACTCTTCAAACTCCAAAATCCCATATCCCAAACCACCCGCTCCTTGACTTTCCTCGCTTCCTATTCCTCTGACAAACACAGAAATCAACATTCAGAACCCTTCAATCTTTACCGCAGGAACAGGAACAGGAAGAATACTACTTTGAGAGAGATTGACAAAGGGGGCTCCGTAATGGGGGAGAATAATAACTCTGTTGCTGTTACATGCTTTAACAAGAAACGTCTTGAAGGTAGAGATAAGAAAGGTCCCAAAGACCTTAAATTGAAAGTCCGCAAGCTCAACCCTGTCAATACCATTTGTTATGTCCAGGTATTTTGCTTTGTTTTCGCCTTTCCGGCATTGATTTTCATACCCTCTTGGCTCCTTTTTTTTTTTTTTTTTGGGTTTTGCTTAATTCTCAGTTTGTTTTTCTTCACTAGACTAAGGCTAATTCGTCAGGCTTTTCAATTCAATTTTTCAAATTATTAGGTGTGAATATATGACAAAACTTCAATGTTTTGAATTGTAGTTTTGGGTTTTAGACTTTCAGTTTGTATGAACAGTTGTGCCATCAAGTGATACCTCACCTACAGTAAGTGGGGCAAAACGATAGAATGTGAATAAATTCGGGCAAATATCCTAAATTTACAAAAATAACCTCCATTTTTAAGATTAGAAGTTCGTGGTAAAAATAGTAAAAGGAATCCCAAAACTAAAAGATTTCCATGAGTGTGGCTGCCATGTGTTTTTTTTTTTTTTCATGAATGGTGTCTTTGATTACTGGTTTTCTTTAAGGCTATATTTGGATGTTCAACACCAAAGTTCGAAATTGGAATTAGAAGAACAATTTGAATTTCACGGAGCTCAAATTGTTCTTCCAATTCCATTTCTAAAGCTTAGAATTAAGCGGCCAAACATAGCCTAAGTTTTCGGGTTATGTGGGTATACATATTCTAACTAAGTAGAGTAATGCTAGTTAGCCCAACATAATCATCCCAAATATGATGCCATACCGAAGTGTCAAAATATGAATGGCATGCACCAAACCGCATATTGGTCGGGTGCTCATTAAGTAAATCATTTTGTGACACATCATTTGGCACTCAACGCTGGGGTGATTATTTTCTTCCAAGTAACAGAACGCTTATATTTTGAATGGTGCAAACTATGCTGTTATGGTTTCTTCAATTCCAGATTGTGATATCCAGTCCCTCACTCCCTCTTAATCACTATCTAGACTGTTGTTCTGTGTTGTAGGTTCTGGGAACTGGTATGGATACTCAAGATACCTCTCCATCAGTCTTGCTTTTCTTTGACCGGCAGAGATTTATATTTAATGCTGGAGAAGTAAGCGTTAGTTGTTGAAGTTTTAATCTTAACTTACCTGCTAAATTTTGCATTATGTTTTCGTGATTCTGACTGTAAGTACTTGCACCTTTGTTGTCACTTGTTACTGGTTGTTGTTATCTGTACCGGTAATGTTTTGTATTAAGATGACACTTTGTTATACACTAAGGAAGAATCGGTACTCGTAAAGTAGGATGTGGATGCTGATTATATGACATCAAGTATAGTTATGTGTTGCCACAATGAATAAAATAGCAACAGGATTTTCATGCTAGAACCTAAAGAATGAATGGCAGAAAAGATAGGGAATCAACTGAGAGAGTGGAAGTCCCTTGGTTTGTACGTCAACTACATTATATTCCCTTCGTCCCTTAAAAAGGGTCACATTTGAAATGTCAAGCTTTTAATTTTGTACTTTCGCATCTACATAATTTGCACTAGAATGATACTGCCTCCGTTCCTAAATGATCGCCATGTTTGACAAGATGTTTTTCAAATGCAAATTTGACTTATATTTTTTTATTTTTTCCCAAAATCATAAAACACGTAATTCATAGTATTTTAAAAGTACTAGGTATTACGTGTTTTATGATTTTAGAAAAAAAAAAAATATACGTCAAATTTGCATTTAAAAAAATCATGTTTGACCAAAAAAAGTCAAACATGACGATAATTTAGGAACGGAGGGAGTATCTCTTTTCGTGTGGCATGCAAGAGAAATATCATGCTTTTGACTAGGAAGAATAATGGCAATTTATGGGTTAAATTAAGAAATGTGACTTTTTTTGGGGACAAACTAAAAGAGAAAGTAGGACTTTTTTTTTTTGGGGTGGGGGGTGTGACAGAGGGAGTATGTTAGAGAGAAAGCTTTTTTCATGTACATCAGTTGCATTCCATATCTTGTGTCATGTCTTTGCCTTAGAAGGCAAATACATTTCGATTTTTGGTATATAACTGCTACTCTATCAACAGCTGCTGTTGTGCACGTTATGGTTATAGAATTGAAATTTTTTTTATTTATCTTTCTCTTTTTAATTCTTATCCAGGGATTGCAACGTTTCTGTACAGAACATAAGATTAAGTTGTCAAAGGTAATAAGTGTTATTTTGTCATATATCCATATTATAGCTATAGCCATCTGTCTTAGGCAGTGTCTTGTTTGTTGCCAAAGACAGTTATCATTGATGACTAAACGTTTTTAAATTTTAGATTGATCACATATTTCTTTCACGTGTCTGCTCAGAAACTGCGGGTGGACTTCCAGGTTTGAGCCTTATAATTGAGCATGAGTTTTTGAATGTGAACTAGAGTTTGATCACATAAGATATTTAAAATCTTCTGATTTAACGAATACATGAAAAGAGTTAATATTTTACTGTACTGAATTGGTGACTTGTCTTCTTTAATGAGAATGATTTACAGGTCTTTTATTGACATTGGCTGGCATGGGAGAAGAAGGAATGTCTGTGCGTATCATGATGGCTTGACTTCTGTCTCTTTTGTTTAAAATCGATCAGATAGATTACTGCAAAATGGTGCTGCATGAGTTAACTTGAATTTCCTATTATTTGAAGGTAAATGCGTGGGGTCCCTCAGATTTTAAGTATTTAGTTGATGCAATGAAATCTTTCATCCCTAACGCCGCCATGGTTCACACGCGTAGCTTTGGGCCCACACCGTCTGAACCAAGGAGGTTCGGAAACCCTCTTGTTCTTATCGATGATGAAGTTGTCAAAATATCAGCTATTCTATTGCAACCAATCTCCACGCCAAATGGTTCAGATCCCAAAGCTGATATTACATTAAGGCCTGGTGATATTTCTGTGATATATGTTTGCGAGTTGCCTGAAATTAAAGGTAAATTTGACCCCCAAAAAGCTAAAGCTCTTGGACTAAATCCTGGCCCAAAATATCGTGAACTGCAACTTGGGAATTCAGTAAAGTCAGATCGTCAAAATATTATGGTATTTTCATGAAATCTTTTTTTGTTTCTTTTTAAAATGTCGCTCGGGCTCGTTCTATTCATTTGTGGCTTTGCTTGCATATATTAGGTTCATCCAAGTGATGTGATGGATGCTTCAATTCCTGGTCCTATTGTGATCCTTGTAGACTGCCCAACGTTGTGTCATTTGCAAGAATTGTTGTCTGCACAATCTCTTAGCATGTACTATTCTGATGTGCCCGGCAGAGCAGAGGGCAGTTCCAAAGTGAATTGTGTGATTCACCTAACCCCTGCATCAATCATAAGCACTAATGATTATCAGAAATGGATGTCAAGATTTGATGGGGCCGAGCATATCATGGCAGGACATGGAATGTAAGTTTCTTTAACTTGCAAATATATATATATATATATATATATATATATATATATATATATTATGTGAAGGAGTTTTCACTGGTTACTTTCTCTTCTCTAACCATTGATGGTTACTATTATATTAACCATTGGATCAAAAATAAAAGGCTGAGATTTATTGATTTGTTGGATAATGCAATTAATGGTTAAGTAGGTGAGTTACTTAATGCAATTAATCTCAGATAATATAATAATTAATAGTAACCATAATAGTTAGTGAGAGAAAGTAACCATTGAAACCTTATATATATATGCGCGTGTGTACATATATGTTTTTCTTCTGTTTTGATTGCTTGTTGCTGCTCGGCTTTATGTTGTTGATTATCCTCATTACTCTTGTAGGAAGAACATCGAGGTTCCAGTTTTGAAATCTAGTGCGAGATATTCTGCACGACTTAACTACCTCTGTCCTCAGTTCTTTCCAGCTCCCGGTTTTTGGTCTCTTCATAACCTGAATCCCTCGGCATTTAGTGAGGTTTGTTGCGGTATTCTGGATAACCACAATGAGATTACATATTGATGGTCAGAAATGGAGCAAACTTTTACAGGATTGAATTGCATTTCAGCAATTATTGGTTGTTTTGCTTGCAGGGTCCTGTTTCAAAGCTCTGTCACAGCACTTCTGCTGAAAATCTCCTAAAGGTGTGGATAATTAATTTAATTATATGTATAGAGTTTTTTTTATTACCCTTTTCCAATCATAAACTAATACTTATCATTTTATGTTTGGGGCAGTTCCATTTACGGCCGTATGCACAGCTTGGATTAGACAGATCTGGTATTCCAGCTATAACAGCTGCCCCAGAAATCATTCACGAGTTAATTGTAGAGATTCCAGAGATAGTTGATGCTGCAGAACAAGTTGCTAGGCTTTGGCAAGATAATAAGAAAATGTCTGAAGAACCGTTGTTGAATGGAAATGAAAGTGCACTTCCTAGTTGTTTGAAGAATATTACGAGAGAAGATATGGAAATTGTTCTTCTTGGGACTGGTTCATCCCAGCCTTCCAAGTACCGTAATGTTACTTCTATATTCATCAATCTTTTCTCTAATGGTAGTTTACTCTTAGACTGTGGCGAAGGAACCCTAGCACAACTGAAAAGAAGGTAAAGTATAAGCCTTGAGAAATCTCCATATGTGTTTGTGATTGTATTGTTGTAGCCTTTGTATTTCCTTCTAACACCTGGCCTTTTTGGGGGTAATGCTTTTGAGAACAGATTTGGTATAGAAGGTGCTGATGATGCTGTCAGGGGTTTAAGATGTATTTGGATTTCTCATATTCATGCCGACCACCATACGGGGTTAGCCAGAATACTATCTCTAAGACGAGATCTGTTAAAAGGCGTCCCGCACGAGCCTTTGATTGTTATTGGCCCTAGGCAGCTTAAGATATATTTAGATGCATATGAAAGACTCGAGGATTTAGATATGGAGTTCCTTGATTGCAGGCACACCACAGAAGCTTCACTAGCTACCTTTGAATCACACTATGGTGATCAGTCCAGTATTGGAAGCCCAACTGCCATTGACTCAACTTTGTTTGCTAAAGGAAGTCAAATGCAGAGCTATTGGAAAAGACCTAATAGTCCTACTGATAGTAGGATGGCGTTTCCAATATTGAAGAACTTGAAGGATGTGCTACGGAAAGCAGGATTAGAGGCTTTGATAAGTGTTCCTGTCTTGCATTGCCCGCAGGCTTTTGGTGTTGTGTTGAAAGCTGCGGATAGAGTCAATAGTGTTGGAAAATTGATAACCGGGTGGAAGGTTGCTTACTCTGGTGATACTAGGCCGTGTCCAGAACTAGTTAAAGCGGCACGTGGAGCAACGGTCCTCATACATGAGGCAAGTTATGATATATTATGGCTTTATTTTGCTAATTGCTTATTTTTGTTATTTTTGTTTCCAAATTAAAGCATGAACAGTTATCTCAGATTTCATTTAACATATACATAGTCGAGGGACACTTCAAGTAAATAGCAAGTTAAATATGGTTGCTGGAAACTTTGGTCGAACTTGCCCAAAATGTCACAAATCTTGCCGCAGACTTGTGAAGCAACTTAGATTTGGTTATAAAAACAAAAAATATAACTCAAAGATTTGGGATGCCGTGGTGTATGCCATAATCATTTGCAGAAAAGTTTGGACTTCATATTGTTATTTTGTAGGATTCAGGTCTCAATCTGAAATTTTTGGACTAAAAGCATTTAGTGAGAGTACTAATATTTGGCTGCAAAAATATATTTATATAAATCAGTATATCTACTATTCTCTCATCATGTATTTGAGCTCCTCATCTCAGGTTTTAGAACCATATTTCGAAGTAGGCTTCAGAAAATGCAAAGTAATTCTTTTTCTTGTTTGGTTTTGTTAGAGAATGGTACAAAGAAATAAAGTTGGAGGAAAAGCCAGATAGCTTTTAATGTAACATCTTCTTTCCGTTCCTTTTCACTTTGTGGCAACGAACAATTTGGAGAAATGTTAATCTTGGTAGCACAATATAGCTATTCATACTTTCAGAAACTCAGTATCGAGTACTCTGTTAAAATCAAGATTGATAAGCCATTGGCAAGCTCATATATACTACTCCCTCCGTCCCTAAATTATTGTCTTCTTTTCTTTTTTTGTCCGTTCCAAAATAATTGTCTTGTTTGAAAGTTTCATTTTTAGAACAACACTTTTACCATTTTACCCTTACTTTTTTTCCTACTTTAATTATGGGCCACATGCACATGGGCATTAATAATCAAGTCAATTATTTTTTCTTAATCCGTGTGCTGGGTCAAATAAGACAATAATTTAGGGACGGAGGGAGTATTTTTAATTTATTTTTATTTTCTTTTCAATATCCACCGCAGTAAACTTTCCCTTGCATTTTCTGAGATCCATATAGAACTTCAAAGATGGAAAACACCTTTTCCATCCTTATTTTCTTTTCCGCTTCTTTTCCCTTAGTATTCCATGAACTACGTTCACCATTTTCTCTGTAATCAAGCTCTTTCACATGTTTTGTTTCTCTTGGTGACTTGATGTTGAAGTAAACTTTCTTCAGTGGAGGTCCTTTTTTCAGGGTTTGTTTGGTCAATGTATTTCTCAAGGAACAAAGTAATGAAGAAGAAACTTAAAAGAAAAAGTTTTTCCTACCATTCCCTTCCCTAGATATAAATAGAAAATTTTCAAACATCATCGAGTATAATAAAAAAGACTAGGAAAAGATATTTGCAATTAAAATTTCCCCTCGCCCATTTTTGGTGGTAATGAAACAAGGAAACTTGGATTTTGTTGATTATTGTGTTGCAGTCTACAGAAGAATAGGATTATTGTTAACTTGGATATTCATGCTATTGCAGGCAACTTTTGAGGATGACCTGTTGGATGAGGCTATAGCTAGAAACCACAGCACGACAAAGGAAGCTGTTGAAGTTGGGGACTCAGCTGGAGTATATCGAATCATCCTTACACATTTCAGTCAACGATACCCCAAAATTCCAGTTTTTGATGAAGCTCACATGCATAAAACGTGCATTGCCTTTGATATGATGAGTGTGAACTTGGCAGATTTACATGTGCTTCCAAGAGTCCTTCCTTACCTCAAACTGCTGTTTAGAAATGAAATGATTGCTGATGAAGCTGAAGATGTTGAAAATGTTGCGACTGTTGCTGGTTGAAGAAACTGCTTCGCTTTGCAGTGGAGTTCCATTACTTTTTAAAGTTGCTCGGGGAATGAAAGAGGTGCATGCCCCAGTCCAGCAGAATTGCTTCGGTTGGAAATGAAAAAAGGCACTTCCCTAACAGGAAGTGATACAAAGCCAAAATGTATATTATGCTAGGTTCTTGTTAATTTTAGGCCTCGTTAATTTGAGATTTTATATAATTGATCCAAGTGGGAGAGTGCGGGCATCTTACTGATTATACCAAACCTCAGAATCCATAGGATTAAAATGTGGATTCGAGAAGCTAGTTTTGGATTTACTGTTGCCAAAGTTTTCTATCAAGATATGTATATTTCAAAAATAAAACATCATGCTACTGCTATAGTTGGGTGACATGACTACATACATAGTCTACGTTGCAGGTATGGTTTAGAGGTATGTACGTGTGCATCTATCAACGTATATACCACTACAGAGAGCGCCAATCAATCAATTTGTGTTTCACTGCAACGGATGTACTCTGCAGATTTAATGGTGGAACTCTTTCACTTAAATAGCGGTGGCTTCTTCAATGTTATTCCATGATCAAACCTCCATCTTTGCATTCTCCATTTGTTGCTTCACTAAATTTAGCTGCATCTTTGTAATTGCTCGCAATTAAACTTCCATCTTCTTCGTTCCCTTTGGTTGTTTCAGTCAATCGAGCCATATCTTCAAGGTTGCCCCGTGATTGAACCTCCATCTTCTTTGTTCTCTTCAGTTGTTTCATTAAGTTGAGCCGTTCAGAAGAATATGGAGAAGGAATCTAACGAAAAATGAAAATGAAATTGTCATCATAAACAGAAAAAGAAACAAATTCGCATTAGGGCTAAAATGGGTGTTGGACAATATTTACCAAAGATGGCATGTACTTCTTGATCGCAGCCAACATTGCTGCGTGGCCTACAGCAGATACCTGGCAACGGGCATAGAGATGTTTGAATAAGCTCCTCAACAAGCTACATGCTGCATAATATACATCTAGATATATACAACCACTTACACACAAATACAGCACACAGACTCGTAATATGGTAAAGAGTTTATTTTTGATATACTGTTAGTGTAGAAAAGAGTTTACACAACCACTAAAAAAAAACATCAATTTTGAATGAAATTATCCTAAAACTCAGTTCAATGGATTCTAGCGGGAACTAAATACTGTGATAACGAGTAAGAAATTAAAAATAAATACTTACTGGAATAAGCATCAGGATAGCAACTGGGATAAGATTCGCAATATCTGCTAGTGTACGCTTTATTTTCCTTCTTTCCCTTTTAGTAACTTTGTAGCCACGCAATTGCTTCATAAGAAGTCCTAAAGAATCCATTACATCTATAAAGAGCAAATGCGTACCCATCCATATGTCCTATATGTTGGTTTAATTTCCAATATTAGCACCTTGACAAGAAAGTAACTAAAGCCATCTAATTGAGGACTTTTAGGCTTACATGACTAGCAGATATCAACTTGACGGTGGATTCCCTCAACAAGCGCTCACGCAGGGGCTTTAATTCAGCAGCACAACCCCTTCTGTGACTGATATCGGGTCCATCCCTCCCAAGCTTGCACCCTGTTTTTATAGAAATTATTGGTATCGTCTAAGGAAAATCAAATGATGCTAAGTAGAATGTAAGGCCAAAACAATAGTGAACCAGGTGTTTCTCATAAACAACACTGAAAACCATAAAATCTTCTAATGTATTTAGTTATTTACTGCTCTAAAATGTTCGTTAAACTAAAAAATATATATATATATAAAGAAGAATAATATTTAAGAGTGCAATACTTTCAGTGGGGATCGATCAATAGAGTCATAAAGGTAGCATGTCAATCATCATTTATAATCAATCATAAACGTCAGTCAGTTATCTTGTACCTTATTGAGTCTAGATCCAGCTTGATGACCTTCTCTTTTTATCAAGTCCATGGGATTCCTCTGAGCCTCCAAAATTAAAGATGAGGTTGTACTGCCTTTATTAGTTCTGACAGGTGGTGTTAGGTCAGAGGTAACTCTTTCTGATTTTAATAATTCACTGCAAGAGAAAATTAAAACAGCAGGATTACTATATTCATCTTGTACATTTGGGGTCATCGTACTGAAATGGAATACAAGAAAGACCACCATACCCTGATTTATCATAGGCAGCCCAATAGTCCTCCAGACAAACTGATAGCAAAGTCTGACTAAAATTGGACAGCAAATTAACTTACTAGCACAGTAACCATTGTAAGAAAACCAAAAAATCAAAAATAAAAAAATTCTAGTTGATTGTGTACTACCTTAGAAGCAGAAATGAGAGCAAATCTGCATCTAGGGGTTGTTGAGTAGAACTGCTAAAGTGGGCAAACCCCGAGAACACATCATAGCAAACTGTCAGGACTGTATAAAGAATTATCTCCTTCTCCGCCTGAATTGCCTGCTGTTTAGACCTTCTTCCCTCTTGATAGAACTTGCACTTAAGTGGGGCATAAAAGTCAAGCCATCCGATTTCATCTGTAACTACCTGTAACGTCAATACTAAAATATCATCCTGATTCAACATTCTGGTTCTCGTATCAAAGTAAATTCTCAAACTAACCTCAATGAAAAGTTGATACCCTGGTAGAGAGTCGAATTCAGGATAAAAGAAAAGGCTGCCACACTCCAGGTAACTGCAAATAAAAGTTATGGTCTCTTTAAAAGTCCATACTTAGTTCAAGTATCTGTCCAACCGAAACTTAGTTTACCTGAGGAAGTTCTTAATCTGCTCGTCAAGATCCTTTATTTTCATTTCTGCTAAAAATAATCTTGTCTCTCTTCCTAGATAAGCAAAAAGTCCAAGAGTAGCCAAACTATTATCAACCTATATGAAACAACCAAGAAACTTTAAGATGGATAAGCATACCACTTGCCAAGACATGACCACTTGAATCCAACTTCAGACTGATTTAAACACATACTACATCTACTAGCTTAAAAAATGTAACACTTCATATTACTTCTAGCACTATCAAGAATGACTGGAGATGGAGTGAGTGTGACAAACGACCTTGTCACTGAAGGTCCGCTTGCCTGTGATTACACTTTCTCTGTGAAATGCTAGAGAAAGTTTCTTCTCTACCAGCCCAACCCAAAATTCTACATCTTCAATGTTCTTGCTTGGCAGAACCTTCTTACCAAAATGCAATAGGAAATCCTCTTCAAATCCTGCATCCATTGCTAACTGATGCAATTTATCTACTGATACAAGACCAAGTGACATATCCATGAGCTCTATCATTACATCCTCAATTGACGATGAAAATAAGGGACAAGCAATACGTCCTGAACCCAACTTTCCCACTGCAGAACAGGAACTTATAGCCAAAATGGTCCCTGCAACACCACTGAATAATTCTCTGTTTAAATTTTTTCCTACCAGTGGATATAATGTTCATCACATTAAAGACTGTGACCCGATAAATGCAGTGAAAAAGACAATGCAGTTTCATTATAATGCACAATAGATAGATAAGTCAGCAACTTAGTAAAGGATTCTATAAGCAAACCTTCCAGCATATTCGACAGACCACTTTTTAAACAGTTGAATGAATAATTCTGCTATTCGTGGAAGTTCCTCAATTTTAAACCACTGTACCAATTCTGGGTGCCTCTTGTTCAGCTGACTTTCTATGAACTCGCCAAGATCTATTATCTTTGGGGACAAACTGAACAAAGAAGACGAATGTTAGATTGACTGGCCATTCTCATCATTGTTATATAATTTGGGGTGAAACCTGCCACTGATCTGTAAATGACAGTAGAAACATAAGACAGGCTTCAACTTTTTGTTTGTAACTTTTGGTTCCTGGTACTGTGATGAAATAGGTAGCATATTCAATATGCAAAATAGCTTATGAAACAAAATAAGTAAAACAGAGCTCTCATAACTTCCAGATTTTACCAATTACAACATTCAAAATCAAAGCACATTCAAGGAATGAAACTTGCCACTATGAATCTATAGTACTTACATCTCAGATACAGGAGAGGTGTTGTTGTAACGTTTATGAGAAAGATATGACTCCACTTTAATTGCTGCTTTCAGCAAAGCATAAACTGCAACCTATACAAAAATTGTAACAAATTATGCCTTCTGTTTTATCTAATGAGGACAATCCTACTCAACAAGTAACTCTAGAAACCAGTTAGTGATGGAAGAGAAAAGACGAAGTGTATGAAATGAGTATATGTACCAAGGAACAAATCTCATGAGTCGTCAATATTATGGCCAAAGATAATAATAGGCGAAACTTTTCGAATAAATGATTTGCTCATTTCATGGTTGATCAAGACCCAATGTTCTCTGTTGGGGTTTCACTTTGCTTACCTGATATGCAGTGCGTTTATGCCATGCATGCACATCCACTCCAACCCATGCATTTGCAAGTTCAGGGCCACTTCCAGTCAATTCATGCGCTTGAATTGCAACAGAAAAGCTCCTGGCTGATTCATGCAATACCCATACAAGACAGTCGACCCGATTAAACTCCATTTCGTTTCCATAAGCCATAGCCACAGGAGGCTCGTTGTCAGCACTGGTACAAACAGAGTCAGCAGAGGTTATGGATGACAACACTTTTGTAGGAAACCATCTCGGTAATATACTTTGAGATGATGAAATGTCATGTTTGACACGAAATCCATGCAAAATGTGATTCCTCGAAAGTCCATGTCTCTCTTGCTCTCTACTGGACTTCGATGTGCAGCATGCCTTAGCTTTAAACTTTACTCTGTCTTCTGATCCTGCAGATTCCCTGTGAAACAAAGAGCAAAAACCAGTGAACTTTTATTGTGCCAAAGTTTATTATTCCCTCCATTCGAAAATGAGTGTCCCTTTTAGTTCTTCGCAAAAAATAATGAGGTTGACTTTTAGGCCATTTTTGTAGTCCACATACATGAATGTCCTTAGTGTCCACAATATTGCAAGTGCAAACCGAGACATGATAGATAACAAAGGTGAGTTAGTAACTTCATAGAAAAGGGGGCACTCATTTTGGGAGGGGGTCTTAAAATTCAGTCAGTCATTTGTCCTCCATGTTTTTCGTTATTACTCCTTTTTAGCTTTTTCACATCTTTTGTTTAAACTGCCATTTTTTCTCAAACCGCTGAGACTCTCTAGGAGTAGCATCTCCAGAATCTCTTCCGGCAGTCCCTTTTTTCCCCCCCTCTGAACAGTTAAGTTTTCTTAGAACTCATTAAATCTTCCAAAAAGTCCACCTTGTTGAACTTAGGGATATTAAATATCTATCATGTATGCCTAGGACAGTAGGTGGCTGATCATCAAGTGTCCAAATTGGTACTAAATCAATAGAATGAAACTAGTACTCATTTCATATAGGATTCTCCAAAATGAACACTTTAACTCAACGCGGTCAGCAATTATCAGATCACACTGGTTAATGAATGCGCTTTTCGGTGGTGATTGATGGAGAGCCCGCGGGTTTCTTTGCTAGTTTGAGGGGCCTTCGTTAGGGAGATCCTCTTTCTCCCCTTCTTTTCATCCTTGTTATGGAGGCTTTGAGTTTAATGAAGGATAGAGCTATTGCGGGAGATTTTTTTCGTGGCTTCAGAGTCAATATATCTGAGAGAGGAGTTTTGCCGGTTGGGAATGCAAAGAACATTGTGGAGCCAACTTCTCTTTTTGGTTGTAAGGTTGCCCACCTTTCAACATCTTATCTGGGCGTCTTCTAAGAGTGCAACCATTTGGAATCCAGTGATTAAGAGATTCCAAAGTCGTTTGGCTGGGTGGCAGAAGCAGTATTTATCGAAGGCGGGTCAACTCACGCTCATCAAAAGCACTCTCTACTTTGCCTAATTATTTCACGTCCTTATTCGTCTTCCCAGCTTCAGTAGGTCAGAGGATTAGAAAAGTTGGAAAAGGACTTTTTATGGGAAGGCTCAATGGCGGATCAAAAATATCATTTGGTCAAGTGGAATAAGGTTTGTTCAAGTCTCAAAGAAGGAGGCCTAGGCATTAAGACCCTGAGAAGGGCTAATAATGCATTGATGGGTAAATGGTTATGGAGGTATTTGACTGAGAGGAATGCTCTTTGACGGAGAGTGGTGGTGAGCAAGTACGGGGTTAGTAATCACTTTTGGTGTCCGAATGAGATTTCTACGACTTATGGGGTGGGTATTTGGAAAGGGATAAGAAAAGGTTGGAACTTGTTTATGCATAATATCTCTTTCAAAATTGGTAGTGGGTCAACTATTAATTTCTGGAAAGATAAGTGGTGTGGGGATTTGGAGTTGTGGAGAGCTTATCCCTCTGTCATCAACATTGCTTATCCCTCTTTCCTCTCTTTTGAGAATGATAGGGTAATTTGGAATCCTATTTTTAGAAGGAACTTTCAGGACTGGGAAGTGGGGGCTTTTGTTCTTCTATCCGAATTATTATATTCGCAGCATATTGACAAAAATTGCGAAAACAGGGTTATTTGGGGGTGCTCTACGAGCAAAAATTTACGGTCAGATGTTATTTTCGTAGTATGGGGAACCTTGAGAGGGGGCATTTTCCTTGGAAAGCAATTTGGAAGACCAAGGCTCCAGATAGAGTTGTTAATTTTTTTGTGTGGGAGGCAGTTAATGAAACTATTCTTACAGGGGACAATTTATGGAGGCGGAGTAAAATGTATGTGAATTAGTGCTTCATGTGTAAAGGGGATGGAGAGAGTGTTAACCATCTCTTGCTCCATTGTCTAGTGGCGAGAGAGTTATGAAATATGATTTTCAGGCTTAGGCTTTTTAATCTGTCCTGGGTGATGCGTGGTACAATCAAGGACCTTTTTCGTTGTTGATCTTTGTTTAAACGTATAAAGAGGGACTTTATTTGGGAAGTTTTTCCTTTGGGAATGTGCTGGGCTATTTGGAAGGAGAGGGACCAAAGAGTCTTTGACAATGAGGAAAGGCCCATGTCTGTCTTGAAGAATTCTATTCTTCACTTGCTATTTTTGGTGCATGGAATGTATCTGGGTCTTCGACTAATTCTTTTGTAAAGTTCGTGAATAGCTTTAGTACTTCATAATTCTTTTGAGTATACTCCTTGTGTACAAAGGACCCGACATGCGTTTTGTCGCTCTCTGTTTTTTTTTTTTGATAAGTAATAGAGTATATTGCAACTGACGCCAAAACAAATGGTGAGTCTTTGTTCACTAGGAGTATACTTGACCAAAAGATAGGCTACATCATGGAAAGATTATACATAAAATCTACAAAATTAATAGAGGAACGATAGGGATTCAACGACCTGTGCACCATTGAAAGAGATTGTGTAACATGGTGTCCTTCAACCAAGCAATAGACCCTACCATATTGTCGAAGGCCCTTCGGTTTCTTTCCCTCCAAACTGCCCACCAAACAACCAAGGGGCTGCCTCCCAACAGAGATTTCTCCTTTTGCGACACCCAAAATAGCGCCAGTTTCTGCCAAGATCTATAACTGATCTCGGCATCACCCACGATATGTTAAAAGAGGCAAAACAGCAAATTCCACAAATCCTGGACCACGGGGCAATGAATCAACAGATGGTTAACGCTCTCTTCATCCTTCTTGCACATGAAACACCTGTTGACATAAATAATGTGACGACTCCTCAAATTGTCTCCAGTAAGGATGGCTTCATTAGTAGCTTCCCACACAAAAAAGGTTACTCTATTCGGAGCACGCACACCGACTTCCAAGAGAATGAGATTCTATCCCTACTTGATAGCTTGTCGTAGTACGATTTAACAGAAAATCGTATACCCTTAGGGCCCTTCCAAACTCAAAGAAAAGCATTAACGAATCCATCTCCCAGTCTTGAAAATTTCTGCGGAACGTTGGGCTCCAAATAGCTTTGCCCTCTTCCATCTTCACGATGGAACTAATTGAACAATTCTTATCGGTAGCTAAATTGAACAAATCAAGGAAGGTCCTGCACAGTTCCTCTTCACCACACGACTTATCTTTCCAAAAATAAACCGCAGCCCCCATCCCGATTTCGAACAAAATGTGCTTCTTGAAAGAAATCCAACCCTGCATGATACCTTTCCAAACTCCTACACTAGCGGGAGTAGAGATAAAATTTGGCCGCCACAAACGATTCCCTGCACCGTACTTACTCACCACTACTTTTCCCTAAAGATCATTCCTATTGGAGATATAACGTGAGCAGCGCGTAGTTAAAACTCTTCAGATTTCTAATACCAAGACCGCCATTCTCGACACAAGAGCAAACCTTGTCCCATTTAACAAGGTGATACTTCCGAGTTACCGACTAGCCTTCCCATAAGAAATCTCTCTCCAACTTCTCCAACCTATTGCGGATAGAAGTAAGGAGCACAAACAATGATAGAAAATAGGTGGGCATGCCGGATAATGTGTTTTTTACCAAGACAAGTCTCCCCACTTTCGAAAGGAGTTGTTTCTTCCAACCCTCCAAACAACGCCCAAATCTTTCAATCACTGAATTTCACATAGCTTTATTTTTAAAAGGGGCACCGATAGGCAAACCAAGATAAGAAGATGGATGCTAGTATTATGCTACTGCCATTATAGTACCTTGAACCATTCCCTAATGTTCCACTACCAATTTTGAAGAAAAGCACGAGTAATTAATGGCTCCAATTTTAGAACTAAATGATAAGATGTTATTGAAACAAAATATCAAAAAAAGGGAGATAAAATTGCGAGTGCATGTGAATATGCATAGAATCAGATTCCCAAAAGGTCAACTGATTAATGAGTATTTTACTCATACATTGGGTATTTCTTAGGCTTACGCTTTGCTAATTCTTAAGATTTTGTAGTTTGAAATTAGTTTTTAGTGTTATTTGTAGTTCCAGGGACTTAAGGGGCCAAATATGCGAACTCGGATCATTTTGGAGTTAATTTGAAAGTTGAGGGGCATCTGTGCAAATTTTGAAAGCTAAAGGCTTAATAGTGAAAAGTTAGATAGCGCCTTAGCGCAAGTTAGCGGTGCTAAGGTGCAACATCAGATTTTTTTGGTGTGTTTTTGGCCAATTTCCAAAGAATGCAACGCTAAGGCACCAGGCTGAAGCGCTAAGGCGTAGCATCGGATTTGAAGGCGGTTTTCAAGGCCAGCGCGCTAGGGCACGTGTACGCGAGATTCACGGCCCTTTTGTTGTTTTAATTTATTGTACCTCTTTTTCCTTGTGGGTTGCACATAGTAGGGTATAAATATAACCACTTTAAGTTAGTTTTTAGGGGTTGGCACTTTTATATTCTTTCTCTCTTGTTTTCTAAGTAAGAAAGAGAATCATTCAAGAACAATTTCAAGGCTTTGTAATCAAAATTACGAGGAACTAAACCTTATCTTTTAGGAATTGGAGGTAACCTTTATTGAAGTTTTATGTCTTGAACTAATTCTGCTAATCAATACAAATATTCTTGTTCTCGCCAAATTGTTCTCCAACATTCATTGTTTATTTTTTCTTATTGTTGTTTTACTCGAGGACGAACAAAAGTTTAAGTTTGGGAATATCTGATAAATGAGTAAAATACTTGGTATTTCTTAGGCTCACACTTCGCTTTCTCAAGCTTTTGTAGTTTATATTAGTTTTTAGCGTTATTTTGTAGCTCCAAAGATTTAAGGGGTCAAACATGCAAACTCGGATCATTTTGGAGTTAATTTGGAAGTCGAGAGGCATCTGCACAAATTTTGGAAACTGAAGGCTTAATAGTGAAAAGTTGGATAGCGCCTTAGCGCAAGTTAGCCGTGTGAAGGCGCAAAGTCAGATATTTTGGTGTGTTTTTGGCCAATTTCCAGAGAATGTAGCGCTAAGGCGCAAGGCTGAAACGTTAAGGCGCAGCATTGGATTTGAAGGCGATTTTCAAGGAAGGCGCACTAAAGTGCGCTAAGGAGCGTGTAAGTGAGATTCTCGACCCTTTCTGTAGTTTTAATTTATTCAACTCTTTTTTCCTTGGGGGTTGCACATTGTAGGGTATAACTATAACCCTTTTAGGTCAGTTTTGGGGGTTCACACTTTTATATTCTCTCTCTCTCTTGTTTTCCAAGTAAGAAAGAGAATTATTCAAGAACAATTTCAAGGCTTTGTAATCAAAATTATGAGAAACTGAACCTCATCTTCTAAGAATTGGAGGAAACCCTATATTGAAGTTTTATGTCTTGAATTAATTTTGCCAATCAATTCAAATATTCTTGTTCTCCTCAAATTGTTTTTCATTGAATCTTTTCTAATTATTTATGCGAGATGTATTTATAACTGTCTAGATTTATCTGGATATGATGAACTAAACGACCAAAATTCATAAGTCATACATGTTCGCATGTTGTCATCTTTTGGGTTGATTAATTCTTATTGATTCATGATCCGTGCTAAGGTAGAAATTAGGTTCTTTCTGTTTTCAAATGCTTAATGGGTTTCCAATTGTTGTATGTAACAGACCAAGGGAGTATAACAATTAGGAGCACTAAGATTTCCTTGAATTTAATTGGTATTTGAGACCAAAAAGAAATAAAATTGAGATAATGGTGAATCCCAATTCCTATATTCTTCAAATCTTGACTTTTTTTTCCAATCAACAACAATTATTAATTTAGTTTAATTTCTTGTTATTGTTTATTGCTTTAGTTTAATTTATTTCAAAAAATCAAATTATCAATTTCTTGTTTTGTTCTAATAGTTAGATTTAATTGAGTAAAAACGCTCCTCTATAAGTTCGATCCTTGTATTTGCGCAACTCTACCACAATTGATTCATGCGCTAGCGAGTTTTAACTATTTATCCACCGTCAAGCAAAAGACAGGAGAGGAAAAATCACATTTGATAACATCAGAAATAAACATATGAATAATTCTATATATGCATAATTAAACTAGTAGAGTAATGAGTAATAACACAATTAGTCGATTTCTTTGCATAGATTGAACCAGTTGTAGGAAATGAGGAATCAATTAGCATCATACATTATATAGATATAATCGGAATTTAAACAATTAAAGACTTGAGTAAATCAGGATTATGAGCGAAATCAAAACCATAGTTTAGATATTACTCCCTCAGTCCTAAAATGAGTTTTGTCCATGATCACCAAAAATGAGGACACTCGATTAACGACGGAGTGAGTATATAATAAGGTGTCTGTGTGTGTGTGTGTGTGTGAGAGAGAGAGAGAGAGAGAGAGAGAGCAGCTTACAAGTGATTGGAGGAGGAGAGTTTGGGGAAATGGAGAGAGAAACGGGATGCCATGTAACAAGTAGAGGGAGAGCAGGAGAAAGAGAAGTAAATGGTAGATAGGGATCATTATATAATACTCCATTCATTCATAGGGTTCGAAGCGAAGGTATCAATGTGGTGCAGAGAGAGAGAGAGATAGAGACAATACAAACTGTAAGGGGGAAGCCGTTATATTATTAAACAATTTAGACAATATGAGATAAAATTTTCAGAGTCTTAGGATTTAGCTCCCGCTAGCCCCAACCACCTGTTACTTTCATGACTTTGTTTATACGACGTTACAAGTCCTCAGACTATGACAGATTTTATCTGTAGTTTCTTAATTAATATTTTTTAAATTTCAATTTTACAAGTTTAAAATTGTCACACAGTTAGACCTTTTGATGAATGCTGTTAGAAAAATTTGTTAAGTGCCTCATGTGTCTCGCACATGCATTTAGTTAAGGGTTAAAATAAAATTTCACAAGTCCCTCTTTACTAACTTCATTTTCAACCTTTCTGTCTTCTCTTCAACATTTGTATTATCCCAGATTAAGCAGAGAGTTTTCGAACCCAGAAAAAATGCTTCAACTCGATAAGTCTCCACTGAAAAGTCAAACCAAATTCATACTTCAACTAGCAAAACTCAAACAAAATATCAAATTAAATTAAAATTCCCAAATAAAAATTTCTCAAGAATCTCCAACTATGAAGCAGTCGTCATTTTCCACCTTCACCTTAATCTCTCCTTCCAAACCACCACCACATCCGCCGCTAGTTCCACCACCACCTTCGTCTATTTCTAAGGATCAAATAAATCTGAGCTCTCCTGTTGAGTCTACAAAGGGTTCCACTGAAGATCGAAAATCAAAAACCTCCAATACACCATCATTAAAGATCGAAAATCGAACCCAATCACAAATCCCCAACAACATTAATCACAAACCTCTAAATAAACCCTAGGCAAACTTGTGCTTCACACGCACTGGCAGCCATTGCAAATTTCGTCGAATTCGCCGAATTTCGCAAACCCTAGAATCTGATCCAGATCTGTCCACGATTGGCCTAAAAATCAAATCCCAACTAAGTCCCAATCGAGATTTATCTCTGTCCTAAAAACCCAAATAAGAATAGCTTGATTTCAAGGCTGCAAGACGCGATTTGAAGGTTGCGAAGGCCCTTCCTTTTGCCTTCTTACGCGCGGCAATACATAAAGGGAGTTGCATTGGTGAGGCTGATGGGTTATACGCTGTACTGGAGTGTCCGTTGCCATTGCTGTGTACGCAAGGCTCTCTCTCTCTCTCTCACTCACCCATTCCACAATTAATCCCCTCAAATTAGTGTATGTGTGTGTGTGTGTGTTTAACAAATCAGTGTGTGTGTTTTGGGGATTGGGGTTTGAAGAAGGTGAAGAAGATGATAAGTAAAATTTTAATTTTGCCCTTACTCAAATGCACGTGAGAGGCACATGGGTCTCTTAACGAAAATTTACTAACGACATCCATTAAAAGGACCGCCGGCGTGACAATTTGAAGTGTTAGGGACAAATACGATGCAAATTTTTGTTAAGGGACTACTGGTGAAATCGGCCATAGTCGAAGGACTTGTAATGCCATTGACCCTTTATTCTTTTGTAATGTTTTTGGTTCCTCTTTACTTTTATTTATTTATTTATTCACCTCTTTTCCTTTTATTTTACAATAAAAAAATTCCCTTTAAGAAATGGAAATATGAGTTTTCTGGTGCTCAAAAAGAAAAAACTCGACTTTAAGTCATTTATAGGCATCTTTAGGAGGTGGTGTTGGCCATGAGGCATACCATTTTTTATTCTCAAAGAGTAATAATACAATTACAATTGAAATATTCATAAAATTGTTTCAACATTCAAACTAACCAATCAGATACCGTCAAACAAGATACACGTAGGAGTCTACTTTATACTAATAGAATTTCTGATTGACAAATACACTTTTTCTAAATTTAAATAGTTGGATCTTTAGTATTATTAATTCTTAAATGTGATATTTCTCGATCATTAATATAATTTTGTCCTTGTTGTTTACAAAAAGAAATAATAAGTTGTAAACCTTTTTTTTGTTGTTGCTATCCAAGGTATCTTCAAGTTTGAAGGGTGGGTCAAAGACTAATTTTCGAGCGGGATCACATGAATAGTAAAACTCTTCCGATCAAGCTTAAACGCAACTGCATTCTCATGACTCGAGCCAGAGTATTAAACTTAGCTGAACTCTTAAATTCATTTAAAATTTGATTTTGTTTTCCCTGTGTTTTTTTTTTTTTGAATAAATTGTTATAGAACCTCTTTTAAGTAAGTAATGTATTAAAATATTTCATCTTTGTCAAAAAAAAAAAAACTATTCCTCAAAAAAATGAAGTGTAAAAATCTAACGTTTTCAATTAACTTTATGTTAATCGAAATGAAGTGTAAAAATTTAGAGTTGACTTGCTCCCGATAAGGTAGTATGAAATGATATACTACGTACTTTAGAACTTTTTTTCTTTTGCTCTTTCAAATTAAAACTTTTTTCACTCTTGATATTTACTTTACCCTTTTTACTTTGACTTCGGTCAACTTGAATTTCCATTTTCCTGAGAAAGAGAAAGAGAAACATAATAAGTTATACACAGACCGTCGCTCCCACTAATCAGTAGTAAAATTACAGGAATTGGTCCACATGAAAAATTTGCACACTTTGGCATCTCCCATTTGGTAATTTATTACAGCATGTTAAAGACCATAGCCATCTGAAATAATAACTCCAGTTATTCCCTCTTTTGGGGAGGCCATTGCAATTAACTCTCAATCCAATTGGTGTTTAACTCCACTTCCCCTTTGTATATTAAATAATTAATGTCAAGATGAAACAAATTTTCCAATCACTAACGAGTAAAGACGACAAAAATTCCCGCAGTAGCCTCAATTCCAATCCAAATGTTCCTTACATAGTTGTGCATTTTCTTTCTTACGGTACACTTGCCTACATTTCCGATGAAAATTTACTATGTGAATGAATCAATAAACATGACCTAATCTTTATATTGCCTATATTCAAATTAAAATAGCAATCAAATTTGAAGTATTCATTCTTTGTTTCCATCTTCAGTGACATCAGGGTAATATTCTTTTCCAAAACCAAGTTCTGCCATGTCTTGCTTTGCCATCAAGTTCCTGAAAGACAGTTCACAAACACGATCAGTATATCATTGAACATTCCTGCCAATGTTTAAAGGTAGATTACTGATTGCTATCCACTGTAGTCTTTAACTGAAACCTCATACTGCTGATTTTCTGAACCAAATTTTCAGTAAATTCAAAGATGCCTACAATCGTAATTATATAAAGGCATGATTGTTGGCGTTTAAGTAGTGTGCACTGATCATCTGGATGCATGCTTTGTTAACAGCAGGATGTTCTGTACTACTTAGGATACCATACGGCTGTGCTCAGAACCAGTCAAAATATGTACCTACCACCGACCGAGGCAAAGTATATATTCTCTCCAATGTGTAAGAAGACGAATTACTTTGTAACTGAAGTGCGACAGAAACAATTAAAATAAAACTGAGATATATGCTCATAATAAAATTAAAATGAAGACCTGATGTAGAAAAAAAATAAGACATCACACAATAACAATATACAGTTCATCCAAAGTCGTACACGCCAAAATATTATAGAGTAGCTAAAATTTGTCTCCTGGGTTGACAACATATATGCCTCCAAGGGATCTGTTTTTTTGTTGCAAAGCCAAGCCCAACCTAGTGCCTGTCAGTTGTGGGCCACTCCACCAATTCTTTTAATAGTTCCCAAAATAAAAACTATAATTCATCTATCATAATGATAATGAATATGCAGCAGCAAAGCATAGTGAGAGCTGTGTGACAACTGTCTCTAACAGTAGAAGCAAAGAACTTTAACTAAAATGTAATACAAAGAACAGGTTATCATAGCACAGACAATCCTTAGGCGTGAAGGTAGTTGGATATTGCAATCCTGTAGAAGACTTTCCAGCCGAAACAGTTGAGATCAGATGCAGTGGAAGGTAACAACTATGTGCAGTAAGAAAATGCAAAAAGGGTAAGTTATGAACATGAAGCTCTAAAATTTCAGGCATAAGGTTGAGCATGTTCAAAACTTTGCCAAAGCACAACACCTAGTGGCCATCAGGTTAACAGACATCCCTTTTTTTATATATATATAAATAAAAGTTAGGCAGAAAAGCCTAATCTCCCGAGCTAAGCAGGACCACAAAGGTGGTAAGGCTCTCCATACCAAGTTTTAAGGCAGCTGCGCTCCCGTAGCTCGAACCCAAGACCTATGGTTAAGCTACAACAGTTCCCTACGAATTGATCTACGCACATGGTGGTGTTAATAGACATCCTACGGGCTCAATACAACTCTAAGATCATGGGAAATGCTTTTATAAATCATTGCAACTTAACCATAAATTAGGGTTGTCCACAGAATTCTACCTAAAACACGCGGTATTGAAAAGAAAAAATTCAGAGGTAGCAAACAAACTAACTTTTGCATACGACATTCCAGGTATTTTTTTGAGAAGCGTCTGCAAATCTCGGATTTATGCCCAGACGTTTTGAGACAACTGATATATTCTTTTTTCTCCTGAGACAAGCCAATAAAGGACCAAGAAAACATAAGAAAGGGTAGAAATCTGCAACTAAAATCAAGAGACTCAGTAAACTAACAAAATAAATTTATCTGCTCAAGGAAATTTCGTAAAAGAAAACTAGTTTCCATATAAATGTTCAAAGAGAAAATACCAGGTCACATAAATGCATGTGGTCTAACGGGAACACTCCTTTTTCAGGCGGTACCGGTCTTGCTCCTCTATTCCCTCCGAATGCTCCACCTGCAATGGCAAGCATATTACTTTACCGTTAAAGATGATAAGAGTCGGCGAATCACAACAAAAAAGGACAACTTTGCTAGTAAAATAATCGAGAGCACAAAGACATCCAACAATGTTAGGAAAGTCTTTCACTCGAATCCTCTGAACCGGATAGGGTATGCTACCTTGATTCCAATGCAGACCCGTGAAAATTATGACTACTGAAAATTCAAAGGTCTCCAGTATCATTTAAAGGGAGTACCACAATTCATCATGTAAGAGTATTTAAACTTATTAAATGAATGTAATTACATTTTAAGCAGGCAATGATCATAAATTTGTTCGGCTCAGTTATAGACACAAGCAATAGATTCTAGTTCAACACTCCATGAGTTCCTATGAAGAACGGACAGTTCGATTCACTTATTCAATAGGGAGGACCGAAGATACTAAGAGAGGGGACACATTAACCTTTTCAAGGTTTATGAAACTACTAATAATACATCTGACAGAAAAGTTTTACTATGGCTACTGCAGCATTAACTTCCATCTTTTAATCTTTGCAGGTACGTTCCTTAGGCTCCAAGTGATTAAAAAGTAGCTTTGGCCACAGTATAATCATATTTATATATGCCAAAATTTTGAGGCGACAATTGCTAGCAACAATAAAGTCTTAACTGATTTTAAGCTACAAAAGTGATTCTATGCCTCCAAAACGCAATGCCAAACTCCCTGTCTAAGTCCGGCTTATTCAGGTTCATATATACTATTCCATATAAAAGTTTATAATTTTGAACATATTTTTGAAACAAGGCACGGCAGAATTCTGATTATTTATGCCTGATTCAAAATAACCCTAATGCCTATTGCTTTTGCATCAAAATGGATTGCACATCATAAAAATTCACAATTTTGTCCAATAAAATTAGTAAGAGGAAAAAACCTAAATTTAGACATATAGAGAGAGATTTACCTGCACTCATCTATGAGATAGAAATGTTGATCAGATGAATCGATATTGTTGAAGTGGAGTGTGATAGCGCATAAAGTGTACTGATGTTGTATCCCCTGCGTTTGCTAGTAGAACACGAAGCTCGTAAGCACCGCCAATTTCACAGCACTCGCGCGCTGGCCGCCGGATATAATCCCACCATTTTTATATTTTGCCCCGCAGCATAGGTTGGGACTGTACGCGTTTATTTTATTAAATACTTCTATTTTGTTTTTTTTTTTTTTTCTTTTGGAAAAACACACAAACAATCCTATTAAAAAAAAATTCATATCTAAAAAGTTTTATAAATAATTCTTGTATTAAAAGGTCACGAAAGTTAAACTTTTAATATCAAAAAATTTAAAATTAACGTTTTAATTAACATCGTTATAGGACAAGTTTGTGAAAATTAAAAATTAAGCTCTCAAAACTGATGTCTCAAAAAGTAAAGTTTAAAATATGAAGACATCCTCTTTTGACTTAAAATTTTGGTTACTTTTAAGAGCACCTCCAATGGGAGGTTTATAAAACAACTTAAAGCTTTGTCAGAAGCTTTAAATCATTGTAGCCTTCCAGCGCATAGGTTGAAGTTTTCAACCGCTTGATAACTATGAATCGGTTTATCTTGTCCACCTAGATTGCTTTTTTTTTTTCTCTTTTCTTTTTAATGCTTGATAAACTAGCTGTTTAAATTGGAAAAGAATAAAATTTTTAGTAGTTGGTCCATGCTATAAAACTTTTATGGATTTATGTATAGTAGAGAATAGGCTTATAGATGAAAGGTTTATGAATTGATGATGTGGCATAGTGGATAAACCTTTTAAAGGTTTATCCAGAGTGCTGGCCGCCGGATATAATCTACTAATATTCCATTTTAACCATGCTAACATTTCTGTAGAAATTTTTTTTGGTTTTACCATTTTTATACATTTACTGCTTATTAAATTTACTATTTTATCGGTATAGACTTTATATTTTGTAGTTGACGTTGAGGAATAAAGTGAGTAATAAATTATCTCCTGATTCTACATTTTCGTATCATTTAGTTTGAATGCCTATTTTAATATATTTTGTAAAATCATTTATAGTTAATAGGAAGTTCGGGCTACAATAAATTATACCATTATTATTATTCATATCTACTTCAGTGCTAGCTATCATACTTTTAGTGATGTCTGATATTCTACTATCAAATATAGTAACTAAAGCTTTGCAACCTAAATTTTTTCTCATTAGTCCTTTAACACCTATAACTATTATTCCTAAATGAATAAATTTAAATTTTTTCTTCTTTAAATTTTGTTCTCCTTCTTTAGTAATTATGTCTAAAATCTTCGTCTGATCTTTAATACACTGTATGGTAATTTTATTACTATTTCTATAAAATTGAGTAGTGTCATCAAAATATCCTTTATTATATAATATTTCTGGTTTGAGTAAAGTTAAGCCGTGAGTCTGAAATCTATTATAGTCTCTTTCTGAATCTATTAATTCATCTAATTGTACTTCATACTGTTCAGTTTTACTAACAAGTCTATTGATAATGTTCCTTGGGGCTAAATTTAAACTTCTACGATGTGTTTCCATTTGGTGGTTTATAGTCTCGAAAACAAAAAGGTTTTGACGTCTGTGTACCAAACCTCTTTCTTGTAATTGTTTTTACACCTGTAGGCCTTAATGATAAAGATCATATTCTTTCTGTTAGTAATTTTAATTCGTCTTGAACTTGACTCTTAGCTATATCCTCTGGATATTTTTGCTTTTCTAATTTACTATTAAAATTACTAAGTAAACCTTTTATTTCTTGCGTATCTGTATTATAAGGACTAAGTTTGTCTAAAATTAATTTATTCTGATCTTTAATATAGTCAAAATTTGCCTTTAATAAATTTATTTCTTTTTGAAGTGTTCCTATTAAAGTAATGAGTCTTTCAAATTTTATTTCTCTATTGTCCGCTGTGTTAATTACTAAGTCTATTATAGTGTTTAAACAAGGATTATCAGAATTTAAACTATGTATATGATCTTTTTCAAAATTACACCTTATTTTATTATTCTGTAACGAAAAAGATTTCTTTGTAAAAGGGGTTATTTCTAATCCTAAGTATTCTAGTCATTTCGATTCTAGATTTTCTGCAGAAGTAAAGCGTTTATATACTCTATTTTATCGTTAATTCCAAGTAAATTATCTACTTCTGTATTTATTTCTAATGCAAAGTCTTGTGTTACAGTACCTGGATTACTAGTTCTTAGTCTTTCTCGTAAGAGTTTTATCTTATCTTTTACTATCTCTTTTCTTTGATTTAACCACTCGTATTTTGATTCTAAGGTTAATTCTGGCATAAACAATCTAAAAAATGAATAGGAAGCAATTAAAATTAAAAACAGGAAAGTAAACTTAATGCTTTGATACCAATTTGGGGGGTTACCAGATATAAAGGGGAAAGAGAGTGAATAGTAAAAAAAGTAATAAATCAATAGTAAATAGTTTATTACTAGTGAATAGTGAGTGCTTTATGTGTGTGTGTGTGTGTGAGAAACAATCAATAGTAATAAATCCTTACTCGGTACTTTTCTTAAGCATATTCCTATAACTTATATATTAAATGTTCTGTTCCCTTTTTTTTTTTATACGATAAGTCCCTGTATATTCTATCTTACTCCTTCCAGTCCTTGTTTATATTAAACTAAAATTTTCTATTCCTTTCCTCTACTACAGTACATGGGTCTTACAACGGCTCTCCCAACCTTACTGCCCAATCCGTCGTAGCATGAGTCACTCGGAATAGTCAAAAATAGTTTATTATAAAAATTTCCAGAGTATTGATGAATAAAATATAAAGGAATACTTTTCACGAAATATATACATAAAACATTGATTTAGAAAATAAAATGTCTGTACATAATTTTTTGGGAACTAGAACAAAAAATACATAAGAGTAGGGCTTAAGGGTTTCCCTTTCGGGAGATCCCTTAAAACTTACAAGGAAAGGAAAATTACATTATATTACAGAGAGAAGAACATTATAACTTGAATATTCACAATTTTACAAGTGTTTGGATATTTGTGAGGGTTGAGAATTTAGCTAAGGGGATTTTCTCTCGTTGTGCTTGCTGAAGTGTTCAGCCTCTCTGAAGTGCCTCTGCTTACAACTGAAGAGAGAGCCTCCTTTTATAGCAAAATTCTTGAGGGAGTTCTATTGATCTGTAACAGCTGGCTGGGGCAACTGTCTTGCTTTTTCTTCCACTAACAATTGTCTTCTTGACTTTTAGTATCCACTAAACTCTGTCAGGCTGCTCTACTGTTTTCTTTGCATCTTTTTTACTTTCGGCGCACAAAGTCTTTGTCGTCCACTATCTGATATGTATTATTGGTTTCTTTTGCAGGATCTTCAAAGACAGCGCACTAAACTTTCTTTATGAAAGAATCTACTTTTTACACATGCAACTTTTGTTTGGTCTGCTTTCTACGTGTCTAAATTATGCATTGCTATAGTATCTAACGAAGCGTCACCATCTGACAGCTGGTTGTCACCAACATCTTCATAGAGATCGTCTTCATCGTCTTCTGAACTATTGTCTGACACATTGTCATTTGGGCATGACAAGTGTGGGGGAACTGGTTTAATAGTTCGGTCTTCTTCTATTGTTGTGGGAACAAAAACTTTTAAAGCTTCTTGAACAACTTTATTAATTTGTTGTTGAAGAGATTCTGAGTCTATGATGGTTCGTTTCATTTTCGTAGGAGATCTGGTTAAAGGAACTAAAAATCTATCAGGCTGACTAATAATTCTTTGAATGGTTTCTTGAGATAAACTGGGATCTTGGCTATCTTGATATAAATTGAAAGAGGGAATCGGAAGGTCTGGACTGGGATTATATTTAACTAAGAAATCTCCATGTCTACCTGGTTCTCCAAGTGAATCCCAGATTTCTTTCTGTTTTGCAGGGGTATTATATACAATTTGTCTGGATGATGAAGAAGGGTCTACATTCTTCATCTTGTCTGTAAAGGGATTAGGAGCCCTTTGAGTCCCCTGGAATTTTGGCAATCCCATAGCCATTTTCGAAATTGAGATGCCTTTACCAGTCACCGGTCGAACTGGGCTAGCTAATAGCTTCTTGGGCCTACTAGTACCTGCTGGATGATTATTCTTCTTTGTCTCTTGGCTAGAAGGAACCTCTGTGGTTAAGTCTATTAAGTCAGTGGTCTGGGTTTGAAATAGATTAGATTTTCTAAGCAGTTCTTTTTGTGCTTTTCTAAGGCTATGAATTTCTTCGTTAAGTTTTTTAAAGGTATTTCCCATGGTCTCGCAATGATCAAAAAATAAAATTTTAGAAGTGTCTGTTGTAGTATTAAAAACTGGTTTTTCTGTATAAAACTTTAAAGAATCTGAAATATAAAAATTCATTCCTAATTGCATTCTAGCTACAGTTAAAGCTTCTTGGTAATCATTAAAGCCTTTGTACAGAGGGTCTGAAAAACCTTGAATGGATTCTACTACTTCCACCCAAGTATGGAAAAAACCTGGTTTTTTACCCTTTAAAACAACATAAAACTTATAATTACGTCTTGTGTAATTAAAATGTTCTGTTAAAGAGTTTAAGCAAGCTAAAAAATATTTTCTGTCCTTGGGTTCCTTATTAAACAAAATCCATAAGTTATCAACTAAACATTTTTCTTCTTTATTAAGCGAAATATGGGGTAATACTTTAAAAGATAAATTACTGTGTTGGAAAAACCTGTAAAGATTGATTTTCAAAATTTAAGGTATCTGGTCTATAAGGTCTAAAAGGTGGAATAGGTCTTGCTGCGAATGAGTTTCCGGGAGGAAACCCAGGTCTGGGGCTGCGAAACAGCGGGATCTGATCTCTTGACATCTGCAAAATATAAACATCTTTGTTATAACTTAAGGTGGTTGTTGATTTAATAATCTACTTAACATATCTGTTGCTTTATTATCTTTTCCCTTAATATGTTCTATATTAACATTTATGCCAATGTTATTAATTCTGTCTAAAAAATTTAACCATCTTTTTCTACTGCTTCTTTTACTGTCTGCAGTCATTTTATTATAGAAAGCTACTATAGCTTCGCAGTCGGTTCTAAGAGTAATTTCATTTTTAAAAATCATAAAAAGCTCAAAACTATCTATAGCATAACTTATGGCAAGTAATTCTGCATCTATGCTACTAATATTTCCTTTTTCTTTATACTTTCCACTATTATATCAACAAATTCTTTCTTGACTTTTATCTACATACTTATTGGGTTTGCAAATAAGGATTGCTCCCCAACCTTGTGCACATCCATCTGTTTCTATTATTAAATAATCTGAATCTAGTGGTAAAGATAATTCGGATAAATTTTTTATTTTTTCTTTCAGCTGTTGTACCAACTTAATATCTTCCTGATTAAAATATCTTTGGCCTGTTGCAGAAGTCTTTGAGTATAAGGGTCCTACAAGCTTTCCTAAATCTTTAATAAAGGGTCTAGAATAATTAAGAAGTCCCAAAAATTGTTGTAACTGTTTTAAATTTTCTAATTTGTCTGGAAATTCTAAGGCTTTTTTAGCTATATGGGGTTGTAATTGAATCTTTCCTTCTCCAATTTTTACTCCTAAAAAGTCTATGTAAGTTTTAAACAACTTTCTTTTTACTTATTATTAAACCATGATTAATAAATTCTGCAAAAATTATTTGTAGATGTCCCCTATGTTCTTGTCTATTTTTACTGAAAACCAAAATATCATCTATGTATACTACTACAAACTTTTTATGTCTATTAAAAATATCTTCCATTTTACGCTGAAATATACTAGGGGCATTCTTTAATCCAAAGGGCATGACTAGCCATTCAAAATGTCCTTCAGGATAAGTAAAAGCTGTCCATTCTATACTATTTGGATGTATTTTTATTTGCCAAAAGCCTGATTTTAAATCAAATTTACTAAAAATCTTACAATTTTGAATTCTATTAACTAAGACTGTTTTGTCTGGTATATTATAAGAGTCTGTTATAGTATTATCATTCAGTCTTTTATAATTAATAACCATTCTACTTTTACCTCTTACAATCTCTGCATGATTTCTAACTATAAATGCTGCTGATTTATGTGGGCTTTCGGATCTAAGAATTACTCCTAATTTTAAGAGTTCTGTAATATGCATCTGGAAATCTTTTACATCTTCATTAGTGGGGTTTATGTTTTTTGTTTTAATTATATATTCTGGGTTTTTAATTTGTAATTCACAAAATATTTTATCATTATCCCAATATTTTAAAACATTTTCTCCTAGAATTTCCATTTTTTTCTAATTTAGAAATTAAAGTTTCTATATCTTCTTCAGTAGTTAGAGTAAAATAAATTTGTTTTGTATTTATTAAATTATGGTCTATTTCTATTTGACTATCAATTTCTATGTCACCCATATCTTCTAACTCTGTATTTTCGACTAACTGACATTCTCCTTCTTTTTTACAACTACATTTTTTAAACTTTTTTAGAGGAGGAGGGTTGATCATCCCAATTTTCTGGTTGGTCATCATAATTGTCTGCCCAATGACGAATTATCTGATCTAACGAAGGGTTATCTTCTGTCATTGGTACTATGTTTCCTGATTTTGTATAAGTCCCACCACGCTTCTCAATGCGTGAAGGAAAAGGAACAGCCTGTACTGGGGCAAAAATAGAGTGTTTTTGAAATAATAAGTAATCTTTTGTAATTGTGATACTACCATGGTCTTTTAAGAAGAAATTAAGTCCTAAGATAAAATCTATGTTTTTTAAATTTAAAGGGTGAACTAAAGTCTTGTATGGAGGTAAAGTGTATTCTTTACTGTAACCACAATTAGTCTCGAAACTAATTTTAGCATCTGGCTTAAGAGTATACTGATATGTACGTTGTCCTCCATCCATTTGCTGAGCAGTGACTGGGGCAATTACTGTTATATATTCTGATGGTACTAAGGTCTGATTAAGAATACAACTAGTACATCCTGAATCTATAAGGGCTAAACATTCGATAACATGTGTTTGTATTCTAACTTTACATTTAACTTTTAAAGATTGTAATTCTGAAGTATTACATATTATATTTGCATTGGTCTGTTCAACAAAAGGAGTTTCTATAGGCTCTGGTTCTATGTATTTTCCTTTAAGGATTCTGGTTTCTATAGAATCTAATTTGTTTTGTACTAATCTAGTCTTTTCTTCTAATATATCTACTCTTTTTCTTAAAAGTTTTATTTCTACATTTTCAAATTCTTTAAAGAAAGGTTGATCTATTTTAGGATCCTTTTCTATTAATTGATTTATTTCTAAACATTTAATACAAGCTTCTTTAAAACAAAGGGTACATTTTGCTCATAATTTTTTCCGTGGAAAGTAATTACAAATAAAGCAAAAAATATTATCTGTGCCTGAATTTTTTAACCAATTATGATTACAACTTGTAAGGTCTTCTGTATTTACTAACTCAAGATAGTCTTCTTCTTCACTAGTTGATTCATAGATGTCTACAGTAAAATTATTTATAATATTATTTGGATTTACTTCTTTCTTTTGTTCACAAGCTTCTTCGATTGATACAATACCATATACGGATTCTGTATCGCTTATATATTCATCTACGGGTATTCCAGATTTTCTGCAGAAGTAAAGCGTTTATATACTCTATTCTATCGTTAATTTCAAGTAAATTATCTACTTCTGTATTTATTTCTAACGCAAAGTCTTGTGTTATAGTACCTGGATTACTAGTTCTTAGTCTTTCTCGTAAGAGTTTTATCTTATCTTTTACTATCTCTTTTCTTTGATTTAACCACTCGTACTCTAATTCTAAGGTTAATCCTGGCATAAACAATCTAAAAAATGAATAAATGGGAGGGGGTTTACCGGATATAAAGGGAAGAGAGAGTGAATAGTGAAAAAATTGAATAGTGAATAGTGAAGAAGAAGACTATCTTGAGTTAGTAAATACTCCCTCCGTTCCAGCCAAAGAGTCCACTTTTCTTTTTTAAAAGTCAATATGTGACTAAATCAAATCAAAATTTTACATACTTTACTTATGCTTTAGGAAATAAAATTTTATTAATTAAAAACTATTTTAAGAATATTTTGAATTGCAACTTTCAAAACTTTGTAAAAATTACTAAATTTATATTAATTATCGGTCAAACTTCAATTAAGTTGACTGAAAAAAGTCAAAACTGGACTCTTTACCTGGAGCAGAGGGAGTACCAATTAGGTGTCTGGGTTTTTCTAGGTTTTGTCTTTGCCGTTAGGGAAGGAGGGAGGGGGGGTGTTTGGTTGTGGGTTGGGTTTTAGTTTAAATTAATTAAAAGGGATAAAATAGAAAATATGGTGTGGTGTATTTAATAATTAAGTTGGTATAAAATTATTGTGGAGAGTGTATTAGAAAAAGTGATGTATTTAGAGTAAAGGGGGTATTAATAACGCTCTACATAAGGCCTCACACTTTATAAAATTTCAACTCTACTGAACCATTCCTTAAAAACATTAACATCTCCACTCTCTTTAAATACACTCGCTAAAATTTAATTGTAAAAATATCATTATATAAAAAAACCCCAAAACCCTTGACTTTTTTTTTTCCTACTCGTTCTTTCCCTCCCAGCCCTTCTCTCCCACCACAGTTCATCTTCTCCTCCCAGCCATTCTCTCTCCCCCCACCTACTGCATCTCTGTTCTACCCGGTCCCCCCTTTCTAAATTTTTTTTTTCCTTTCTTTCCTTCATCACCTCCTCTCTCCCTTCTCTTCTTCGTCCCCTCCCATCTCCCTTTCTTTTCTTTCCTCCGATATCACACCACCAAAGCCAACACACCCCTTCTTAAAAAAAAATCTAGATGTGGCAATTTGTGTTGTAGTATCGTATTTGTGCCGCATTATCGTATTTTTATTTTATTTGGTCATAAATATAACAATAAATATTATTTTAACTAAAATTTTAATTTCGTGCTTTCGTGTCGTATCGTATCGTGTCATTTTTTTCTATAATTTGTGTTTATAATCGTGTCGTACTGGTTCGTGCATTCATATCATATCAGCCGTTGTCATCCCTAAAAAAAATTCTCATTCGGCTATAATTGACCTAACATTATAATGAATTATCGGTCAACCATAACCAAACAAGATTTTTTTTCGACGAGCTTGAGAAGAGAGTGAGGAGGGAGGAGGGAAGGGAAGGAAAGGAAAGGTATGAAAAAAATAAGGGGATGAGGGAGGGGAAAAACCATTTTTTTAATTCTTTCTTCCTTCTTTTTTTCTTTCTTCTTCCGTCTTCCTGTTTTCTTCTTCTTTCTTTTGCCGTGTCTGTGGAATAGGGGGTGGGGGTTGCGGGTTAGGACCGAAGGGATGTGTGTATGAGGGAAAGGGAGTGTATTGGGAGAGTGGGTGTGTATTTAAAAAAAAAAAGAGATTATATAAGAAGGGTAAAATAGAAAATATAGAGGGTATGTATTAAGTAATTATGTTAGTGTGAAATAAAAATGATGGGTATATTGAGAAAAGAGGTATAAGAAGAGAGAATGGGGGTGTTAATAGCACTCTCTTTTTTTTTTTTAGGAGGAACTTTTGGTATTTCTTTTTCTTTTCCTTTTGGAAATCGCTTGAATTACCTTTTTGTTGATGAATAAATAAAAGTCCAATTTACTGAACAGGGAGGGGGACGAGAAAGAATTCATGATGGTCCATCACTTAGCATTTTTAGAACTGTTTGCTTTGCCGCCCATTCAAAATTTTGTGAGCTCGACAACAAGGGCTCAAGAAAGACTGTTTATTTTTAAGTTTTGTATTATAGTTTGAGGTGATTTGCTATACAAATCAATAACTTAAACTGGTTTAATATATAAGAATTTGGAAACGGGAAGTGAATTTTCATGGCAAAAGGAAACAAATAAAATGCTTACGTGTGCGTCGTGAATTGTGTTATGGTAAAATACTGTATTTCAATGAGTAGAAATCAATCCAATAAATTGTTTTACTCCATCCGTTCTAGGCAAAGAGTCAACTTTTACTTATTTTGGTCAACTAAGTTAAAAGTTGACCAATAATTAACATAAATCTAATAGTGTTTACAAAGTTATTAAGTTATAATCTCTAGTATTATTAAGATAATTTTTAATTAATGAAATTTTATTTTCTAAAGCATAAGTAAAGTATGTAAATTTTTTATTTGATTTAGTCTTATATTGACTTCTATAAAAGAAAAGTGGACTCTTTGTCTAAAACGGAGGGAATAGTTTATTTTCTTACTTTGAATTCAAGCTCATCTCTCTATTATTCCCACCTAATTACATCAGTCATGAATTAGGGCTGAGTTATTCCTACCTAATTACACCAGTCTCTGGATAACTTGCACAATAGACTAGAAAAGGTGTGGAGGAAGGTAAATATCATAACCAAGAGGGGTGGTAAATTTATGTAAGGTTAAAACCTCTACAGCAGCCAACATATTGCGAGCTTTTGAGACACTTCTTTAAGCTGAGTAATAGCAGGTACAACCCCATTGCAGTCCAGAAGGAAGCACCAAAAGTAATTAAAGATCGAACAGAAAAAAATGAGCTAACATGATATTTAATGAGTAGTAAAGAGAATGGGGCCAATGCCACATGTTGATAGCCTGAAGACTGAAAAGGGGTAAATATAAAATATACTCCCTCTGTTCCAGACAAAGAATTCACTATTTTATTTTAAAATATTTCACTTAAAAAATTAAATTTTAAAAATTATGCTTACAATTTTCATAACCTTTAAACTTTACCCCCACTTGTAAATTGTAATACAACCATTTTGACTATGTTCAAGTATTTTTGTAATTATAACTAACTTTAATGATACTTATGAATCCCTTAATACTTAAAAAATTTTAACCTGTACACTTTGGGAATAGAGGGTATGTACAATTTCCATTACTCTTTGATAATGTTTAGATACATAAACTGATCTCTTGTACATTTCAGTAACAAGTTAAACGAAATAGCCTTCTCAACCTTGGTTTCGGATTTCTACAAGTAAAGTGTGCAAGAAAGGTCATAGTTGAAAATTCAAAACTAGTGTTGAAATATTGGGTCATGTTCACTTCTACAGAAAATGAAGCATGTTGTTATTGCAGCTACTCGTGTCAAAAGTTGCCTCGCTCATGCCCATCAGCAAATGAAGTTGAATTGGCATTTGGTCAAAAAACCAGCAACACCAATTGGGCTTATTGAACAGAGTTAACAGGAATTCGCCTACTTGCATGGGGGTGCTGAATCAGTACTAGAATAGAGTCCTTTATGCTTCCATCCCGGGGAGAAGTTGGCTACATAAGTAGAAAGTATTTCAGTACAGCAACGAACTAACATCATACAAAATAGAAAGTTGGCAAAGTAGACAGCATTACGAGATAATAATAACAAAATACACAGTAAGAGATAGAGAAAGAGCAGGCCTTACCACCCCAATATGCCATTCATGATTACTAAAATCTCTAAATGCTGCTGCATCCATCTCCTGCATTTAGATGAGTTGGCAATATCTAAAATTAGAGAACAATATTTAGTATAAGTTTGCTGTCTGCACTTTTGCATCGTATTATTCCGGTTTTGGATAATTCATAACTCCATATACTGTTTCGGCAATGAGATGCAAATACCATCTATTGCTAATTTGCTATCCAGAAAGTAGAAAGACTCTCCTACTTCCTGGGGTTGCTTGGGACACAAAAATATTAAGATGATTAAGCTTTGTCGGCAATGATCAATAATGCCCTCAAATTCTGTAAAGATTAACTAAAACAAAAAAACCAAAAAAAACAGATAATCTGAAAAGATATTAACAAACAGATGCAAGGGTTAGGAAGCTAAGTTCGTGGGCGGAGAGAGAGAGAGAGAGAGAGCAATTCACTATCACTGGCCCCATTACACCCAATGAACAAATTGAAGTGCATACTCTACATACGTATATGAGCATGCATATACTCAGCCTACATAACAACATGGGTCAGTAACTCAGTACCATGGGAGCTCAACAGAATAGTAACTGATGGGCCTAATCCCGAGGAGGGATGTTTGGACCTTTTCTTCCTCTGGGTTATGGGCTCCAGGTGTATCCAACAAATAACATTAGGGTGAGTATATGCATGCTTAGATATGACTAGGTTGTAGATATGACCACAATTTCATTCTAAGAACAAATGGATAATTTTGAGTAACGTTTCAAAAAACAAAAGGCTAGAAGTGAAATAACTTTTCTGACTTACAATGCTGTAGATGGGAGGCACCATTATCTCCCCTTTAACCTTAAGCGTTGGCATAACAGAAAAACGTGGAGCCAAGTCCTGTGACCTGAAAGTCCATCTGTAATAGAGAGGAGGTCTCAGTAAGTTACTGGTTGGTTTTTTGGTTGTACAGCAACCAGACAAAGGAGTAAAATTCTGTTCTAACCCAAGTGTTCGCTATGGAGAGCAAACCAAAAGGTTAGATATCAACATTGCATACCCAATGTACAGAAAAATGCAAAATTGTGCCCCTTCTCGAACCAATAATCGTATCCAAAAGTTTTCCAAGGAATTGTCCATGTTAATGAAAATCTGAAACCCAAAATTGTAAATTAGTGCACCCATCAAGTTTTTAGATATAATTTAAATAGTGAAATATGTAAATTCACCGCAATTTCTGCCACCGCTACAATATGCATCGCACCTTGGAATTTCCTGTACACCACAAAAATCAACAACAAGCTAAGTATCGATGGGTTATATTTATGATTTCAGTGTTTGTACAATGTTCACAATCATGAAACCTTTTCGCAACTCGTTAGACAACAGAGTGGAGAGCATACTTGAACATAATGTACTTTGTATAAACTGCATCACGCATTGCGTGGATATCCTCATCTTCTACAAAACTCAATTGTTCGCGTAAAAGTACGAGGTTCTGAGATATGTGGTGGAATATCAAATAGAATGTAACTAGATAGTTAAGCACCAGAAGGACCTGAAAAAAGGATGTTTAAAGGTATCAGTATTTCACAAAGAAGAATTACAAACAACAAACGCTACCAACTATCATCGGGTTGATAAGATTTAACATTTAACCAGTCAAGAAAACTCACTGAGAAGTAAGGTACAGAAGCTTTGTAGCCAACAAGAATCAAATAGAAAACACAACCAAGGGTAGCTGAAGTTCGGCGCTCAGGTACAGAAAGACGCTCTGAAGTGATACAGTATCCATGAGAAATGAGCAAGAACGAAACAAAAGAAGAAGTCTGAAAGAGCACCCCAGTTACATACACCCCAAATGACATCCACAAAGAGCATATCTGGAGATAAAAGCACGAATACCTGCAACGCATTTGAAACATTAAGAATAGTCTCATGAAATCTGATGAATAACATAACTTTCGTTAAATAATAAAGAGTCCGGCTAACTAGTGTCCCCGTGGCACTTGGTAAGTATCTATATTTAGAAAGGCTTTCCGTTGGAACAGGCATCAATGCGCAGAGAATACGTAAGTGCATATTGTCAGTACTAAACATTTTTAGATTTAGTCTCCTAACAAGTGCCCCCCCCGGGGTCGGGGCAATAGTTAACATTTCCCTTAAACAGTATAATTAATATTCAAAATAATGCAAGTGCATTTAAAGTGAAGGCAGGAATTATGTATCATAGATCAATATTTTTCATGCTCTATATACAATGCCTATCAAATTACTTTTATACTTGTGCACATATAAATATATACAGAGGTACCTACACATATACGTCTATAAAGTTTGGAAGTGAATTATGCACAGCAAAATGTAGGGAAACCCTAGGACAAGCGCTGCTGTCTAAGTTCAGTCACATACCTCATTGCTAAGGATGACATAAGGATCTAAACACAACTAAGATTTGTGTGCATTCCATTAACTTAAAACACTGCATTGGTTGCATTGGTTATGATGAGGACATACCAGAAGAAGAATGATAAACAGAGTTCCAAAGCTTTAATTAGCGGTACAGATGCAAGAGTCCACTGCAAATAAGTCGCCTGCTGTAGTACATACAAAAAATAAACTATAAGAAGCGGCATGAAATTACTAAAGATGAAGTTCTAATCAGGAATTGGAAATTCACAAAGTTTCAAAATTCATAATAACAAAACTGAAACACATAAAAGGCATTAAGATAATAAATATGCTTCATGAATCAAAAGCAAAAGAAATATCAATGAATTAGCAAATATAAGCCAGACAAATTGAATAGGCTCAGTTCAATGTAAAATCAAGCATTAACAGAATTATTTGGAATCAATATTTTTAGGCTATGTTTGGATACTCAATGTCATGCTTTGGAATTAGAATTGGATGAACAATTTGAGCTCCACGGAATTCAAATTGTTTAGCCAATTCCAATTCCAAGCTATGACATTAGGTTCCCAAACAGACCCTTACTTAATTTCCAACAATAAGCGTGACTTGGAAATCCTATTCGACGTTTCTCTGTGCACGTTCTCTCAGAAACCAAACGTACTACCACCTAACAACCATACTCTCTCAGCCACCAAACAGTAACGAACACGTTTATTTTTTTTAATTTTAATTTCTAGCTCAAATCTTCCTCAATGATCAAACGAGTAGCTTAATTCGAAACACAGTTGAAAGAAGAGCCAAAAATCAAGCATAAAAAAATTGACCTGATAATGACGGTTTTTGTAGGTGTTAATGGTCCAGAAAGAAGCGGAGACGAACCAGATCGAAGTGAGAGCCAGGTACATATAAGGTAGAGCGCTATACGCGTCGTTGACACCGGAGCCATACGTGCGGGAACTCTCCCTTAACTCCATTCTTTCCGATTATGCTTGCCAAGCCTTTGAAGCTCAAGTAGAAGAATGGTGTTTTAATTAAGCTGTTAATTCAGTTCGATTGGTATCGAGAGGGTTTATATTATACCCACGGCTCAAGCTAAACAAACAAACCCCTAAACATTTTTCCCCGTTTTTCTTTCACTTTATTTTATTTTTTATTTTTATTTTTTTGTTGAGTGGGTCCCTTTTGTCTTCTCCAACATTTGGAACTTATCATACGAAAATTATGCCTAATCAATATTAAATTGAAAATCATCTATTCTACGACTTTAGTCCTAATTATATCGTATTTGTTGAAACCCAATCTTTTGCGACTTATTTTGGAAGACTCGACTTCTATTTATTTTTTTTTTCGATCATTATAACATACTACTTAAAATTTAAAATTAATTTTAAAAGTACTTGCTAAACATAAGAGTTATACATATCACTTTCTATGTCCTAAAGTAAAAGTGACATTTTTTGATTTATCAAAATCAATTTGATTATCTTTCAAAGCATTTCTAACATAATTTTATTTACTAGTAGAGAATAAACTATAAACTTCAAAAACTATTACTCTGAGTTTCATGTTTTATAACCGTTAAAAGAAACACGTAAATTTACATTTGAAAAAAATAAATCAAATTGGACCTGAAAATTCTAAATGCGAGTACTCTTCTCATCGAAACGTGGGAGTAGTTTTGTATTTGGATGTATCCATCTTGATATTAGGTTTTAGGATGATTGTAATTTTTTATAATCTCTTACTGTCATGTTTAATCAAACGTATGTATTGTCTTCCGCTACTTTCAACGGCCAAGGCTACTCCTTTGGTCCCATTAAAAGAATGTTTTGATCTTTTTGGTCGATTAACTATTTTTCAACAATAAAAAATTGCATTCAAAGTATTATAATTGATGTGGTTTATATTGTAAGAAAAAAATAACTAAATCCTCTTTAAATATTCATATGGGAAATTGGTTGATTTGACCAAAAAAAATTAAAATGTGCCTCATCTTTTGAGATGGTAGCTAGGCATATAATAACTACATGACATGTAAAACTTTTGATTCACCAAAAATTTCTACTCGGGTTAAATAGATCATTTAATTACATATATTAACATAAAATTTCTATTTACTAAATCACCCTTCGTCCCACGTGACTATTTTTCAGTACAAGTAATCGTTAGTTTTTATAAAAAACGAGTATTATTGAACATAAAAGAATTTTAATTATGAAAATATATTAGAAATAAAATAGCCTTCCATCCCCACTTTCCCCTTTCTTGTAGAATGCAAAGGGGATGGGCCATAATATTAGGGAAAATGCAGTTGGTCTCTATGAGTGCATGATGTTGTCATGAATGCAACAGAACCACTCCCTTTCCCCTTCCCTCCCTTGCCAAATTTTCCAGGATCACTTACCACCACTATAACACTAGAATTTTTCTTCTTAGATTAGATTAAATAATTTAATTATTAGATATTAATACTAGTATAAGAATAGTTTTGCCCCCCCAAATCAGTAAAAGGAATGAGAATTTCAGTTTGACCAACAACCTGAAAGGTTTGGACAACTTACAATTGACCATGAAAACTGCTTAGCCATAACTATAAGACTTGCATTAGGTGAGCAAACTCACTAATAAAAATACCAAGTTTCTAGCTTTCTTCATTCCAACTCCATTTACCCTTTTCTCTCTCTTAGTAGGTGTCAGCTTTCAACAATTTCAATCTCATCTAGTCTTCCTTCCTTCACCAAAATCCAATTGTTTGGTCAAATTTAAATTTTTTATATTTATCTTTGTCGCAAATGTGTATATTGTTGTTCATCATATGTACACTTCACAAATATACATATGTATTTTTCAAGCAATAGTAGAGTATTTACTTTGTCAAAACTAACAAATATATATATATATATATATATATATATTTCACTTTGTGGATCCAAGATTTTTCAATTATTGAATTCACACTAATAGATGCACGGGCTTAGTCGAACGCTATAGATCAAATTCAAAAAGACTACTTTTTAACTATACAGCTACAATGTTTCATCATGTTCATTGTCATAACATCTTATTTATGTTTAAATATTTTTATAATTATAACCAACTCTAATATCACTTATATATCTTTTAATTAAGTCTTAGAATATTTCAAATGTGAAATTTTTGGATGAAAATGGGGAGAAGTAATTTACTATTCCTCAAAATTTGGACTCATTCATGATATTATTATGTATTTTTCCATGAAACAATATCCAACAACATTACTCAACGGAAAAAAGGAATTGTCTCCCCAACGAAGTAATCGAGTACAGCCTAGTCGGTTTTAAGTGTAAATGAAAAGGGGGAACACAACATTCATTGGGAAAATTCCTTCTGCTTAACTACTTCTCTGCAGATCCAAATTTCCATTGGGCCATCGAGTGTTGGACGCGGACCTTGATAAAACATCAGGTTCAGATTCTTTGGGCCAAACAAAGGACACGATAAAGACTGATACGGTATTGGGCTATTTTTTGCGTGGTTGGTTATACACAGTTATACTCCAGTCTCGAAACGACGGAGGGAGATAAGAAAGTAATCGTAAAAGTTTGGCAAACATATTAAGAGGACATTTAATATAGGGTTAATTACACTATTAGTCCCTTGACTATTAATTTTTTCACTACTAGGCTCCTAATAATTTTTTTCAAATTTCAGTCCCTAGAGTACCAAAACTAAACACGCGTAGTTTTTTTGTTAGATGTCGTTAGAATTTTTTCGTTAAGTCTGTCATGTGCCCAACACGTGATTTAGGTTAAGGGCATTTTTATGGACTTTCATGTGCAAGACTTAAGAAAAAAAAGCCCTAATTCAAACATCAACCCAACAACAACAACCAGCAACCCAACAACAACAGTCCACATTTTCTCCGATTCCGAAGGGCAACCACCGTCTCCGGTTACTCGTTTCAACGCCGGCGATGGTTGGTGCTCACAAGTATAACGAGCGGAACCGCAACCCCAATCACCAAGAAAGTCACCCACGACAACCCAAAGCTCAAAACTGAAGATTGGTGGAAACCCAGAAGGGAGAGAAACGATTTTAACGATTGAAGGGTTTTGTTGAGATGGGTATCGACGCCATCATTATCATCGTCAAGTTGTTTTCAAGCTTGTGACTGCTCTTGGGGTTACCCTGTTTCAAGAAGGGGGGTTTCAAGTTGGGCTTGTTTGGGATCTTCTAGCTGAATGGGATGATCATTGATAAGAAGGGGTTTAATTTTTGTCAATGTTGTGTCAAAAGTGGATTGAAATGATTGATTCATTTTTTAGTAGAGTTTGAATTTAAGATATTGAAGAGAATAATAGTCAACAGCAGAGAACAAATCATGCTATTAATGTATATTTATTTCCAACTCAAAGATCTCCTCAACAAAGCCATCGCAGAAAGAGATGAAGCCCAGAACAAGTTCCAAACCCTCTTAGAAAAACTACTACTACTCCAACAACAGAAGCAGACAACTCCACACTTTGGAATTTTAAACATTGAAGATGAACCCAGAAGAGGCTTAGACTCCAACAATGCCTTTTGCTTCCTCTAATTGTGAAGAAAGCATCGTCTCCTCACCTGTAATTGAAACCTCGATTCAACCACAATTACCACCATAGCTGGAACAAGAATCAATATTACACCATAATGACAGACGGGGACCACTGTCAAAAAAGGGTAAATTTGAAAAGGACTAGCTGCATGACTTTTTGGTACTCTAGAGACTAAAATTTTAAAAAAAATTTAAGGAACTAATCGTAAAAAAATTAATAATTAAGGGACTAATGATATAATTAACCCTTTAATATATTAATAAGTTTTGTTGTAATAATCAGGCAAAATTCATATTTGGCCCATCAAACTATGCACAAAGTTGCAATCTGGCCACCAAAACTTTAAAATGTTATTCTTGTCATCGTGCTATCATTTTCTTGCAAACAAAAGCTCATTTTTTGACAGGTGTTAGACTTAGACGTTAAGTGAAAATAAAATACATATTATACCCCGATATTCATCTTCATCGTCTCTAAATATATATATATATATATATATAATTAAAAAATAAAAAAATTGCTATCTAGTTTTAAAAAGGCCCAGTTTCTTGGAAGAGCAGTGCTATTCCCACCCCTCATTTTGCTGAGTATACCCCCTTATCATTATTACAAAATTACCACAATTTTAAAAGACTATATTACCCTTAAAATTTTTAAGAACCTAAGATCTTGTCGGCCCCACGCACGCCTAAGGTATGTCGGCCTGCGCGCCTAGGTATGTGCGGCGGACCGGTCCGCACATTCTAGGGTGTGCGGGGTGCCGCACACTACGTGAATACCGGTCCCGCCTTGCATCAACCGAATCGGAGGCTGCGGTGAAATGATGGGGACATGACCGAGATGGAGAAATCTTTGTTAGATCTTTTTTGATTGGTTTGGAATTAGCCTTGGTTTCGATTTTTAATTGGATTAAATTCATTGTTTGTGATTGTCAATGTTTATTGTTTTCTCTGTTTCGATCTCTTTTGCTTTCTATTTTGGATCTGCAGCTTCAGATTTGTTGCAATTTGGATTGAGTGTTGGCGATCTGATGGTACCTTGGTAATTAGATCTTGATTTCATCTTTTAATAGTGCAAAAAAGAAGAAGAAGAAGAAGAAGAAGCAAAAAAGAAGAAGAAGAATTGGGGGTTTATTGTTAAAGGGTAAAATAGAAAAAAAATGGGGGTATACTTAGTAATATAGGTGGTATAATATTTGAAGGGGGGTGAACTAAGTAAATGGGTATACTTAGCATTTTTTGGGGTTTGGAATAGCAATTCCCTTCTTGAAACCTCTTGCATCTTCAGAGGGATTCTGAGTTGGGCATCTCCGGTGCCAATTTCATACCCCGCCGTTTCTTCCTCTCCGACACCGGCGGTGGAAGAGGAAGCATCAACGGCAGACCCAGCCGTGGCACTCACTGGCACTCCCCCTCTCACGCTCTCTCTCTCCCCGCAGCGAACAACAACAACAGCAACAGCCCAAATCGACTCCGTTCGTAAAAAGATCACCCAGATCTACTGCTTCTCCTTCCTCTTTCACTCCATCGCTCTAATCCTTCTTTTTAGTGCGTCTTAAAGGGGCCCAATTGGTGGGTATTGCAGCAGATCGTGGATCCCATCTCTTTGTTCACTCCTCTGTTCTCTCGGGATCATCTAGGCTGTCCGGTACAAGACCTAGGTGGAAGCCAAATTAGAGAAGCTCTTGGCGAGAGAGAAAGAGGACGGCAAGTTGTTGGGTAAATGTGTGGAGTTGAAGAAAAAGGGTATTGAATTCGATTTGTTGAAGGAGGTTGATGCGCTTCGACGGGCTAAGAATTTACAGGTTGTAGCGAAAGCTGGTCGGAAGTGGTTTGCGAGGGACTTTAATATTAACTCTCGTCTTCTTCACCGTCTCCTGCCTGGTTCTTGGTCTTACAAGGGTTATACTTTGCAATTAGGGTTTCAAAATTTTGCATTTGTTTTTTGGTAATTTCTTGATTGGATCGGATGTACTCGATTACATATTCTTATTGCTCTTTCTTGAAATTGTAATCATTTAGTGTTGGCAGAAGCTTAGTTGAAGAACATATTGTTTTGCTTTGTCACTGTAAGGGAGTCCATTTGGCTAGGGAAAAATATATATCTAAAAAATAATTACCATTCTCTCTTATTTGCTGTACTTCTATCTCTTAATTTTGGTACTCTTTGTTTCCAATTCTATTTTCGGTATTTAAATTTGCAGATTTTGGTTACGCCAAATTTGTTCATGGAAATAGTTGGCGTATGAAGTTAAATGCACTCCCAAAACTTTTTTTAAAGCTTGCAATTTGAAGTAAGAGTAATGCTAGGCGAATCAAAGTGTACTCAAATTTTTACACTCAATGATGTGGTATGAGTTGTGACCTTAGTTGACTCTATTTTTTTTACTCACTAACCCAAATTATAATCATGATTAATTAGATTTCAACTCATACCACATCATTGAGTGTAAAAATTTAAATATACTTTGAGTTGCCCTAGCATTATTCTTTGAAGTAATTTCTCTTCAAATAAGTAGCAGAGATGAAGGGTATAATTGTATATTTTAGGGATAAAATAGTTATTTTACTCAAAGTTAACGGCTAAAGTAATCTCTATCCAAAACGGGTTCGTTTATAAGAAAACGATAATCGTGGCAAAAATAATATTTTTGAAGTTGTGGTGATTGGATTTCAACTTTGTATATAGTTGGGTGGTCTAAATATGAATTGTGCTTAATGATTACTCATTTAAATGTTTAAATATTAGTACAATTAAAAATAATAATATACTGCTCTCTATGTCCTTAAATTAGTGTTTAGTTTTAGCTATATATATATAATTAAGGAAATTTATGTTTGGATAATTTTAGTAGAACATATACATTAAAATCCTTAAGGTTCACATAAACATTAGAAATTTACACTAGGACATGATAAGTATCAAATGTAAAATTAATAAATTAATATAAAAATAAACACTCATTTAAGAACAATTTTTTTGTTTTTGTTTTAAATAAGCATCTCTTTTAGGGACGGAGAGAGTACAAATTATTGAAACGGGCATTAGCTTTTGCCAAATTTTAAAACTTGTTAATTGTGAAGTTACGCAGTTAGATAGATGGTTTATTTTATGTTTTACTTACTCCGTTTCACTCAAAGAGTCTACGTTTAAAAATTATTATAATTAAAAGATATATAAATATCATTAAAATTAGTCATAATTACAAAAATATTTTATCATAGTTAATATGTTTATACCACACATGAAAAGTAAACTTATAAGATTATAAATATAGTAAACATAATTTTTGAAAGTGAACTCTTTATGTGATACATCCCAAAATAGAATAGCAGATTCTTTAGTAACGCAAATGGAAGGAAAACCTCTCAATTTGGCCGAAATCACCTTCGACAATTAAAAAAAAAAAACAGAATATTACTTTATTACCAAAAAGTAAATATACTCTCTCTGTCTCAAAAAAAAAATTTTTTTCTCTACGATTTGTACTAAAAAAATAGTTTTATTTTTAAAGAAAAAATAAAATTAGTGCAATTTTAACCGTACAAGCAAGTAAAAGTGTATAAAATATAATTTTTAAAAATTAAATTTAGTATATAAGACTATTTTTTAAAAAAACAAAAGCGTATAACAGGTTTTGTTAGGAACCTGGGGTAGTCACTTTAAGAGCATGCTTTCCTAACAAAGGACCCACCCATTCCTTTAATTTAGACCACAAAGCCCCTAACTTTGTACAATGAAATTGAAACAATTACGAGGATGGATTGCATTGTAATTTGATTGAAAAGTTAGGCCCAGCAATATGCTATTTGGGGATATTGAAGAACCTCAAAGGAGAAATGAAAAAAAGAGAATGCCTTTGTGATTTGGGGATAGACTTCGAGCCCGTTTGTTCGTGCGTTTTGGCTAAAACGCAAGATTAAAACGCAGCTTATTTCTTAACTTAGTGTTTTAATGCTGCGTTATAAAAAGCAGCGTATTCAAAACGCAGCTGCGTTTTAAAACGCTGAAATTCCTAGTTTTTTCCCAAAACGCAGTAGGGAATAAAAAGCTGCGTTTTGACATAATATCCCAAACGCATTTATAAAGAAAAAAGTCGTATTTTAAATAATCTGCGTTTTAGAAACGCTGCGTTTTCAAAACGCTACACCAAACGGGCTTTTAGAGTCCGTTTGGTCGAACGTTTTGGCCAAAACGTATGGATAAAATGTAGCTTATTTGCAAAAATTGTGTTTCAATCTGCGGTAGAAAAAACAGCGTTTTCAAAACGCAGCTGCGTTTTAAAACGCTGAAATTCCCAGTTTTTTCCCAAAACACAGGTTTTAAAACGCTGCTTGGAAAAAAAAGCTGCGTATTGAAGTGATATCTCAAACACATTTATAAGAAAAGACCTGCGTTTTTTAAAACGCAGCATTTCTAAAACGCAGCGTTTCTAAAACGCAGATTATTTAAAACGCGACTTTTTTCTTTATAACTGCGTTTGGGATATTATGTCAAAACGCAGCTTTTTATTCCCTACTGCGTTTTAAAATCTTCGTTTTTGGAAAAAAGCTAGGAATTCCAGCGTTTTAAAACGCAGCTTTTTCTACCGTAGCATTGAAACGCTAAGTTAAGAAATAAGTTGCATTTTAACCCTACATTTTGACCAAAATACACGAACAAACGGGCTCTTAGACTTAGACGAGACCATTTTTATTGTTGGTTGAGGTTGTCTGTCTTGAGATCTTGTTTTGCTGCGATATTGGGGGGGCATTTGCCGAGACTAACGTCAAAAGATTGATTATACCAATGTTATTTGGGGATATTGGTCAATTTCATTTATTTGAGATTACCTTCACCTTCCAATATACTCCAGTTTTGTTCTTTCCAAAGGTTTACTAGTCAGAAATAAATCCTCGTATTTAGTTTGTACAAATTATCTTCCTTTTTTATCAATGGAAAGAAACCAAGATTATCAGATTTATTTGTGGGCAGTGAACATAAGCTAGGCCCCATGGCTGTGAGTTGCGTAATTATCAGATTACTTATGTACCCCTCTCCTAAAATCATTACTCTTTAGAAGCCAATCCTCATGGCCTCCTTTCTTAAGATACGCTTGAAAGATCGATATTTTAACAAGACTTATATATGTACTTGCTCTTTTTTTAGATATGTAAGTGTTCATAATTCTATTTTTGAACGACTCCGAATAAGCATTTTCTTTCCTATTTTTGGATTTTTTTAAAAAATTAATTGTTTATTGTGCTCTTCTTAATTGTTAGACAAAAAAATAATGAACCTCAGTAGTTTGACATTAGAGATAAATTGAGGGCATTAAAGGAAACATTTATAAAGTCAATTACTTTCTTAAAACTCGTGTAAAGTCAATAAAAAACATTTTTTAAAACAAATGAAGTATTTATTTTCATGCACCATTAGATTTAGCCCTTCTATTTGTTGTCTATGTCTTAGAGGTTAGGTAAGATCAATTTTTTGTAAAAAAGAAAAGGAGAAAGAGAGAGAGAACTAGGATCACGACCAATAATCTGGTTCTTAGAGATTCAGAGCAATTACCGAATAAGACACATGAGAACCATACCCTTGGTCCCGGTTCCATTGGTCTGGTAATTCTACTCTAAATTTTTGTCTTGAGCTTTTTAAATTTGTTTGAGCCTTGTAACTTGGGGTTTATTTTCTATTAAACCATCACAAATAAAATCATTAAATCTAACACATCAAACAATTCCTAAAAGAAAAAAGAAAAAAACCCACATCTAACAAAGATCAAAAAACATTCAACAAGTGTACAATGTGTTGAGATTGCAAACCATTATGAACTTGTAAAATGTACTTAGAATATGTTTAAAATAATTTTAACTAAAATCTAAATTATATATATATATATATACATAATTTAATGCTAAAATATATAAATTATTTATACTTGGGGCTATAAACTAAATGTTTATAAATATTTATTTACTAAAACACATATACAAAAATGATACTGTATATTATATACATATATTAGTCCAGTCCAATTTTAACTAGGAAAAATTGCGGGCTGATACCTGCACAAAACCTTGACAAAGGTAAAAAAAAAAGTTGTGCATCTTGAAGAGTACAGTGATAGAAGTTGTACCAACTTTTTAAGTTTTGAACGTGATGTTGAAAGTGTTCCATCATACGACATATCCTATGTTCAAACAAGAAAAGAACTCTTGAATTCTGGTTAGGCAAATCTTATTACTGATGTTGGTCAAATAATTAAAGGTGGAGTGAAAGATTTTCGCACGCAGCTTATAAAGTATTCATTCAAAATTGATTTTGAATTCATTTACATTAAGAATAACAAAATTAGAATTAGCGTTGCATGTGAGAAGAAATACAGTGATGATTATAGTTGGTCCATCAAGGCATCTTCAACTGTTGATGAACCAGTATACATATACAAATGCAACCTTTCACACAGTTGTCATTTGACCATTGTTGACGATAATAATTCGAAAAGGATGGGCTATGGTATCATTGGGCAATTGATTTTTGACCATGTTCGCAGTCGACCAAACTATTTATCGAATGATTTAATTGATCACATGAAAACTAATTATGACAATTTGATAACGTACAGCAAGGCATAGAGGAGCGTAGAGAAAGCTTGAAAAAGTTATTTGGTTGTTACGAAGAATCTTTCCAGGAGCTGCAGTGGTACGTTAAAGCCTTGCATAAGAGTAATCCTAGAAACTTTGCTTTCTTGGAATCAGACGATAATACGAATCGGTTCAGTAAGTTGTTCATTTTATTTCGGGCATGTGTAGATGGTTTCAGCTAGTGTCATTCAATATTGTTCATAGATAGGACATTTATGAAATCTTGATTTAAGGGCACCTTTTTGTTTGCTACGTCCAAGGATAGAAATCAAGGTACGTCCATTTGTTCTACATTTTTTCTTTTTGTGTCCAACATTATTTTGATTATTACCATAGGCTGATCATTTTTTTTATGCCCCTATTTGTACTTGCATTTAATAAGAGATACATTCAGTACATTATTTTATGTTGTGTTAGAAAATGTGCATCGTCAAGTATAACACTATTATTTTTTTAATATAATATGTGTATTGTGAAGTGTTGTTTTATGCATCGACAACTATAATAATTGTAATTTTTATTTAATTTCCTATTGTTATTACAAAAGTTTTCAAGAATACAATTTATCTCTAATACAAATCAAATGAGTACATTCCCTTAACATGGGTCATGAAAAAAGAAAGATTTAACATTACTCCCACCGGCCACAGAACTAACGATTAGTTTTGCAAAAGAACATGACATCCTTCACATTATTTCCGATCCTTAAATGCAGAGTTAACGATTAGCTTTCTATTTAGCAATAGAACGTGACATCCTTTGCATTATCCACGATTCTTAAATACAGCCAAATGTGCGTAACAAATAGATGGAACTACAAAAGTCATCAAAACAAATGTGAAAATATTAAAGTTAGCGTAAATAAGGTCCACAAAACAAGCAGAATAGAAAGTAATTTGTTTACAAACCTCTTGAAAACAGATCGAGTGCACCTCACGTATCTGAAAAAACATTATTGAGATTATGACAGATGATTTGACTTCACGATGCACATATTATACAGAGGTTGTGCATTGTGACGCACAAAAATAGTACTTTTTATAGTACAAACTTGTACATCGCGATGCACAAAACGTGTGCATCGTAAACGTAATTTTAAAAAAGAGAGGAATAACACGAAAAATATAATGTTTGTAAGCATATTTCACTCTATTCAGTAAATGCTAAATAAAAAGTACATTTATAAAATGTATTACGTACTGAGGTCATATAAAAATCTTGGATCTAAACTTTTTTCGTAAAGATTTTGTTAAAAAATATGTGTGAGTGCTTCTTGGAACTCATATCCGACTCTACTGACCAATCGTAAGTAGTTGTAGATATTACACAACCTATTGATTTGTTAAAAAAAATGTTTGTGCAGCAGATGAATGTTGTTGGTACTAACGTTATTCAGAACATTTTTGCTCTATTTTTGAAACCCTAAAATGTATTCAGCAATACTAACCTGATATTTAGGCATCGTAAAATATCCTACAAACTTGTTGGAGGTTGAGGACGTCTTTGAATGACGATGCAGCAACCATTTAGAATATAACCAACAAAATCTCATAATGTTTTTCAAAAGTTTTTAGAGGTTTTAAGATTTTTTGCTCCGTTTTGAAGTGAAATTTGTTGTGTTTTTAAAGTAAAGAGGGTTTGTTTTGTTTTTGTGATCGACAGCCGATGTAATGCGTACGTGTATCGCATCGTATGTGTTATAAAGTTGTTCATTGCAAGTAGAAAAAGGTAGTTTATGCATCATTTTTGCGTTGCGATGTATCGTTTTTGTTTGCGATACACAGTGTGAGCTTCCGTGTTTTTACGTGCATCGTGTTGTGTTGCGATGCATCATTTTTTGTGTTTAAAGGACATAATTGACATTTCGCAAAAAAAAAAGTCTTTTAACGATTGAAAACAATTATAATGAACTTTAGCGAATTAAAATTATCTAAAAGGAACTGGCCAGAATTTTGCCCTTTTAACTAATTTTATTCTTTTCAAAACTATAACTAAATCAAGTTCTACCGTAACTTAGAACCAAGACTAAACTGTAAATCTGGTCCAATTTGAAAATAAATAAATAAATTGCACAGTCCTCAAAGGCACACTTGACTCAATTTGGTTATCCTAAATTAAGAGGATTAACTTTTCAATAGTAACAATCTTTATTACTAGAGAAATCACTAGTAATTTTTTTACAGTATCATAGTTACCCCTCACGACTTGAATATTTTCTGAATATCCTTATAATATCTCCGATGTTAAAAAATTCTTATCTAATTTTTAGCTGTGTTCCACCGTCACTTTTCCATTTTAAGAATTTTTCTCTTTAAGAATTAATTTTCCAATGGTTTTCATACTTTTTATATTCTTACATGAGTCCCGCTATCAAATCATCCACTTTATATACACTACCTTTTATTTTTATACTACCAAATCATCTACTTTATTTATTCTCCTTTGAATTGGTCCGACCTTCTCCCATAAAAATTGATTCTTATTTTAGACTTGCAAAAATGTTGGACAAATAATGGTTTATAAGAATAACTCCCAATGGGGAGTAATCTTGTCTTACTTAAGAATTGCTCAAGAATTGAGCATTGGGGATGCTCTTATATATCTTTATAAGTATTACCATCCTGTAAAATCTTACCCGGTGCATCTAATATCTAATCTATCAAGCCTCAATTTTTTATGGTACTAGATTATTTTCTATTTATTCTTGCAAATTGAGTTTGTATACAGTTTATTCTCAAAGATTATGTCTATAATTTTCATAATTTTATAATTTTATGCTCCACATGTGGTATAAACATATTAATTATGCTCAAGTATTTTTTGTAATTATGACTAAATTTAATGATACTTATAATTTTTTTTAATTATTAGACTATTCAAATATGAACTTTTTGTTGGTGTATTTTATTTTGGTTTTCTCGGAAATATCACGGATAGAAATAAGATGAAGCAGAAAATTATTTTACTTAACTTAATAAATGAAGTCGAGGCTTGTGTTGGACACAATCTTCGCAAGTCGAAATTGTCCCGTAATAGTGCTAACGATTCTTGGCAATCGTCCCTAAGATGCAACGACTTTTCAATCAACGTAGGCAACACTTCAATACGCAGATTCCGGCGAACTAGATCGGTGTTTCAGAACTTTCAAGACTCGAGAAGGGAATATATGCAACAATATGATAATTCTGACTAACAGACTAAATGCTCAGGATTTCGGTATAAGAAACTGTCAATTCGGGGGTCTATTTATATTTACTGAAGAGTTGTGGTGCCTTTCTGCGAATAGACACATTTTTGAATCTGACGAATCTGGACCGTCGGATCACACCTGATCGTGTGAGTGCGATCCACAGCCGTGCGCACTCTAGCTGGCGCAGCCCCTTGCACCCGTTCGATCGATTACGATAACCGCCGAACCGCTTGGACCATAACCACCCTGAACTGCCCATAATCGCCCGTGGCTGTTCGGTTCGTCACTGGGTTGCACCTATTCGAGGGTGCAACGTACCTGGGCCATCCCTAAGCTGGACAGAAGTTTAAGGCTCCTTAGCTCCTAGCGACAATGCGTAGACAAAATTTTAAGGCTCCTTAGCTCGACGATACGTACGTGCGAAGTGCAAAGTGCGCCTCTAAAGCGCCCATTGCGACCTGCGCGTGCGCGCTCGGGCTCGGATTTCGCACCATCCTCGCAGCTGCTTGTGCTAACCAAAAGCTAGCCCAAGAGACATCACCAGGTTGGACCTTGGAGGAGACCACTTGAATGCTTCCTCCTAGAGTGGGCCAATTAATAAGGTGCATTTAATCACCTTTTTTATTCAATGTGGGATATGACTTTTCATATTCCCATAACTCTTCAATTACCAATGTTAAGTTGTATATTTTAATCATTAATATCTCATTCACCCGAAATTGGTTTTGAGATAATAAATATACTAACTTAATCTACTCGAAACGTAGATTTCAATTTTGTAACTTATTTTCATTTTTAATAAACGGTACCAAACTAGAAACTTGGTCAAATATTGGTCAAACACCAATTATAAAACCAATTTTCAACACTTTTTGAGTGAAACAAATGGAGTATTTCATTACTGGATATCAAGAATAAACTACATTCACAAGTGGAAGTATTTGTTGTGAGACATTTTCTTTTTCATTGAAGATCTTGTTCCATTTCGCATTATGGGAGACAAGGAGCATCCTAAAAATTTCCAAAACTGGGTTAATTACTGCGGAACTAGTGAAAAGGTCTTTAATGTAGTTTGGGTTGAGTCGATTTTTTTTTTGGCATATTTTATAGATGGACATTCCTTGAAAATCTGTAATATTCTTAATGAATTTTTTTTTATATTCTTAATGGGATAATGATACAAAAAGTGAAAAATATTTTCCTACTTATTATTAGTTATTACCAATGAAATCGACAATATATAATAGTAATAATTTCTATTGAGACTCGAGAGTATTCAACTATTATAAAATATTCCCTATTATAATAGATAATATATATAATAATCGTTACTGATCACGTCAAAATAAATATTAGTGACTATGTCAAGTCCACGTGTGTAGTTGGTTAACTGGTAGGATGCCCCAGTTCTCAAAAGACTTGTGTTGCTGGAACTTTAACTGTCGAAGATTGCCTGTAACTTCAACTAATGACAAAGAAATACCGTCAGGGGGTGTCGGGGGTTTGACCCGACTATAACCCTCAGGCGTAGGAGTCAATTCCGTGATAAATATGAGGAAGATGATTTGTACTTGGTACAAACTGTCTTCTAACAATCATTCAGAGGGAAAAGTAAATGTGAATGTTGAAGGTAGGTGTTTAATGCAAACAGACAACACTTTGGGTATATTTTTAGGAGTAAATGCAGCTTAGCCATAGATGAAAGTGATATCTGATATTTATAGCTGAAGGTGACATGTAAATGGTATTAATTTTCCCACTTGAATGCTTGGGAGTGGACTACTTATCAATGAGGCAAGTCCTTTGTCAGAATAAAGTGGTAAAATAGAAGCTTCCTTCTTGAGAATAGGAAGAAACTATAAATGTCGTCGTAGCTTCACTGGGAATGAATGTTTTGCTCCAATAAAAATGTTTTGCCTCTTCCAGGTTAAGTGCTGACATGCAGTGGGCATTAAATACCTGATGTTGACTCTTCATCGAGAAAGATGGAAGCTCGTCTCCGAGGTGACTCCGGCCAAAGACGAGGATGGTCTAGGTCAGTGGTTAGGACTTCAGTCTGCGATGCAGGTTTTCTGATGCTAAGCTCGGCTGGAGACCTCGGCTACTCAAAGGTCTGGGTTGTCATTGTAAACGTGGATCTCAGACCCACATGAGACTGACATGTAAGACGCGTATGATGGGTTTTGGGGGGGGGGATTCCATCAGTTATGAATATTTTCTAAGCAAAACCCATATTTGGGCCACCCTACAAAGTTGCAATCTGGTCATCACAAATTCAAAAATATTATTCTTACCACTGTACTATCGTTTTCTTGCAAACAAGCCCATTTTTTGTATGAACGTTAGTTCAACCGTTAAATTTACATGAAATATCAAATTTACCCCTGCCTTCATCTTCATCTTCCCCAATTAAGAAAAAACAAACCCTAATACAAATGTTATAATCATCAAATCTGGGTATTCTCTAATAGCCTCAGAAATAGAACAAAAAATAACACCAAATTTCTCAAGAGTCTTCCTCAACCACAAATGTTGGAATCATCAAATCTGGGTATTCAAATCTAGGAATTTTTTAAGTCGGTCGTCGTTAATTGAGGTTGAAGTTAAAGGGTTACCTGTAATTGTTTCAGAATCGATGGTCTTGGGCTCGTAGCTAACGTCGAAATCGATGGTCTCCGATAACGAGCTGACTGGTCCATACTACTAAAAATTAGAAACTTAACCAAGCTTCAGCAGCTCTGCATTGGCTACTACAATGGCTATTCCGGTGGCATTCCCTTGGAAATCGAAAATTTATCCAGCCTTATCCGGTTCAACGCCGCTAACTGTGGTCTTTCTGGCGCAATCCCTCCGAAGATCAGAAATGTGACGACCCGAGTCCGAGATTCGATGTTGAACCCCAACTCGGAGCGCCAAACCAAAGAAGAACATAATAAAGCGAGTCACAAAAACTCGAAACTCAACCAATGCAGCGGAATAACAAATGAACTTGAGCCTCAAAGTTCGAATAACAAAATCCCAACAACAATATAAAACCTCCATGGCTAACCACGAGCCGGAGAAACAACAATACTGGAAACCCACAAGCTAACATGCTCAGGAAAACAACTAAAGATAAACGGCTCAAAGCCTCAATGGAAGTAACTAAAATTACTGTTAAAACAATAAAGTACAACGGGCCGACTCCACGAGTCGCCACCAGAATACAACTAAATAAAATACAACATTTCTACCCGACATACTAAGTTTACAAAAACTTAGTTTAACCCACGATCTCACAAATACAGGTGATAGAAATAAACTAATAATCTAAGTACAACTTCGAATCAAAGCCTCACAGCGCTGGAACGAGTCCTGCAACTAAGGAAAAACAAATATGGAAGGGGTGAGTCGAATGACCCAGTAAGTTACTAATGTAACAATATGGCATGGCATTATGCACATTAATATACAGGATAATAAACAGGTTGTAGCACATAAGACAACCAACCCTATATTCACGAGAGGCTCAGTAACCGCCAATCGTCATGCACTAGCTGGAGACCACGACCAACATCCGTTCATATAGAAAGCACATAAAGCTCAAAGTAAACATATAAAGGTGGATACGGTGGATTCAAGGTACACCTCCGAAATTCCTTGAAACACTTCCGACCTTATCGCTCCATGAAGCCGTAGTAAACGATCGTACTGCCGCTCCACAGAATTATAAAGGATGTCTCTGCTGCTATCAAACAAGATAATAATAACAATAGATTCCTGCGCTTTTGCTCCAGAAAACCATAATAAATAACTGTGACGCTGATGCTAGACACATCTCCCAATATCGAACAACGAACAGAAATAAATGTTTGTGCTGCTGTTGCCGTACACAAATCACAGAGGGACTGGTGCTCGTATCCCCAAACAAATATAGGTACCCGATCGCGTCAAGCACGATCTACAAGTACCCAACAAATAATGTACCCGACCGCGTCAAGCACGATCTACAAGTACCCATTGTGGACCATTTTCTGTATCCACGTCGATGTATCGCTCGATCCCCTACGACCCGAGACAATACGACTCTAGCCACTTATAGGTATCACAAGGGACCGGTGTCCGTTATCCCAATGCATACAAAACAATGTCGACAATGCACAGTCATCGTTTATTCCATTCAACTGTGGGGCTAGAGAAACCCCTACCGTGGTCAACTGTAGGGCGATGCCCAGTGTATTGGCCTTCGGCTATTATGAAGCCCCTGCTCCCGCAATAACCAAGCGTCAGTACACCTCCAACGCACATATGCCAGCTGGACTCGATGCAATGCACAAGTAGATGTTTACTCATGCTAAACTAATCAAGCGTGTTATATTGAATCACAACTTATCAAATAAAACTATGATGTGTTTTATTGAATCACATACCAAATCAAACCATGATGTGTTCTATTGAATCACATACCAAATCAACATAATGTGCTTGTAAATACTAAACACACAATCAATCATCAAAGTAGGATGATGTCATATTGCTTACTAGAACAATCACAAATACCACAAATCATCCAAGTCCGCAATCGCTAGACTTTATAATCGTAACATACGTAAGTCTACTCGTACTTACAATCACAAATCAACGCGTCACCAACACGCTCAACTTAGGATCTCTAAGGTATCCTATGATCACAATACACTCCATCTCATGTGTATTTATTCTATCTCATTTCCGTCGTGTATTATACATATCACGACTCCCAACAAGTCACATAGCCCGTAAAGGACCGATAACCAAGCTGTATCATTAACTACCTAGGATATAACCAACTCATCATAAACATGTCGCTCAATGCGTAACGACTAAGTCGTTCCCAACGTACGTCGCACATGATCGTACACAATTCATTAGTAACTTATATGAAGTCACAAGTACCTTTAATAATTAATCAAAGCTTGGACGTAGGGTGTATATATAATCATCCAATCCAATTCAAGTAGTCACGTGTTCAACAACGTTGATTAAGCCAACTTAACTCAAGTTACTCGATCAAAGTCTCATCAATGCGTCATCCCACCTCGTAGGAGACTAAAATACTACTCGTCAACTCATTACACGACGTATATTCTTAACGTCCTATTCAACTCCGCTAAAGTCGGTCACGACTAAAGTCTAGCCCATTCAGTGTAATATTCGATTCACAATATCCCAACAATCACACTCGGGTCTTACAAATATTCAAAACATCGGGACAAGCCGTAATAGCCATCTCAATCACGAGACTCAATATCCCGAAAGTCTATTATTTATAAAAATCTCACGAGTGTACTAACGATTAAAATCTCAACAAGTTATAAATACTCGATATAACTGAAACAAGTCATTGGCGACTTTACTGCCGAAACCCAACTATAAAACAAAACCCACGAGTCTATAACTCGAAAAATAATAACAACAACAACGTGTATACAATGAACTCCACAAGTCTCTAATATTCGGAGACTACAAAATTAACAACAATTCATCAATACCCATCATTTAACATGCTAGAGTATCACATTGAACAAGTATAGCATGTAGGGAGTTCATATGCACATAAACAACACGTAAACATCGCGATACTACTCTACGATGTTCAAAATCTAAGAAAGAGATTAGTAACTTACTACACAACGTAAATCCTCCACAAAATCCAAGGGGATTTGGGTGGAAATATACTCCTCTGCGACCTCTACGCCGCTACGGAGTCCACATGTCGATCCCAAGCTCGAATCAAGCTTTCTCTCTATCAAAATCAACCTTCTCTCTCTAAAAACGTGGAAGAAGAGGTGAGGGGATGATTCCTCAATAGATCGGATGATACCTTTAGTTAGAAACATGCTCCTCGTTTCCCTCTACGCTACGGCGAAGACGGATCATCGATCCGACTTCAAACGCTCAAGATATCGCAATTATACTCTCTACTTTCTCTTCTCTCTTCTTTCTCTCTCTCTAAAATCTGGGTTTGGAAGAGAATAATGAGGGGAAATAAGGTTGGGTTATGTTAGTAATACCATGGGTAAGTTTTTGGTCCAATCCCGGGCTTGTTTGAGTATTTTAAATCACTTAAAAATGTTAAAAACCGAGAAAGAACGAAAACCGACAAAACAGAGATCGCGGCTATGCGGACGCATAGTGCGGCTGCATAAGCACCTATGCCATGGCATATAGTGCGGCCGCATAGATTCCAGAAAGTCTGAGTTTTCTACGCGAGCTCACAGTGCGGCCGCATAGAGCTAAAGAATTGGGCAGTTTTTCCAAAAATGCCCTCGATGGATCCCGAGATGTCCCGAAGTGATCCTAGGTTGATTCTAACATCAAACAAAGGTCAAAACATACGCAAAACATAACCAAGTCATTCCCCAATGAGACTTGAAGGATGAACAACACAAGTCTCGCTCGCACGCGAAGATAAATACGCTAAACGACACACGAATCAACTCAACTTACGGTTTAACGATAAGAATAACATGCTCGTTACTCGAGGGTGAATCTAAACCAAGGCTAGATCACTTAAACGTGGGGAATAAACAAGGTATACAAATGATAATCGGTGTCGATAAAAGTCTCGAATGAGTACGGGAACCACATACTACTCATCAAAGGGTAAACACGTGCCAAACACGGGTCACAAATTAACAAGTCACGCTTAACAAGCATGACATCTCACATTCCAAGGGTTTCAAGGTCGACACGAAGTGATTATGAGTTAACTAGGAAGAAAGTAAGGTCGGGGTGTTATAAGAAAGCTTCAAAACATGGACACTCTTTTCCTCCAAGTAAATGCACTCACCGGTCCTTTAGATGGTTTTGGGCTCGTAGCTAACATCGGCCCTAATTTTGGGAATTTAAGGAAGCTGGAGATTCTACTGGCGAGAAGGGAATTTGATGGTTTAAGGAAATCGGGTTCGATGGTTTGAGGAAATCGGGTTTAAGAAAAAACCCTTTTAGGAATTTGATGGTTTTAGTGTTAGGTTGAAAAGAGAAGCTGGAGATTTCGCCTTGCGAAGGGAAGCCATGGACGTAGTGGATTAGAGAGAGGGAGAGAAAAGTTTTGGTTGAAGATTGGAAACATTTGTAAGGGAAGTGGCTATGGCGGTGCCGGCGAGTTCGAGTTCCCCGAGATGGCCCACCATGGACATTGATGCAAACCTCAAAAGGTTCTGTGAGACGGTCACCACCACCATCGGTAAAGCTATGAAACAGACCCGCCTCAGCTCCTTCATTAGCAACTCCAACGTTGATTTCTTGGCCACCTTGCAGCTTTCCCTCTCCCTGTAGCTCTCACCTAGTGACTTCTCCATAACTGCGCCCTCTCTCTCTCTCTCTCTCTCTCTCTCTCTTGTATTCATAATTCTTCACAATTTAAAATCGAACTCTCTCTCTCTCTCTCTCTCTCTATATTTATAATTCTTCACAATTTGAAATCGAAATGAGAAATTGGGTTCGAAATCAAAATCTGGATTAAAGAGGGGTTAGGGTTAAGGTTTATTTTTTCTTAATCGGGGAAGATGAAAATGGAGACATGGGTAAATTTAGAATTTTATGTAAATTTAATGGTTGAACTAACGTCTATCCAAAAAACAGGCTCGCTTGCAAGAAAACGATAGTACAGTGGTAAAAATAATATTTTTGAAGTTGTGTTGGCTGGATTATAAATTTATGGATAGTTGGGTAGCCCAAATATGATTTTGCCTATTTTCTACTACTATTAACTATTACCAATTTATCATTTTACTAATGTAAATAATAAATAAGTTACAACAATTAACACTTGTGCAACCCACATGAGTCACACGTCCTTAAGTGGTGACCGAGTGTTAGAGTTAAGGTTTTATAAAGTGTGAGATATTAGGTCCGACCATTCACACGTCTCTTTAAGACACACAAAAAAAAAAAAAAAAAAAAGGGGGCGACACACTAGTATGAATGAAAAGGAGGGAGTATGTATGTAAATACTATTTTCATTATTGTAGCATTATGAATTTTCTTTGCTAATTAAATGAGTTATAAGGTTATTAATATAACTATATTCTATAGTCACAAGCTAACGACAATTGATGCGTTTGATCAATTTTGAACAGAACAAGCTGGCTAGGGGACAAATTATAAATAGTTTCCCAACGGGCATAAATTGGAATAACAGGTGGATGTACATAAATAAATACATACATACAATTGAGTAAAAATGCAAGACGCGGGCCCACCGTATGACATGTGAGCCCATTCCTTAAATTGGGTCCCTCTTCGTTCTTGAACCATATTCGTGTATAGCATAGGTGTATTTGGTTGGTCAGAGGTCACTTTAATTTGTCAAGGAGCGCCTAATCTCTCTCTCTCTCTCTATTTTTATTTATTTATTTTTTTCATTTTCCTTTTGGCAGTCAAGTAAAGGTCTAAATTTACTTGCATATTCAACTGATTCATTTTTGTGTGTCATTCAAGCACAATGCAATTATGTGAATTTGAAACATCTGTAATGCATGGTGTTTGTTTGTGGTTGGTTGTGACTCAGCCCAACTCATAAAATAAGTCGATTAAACACTTGTGATAAAAAAAAATTAAAATTAATATCATTTTATTGCACATCTTTCTCGATTATCCTCAAGGCAATCGTTCAATTCATTATATAACACAACCTCGATCTCAATAAAACCAAAAACCAAAAAAAAAAAAAAAAATTGTAAGAAATAAATTTCTTATGACATGTCACGAAGTTTCTCTCCCATTCCCCTACTTAAACTCTGTCCTACTCTCATTCTCTCTCTCTCTCTCTCTCTCTCTCTCCAACGGGTACTTATTTGTCTCATTCACTAATTTTCTTCTAAACTTGCCTTCACAACCTGCTTTTACCCCCTTTAACATGACCTCTCCCTCCCTCACTCGTGAATCCTGACTTCATCGAACAGCTAACTTGGAATATCCCGTACACAAGAAAGAAAAAACTCACTGTGTTTACATAGGCATTTGTTCCAAAGCTGATCAAGAACAGAGAAAGCAAACTCTAGCTAGCAATGGCAGAACCACAGAGTTCAGAAGCTGACGTTGAAAGTAATACTACCAATTCTACTTCATCCGGGTCAACTCAGTCAACATTAAACTCGTTAACCCAGCCCAAAACTCACAACCCGAAAGTGAGAAAGAGACCAAGAGATTGCAGCTACAAACACCCGGTTTACAGGGGAGTACGGATGCGCAGTTGGGGCAAATGGGTGTCCGAAATTCGCCAACCTCGCAAGAAATCTCGTATCTGGCTCGGTACATTCGCTACTCCTGAAATGGCTGCTCGAGCTCACGACGTCGCAGCCTTGAGCATTAAAGGTAATTCCGCCATTCTCAACTTTCCGGAACTTAGCCAGTCATTGCCTCGTCCTGCCTCAGTTTCGCCGCGCGATGTACAAGCTGCCGCAGCCAAAGCAGCTGCAATGGAGTTGTCTTCCCCATCATCATCTACTGTAGTTCCCTCGTCTAATTTGTTGTTGTCTACGGATAGTGTCTCTGCTCCGGCAGATGAGTTGGGTGAAATTATTGAGTTGCCAAGTTTGGAGGGAAGCTTTGAATCGCCAGAGTCACCAACTGAGTTGGTACTGGTCGACTCGGTCGATGGGTGGCTGTATCCGACATGGGGAGTGGCTGAAACTGGCTTTTCGGGGTGTTTCTCCGATCAGGTGGCTGCGGCTACGGCGGAGATGGTCGTTCCAGGCTGTTTTGAGACACTCAACTGGTATTGTTAATTCTGGTTTGACAAAGGCTTGTACTACTAGTACTAGTAAAAAACTTATACAGTTATACTTGCATTTATATATTATGTAATTTCATTCACCATACTGTTAATATAAAGTATATGCATTCCATCTACTATGTCATGTTTCTAATTTCCATTTTTTTTTTTTACCCACTAATTAGCTTAGAAAGGTATCAAAACTGAAAGGTCACACTTTATAACATTAATGTTTTAATTAACTTACCATGTGTTAATTATTAATTTGTTAAGCTGAAATTACTTGCCTTTAAAATAATCATACGAGTAGTAAATTATTCATTAAGTTTAAATTACTTGGGATTTAACATATTCCACATTTCTCTCTAGAAAGCATCAATGTGACGAGTAAAAGAATTTCCCATAAAATGATCAGGTCGTCCAATGTGTAATTTGAGTTAGGTAGGTAGGTAAATATGAAGAACAAAAGGGTATGATAATTGTACTTCCTCCATCCCTTAATTATTATCTTGTTCGACCTGATATACGGATTAAAAAAATAATTGACTTGATTATTAATATTTATATAATGTATAATTTTCTTTAATACTCATGTGTATGCCATCTATAATTAAAATAGGGGAAAAAATGATAAAATGGTAAAAGTAATGTTCTAAACAAAATTTTTTTAAACAAAATAATTTTTTAAAATTGACAAAAAAATATAAAAAAGACAATAATTTAGGGACGGAGAGACTATTAGCAAAGGGTTTTGATCAATAATTGTTGCAGATACATGCATAATGTACCCCACTTGTTACTTTTTGGCCCTTTTTTTTTTTTTTTGAAGTCAACAATATAATTCTCTCTTCCTCTTAAAATTATACGTAGATTTGGTATTTTTTTTATACGAATTTATAAAAACCGATTGACTATATATGTATTTGTTTTTTAATATCCTTAAAGTAACCAACCTTTAGTGTTGTCAAATAAATTGAACCCTTATTTTTTCTTCCTCCTAACAATTACTCCTAAGTTAGCTTAAAAAATCTTTCTAAAAATAGTAATTAAGCACTTACTACCTCCATCCCAAAAAGATTGTATTTTTTTTATTAGTCTCAATATTGAATATTCTCATTATTCACTTAGTGAAGTGAAGTAATTAATTAGCTTAGTTTCTTACTATACTGCCAACAACCAAAGGTTTTTATAATTCATAAGATTAATATAAGAAAAATACACTCCAATTAATTATCTTTCTTAATCAGTGTAAAAATTCAAACAAGATGGAAGGAAGGAGTAAAATACTAATAGAAACACGGGAGTTTTTTAATAAACCAATTAAAGCTATTCTATTGTTTTCAGTTAGCCTGTCAGAAATCTCCCTTCTCCTCAAGAAATGGTATTCGGAAAGCAAAATTGGCCACATTTTCTCGTATTGTTAATTATAGTCTTATCTTATTGTTAGGGACAAATAACCTTTTGTAACAAGAAAAAACAGTGCAGAATGTACAACATGCCATGATTACAGGCTAATCCTACCGTATCAAGCAACTTTTAAATATATATTCCCCTTCCGTTCTTAAATTATTGTCATATTTGACTTTTATTGAATTAAATATAATTTTTTTAAATGTAAATTTGACGTATATATTTTTTCTAAAATTATAAAACACATAATTTGTAGTACTTTTAAAATATTATGAATTACGTTTTTATGATTTTAAAAAATATAAAAAAAATATAGGCCAAATTTAAATTTAAAAAACATCATATTTAAAAAAAAAAAAACCAAACGGGACAATAATTTGAAAAAGGAGGGAGTGTATGTTCCACATTTGTTTCAAATAAAACTAGTCCTAACCCTGGGCGATGCCCGAGTGCCTTAAAACCTTTTGTTGGCATATTTATAGAAGTATCTAACTAACTGAATTTTCATATGAAGTATATATAAAATTATATGTGAAATTAATTTTCCCAGTACCGTTTGAAGAGTTAGTTCGAACATGTGGGTAAACTGCTAGTCGTTATCATGACGTTATGTGAGAAATTTGCATTTTTTGAATTTCACGTGATTTGCAACTTGATTTAATTAACTCCCCTTCGTTACCTTTGTATCTGTAAATTTTACAATAACAAAAATAAAAATAAAAATAAAAAATGATCACCACTTACTTTAATAGAAAAGAGTCCATCCGTTTAAAGAAAATAATCTTATTTGATAAGTTAAAACTTTTTAATGTTCTAGCTAGCTTTATTTGTTGTATCTCTTTTAAATTGCACTACAAATTAAACTAGTTTTTGTGGTTGTAACTTTACTTGTTTGTATCTCTTTTAAGTTATACCATAAAAATTTTCTTTATTAAAAATGAGATTATTTTTTTGGAAAAATTAATAAAAAATAAAATAATTGTTTTTTGGATGGAGAGAGTATATCCCATATGGAAGCTTCGATTGAAGTGATTTTAACCTAAAAATAAAGAAAGGTGCTAAATACAACACCCCTTTTATGCTAAATACAACACTCCTAGGCAAATTTACTATTTTGCTCATGTTATAAATGAAAAAAAAAATTACATTTTTGACAAGACTGCCACCTCTAAGCCGACATAATCCTAGTCTAGGCAGTCCTCTATTTTCATCTATTATTCCATCAAATTATTTTTTTTTTTTTACACTTTAACGCCCTAAAGTTAACATTTTCATTGAAAAGTTAACAGAATCGTTAAAACTTTAACGAAACTTGGTAGAACCGCCACCCTGAGGTGGTCTTCGATCATCCATGAGGCCCGCCACCCCGAGGTGGATTTCTTCCTAGAGGACCGCCACCCCAAGGTAGTCTTTTTTTTTTTTTAATAATTGAATAATGGGTAAAATAATATTTTTCCAAGAGGGGGCGTGGTATTTAACACTTTTAAAGTGTTGTATTTAACACCTATGAAAATAAATACTATAAAAACTTGTATTAGGCAATAGGCTGGGAGTGACGTTTAGTAACATCATGTGAAATGTGAAAGCTTCCATCCATTGATACAAAGAGCCGTTAACTTTGTCGTTTGAAAATTTCAGCCCTCATCACCTGACAGCGATATACAAACAAATCAAAGAAAGCACAAGCTAAGCTGGAGGAAACGGTCTTCTTGAGAGAGAGAGAGAGAGAGTTTTGAAACGCCGGTACGTCATTTTCTAAAGTGCGCCACTAAAAATGGGGTTTACTTTTGAAGGACAATAAAGATAAATTGTTTTATTCTTTTTTCTAACTTTTTATTTCACTATATATCTTTTTCCTATATGGTGAGAAAGTAAATTATATTAGCCTTGATAATGACATTTCTTCAACATTTTTTGGCCTCATCAATCAACCCCGCCCCTATAACACATATTTATGATTGTACATTTGGACCGTTCAAATTAATATTCAGGGATTTTGATTTAGTAAAATATCCCACTTTCTTTCAAACACTGCAGCTAACGAAATATTGTGAGGTACTGAATGTGGGGTGTGTTTTTAAACTCGTCTAAAAACATGGATTAAGTTGAGGTGTCTTTAAGTTAGTGTAGATGAACCGACTACCGACCTATAAAAAGAAAGTAATTGTAAGGAACTTTTTTTTTATTTTTTTAAAATTATTGTTTATAAAAATGACGATGCAAGAGATGGCACGAGATCGGTTTGGAAAAAAAATATGAATATAATTTGGAAAAAGGGAGGGCTAATCAAGTTGTTTCACTAATAAAATCATTTTTACCAAATCTTGCTGGTGCAAGCTAATAAATAGCTCTATCGTGTGATGCTCACGTTGACTAATTAAGGAGTAACGACCACTTAGGTTGTTCTTTTTCTTACAAGTTTTAGTATACAATTACAAAGAAATCAGCAAATAAAAATTCATTTCAATCACTCTTCTAGATTGACAGTTTTTAAGGCACATCGCAATTTGTTGATTTTGAATTTTTTTCTTTCTTTGCTTTCTCTATATATTTCTTTCTTTAATTATTTCCAATTATTAAAAAAATCCTAAATCACAGCAAGACCAAAGTCATCAAAAGAACTATACCAAACAACACATCCTATATAAATTTGACTAAACTCAGGTCTAGCTAGCTAGCTCCACGTTGGCTCGTTTCAAAACTTTTTTAATGTTAATTAGCTACAAACTTTCTGATTAGTTTATGAAATTATATAATTTTGTTAATGTAAAACACTAGGATAAAACGTCACATATATTCAAGTTTTGAAGGGTGGTAATATTTGCGAATGCAGTTGGCTGGTTATGTTTTCTTTTTTGTTGATATAAATGTATGAGCGAGAGGTTTTCAGCATTAATCATTATTGGATTTAACTTGATTGAATCATACGTGTGTGTGTATATATGTTAATCATTAAGGAGTGGCCCAGTGGTATAGCTGGGACTTTATATAGTGTGAGGTCTCAAGTTCGATCCCTTCCCACGCCTCCTTAGGACATAAAAAAAGTGTATATATGTTAATCAAGTTTTTATTTTTGATGATACAAACAACTGTCTAGCATCTATCCTACTAAAACTCGATTAAGCTAGCATTTATTATCATCGTACTATATGAGTGTAGAAGCATGTACAAGACTTTTTGTACGTTAATGTACGAAAAGAAATACTAGAAGCATGTACAAGACACAAAAGAAATTACCTAATAAATGAGTTAGTTCATTAACAAAGTCTAAAAGTCTTGTACATGCTTCTACACTCAGATGGAAAAGAAATACTAGAAGCATATACAAGAACTAATATTAATAAATTAATGAGCTAGCTGACACACACAAATCGTACTATATGAGCTAGTTCAATTTCGTTACTCTCTCTCTCTCTCTCTCAATTACCTAATAAAAAGAAATACTAGAAGCATGTACAAGACTTTTCGTACGTTAATATACCTTTTCCACAATTGAAAGAAATTTGGTAACAAAACAAAAGTAAAGAAAATCATTCAATTCGTATAGTTGACATTAGTATTTATGGTAGAGAGGCACTATAAATATGGGGTATAGAAGATGGAACATAACCTAGTTTTTGACGAATTCTTGTCATTATGAGTGTATAGGTGTACAGGCACTTTGGACCTTCAACTTGCTCACGGTGTACATCTCTCTCTCTTTTTCAGTTTACTATCCAAGAGTACAACATGCTTGACTTATACATTTGAGAATCAATTTTTGTATATTAGTAACGAGAATCGAATTTGAGTGAATAACATGTAAAGTAGATTAACCCAGCAACTATTTAGATAATTGTTAAAATATGTCTCAAATTCATAAGAATTTTGGAATCCTATACAAACTAGGATTGTATTAAGTAATTCTATTGTTAATTGGAAAAGGTTAAACAATTTTATACTAGTTGAAAAAGGATTCCTTTATTGACATGGATTAAGAGTCTTAATCCCAATTTGTTAAGGTTTTTTTTAGGGCCTATATAAAGAGGTGATGAAACGTCAATTAGAGACAAGACCAAAAGTGGGAGAGACACAAATTGGGGAGAGACGGACGACGGACATAGTTGGTGGTCGAGGGTCTCAAGGTTTTGGCGGTATTAGACAAAATAGTGCGCGACTATTTTGGGCTGTGAGAGGTATGGTACTCTGTGGGATCGTGTCAATCCTTGTAACCCTAGTCCTAGGTAGGGTGAGTACATTGAAAACTCTCTATTGTAATTCCTCATCGTTTATAGTGGATTTGTTGCTTGCCTTGGAGTGGATTGAACCATGTAAATCCTCTATTCCCTTTTATTTGATTCCGTTATATTTTTTATTTTCTTGTCATTATTTCTCCAAATACTTAGTACTTTTATTTCGACCGATTCGCTTCCGCATTGAAGATAAAAACTTGGAAATTTTAATCCAAGAATATCCTCGTTTTTATAACAAACTGGTATCAGAGCTTTGGGATAGTCGAAATTATGAATAAAGAGATTGGAGTTTTGAAGATGGGAGACATTGGAAATTCTACGTAATTCCAATTGGAGAAATTTAACGGAAGTAATGACTTTAGCTTGTGGCAAGTTAAAGTTAGAGATGTGTTGATCCAAGCAGATCAAGAGATTGCTTTGGAAGGAATGGAAGCAAAACCCGATGATATGAAGGATGCGGTATGGAAGAGAATTGATCAAAAAACGACTAGCACTATCCGGCGATGTTGCGCGGATAATGTTCTCTACAATGTTATCTCCGAAAAATCTGCGAAAGCATTATGGGAGAAGTTGAAGAGTCTCTACATGGGGAAATCTATGTCAAACCGGTTGTACCTAAAAAAGGAGTTGTTTAACTTCACGATTTCTGAATACGAATATTCATGATCACTTGAATGCTTTTAATAAGATACTTTGCGAGTTGGCGAATATCGGTGTTAAAATCGAGGATGAAGATCAAGGTTTAATTTTGCTAAAGTCTTTGCTACCATCTTTCAAGCATTTAATTACTACTGTTATGCATGGGAAAGATAAGCTTACTTTAGGTAAGGTACAAATTTCATTATTAACTAATGATTCTATGGACAAGGGTTCTAAGAATAATGATAATAGTGATGCTTTGTATGTGGGAAGTTAAGTTAAACATGTCAGAAATTCGTCCGGTGAAAGTTCAAGTGGTGGTGAGAAGAAAAAGAAGACTTCCAAGATAAAGTGTTGGCATTGCAATGAGATAGGTCACGTTGTTCGTAATTGTCAAAAACTCAAGGATGAAGTGAAGAAGGAATTGAATTCTAATGTTAATATTGTCACTTTCGATGAGGGTGATATTAGCAATGACGAGAATAGCGGTGATGTACTTCATGTGACCGTGGGTGGTACTAATCTAAGGACTGAATGGGTTCTTGATTCCGGTTGTTCTTTTCACATGTGTTCCAATAGAGATATATTTTCTACTTACAAGAGTGCAAGTGGTGATGTATTTTTAGCGGATGATTCTTCTTGCAAGATTGAAGGTGTTGGGAGAATTAAAATCAAGACTCAAGGTGGAGTGAAAACGCTAACTGAAGTTCGTCATGTTCCTAGCTTGAAGAGGAATTTAATTTCATTGGGTTCCTTGGATTCGAAAGGTTGCAATTACACAGTTCGTGATGAAAAGATGAGAATCTTTCGTGGTGGTCGTTTTCTCATGAGTGGAAACAAAAAGGGTAACTTGTATTTACTACAAGGGAGTGTCATTCAAGGTGGAGCTCATGCTATGTTTCAAAGTGAAGATGCTAAGTGTGAAGAAATTGAAAGTATTCGGTTTGGTAGTATTTCATGGAGCGAATTCAAGGGCCGCTTGAATTCGTGTGTTCGAGATCAATTCTAGGCACCTATGGTGGGGTGCATGACGGGCAAGCAACAATGTGGATAGACGATTGATGAAATTTGAGCCAAGGTGGAGATTTGTTAAAATATGTCTCAAATTTATAAGGATTTTGGAATCCTATACAAACTAGGATTGTATTAAGTAATCCTATAGTTAATTGGAGAAGATTAAACAATTTTATACTAGTTGAAAAAGGATTCCTTTATTGACATGGATTAAGAGTCTTAATCCCAATTTGTTAAGGTTTTTTTTAGGGCCTATATAAAGAGATGATGAGACGTCAATTAATTAGAGACAAGACCAAAAGTGAGAGAGACACAAATTGGGGAGAGACGGACTACGGACATAGTTGGTGGTCGAGGGTCTCGAGGTCTTGGCAGTATTAGACAAAATAGTGCGTGGCTATTTTGGGCTGTGAGAGGTGTGGTACTCTGTGGGATCGTGTCAATCCTTATAACCCTAATCCTAGGTAGGGTGAGTACATTGAAAACTCTCTATTGTAATTCCTCATCGTTTATAGTGGATTTGTTGCTTGCCTTGGAGTGGATTAAACCACGTAAATCCTCTATTCTCTTTTGTTTGATTCCGTTATATTTTCTATTTTCTTGCCATTATTTCTCCAAATACTTGGTACATTTATTTCGACCGATTCGCTTCCGCATTGAAGATAAAAACTTAGAATTTTTAATCCAAGAATATCCTCGTTTTTATAACAATAATGACAGTGAAATCTGAAAAGCTAGAAATTTGGAACGATTCAAATTGGCTAATAAAAAGTAAAGAAACCGTGAGAGAAACTAAGTCTAAAACGCGATGAATTTTACAATAAGTTAAATACAAAAGATGAGGAGAAAAATATATGCAAATTTGCGAAATCAAGGGAAAGGAAGACGAGGGTTTTCAATGAAGTAAAATGTATTAAGTAAAAATTTATGGGTCCTAGTAAAGGATATGAGGAAATTAAAAAGAGATGAAAAGAATATTTTGAAAAATTATTAAATAAGAAACACAAAGAAAACGTAGCTATAGAAGAACATAATACAGATAGTTGGAGTAGAGATGTTACCTTTCTTTGTAGAATTAGTGGAGCAAAGTGAATGTTGCTTTAAAAAAGGTGAAAACTGAAAAGACTTTAGGTTCGAATGGAATCCCTATTAAGGTATAGAAGTGCTTAGGATATGTAGAAGTATCTTGGCTGGCAAAGTTATTTAATAGAATCATGATGCCAAGAAATTTCATGAGAAGTAGAAGAAGAGTATTGTAGTACCAGTATACAAACATAAAGATGGCATAAAGAGTTGTACAAATTATAAGAGTATTAAGTTAATGAGTCACACAATGAAACTCTGAGAGAGAGAGTAGTTAAAAATAGATTGAGACGAGAAACAACAATATTTGAAAATTAATTAGTTTGGTTTTATGCCATGAAGGTCAACAACGGAAGTTATCTACTTATTTAAAGGACCAATGGAAAAATATAAAGAGAGAAATAAGGTTTACACATGATTTTTATTGATTTAGAAAATGATCATGATAGAGTTTTTAGAGAGTTAATTTGGTGGGTGTTAGAGAAGAAAACAGTTAATAAGATGGATATGTGGTAGAATTAAGAAAGATAGAATGCAAATGTTAATAAGATGAGTGTAGATAAAATGCAAGTGTTAAGATGAATATGTGGTAGAATTAAGAAAGATAGAATTCATAATGAACAAATTTGTGAAACAGTAAAAGTCGCCCCACTAATAGTTAAAATGGAAGAAATCACGTCGGATAGTATGGACACATATAACGTATAATCGATGCGTACGTTAGAAACTACGAGTATATATGAACGAGTGTGATTGTATGTAATGACATTGCTTTGGATTGCATTGAGTGGCAAAAAAAATTTATACAATCAATTTTAAGTTATTGAAAAAAAAAAAAAAAAAGTACTCCTATTTAGGCATGCACCTCACCTCTCTTGGCATCAAAGAGCAGACGGAAAATGTGATAGGAATTAATTAGGAATATGGCTAACGGACCAAAGCATCTACCACGATTTAGGACACGTTTGTTAACCCAATTAAGAGTTTAATTAGAAAATTTTTAAGTGATATTAAAAATAAAATTGTTTGATAATATAATATTATATCACATAATAAATTACGTATCTCTTAAAAATTGCCAAAATTTTAAGTCAAAAAAGAATGTTTTAATGTTTTAAGCTCTATTTTTTCAGACATCAGTATTCAGAGCTTAATTTTCAGTTTTAACAAACAAGCCATTAGATGTATGATGAAGGAGTCTAGAGGGACAGTTATGTTGCACAACCACTACATGAGTTAATTTCAACCCTATTTTAATTTTATTTAATCTTGTATAGTAGAGGTCTTACTTACTATGACAATCCAAAAACCACGAATTGTTAGTTAATCAGTTTGCACGCTATTAGGAATGGAAACTCCAACGTAAATGAATTGCATCATCATAATATATATATTGTATATCAAGTGGGAGAAAGATGAAATAACAAGTTAAGATAATATATACTGGAGTATATATATATATTTTTGTTAAATGGAGCTAGCTAGGGAGTATATATAAAACTATCTTAAGTTGACGGACGTTAGTTAGAGCATTTCAAACTTTAGGCCCAATTTAGTACGTATAATTAGTTAGATTTCTAAGGTATTCTTAATTTTGTCCATCCTTAATTTCCTTGTGGCTCTAGCTTTTCCAATAATTAGTTAAAACATTTAATTGCTCTAATTAAATTAGCAGTTGTTGGGCAATTGAAATATATAGCTGTCTGTCTTCTCGAATATTTGCATAAGTTTGTGCTTGCATGGACCAATCAAAACCACATTTGCCAGTAGAAAAGAGCAATGAAAATTAAAATGAATGGTTTGGTAAGATGTGATAGTCATGAAGCAAGAAAGTTGTGAAGTTGTCTCTTTTCATCTCAACTTTCTTGTGTTTATTGCCCTAAGAGGGTCCACGTGGTTTAAGCCAAACCCCAATCCAAATTGATTTTTATTACTTTAATATATACTCTAGTGGAGTATATAATATATAGTCCCACTCCCATAAACTTTTTTTTTTTTTTGATGTTTTAAAAGAGCGTGGGAAGGAATCGAATCTGTGACCTCACGCATTGTAAAATTTCATCTCTGCCACTGAACCATCGCTTAAAGACCACTCCCATAATCTAATTGTAATCATAATCAAGATAATTCCTTACAAATGATTTGATGGAAAGTGACCCATTTTCAGCTTCTAAGTCATCATTATAAGTTAATGTATTACACCTTTCTTATAGTAATTATTTGTGTTCAATACTCACTTCGAATTGGTTACATCTGACAGCTATCGGTTCATCAAACAGTTGGGCATTAAATTATTAATTTCACTATCAAACACTTGCTAATTAATTACCAATTTGAGGACAACAAACATTTATTTATATAATAGATGAATTAGGGTTTGGCAGAGAATACATGTATGCATGTTTCTGGACATCATCTAGTTAATTACCAAGTGAAATACTGTACAATATTGTCCTTGTATGTATGTCAATGTCATCGAGTAACATAAAATGTACAACCATCACTGCATAAATAAGTTGGTGATACATTTTCTGTATATAAAAAAAAAAACACTTTGCTACATTATTTGGACCATTGTCAGTTGCGGCTAATTCAAATATTCAATTTCACCTGGAACTCACAATTGCAAAAGAAGTTTGAATTCCACAAAATTCAAAAATTTCTTCCAAGAACATAGTTGTCGAACATAACATCCTTTACCGAATATTATGAATTACTACAATTTTTGCCATTTTGTTAACACAATAAATTAAATTGATTTATGGAGTAGTATTTATTTTTAATTTTATCAAAATTTAATTTAGAAAAAAAAAATGTCAAAAGAGATAATCTTAACAGATGGAGTACAAATGGGAGGCAACTCTCCGAAAATGCATGCATGTAATAGTAATACACCTCAACTCAAATTCACTCGTTATAGGTTGATTTAGGCAACGCAACATAGAAGAAGCAATGTAAAAGCAAGGCCAAATTACAATTTTCCCCCAAAGTATACACCAAATCTCAGTTTGCTACCCATATTCCGTTTTGTCCCAATACGGTACCCAATGTTGCCATTTGTCCCAGTTTCACCCCTGGGACGGACGGACGTTAAAAAATTTAACGGAAGTTGGTCATGTGCATGTCACATGATAAGTAAAATCGTAAAGTTACTATATTGCCCCCAATAGTTGTATTTGTTTAAAAAAAACTATTATTTCTTAATTAAAGATTTCTTTCTTTCTTTTCAAATTAAAAAAAACAAAATTTAAATTTGGAAAACATTACAAACCGAAGACGAAGAAGACGAAGATGGCAGATGGCGGCGAAATCTTCATCGCCGGTGTCTTCGGAGAAGACGAAGCTAGCGTGGTGTTCAATTTCTGTTCCGAGGTCGTCTCATTCGGCCGGCAATGCACACACACAAACAGTGATTGGCCCTCCAAATTGAACGGTGAACTATTAACCCATCAACATACTATACACCTCTCCTTTCTCTCCCAAATCTGATTCAACAGGAGAGAGAGAGAGAGAGAGAGAGAGAGAGACATTGGAAGAAACCTCAATCTCTGTTTCACAAAAATCAAACGCCCGCTTCTCCTTCCCTCTCCAAGACGATTCCACCCGCCCATTACCCATTCCCACCTCCTCCAATTGATTCAATCAATAATCCCAATTCCGTCTTCATCAAAAATTTCAATTCCTATATGACTCCTCATTAGACCACCACCCTTCCACCGTTTCGCCGCCGTTGTCCGAATCGAAATGGAAACCGCCATGCCGATTTCGCCACCGTATTCGCCTCCCGCTTCTTCTTCTCCTCTCCTGGCCGCTCCAATTCCATCATCGAATCCTCCTCCTCCTTCTCCTTGTATTCATCATCATCAATAACCTCATCGTCGTCTTCTCCGGGAAACCTGCCGGACGCAGATGCATTACTCGGGAGGTATAGCAATACCCACGTTATCTCCGGACCCGTACATGGACTTCCGGCGATCGATGCAGGAGATGGTACAAGTCTATATTTAGAAAATGTTTTGTTTTTATCTTTTGACAATAGAAAATGTTTGTTAATAAATTATATCTTGAAAGAGAGTTTAAAAAAGATGCACCATAAGTGTTTGACAAAATGCATGAATGAACTTTTTTTTTATTTGTTTTAAAATTTTTAAAAATAATTATAACTTAAAATTATCTTAAATATCAAATGAGTACCAATTTTTATTTTAATTTATTTTAATTTCTTTAAGAAAATTTATAATTTAAAAATATCTTAAATATTAGTGGTTAATAATTTTTATTTTCTTTTGTTTTAATTCTCTTGAAAAATTTATAATTCAAAATATCTTAAATGTCAAATGATTAACTAAACGATAAAATAATATCCAACCTACAAATGCTAATAATTAATTAATGACGTATTTTTCTATTAAACACTTAGTTTAAATACTAATAATATATATTTATTGATTTAGAGTTTAGTTTTAATTTTATTACTAAAATTGCATTAACCAATTTAAGAAAACTGCACTAAATCCCATTTTGCCCCCCGATTAAAATGACCAAAGTAACCCTCACATGTCATGCACATGTTAACTTCCGTTAATTTTTTTAACGTCCGTCCGTCCCAGGGGTGAAACTGGGACAAATGGCAACATTGGATACTGAAATGGGATAAAATGAAATATGGGTAGCAAACTGAGATTTGGTGGATACTTTGGGGGAAAATTGTAATTTGGCCTAAAAGCAAAAGTAGGGAAACGAGTTATCCTTTCATTTATGTATTTGCTGACCCCTTGGAAGACTAAAGGTATATTTTCATGGGTAAATTACATGCCGGTTCATTTTCAATCATTTGTAATCGCTCCAGTCTACTCATTTTTTAAAAATCAGAAAAAGGTATTTTTGGGGCGAAAAGACGATTATGCCATTAATGAAAGAAAAACACGCGCGCTTCAGTAATCCAAGTCATCGCGATGCACTACTTTGGCAACGCGATGCACCACTTTGCATCGTGATGCACCACTTTTTGCATTGTGATGCAACAAATTGGGGCATCGCGATGCAACAATTGGTGCATCGCGATCATCGCAGCGCTTTAGGGAACCAAAGCATCACGATGCACCACTTTGGCATCGCGATGCACCACTTTTGCAATCGCGATGCAACAATTAGTGCATCGCGATGCACCACTTTTGCAATCGCGATGCACCACTTTTACAAATCGCGATGCACCACTTTTGCAATCGCGATGCACCACTTTTGCAATCGCGATGAACCACTTTTGCGATCGCGATGCACCAATTCATCGCAGCGCGCTTTAGGGAACTTGATTTTCGTTTACCTTTTGGGGGCGTTGCCCCCGAACCCCCACGAGGGACGCTGTCCCCTCGACCCCTGCGACCTGACCGGGCAGGTCGAACCCCGTTGCGTTGCCCAGCAGACTGCGATTGGCGAATTAAATCAGTCCAAGAACATCTTTCTCTGTTTTTGGACAGCACACTGTCAAGCTTGATTTGAAGCTCAAAAATAGTGTTTTTTGGTAGAAAAATTGTGCACAAATATAGTACTAAATTAGGATAATAATATGAAATTGATTTTAAACAAATTCGAAGCTTAAAACAGAGATTTAAGTGGCCAAAACAGCTCAAGAACAAAGAAAAACAGGATGAACTCAAAAAATTTAAATTTGATCAAACTCGTGTTTTATGCATGAAAATTGATACCCAAACATGAGGAAAAACTATATTAACAACAAGAAATCATTTATACATCAATTTGAATATTAAATCTGAAGCAACGATGTTGTTGAGGGTATTTTAGGAAGAAAATTTTTAAAATACCTTTTAACGGTTAAAAAAAAAATGGTGTACTGAAAAAAAAATTAAAAGTGAACCGGCCAACAATTTCTCCTATTTTCATTTATGTATTTGCTTGGCTATTTTTTTTGAGCTTGAATTTATGTAAGACGACGTTAGCCAGTTATATTTGAATGAGCATTATCAACCGACTATGGGCTTGAATATTTATAAGACTTTCTTCGTAACCAAAAGCCAGCAACATTAAAAGAGGCAGTAACATTTTGAAAGAATAATTATAAGGGTGAATTATATGCCCCTTTTTTTTTAAACATTTGTAATCGCTCCAGTTCACTCTTTTTTTTTTAAAATCAAAAAAATATATTTTTAAGGCAAAAAGACGATTATGCTATTAATGAAAGAAAAATATGCGCGCATCAGTAACCCAAGGCATCGCGATGAGTAATCCAAGGTATCGCGTGGGTTAATCATCGTGATGAGCAACCAAGGCATCGCATTGAGCAACACAGGTATTGCGATGAGCAACAAAGGCATCGCGATGAACAACAAAGGCATCGCGATGAGCAACAAAGGTATCACGATGAGCAACCAAGACAACGTTTAAATTTCAACTGCTGGAGGGGACTTGATTTCGTTTACCTTTTTGGGGCGTTGTCCCCGAACCCCCACAAGGGACGCTGTCCCCTCGACCCCTGCGACCTGACCGGGCAGGTCGATCCCTGTTGCGTTGCCCAGCATCCTGCAATTGGTGAATTAAAAGCATCTCGATGCTCAATTTAAGGCATCCCGATATCCAATTTAATATAATATCAAAATCGATCAAAATAATTATTTTTGGTTAAAAATTTTACATACAAATATGGTATTGGCTTCCTATAACAGTATGGTATTGATATTATACAAAATTCAAACTCAAATCATTGATTAAAGTCTCAAAATCAGTCCAACAACATCTCACTCTGTTTTCAGATATCACATTACCAAGCTCGATTTGAATATCGAAAATAGTATTTTTTGATAGAAAAATTATGCACAAATATAGTACTAAGTTAGGATAACAATATGAGATTGATTTTAAACAAATTCGAAACTTAAAACATAGATTAAAGTAGCTAAAACAACCCATAAACAAAGAAAAACGAGATAAACTCAAAAAATTCAAATTTGATCAAATTGTAATCAAATTCGTGTTATATGCATGAAAATTAATACCCAAACATAAAGGAAGACTATATTAACAACATGAAATCATTTATACATCAATTCAAACCTCAAATCTAAAGTAACGATGTTGTTGAGGGTATTTTGTAAAGAAAATTCTCAAAATACCTTTTAACGGTTTTAAAAAAAAAAAGTGGACTAGAGTGAAAAAAAATTTCAGAAAATAAATCGGCCAGCAATTTCCTATAATTATAAGCCGACTACAACACGTGAACCACCACAAAGCCCACAGATAAATCGTACTACCCTGCTCAACTAAAAAAATATTTATGTTTAAAAAATATAATAATTAAAAAATATATAATATTATTAGAGTTAATTATAAGATATTTACCTCGTATATAAAAAGCAAAGTCATAAAATCATAAAATATGTAAGCATAATTTTTAATCACAAAATTGAATAATATACTTTGCCCGCATCGGAGGACTAGTAAATAGATCTACAAGGAAGTCTACGGAAACAGTTTCTTAACTGCTCTCTCCACCACGGTCCAATAATTAATAAATATGTTCATGTACTTAAAGCTAATTGTAATCACACAAAATGTTTATATCGTATGAATGTAAAGTTGAAAAGCTAAGAAAATGAAGACCTAATCTTGAAAATTCTCAAAATAAAATAGACTATATGTAAAAAAGGAAGTAGTAAACTAAGCAAACTGTAGATAGTTAATGAAGAAAAAAAAAAAAAAAAAAGGCATTTCATCATATATTATTCTAACTAAAATATTAGATAATCAGAATGTAAAGTTACTCAATTTTCAGTTTAAATACAAATAGAAAGCCCTAATGCTACCTCCAGCAAAATTCAAGGAATCGCCCATCCATGACTAAGGGAACTCGATCAGCCAATGAGCTATCCTAGAGTTGGATCAAAGCCTCTCCTGTTGCTGAGAAGACTCAACAACAGGGTCTTTGCCATGCAATGTTTATCTTCTCATCATAGTTTATAAATCAGTTAAACAACTCAAGCTGTTTCTCCATCGTATGTATGCCCCCAACATGCCACATACTGCACTAACTCAATATCCATAACCTGATAACCAAACACAAACGAAATTGTGTTAGTTATGATCCTCAGTGTCTTTTATTTGAAAGAAATTACTATTGACTTTCAGCAGAGTCAATGTAAGAACCTGAGTTATCCATAGGATTTCCGGCAACCACAGGTTCAGGCTCCTTGATTTCAACGACCACGGCATCTGATGTAAGGAAGGTCTTGGCAACAGAAGCTGCATGTTCTAAGCAACATCTCACCACCTGTATTTAATGAAAACGGAATGACTAGTCAAATCCCAAAAAAACAACTTCAGTGCAATCAACTTAAAGGATCACATAGGCTTCACAACTAATATGCATTGATTCATATAAATAAAGAATGAAGCTCAATAATACATGGGTTTTCTATTAAAACAGAATACTTCTATCCTTGGTCTTTCTGGATCAAGAGATTTAGAATACTCCCTCCGTCGCTAATTGAGGGCCCCTTTTTCTTTTTACATGTATGGATGTTGCCTTTTAGGTCATTTTAGTAGTACATAATACATACATGAATGCCCTTAATATTCACACTATAGTTTGAATGTTCAACATTGGACATGATAGATATCAAAAGTGAATTTAGTAACACTACAAAAAGGAACAACTCATTTTTTTTCAAAAAAGGGACACTCAATTAGGGAAACAGGGAGTATCCTTCATAGATTAGTATGTACTCACATCCTCTATAGAGCCATTTCCAATCCATACTCTAAAAGGAAGTGTTAAAGGTTGTATCTCTATTAGGCCCAAGAGACTAGGCCCAAGAGGCCCATTTACAACTCACTCTTTTGTTTTAACTGCTTTTTCTCTCTCTCCCGTAACTCCTCTCTATCTCTCCTTGTTCTGCAACAACTGTTCACGCCTCCGGCCACCACCGTCTATAGTGGTGGTCCAGCGCCCTTCACATACATTCAAAATTTAACATGGGATCAGAGCCAGGTTAATCCGATCTCTGCGTTGTTCTTCAAAAATTTGTTACCGCAAATCACAAAATCTGTCAAATGGATTTTAAAGAAGCCGTTTTCCGATGGACATTCACCGCGAGTCAGCGGTTCCAACAGCAAGATTCCCACCATTTGAAGCCTTCTTCAATTACTTCTCGATGATGATGACGGCTTCAACGACTTCTGAATTTCTTCATAATCTGAATGTACCAATGAAGGTCTATGATTTGGTGATTTGAACTTCAACCCTATTTCCGTTAATTTCTCCATTTTTAGTCAATCCTATCATATATCTCTCTTCCCTTGCTTTCTCTATCTTTAAACTATTGCTTTTTCGATCGCTATTACCAATTACCAAATGATCTCATGGCTTGTGCTCGATCGAATGATGTTAATTATGTCAAATCAAATTCATAGCCTTGTTGTGAAATTGGGTTATGTTGGCAATCCTTTTGTTTGTAATCCATTGCCTGGTGTTACAGAGAACCCATGAAAGAGAGCAGTAGCGGAGTTATAAGTTTTCTCTGGGTATTATATAGAAAGATAGAATGGAGATAAAAAGAAAATGCTAGTGGTGGGTCTCTGTATATGCAGGTTTGAGGAGTCAGAAGAAGACAGGATGGAAATTCTTGGGAAAGCTGGGGGCTGCGTGTAAACTGTTCGATGAAATACTCCTGTTTGGGCTTTTCAACATTTACTACTTCTACAATTGTTTGGGATGATCCATTTTGGACTCCACACATTTGCTTGCATCTCTCCAACTCGAACACTTCACAAAAGTTGCGTATACGAGTTGAGGGGGAGTGTTAAAGGTTGTATCTCTATTAGGCCCAAGAGGCCCATTTACATTTGATTTGTTTACTTTGATTTGTTTGTTAATTGTAATAGTATAAATATATGTTTGTAATAGAGTTAGAGATGATTAATAACAATTTTACAGTTTCTCGCTCTTTTGTTTTAAAAGCTTTTTCTCTCTTCTCTCTCCCGTAACTCCTCTCTATCTCTCCTTGTTCTGCGACAACTGTTCACGCCTCCGGCCACCACCGGCTATAGTGGTGGTCCGGCACCCTTCACATACATTCAAATTTAACAGGAAGCATCAATTCATGATTACACGGAAGGGAAAACAGTAAAAAAAAACTCGCCTTCGTCGGATCAATGATACCAGCAGCCATCAGATCCTCGTATTTCCCAGTTGCAGCATTGTACCCATACTTTGGGTTGTCACTGGTCAGTACCTGAAGAGAATGAATTTAATATACATCAACCCACCTTGGTTAAATAACATGAAACTCCGTATGCACCCATGTACAACAGTAACTTAAAACTGATTTATCTTAATCAACAATTACCTTCTCAATCACAACACTTCCATTGACACCTGCATTTTTTGCAATTAACTTCATTGGGTACCCTAATGCCCTCTTAACAATCTCTGCTCCTACCTGCCAACAATTAACAACAAAATGAATTATTGATGAGAAAGAAACGTTACAACTCACAATTACAGACATGCTAAAGAAAGTGTCACCTTCTGCTCATCATTGTCAAGAGTATCCTTGATGCTGTCAACCTTTGCTGCAAGCCGCAATAGGGTGCATCCGCCCCCAACTACAATGCCTTCCTCAACAGCTGCCTGCAGGGAGTTGAAATTTTGGATTGGTTAGTTACATACGCAATTAATGAATGACAGCTAGGTAACATATCCAAAAATACATCCCATGGATTGGACAAATTGCTTCAAAACACACCTTTGTTGCATTGAGGGCATCCTCCACTCTCAATTTCTTTTCTTTAAGTTCTGTCTCTGTTTGTGCCCCAACCTGGATACAGAAGTAAAAGTTAGGACAAAGTGATACTCAAATATTGGCAAACCAAATCATCCCTTCGCTATCGAGAGGTTACTTGTATGACGGCAACACCGCCAGAGAGTTTCGCTATTCTTTCGTTTAGCTTATCTTTTTCGTAGTCCTGTTCTGCTGCCTGCAAGACCATCCAAGATTAGTGCAAGTAAGCATTAGAGGACAATTAAGAATTTATTAAAAAATGGACATGCAATCAAAAAGAATTCAAGGATATGCACCTCAAGAAGATTTCTGATTTGTGCAACTCGTTTATTTACAGACTCCTGGGTGCTACCATCACCAACAATAGTTGTGGTCTCTTTAGTGAGGACCACTTTCGCAGCAAGCCCTAAGACCTCACTTCCAGCAGTGTCAAGAGTTAGCCCTACCTCATCTCTAATCACAGTTCCTGAATGTTAGAGAGATTATGAAGGTTAGCAAGAAAGATTTACACAATACAAGTAAGATTGTTGACAACTTGGCTTGGCTTACCTCCTGTGAGAATTGCAATATCATCAAGGTATTGACTCTTGCGATCTCCAAATCCAGGGGCCTTAAGTGCAGCAATCTTCAGTGCCCCTCTGAGCTTGTTCACAACAAGAGTAGCAAGTGCCTCCTGCTCAATGTCTTCAGCTATTATTAAAATTGGGTACCCTCCCTTTATAGCATCTTCCAAAACACCAATCAGATCCCTTGCATTTGTTATCTTTTTGTCAACCAGGAGCAACTGCAATGAAACTTGGAATTCAAAATCCAGGAGCAGAAGAAGAAAACTTTCCCAATAAATTAAAGTGAAACTAAGACTTCCGAATATCATGCCATGATCATTTTATTACCTTACAATTTTCATACTCAACCGTCATTTTCTCACTGTCTGTGACAAAATAAGGAGAGATGTAGCCGCGCTCAAATTGCATGCCTTCCACAACATACAAGCTGTTCTCAGCACTTTTTCCTTCTTCAAGAGTCACCACACCTTTCCTTCCTACTCTACACATGGCTTCAGCTATCATATTTCCTATTTCATAGTTGTTTCCGGCACTCACTGCAGCCACATCTGCTAGTTCACTATCATCAACCTGCAGATTCACTCACATATGAAACTTGTGTAGCAATTAAATGAAGAGCAGTACCAAAGTTCATCTGTAAGAGCAATGCAAGGTCAAAACTGAAGCTAGAAGCATCCATAAGGTTGTCATTTTAGTTACAGAGATAACTACAGATTTAACAAAAAAGCATTTACCTCTTTTGACATCAACACGAGTTCCGCAACTAGGGCCTTAGTGGTTTTCTCTATACCCCTTGTTATTTGAATTGGATTAGCACCAGCTGCCACCACCTGAGGCATTAAATTAGGGTTTGTAAGTTAGATAAGCTACCCAAAATAGTATATCTAACAAGCTTTTTAAATTAACTCAGCAAGAAAAAAGTATTTCTCACAGACCTTAACACCTTCAGTAATTAAACCTTGAGCCAAAACAACAGATGTTGTTGTCCCGTCACCTGCCAAATCATTGGTCTTCGAAGCAGCTTGTCTCACCAACTTGGCACCAATGTTCTCAACAGGGTCTTCCAGTTCAACCTATAAAAAGGAATCAGAATTACTTTCCTTTGAAGACACTGACAAAACATCAAATTATTACGACTACATCATTCACTTAAATGTTTGAGTTCCTGGGGAAAGATCTGTGTGAGAGTGAATCAAAAATCATTTAAGACTCAAAATAAAAGAAGACCTGCACAAACTTTCCACCATACTTTACAAGGTAGAAACTATGGTATTCCATTCAGCCCAGTAATACAGAGAGGTTGTTTAAGACATTACACAGACTAAATATAGAAAAAGAAAGGGAAGTCAAATAATGGTACTGCATCTTTTATACATGGTTCTTTCGAAGAACTAAGCTAATGTATAAACCCGAATACTAACATTTAAGAGGTCATAAAGTCGCTGGTCAAGGGTAAATATACCTCTTTAGCCACAGTTACGCCATCGTTAACAATTTTTGGGGAACCATACTTGCTTTCCAAAACCACATTGCGCCCTTTTGGACCGAGTGTAACTCCCACTAAATCTGCAAGTTTGTTGACACCCGCCTGCAACCCGAGAGAGACAGAGAGAGAGAGGGATCATCACATAGTCACAAGAAGAACATAAATACATCACATTTTAGATTAAAACTCACCTGTAGCTTCCTAATTGCGGACCCATCCTTGTTAAAATGTAACTCCTTAGCCATGGCCTTAACCTTAACTGAATATCTTTTCTGCAGAACTATATTCTGCCTCCTCTGTCTGAGAGGATTAGAAGAGATGGAAGCAAATGAAGACAAAGATTCCGAAGGATTTGTGACCTTCTTCATTGTACTGGAAGACGCAAGAGAGCTAACAGAAGACATTGAGGTGAAGATTGAGGCCATTTTCTATCAAGAAACCTGAAACAGAAAACTCAATGCTGTCACAATAAGCCCACTAGGGTGAGCTGGAATCTAACCATTACGTCAACAAGCCTAGTTCCTTGCTGCTATATTGACAGACATTGAAATGAGACCTACACCCAATATAAGCAATGTTCCCAAATAAAAAAAAGAAATAAAGCTACCTCCAAACATTAAAAATAAAAAATAAATAAATAAAATTCATACTTTCTACCCACTCCGTTCCAACCAAAGAGTCCACGTTTGAAAAGTCTAATAATTAAGGGATATATAAGTAACATTAAAGCTGGTCATAATTACAAGAATGTTTGAGCATAGTTAAAATGTTTATAGCATTTGTGAAGGGTAAAGTAAAAAAATTTATGAAGATTGTAAGTATAATTTCTTAAAGTGGACTCTTAAAGTAGAAGATTACAAAATAATATAGTAGACTCTTTGCCTGGAATGAAGAGAGTATTAAGTTTGTCCAAAAGAGTCACAAGTCGAAATTAAGCTATAAATTCCCATTATTCTTCCAATTTTATTTTTACCTTATAAGAACGTAGCATCGCTCTCACTTATCATGCGAAAGATTTATAGTTTTCCAGCAATTAAAAGAATATAAGTCAACGGGAGAGCAATTATTAAAGAGGTTGATTTCTAAAGTATAACTTTTTTTATTTTGGCACAGTGGCAGTAATAATAGTAATAATAATTAGTGAGTTCACTGAGTGAGCATTCAAGCTCATTATAATTAAGTAAGAACTCCTTCAAAATTTAGAATAGGTTCCCTGATTGACTGTATTTTGCATTCATAAAGGATAATAATACCACAGGATAAATTTCACAGCACATACTGCACCATACAGGAACTTAATCAATTGACAAACAGAGTAATAATTCCTAGTTCAGATCAACTTCCCCCATTATCAAGTGAAAGTGGAGAAAGAATTGTCGTTTCATTAGACTGAGGAGCAAGGCCACGGAATTTATGGTTCTATGATGAATTTCTATGAGCATCAATAAGTTACCATTCTATCTACAAGCTCATTTTCAAAATCAGCTTTTATTAGTATCAACTACGTTACCACTCATTTTGCAAGCTCATTCTTTGATCAACCTGTTAAAAATGCTTAATCCGTTAGCAGCCATGGTTCACATAATTAAACAATTCAAACCGTGAAATTCATTCATTTGTAAAAAATAATAAGGCTATGTTTGGTTACTCAATGCTAAGCTTTAGAATTGGAATTAGATGAATAATTTGAGCTCCACAAAATTCAAATTGTTCTTCCAATTCCAATTCCCAGCTTTTGAATTGAGCATCCAAACATATCCAAAAAGTAATTTACAAACAACGGTAGCAAATGAATGACACCAAGTAGACGAATACACGCATGAAATGGAATGAATTCTGCAAAATCATTATATGTAATAGTAAGAGGAACAAGACGAATTGAAGCATGGCTGCGACAAAGTTACCGGTTAACTGCTGGCGGCCGAAAAATCGGTAGAGTGTGAAAGCAGGGGGCTCAGTTGGTAGAGGATATGGGAGTTAGGGTTTATGAAGATAAGGTTTGAGCTCTCACGCTTTGGAAGCTCCGGAGGACTCGAAGGTTCTAGTACTTCTTCTACTTATACCGCCCCATCAGATTGTTGACCCAAGACAAAGAGTATACAGTGATGGATCGTAATCGGGTCCACGTTTTGCATTTTTGCATTTACTCCATCTCAAAATAGTGTTCATTATTTGCAGAGTTAATTGCAACAAAAAATTTTTGAATTAGTTCACGAATTTTAAATTAAGTCTCGTATTTTTTTTATCGTCTAATTAAACCTTCAATAAATATTATTTTTATAATTAAAATTTTCTGTCATATGTTTGTTAGATACACTAACGGAATGATGATTTGGCGTCTAACGTGGCATCCACGTGACGCTGACGTGAAGCCTTCTTAATTTCCTTTAAAACAATTTCAAAATAAAACATTGCCATATTTTCATATTGCATAAAAAATATTTGCTGCAAAAAACAGAATTGTGGGTATTTATACCTATTCATGTAAAAAAACCTTTGTGTTATGGCAGCCCTGCATGTAAAATAAAATATTGCATTCATTTCCATTCAGACAATTGCATTATAGATTTTGAACTGATTATCCAACTGATACTAAATAGCAGTGCATTGACTGCATTCATTTAAAATAGGTAAAATAACATTCATCAGGGGTTTGATTTCAATTTTAATACATATCCAACCAACAAAAAATTGCACAACAAAAGTTAACCCCATTTCATTACAACTTCCATATTCTCAATGACTTAGTCCTGCCCAAAGTATGATTAAGATGAAGAGGAGGTTCAACACACATGATAATATCAAACAAAGTCGAAGGCATTTGTTTCTTTCCACTGCTTTTTGAGGAGGATCGTACCAGAGGAAAAAATCCACAATCCCCTTCTGACAACCATAACACTTCAATTAAGCCTATTAACTTTAAATAACATGAAGTATACGATTAAGCCGCAGTGCATACACGTTTGTATGCCCAAATGCACATATTAATCTTATACACATATATAAGTCCATAAAATTCTAACAATCTCCCACTTGGACTATATACATGTGTATATGTATAAACCTTAGAATCGTATATCACATTATATATATATATATATATATATATATATACATTGAAAACCAAAATTCGAAACACTTGTACAGAATAAACTGAAAGATTTAACACATATAAAACTTGAAAACCAAAATTCAGATGATCTTTACGTGAAGGTGCTATGATACCACTTGATGGAATTGTAAATAATGAATAGTAAAACCCATAGATCTTAACCCTCATATAAGAATTACCCGAAACAACAAACTAGATGCGAAAGTGTACCTGAATCCATGAAAGTGATTTTGCCTTGAGTTATGTGTCTTCCAATTGTCGGGTAATATCTTTAGGCTTTCTCTTGTTAATGGGACGACATAAAGAAAAGATTGTAACATTCGCTCAATTGGGGATCATAACCTTTTATAGTAATAGTTTGATCTAATTATCAACCAGCCCATTATAAGTTGACAACTAGCTCCCTTGAGGTAACTACACATATTCAATTAAAACCTCATACTTATCAAAAGATGACTTAGGCCCACATAACTTAGTAGATCACTTCAATTAGACCTATTAACTTTAAATAACATGAAGTATATGATTAAGCCGCAGTGCATACACGTCTGTATGCCCAAATGCACATATTAATCAGATACACACACACACACACATATATATATATATATATATTTATATTTAAGTTCATAAAATTCTAACAATATGAAGTGTTCATTCATACTTCTTTATTTTGTCTTAAACTAGGTTTTTGTGCTCGTGCCTATGGCACAGTGTCAGTATGGAACCAAATCAATATTTGGTCGAGGTTCCATAGGCATCATTATGGAACCGAATCAATGTTTGGTCGAGGTTTTGTAAAAGATGAGTAAAACTAAACGCCACAAAGATAATAAAATAATAATTAATTATAATTCATTTATTTTATAAGAAAACCAATAATGACATATTGAAATTAAAAAAAAAATTGATTTGAAATGTAGCAACAATATTTTATTGTTTCCCTCAATAACGACAACTTATTTTTTTTCTTTTGGAGACTCCTACTTCACAACAATGACTGGTTTAGAAACGCGAGCTACAATAACTTTTCCATTATTTTCACCTGCACGTGAGACAAAGAAGATATCAGACACATTCATCTAACTATATTTTATGCGTAGGAGTCGATTAATTAAAATATAAAAAAATATATATATACCGTTTTCGTTTATAAAACTTGAATCCTCCGACATATCATCATCCAGAATTGGAGATTACTTCATAATTTACATTCTTTGCTTCTTGTGTCTTCTAGAATCAATTTTATTAGGTTACCTCTTCTTGGATTAGGGCAAAATATTCAACCCTAGCTAATAGCTAAACATTTTAATGATCCTATACTTATCAAAAAGATAAAAACTAAAAAAATCATTATGTTTCTATGCCTATAAAAATGTATTCTTAGTTAAAGATATCTTATATATCATCCCGTTTTCAATTAAATTGCTTAAGCAAAAATAAATAAATAAACCTTAGACATGTCAAAAATGAGCACTCAAATCCCTAACATCAGAAACGTCAAGGAAAACAAATTTTCCAAAAACCCAAACCAAATTCAAATATTCAAACCTAACTTCATCTAAAGCATAATTGAGCTAAAAAAGATACGAAATTCACAAACCCAAGTAGCCAAAAAGCCACCTCCCCTCTCCCCACGAAAGAAGGCACGTATAAAACCCAACACATAACATCCATCCCCCTCCCCTCTACCCACGAACACTAAGTACTGAATTTTTTTTTTATTTTTTATATAAGTAACTATCTGGACATAAAAGTCACTATCACTCTTTTACTTGTTATGATTTGGTTTTCATCATTCTTGCGCACATTTCTGTGGCTGTGCTAGCTACAGTTTTGACTTCAAAATTTTCGATTTAGATTTGTATTCTTAGTCACTATGGAATCCAATAGAGCTACAAATAGGGAACGTGAGAAAAAAAAAACAGTAACTAAGATCTCTGAAAAAACTTTTAAAAGAAGCAACAACAATTCAACCAAAAGTTTAAGCATAAAAGATGAAGAAGAAAGGAAAAAGGAAGATCGGTCCACAACCCACGGTGTGAACTTCAAGTATACGGAGGAGGAATGTAAGGGTGGAAGAAAAAGAGACAAATGTTTCAAATATTGGAGACCTTGAAAATCAAAGAGACACATGTTTCAAGTATACCAAAGTCATAAACTCACTACAGTACCATACTTAATTGACAAATTTTTTCGACATTGTTCGTTCCAATGCAATATCATATACAAAACTCACTCACTGATATCCTTCTTAATAATTGTCATCCACATTACATTTATCTTCCCCTACCTCAAGTGTGGTTGTTCATATGCATATCACACTTCCTGACATAAGATACCATTCTCCCAAATCATCTAAAAATAGATCAAGAGTTTGAGTTATAAGAGAGTGCAATCAGCTTGGTGTTAACCTTGAGGTTTTCAGTCAGACACGCTTTTCCATATATGATCCACCCTTTCATATCGATTAAATATCATTACTCACCTTCCCCCTTGATCGACCCAATTTCATCCGAGTTAAAAGTGCTGTTCATTCATCTCTTCCATGCCTCCCTTTCTCCAGCAAAGAAAATTAAAAGATCCCTTGATAGAATAATCATTAGTTAGATGCCCAATTGAATGGCAGACAAACACTATGCCTGGTTGGTGCTCCTCAAAAAAGTAGAATCCATCCATGGCAACAATATTAGTACCTTTGCTCTGTTCATGGCTACCAAATTGTACAATATAATTCTACTTTAGAATAACAAAAAATTTGGTGTCAAAAGCAGATTCCAATCTCGTTAAAGCAAACAGACCGATACAGCCGATACAAAATCAGTCTCATTCAAGTAAGACGGGTTTCGGAAAAAATACCCCACTACACTTATATAAGTGGAAAGGGAAAAAAAAAAAAAAAAGTATTCATCAAACATAAGGGGTCAAAGGCTTTGATTGGTTCCCTCTCTTTCTCCCACTTTCTTGATAGTAATAGTTAGGGCGTAGGATACGTAATTTCTAAGGCAAAATATAGTATATTGTACACAACTCTAAAGAGTAGCATGAGGGCAATCCCTTTTATGCTGGTTACTATTTTTCCATGCTTAAATATAGTTTGAAAAGGATGGAAATAGACATAGTTGCTAATTATAAGGGGGAGGGTGGAGAATATAGACTTTTTGGATTGCTTCTTTGGATGCAAGGTTGGCATTTTCCCTACTTTTTATCTTGGTCTTTTTCTTGGGGCTAATTTTAATAGTAAAGACATTTGGAACCCGATGATTGAGAAGTTTGAGCGAAAGTTGGCAGGGCGGAAGTGACAATATTATCCAAGGCTGGTAGGCTTACATTGATTAAGAGCAGTCTCTTTAGCTTATGTACTTACTTTAAACGGACATGTTTACATATAAAAATTATGTCAAGAGGCATGCATGCCATGGTTTTACCTTTTAAGCTAACTCATACATCTCATCAACCAAATATCTAAATTCTTTGGATTTAAATTGGCATCAGTTCAGCTTTAACTGGTCCATATTGGTAACCTTATTAGAAATACCAAGCTGTTGTAATTTGGAAGAGTGAGAGATTACTTCCACCTCCATTTTTTAGATAGTTGGCATGAAATCTCCTCACATTGCAAAGAACTCATCAAATTAAACACTTGAAAACTCAATCTTAGACTCTAGCACCCACGAAACCAGTATGTATCATACCAAAAGAAAACTAATTAATGTCAAATTCAACCAAAAACAGTCCCAAAAAAATGAAATTGAAATTAGATATGAATTCGCACTAAATTTGAACAAAATTTAGACAATCTCCTCACATTGCCAAGAACCCATCAAATTAAACACTTTGAAAAACCCAATTTTAGACTCCAGCACTCTCAATTATGCTATACATTTCCTAATAGATCTATGACAATAGTGGAGCAATGTTACCAGCCTTATAAGATCAATAGCTTTGCTCTCTTTTCCAAAGTCCCAAGCATAAAACAAACCGTCTAATTCGATACAAATCCGCCAAAACTAAATAAATTGTTTATCAGCTAAGAAGACAACATAAACACCTTGCATGGAGCAAGCAAAAAGTGGAGAGAGAGAAAGAAATGTATGCAATATCAACAATTGACCAAACTTCTGAAAAAGCAAGCAAGTGAAACAATCTCAACTACACCCAAGAGAATGTCATAAATTTCATCCCATGCATGCTTTTGATGTGGATTACCAAAATTGAATGTGATATCCAAACTAACATTTTTCAAGAAATCAAATTTTGTTCAGGAGCCAAGCTAGCATTCTAGTATGCGGTGATTTCAAAAAAAAAAAAAAAACACTTCAAATCCAAATGTGGAGGACATACGGTTGGATTTCTAAGCTAACTTTGTCAAGACCTTAATGTTAGTCTCCACCTTTGTGTGGTGTGTGACAGAGGCAAAGTTTGATCTCTAAAAACAGGGGAGAAAAATAATTAAAAATCATCAAAAGCAAGTGCATTTCCAAAACTATCATTGACTCGATGCACAATACAAATTGACTGTCCACCATTTTTCACATAACTTGCAATCACCAAAATAACTTGGCCTTACCAATTTATTTTTTTATTTTAAAAAGAAGGAACGAAACATATGAATCATCACAACAGGACATTGACACTTCTCTTTTAGGCATTATATCAAACGGGTTATAGGCATTGTATCAAATGGGTTATGGGCATTAAACAAAATCAAACAAAAAACAAAAGTGTAGAGAGTGATGAATTACGACAGTGAGGACAAAATCAAACAAAGAAAAACACTTCAAATTCAAATGTTGAGGACTTACATTTGGGGGAAGGAGATGAATTACGGTTGTCGCCAAAGAGAGAGCTGAAGGTTTTCTCAACATTTGAATTTGCCGAAGGATATGAAAACGGAGAGAACTGAAAAGGAGATATATATATATATATATATATATATATATATATATAGAGAGAGAGAGAGAGAGAAAATCGAACAGAATGAAAAGCAAAAGGGACTTACATGTAGGGGTTGTGTGCTGCTGTGTACAATCTTTTTCCTTTTTCAGTTGGGGAAGACGGATCCGATGCAAAGGTACGCAAAAGGAGGGACGAAGAAGTCGCAGGAAGGAGGAGAGAATAACCGCACCTCGTACATGTGAATGTGATATTTAATCTTGGTCGTTGGATTTTAGTAATTCAGTAAATCTGGGCCAGTGGTTGTCTCCTGCCAATTGTGCACGTACGAACTGAGCTGTATTGCATTATAGACTAGATTTTGTGTCCGTGCCTATGGCACGGTGACCGTAGGAATCAGATTATTGTATACCTGAGGTTAACGTATGCTCAAAGTTTTGTAAGGGTGAGTAAGACTAAATGTAACAAAAATAATGAAATAATTATAAATTATAATTTATGTATTTCGTAACAAAATCAATAATGAAATATTAATTTATTTATTTTGTAAAAAACCAATAATGAAATATTAAAAGTGTAAAAAAAAACTGATTTGAAATGTAAGAACTATGTTTTATTGTTTTCTCAATAACAAAAACTTAATCATCAAGGCTCTTGCTATACAACAATGTCCGCATTAGCAAAGCGAGCTGCAACACATTTTTCCATTAATTTCACTTACACGTGAGACAAAGAAGATATCATACAAAAATTACAGTTCTGCTCTCATCTTTTTTAATTCATGTATATGGAATCTGAACATATCAAAATAGGCAGACAAATATACGAATCAAATTGAAACGCACACAAAAGGCATAGAAATATACCAATCAAATTGAAAAAAAAAAAAAAAAAACGACACACAAAGCCATACAAATATACCAATCAAATTGAAAAAAAAAAAAAACACACAAAAGCCATACACACACACAACAGCCACACACACACAGAGCATCCACACAGCAGGACACACACACACACACACCAGCACACACAGCAACCACACACACAACAGCACATACACACAGCACACACACACATTTTATTGATCAAATCATGAGAAAAAAAAGTGATGGAGTTGAACTGATACATGGTGGAGTTTACAACTTATCCTAAGAAATATCATGTATATTCATGTATATGGAATCTCAACATATCAGAATAGCCAGACAAATATACGAATCAAATTGAAACGCACACAAAAGCCAGAGAAATATACCAATCAAATTGGGAAAAAAAAAAATATGACACACAAAAGCCATACAAAAATTACAGTTCTGCTCTCATCTTTTTTAATTTTGTTTCTTTTTTGCTCTTATTCCTCCACTAAACCCCAATAATTCATACAACTCCCAAACAAACAAATCAAAAACCTGAACTTTCCAACAATCATAGACCTTGACAAATGGAAAATTACCCCAATTTTTCTCCCACCTAACGACACCAGCTTTCAACCTTCAATCAGGACCCGTAATTCACACTTGTCAAGAATACCAAATAGAAAAAAAAGCCCAACTTGAGCACTCACATCAGCTTGCTTATAACATCAAAATTAACACATGATACGTGCACATGAGCTGAAAATTCAGTGCATATATATTATCTTATTAATTGTATATATAGATCACCAAAAAAATATGTTATTTCCAAGTTTTGTTAATTTAATCATATAAAGGATCTCGAAGTTCGGAAAGCCCAAGTTTGCATTAACAATAGAAGGCAAGATGTTACTTTTGATGTGTTTTTTGCAATTAAAAACAAAGAACCAATAGCTTGGTTTGGCCACGTAGCCTTACACAGCTAAATTGCTTAATATATGTGCAGTCAACCCTGAGCACCCAAGAAGGCAAAGCCTTTCTTTGATGCCCAGATTTGTTTGCCTGGGAAGAGGTGCTTTTAAAAATTTTCTTTATTTATGTAGCTATTTTAGTTAGAGAAGTATAACCCTTTGGTATGAGGATTGGAACCAAGAGTGTCAAGGTCTTTGCCTCGAGTGCCTTTGCCATTTCTCTCACCCCTCGGGGTTTGCTTTCAACAATTCTGTAACTGTATTGCAGCAAACGTACAAATATATTATTTGTAAATTTCCCATCACTATTTACCACAAATGCTTCCCCAATCCCCTAATTGAATTTGAATCAAGGTAGACATAAAAGAAACTACTGTGATCATGAAGTTGATGAAGCTCACCCTTTCCAAGGTCATCGGGATCGGCATGAACAACTACACTCTTCCAATGATAGACTCAGTCCACATAGTGGAATCGCACAAAATAAATTAATCCGCACTTGAGATATCGAGCAAGCAAAGTTATGGTTCAGTTGAATTGAAAGAAGAAGTAGAACACCACCACCTGGTTGTCAACGATGGTGAAATTTGCGATTAGTCATACAAAAGCCATTGCACAATATCGGCGATGGATGTGTATTGGAAGACTTAACAGTGCCTTGCTATATTTTCGATGGGACAGAAAAGTCTTAAACTACCACACGATTTGGGCACATTTGATATCTAAATAATTAGAGAAAACATGGTGCCGGAATGCCGCAAGTCGAAACAATGCTCGAGGTGCAAAATATCACTTCAAAAGATCTACGAAACATGTGAGGTTTATGTTACCAAATAGGGTTGTCTAACCATTGATAATTTGCCATTGATATCCAGCGGGCATAGTGAATAAAATAACGTTCCCATTACACTCATCGCAAAAATTCGGTGCATATATATTATCTTATTAATTGTATAGATCACCAAAAAATAAGTTATTTCCAAGTTTTGTTAATTTAATCATATAAAGGATCTCGGATTTGAAGCTAGAATGATTTATAAAAACGAAAAATCCATTCAAGTATGTCGAAGTTCGGAAAGCCCAAGTTTCCATTAACAATAGAAGGCAAGATGTTTTCAGACCTATGCATATATCACAATATAACACAATTACTCAACCGAATCAAAGAGAGCCAAACTGCATCAAAACCATAATATCATGAATTCAAGGTGACTATGTTATTTGTTTATGACATTTCAAAACCATAATAGTTGGGTGATACGTGGGTGTCTGTTCAAACGGGGAGAAATAAACCCAAAATCCAATTCGACAATCAAAGAAAAATAGATAAGACGAAAGTTTTGGCTTATAACTTCCAGTTGAGAAAGTAAAGGTATTAAACATTGTAAGACTCAACTCGGTCTCGGATAGCAAGCGCCCCTGCTTTTTTTGTAGAAGAAATTCTATTATTAACTTCCTAGTCGAAAAGCGAGCATTTTGTCCAACTTAGGCACTTCCCTTGCTCTCTTCTATTTATGTTCTACAAATGAAAGTATCCATAGAATGTTGCTTTACGTCTACCCACCAAACAGTTGTGGATGATTGACAAAAATGCGAAACAATTTCATTCAGATCGAACAAATTAAATGAGCAGTTAGAGCGGCAATTACGCACGAAGGTGATACTACAATACGATCGGCTAAACCAGAAAAAGCGAACATGCAAAAAAAAAAAAAAAATAAGCTTCAAAATTACAACCGACAAAGAGTATACCACAATTACCTTTCAATCTCTTGAGCCATCTTATTCGATTCCTCGTCGCCCTTCAAGGGTCCGCCTCCTCACACTAACACTCGGTGCCTCGATGCACACATTATCAATATTGTGAGCCTCATCAAACACCACAACTCTCATCTCCTTCGATATGATCCCAAAGAACCTTAGGATCAAGCAAGTCGGTAACTATAAACCACCACATTTGCAAACGCACCATGTGTCGTGCCAAAAATACGGGCACGCTTTAGCCTTGGCAAACACCCTCGATCCTGTCACCACAAATGTGATAAACCATGATTGAAGAAACAATTACAACACTATCAAATAAATATTTATCGAAAGATGAAAATGAAAAGGAAAAAAAAAATAGTCAAACCCTTGACCCCTTGATCAGACCTTCACAATTCATGGACACAATTCATGGAAAACTCAACCAAAATCAGCCAGAAGATCATATCAGGTTGTAATCAAAAAATTTCTCAGCAACCAAACAGGAAACCACTACAGCAAAAACCAAGAAACTTTGCAACAAAAATCATTATTGATCAATCAAAGAACCCCAATTGTGAGAGAATCGAGAACCCAATCGAGAACTTACATCGAAAACAGTAAATGCAACCTCCCAAGGATGAAACAATCCCTCCTTGAAAGCAAAAAAATTGCAGACAGTGAAGAATTCCTCATTCCGGTGCCGGCCGAAGAGTTTCTGTTGATCCGAAGAGTTTCTGTTGATTTGAGTTAGCTCACCCCCTAATTGAAACGTTAATGACAATGTGGATTTGAGGGAGAGGAGAGTCGATGATTTATGGCCCACAATAACTTCTAATTAAGAGTGGAGTCTGCCCAGTGTAGTGGGTTTTAGACTCTGGGGCGTACCGGCGACGCCTCTGCAGCGCTTTCAGACAGCGTAGTAGTTAGGGGAGAGAAAGCGAGACCAGTTGTTTCAGTTGCCCTCCGCTTGGGAGTTTTAAAATGGAGAGAAAAGAAGGGAAACACCGAAACAGAAAGAAAGTGTACCCCTCCCTCGTGGCAAAGCCAAGTTTAAGTCAAAATAATACGAATCCATTAAATGCCCTGCAAAATCAGCATCTACTTATAAGGAGAGGAACTTGAGCAACCTTGATCAAGGTGACCATATGCATTAAATAATACGCATCAGCAATTTGATTCTTATCAAATTTTACCAGAATTCCAGATTTGGAAGTAAGATCTAATTAAAAAAATAAAAAATAAAAAAACAGATGATTAAAAATCAACATGCGAACTCTCCCCCAGCTTGCAAGTTCTGAGTCTAGGTTACTTGCTAGATGCTTCCGTGTTCTAATCATTTTTCAATTAATGTCAAGGAGAAGGATTAAGAGAATTAAACTTCTCTAAAACTAAAAGGTCCATAAGCCAAATCCAGATATTCTGCTATAATGTAAAATCAGCTTTAAGAGAGTTTCTCATCTATACTAAACTAAACTTGATTGTAGCAAAATAATTGAACTGGACGCAGTACTACATTTGATTCATCCCAAAATTGGTATTACTGTAGCAGCATGCAATATCTGGGTTACCTTAAGAAAGTGACTTTTTGCAATCACAATTAGAAACTGATTGCGATGTATATAAAAAGCTGAATTGAAACACTAAACCATAACTGATATTGTGCCAATCAAAGACTCAACATAGAAGAGTTTTCAACTTCACAGACACAAATTCAATAAAGATCAATCCTTACGCTGAACAGAAAATCAATTTTCTATTGAATGAATTATATCGCTAGGTCACACAAAAATTCAATTGGTCACACAAAAATTCAATTATATATTCATACGAATTGAGTAACTTACATAGGTATTGAGCTGTCTGATGAAGCTAGAGAAGCTGTTGTGCTTAAAATAGGTAGGAAGGAGGAGTCGAGCGAACTCAAGAGGGTTCCACACCACGAAGCTGTTCCTAGCGAAGCTCCACGACACAATTTCGTCCGTCGATGTATCGTCAACCATGTCGTATGTCTTCGAAGGAACGATCTTTGGATCGCCGCCGTCGAAGAGAGAGATCAATGGCCGAACTCCTTTAGGGACGTGGCTCCACCGGTAAGTCCATCGCCGTTGTTGGCCCGCCGGGAAATAGAGGCTAACCTCTTGATCGTCAACCATGTCGTATGTCTTGAAGGAACGATCTTTGGATCGCCGCCGCGATGGTGGGATTTCCGTCCATCTTGGATAGCGCTTGGATAGCGCTGTGAAGGTTCTAGAACGCTGCAAACAGGGGATCCGCCGAAAGAGAGAGAGAGAGAGAGAATGAAACTGAACTCCTTTAGGGACTGTGGCTCCACCGGTAAGTCCATCGCCGTTTGCGGTTGAGAAAAGAGAGTCTGAGGAAGAAACGGAAGGGAGAAGTCGCGGTTAAGGAAGAGGGCTGAACTGTCGTCGCACGCGTGAACACTCTATTGAATTACAGCCCTTGGATTTTAGTATATGGGTAAATCCTAGCCGCTAGTTGTCCTGAGTCAATTGTAAGTGTGCGAACCACCTTGTATTGTATTATAGATTAGCCACTATAAGGGGTACATGTTATCTTAATAAGACCTACCAAATTTTTGATAAACTTAGATCAACAAAAAAGAAATATTGATTAATTATATATTTTTTAAAAATAAAACTTTTGTAGGCAATTTTTTGTTATTTATGTATTTGAATCATGATCTAGGTTAGATGATCTGTTAAATTTTTAATAAATCAAGATCTGATCTATTTAATATGTAAATCTGATCCGATCTATTTAATATGTAAATCTGATCTAATCAATCTAATAAATTACTCACTCCATTCCAAATAAAGAGTCCACTTTCCTTTTTAAGAAATCAACATTTGATTAAATCAAATCAAATAAAAAATTTACATACTTTAATTATGTTTTAGGAAATAAAATTTCATTAATTAAAAACTATCTTAAGAATACTATGGATAACAACTTTCAAAACTTTGTAAAAATCAGTAAATATATGTTAATTATTGATTAAATTTTAACTAAGTTAATCGAAAAAAATCAAAAATAAATTCTTTACCTAGAAAGAACAGTATTAGATTATGTTGATCCGATCGAATCTCCTCTGTTGTCAAGCTTAAATAAAGACACATGATTGTGCTTTGTGGATAATGTTGCTCTTGATAGCTTCAGTTTGATCAATGGCACATAAAACAAACAAAAGGCCTTTTGTACATTCAGTTAGTTGGTGATGTCCGTGGGTGGAAAGGGTTATCCAATTGAAGCAATATATCCCCCCAACCATAGCATTTTCTTTAATCGTAGCTTCTGTTTAGGCATTATCATTTGAGTTGACGTAAAATGCCCACGTAAGACTCATGTGACCATCTTTAAACATTCTTTTTAACCATAGTGCTCTTTTAGTATTTTAATTAACTATATTACCCTTGTTGCTTTAAGACATTCTTTGTACATATAACTTCTTATTTTTATTTTAAATATTATGGTAAATATCAAACGGACTGATGGGAGTCTTTGGCGGATAAATTTCGTGAAATCAAACCGCGGTGTCTAAATAAAAAGTGCAATTTAAGAAAATGTTATAGTTGATGGAGACATAATGCTTCAATTGGTAGTTGACGGGGGCAAATCAAACTCGACCCATAGTTAAGGGTGATTATATGTAATTTACCCTTCATTTATTAATTTTAAAAATCAACATGTAATTAAATCAAATCAAAATTTTACCTACTTTTCTTATGTTTTAGGAAATAAAATTTCATTAATAAAAAACTATCTTAAGGAAATAAAATTTCATTATTAAAAAATTATCTTAAGAATACTATAAATTACAATTTTTATAATTTTGTAAAAATCACTAAATTTATGTTAATTATTGGTCAAACTTTAACTAACTTGACTGAAAAAAGTTAAAAGTAGACTCTTTACCTGAAACGAAGGGAGTATTATTTTTTTTTATGTTCGAGCGTGGAAAGGAATTGAAACTAGACTTCACATTTATAAAGTTACAACTATCAACTCTACCACTGGGTCATCCCTTAAGAACATCTAATTGATAATCAAGGTACTCTACCACTGGGTCATCCCTTAAGAACGTCCAATTGATAACCAAGGTGTTGATGAGGCTTTGCGGGGCACAAGCTCCGATTGACGTTATTTTGAATTTTCCTGTTGTGTAAATTTGAACTAAAAAGATAAAAGATAAAAAAAAAATCTAAAAAAAATAAAAATAAAATAAAATCAAGCCGTTTTTTACTTGCCTTTTCTTTGTTTTGACTCAAACCATGCCCCATCATGTTGAAATAGACTAGTAAAATAAAAAGGAACCACTCCAATCATAATTGTTACTATTTCGATAGTTTGTTGATCAAATAGGAGGTTGACTCAAACAGTAAGATAAACCAAAAGAGTACAACTAGTTTTCTTAGCAAAGTATTAGGGCATAGGCTACTGCAATGGGGTGCTATTCTCGAGAATTAATGTTTGTTGTGCCGAAAAGATGAGAAATTCTTGCACGTGAAACTTCTGCTAATATCTCTACTCTATAGCAAACTATTGAAATGGAATGGGATTGATAAATAATCTTTATGGTGTAGAAGGGAACTACAGTCCGTTGTGGATTAATAAGCTAGTTTTTGTAAATAAATAATTTTCTTACAAAAAGGCCGTCTAATCGAAATCAATCCAACATCCTATGAAACCAACCAAAAACGCAACCATAATTCACCTTCAAAGTAAATTAACTCAATACTTAAATAGAAAGAAATCTCAATTCAAAAATCCAAGTAAATAAGCAAGAAATCAATGCCATACCTTGAATCTAGCTTAGCAATCCTTACTTTGACATGAAAATTAGTTTCATATACCAACGAAACACAGTGAGTTAGAATTGAAACTATAATCATGGAGTACTTACTAGGGGAACTTAGCTATCGGAAACCAATTAACATACTCAAGTAGGGCCTAAAGTTGAACTGATAACTCAAATTCCTCAGCAACAAAAATGGATCGGATCAATACACATGAAAAAATAAGATAGATAAATGAGGATAACAAAAACAAAAGTTTCCAAGACAACAAATCAGAGAATCAAAATGTTCACTGCTCCAACAGAGAATTGGACACAAAAACAGTATGCTGCGCTCTTAGCCAAGTACCAGAGTAATCCAAACGAGACCTACTAGATTAACAATAAGAGCCGCTAAGACTGATAAAGTTGCAACTGAAACTGAAGTTGCTGAACTTGAAACAGGAGATGGTGCGGGGGACATGCCCCGAGGAGCATGCGATTTTGGGTGCAGACTAATCACTTTAATGACTAAACGCTGCCCTTCTTTACAGTGATCAGGGTCTCCACTGATGAAGTAGATTGGCCCTGCCTTATCCAGGTTGACTAGGGTATTACCGTCGTTGAAGACAGAGATGGCATTGCTGGTGTTGCAGTGATAGTAACCCCATTTATCCACCTCCATAACTGAATCATTCTTGTACTCAAAACCTGTACAAAACAGTCAATAAAAAAAAAAAAACAAAAAAATGAAAAAGAAAAAAAGCCATAAGATAAGAAACAGTTGGATGATTCCTTTTTTTCAAAATCTATTTATTTTGGTAATACTATTAGATAGATTTCTACAATAACTAACAACTTACGGAGAGAATCCCCCACGTGAAACCTTCGTTTTGAGGCCCAATGATTATAGAGTTCGGTTTCATTCACGGCAGGCTGTCGCCAACCTTGAGCATCCCCGACCTTGAATTCCTTGGTAGCCGTGACTGGAGAAATGTTTGAGGCCGCTAGGAGGGCTAAAAATGTGCAGAAGAGACCTAAGAACGTTGCCATGTTTAATTAATCTTATTCTAGTACGTACAGAGAGCCAAAATTAAGGTCAGTATATTATATATATGATTGTGATCGTACTGTGGATATTTCTTGGCAATTGTAACGCATCTCAATAGTTGTTGTTAGATGGGGGGTTGTATTTGTAGGGAGAGAGGGAATTGAAGAGGGAGTTTGAAGAGTTAGGAGTAACGGAGGGTGTTAACGTGGTGAACGTGGTAGTTATTAGCAGTTATGGACCTCTTAATAGTGGTGGAGAACTAGAGGGTCGTGTAAGACCGTTATGCATGCTAGATGGGCTTGACCAAGGTCCACCAGTTATCACCAGGGTCGTACAGTACCAAATTTTGCACCCCAAAAGAAAAATAAAAAAAAATATCAGCTTCTATTTTTTTTTTTTCCCCATTAAGTAGTTCGTTCAGAGTAATAGATTTGAATTCCGTTACCAGCAATCCAAACGAGCTAGGTGTTCTGCAAGTACCACTTTAAGCTTTCATACATGGTCTGAAATGGAGTAACTTATCTTATTTTTAAATGTTTTTTGTACCTAAAAATAAATAAATAAATAAAATACTTAATTAAAGAAATCAATTTCTACTTTTGACAATATAGTCCATCAATAGTCCTTATATCGAAACCGGATTAACTTTAAGAATTTGTTAATGTATTTAACAACAATAAAATATTAAAACAGTTTGTGCTACAATAAGTTTTGGGGAGAGAGACGTGAAAGCCATTTTTACACACACGACACACCTCGAATTCAAGCAGGGGTCCAAAAAAAAAAAAAAATTGGGTGGAATTTCGGTCGGTACTTTTTAGACAATTTTTAACTACATAAGTTTACTATAATTATTTTAAATAAAAAAATGACACTTTTTATGTGAAATGAATTGATGCATCGCGCACAAATTGTCTCCCTCCCTCTAAATTTGCTGCTTCTACTTCTACTACAACTACTTGCTTTTTCTACCCTCCTCCCACTAGGTCTAGCAGCTAGCCTGCCTGCCCTTATTGATGCATAGGCGCTAAACGCAGCTCTCTCTGTGAAATTAGTAACTTGCCCTTGTCTTTTTACTGTGAAAATATGTTCTACTTCATATGAACATTGAAATCGTATATTTATTCGTACAAAATAATGTTTGAATGATAGAGATTTTAATGCCTAAAGTAGATGGGTTGAAGTTAGATAAGTGAGTTTATCTCACATTAGAAATAAAGCAAAAACAAAGGTACTTTATATACAAGCTTCTTCCTTGTATGGAGTAAGCTTGTATAACATAGAAGCTCTCTCTTGCGCACGCCTGCAGGGGGGGTGCAAATCTCGATTCGATTTGAGGTTCGGACCAGTGAACTCGTGTGTGCGCATGTCAAAGAGGATAGACGCATGTCCTCTTTTTTTTTTTTAAGGACAAGTTAGTAATTTTGCCAAAAAAGCTGCGTTTATCGCCCCTTTATTGATATTGATCTCCAAAGTCCCTTACCTACTTGCCTATAGGCAGCGTAGCAAGCCTTGTCTCCCACCTAGTTGAGGTTCCCCTTTTTATATTTAGGCAATTAGCTAGGGATGGGAGGGAAGAATTCCATGGTTTTCGTATGCGGATGTAAGAGGGTTCCAAACGGATCTGATGTCGATGAGCTCCTCATCATGTCTTCCAAAATCCAAGTAAATTCTCTCTCTCCCCCTCGATCTGGGTTTTCCTTTGCTTTCCAATTTCTACATTTCTCTATACGCTATATCCATTCTCCAATTTTTTCTCCAAATCGTCTCCCTCTCTCTGCTCTATGTTTGCTTCTTCTTTCTCTCTTTATTATTATTATGAGACAGATTTAAAACAATTTATCACTTAAAATGAACTTGAGCGGTTGGATATAGTAGACTTAAGCAGTTGAATATTCCAAAAAAAAGAACCGGCCCGTGATTTTTCCAAAAATTTACAAGCCAAGCCCAACGTCCAAAAAGATGAAGTCGACCTAAGGTTAATTAATGGGTGAATTACAGGCCGGTCCCTTTTTAAACATTTGTAATATGAGATTGATTTTAAACAAATTCGAAGCTTAAAACAGAGATTTAATTGGCCAAAACAGCTCAAGAACAAAGAAAAACGGGATGAACTCAAAAATTTTGAATTTGATCAAATTCGTGTTTTATGCATGAAAATTGATATCCAAACATGAGGAAAGACTATATTAACAACATGAAATTATTTATACATCAATTTGAATCTCAAATCTGAAGCAACGATGTTGTTGAGGGTATTTTAGGAAGAAAATTTTTAAAATGTCTTTTAGCGGTTAAAAAAAAAGGCGTACTAGAAAGAAAAAAAGTTTAAGAAAGTGGAACGGCCAGCAATTTCTCCTTAATTAATTCAACATCACCTCAAACGAGAGGCACAATATGAATTGAGTGATTGTGCATGCCACAAGTAATCAAGAATATGACGTTGTTGTGAAGTTTTTTAAACTAAGAAAGTAAAAAAAGGCAAACAATATCTTTATTTTGTGAGAAATCCCTAAATATTCAGTTAACATGAGACGTTTTTCTCTTTCTAGAAAAAAAAGAAAAAAAGGGGGGGAGGGGGGAGAGGAGGGAATGGGGGAGGTCCCAAACATGGAAGGAGTCCATGAAACAAATTCACTTCTCCGTTAACATGTACTCCCTCTTTTTCAAAATAAATATTTTTTTATAGAAACTTGTTGGCCGGTTTCCTTTTCAAAAAGTTTAACCCTTAAAGTCCACTTTTTTTTTTCTTAACCTGAAAACGGCATTTTGATAATTTTCTTTCTAAAATGTCCCTATGTAACATGAACACTCTTTTATTTTAGAGATTCGTTAAAAAAAAAAAACATACACACACACACAAACATAAAAAATATATAGTTACATCAAAGAAACTGAAAACTTGTAAACGATTTCATGTTGTTAATATAGTCTTCCCTCATGTTTGAGGATCAATTTTCATGCCTAGAACACGAATTTGATCAAATTCGAATTTTCTGAGTTCATCCCGTTTTTCTTTGTTCTTGGACTGTTTACTTTAATCAATGATTGCTCATCGTGATGCCTGTGTTGCTCATCGCGATGCCTTGGTTGCTCATCGCGATGCCTTGGAAAATCAAGTCCCCTCTAGCAGTTGAAATTCAATCACAATTTGATCAAATTCGAATTTTCTGAGTTCATCCCGTTTTTCTTTGTTCTTGGGCTGTTTACTTTAATCAATGATTGCTCATCGCAATGCCTGTGTTGCTCATCGCGATGCCTTGGAAAATCAAGTCCCCTCCAGCAGTTGAAATTCAAACGGTACCTTGGTTGCTCATCGCGATGCCTTGGTTACTCATCGCGATGCCTATGTTGCTCATCGCGATATCTTGGTTACTCATCGCGATGCCTGTGTTGCTCATCGCGATACCTTGGTTGCTCATCGCGATGTCTTGGTTACTCATCTCAATGTCAGTGTTGTTCATCGCGATGCCTTTGTTGCTCATCACAATAATTAACCCATGCGATGCCTTGAATTACTCATCACGATGCCTTGTGTTACTTATGCGCGCATGTTTTTCTTTCATTAATTGCATGATCGTCTTTTCGCTTCAAAAATAATTTTTTCCGGTTTTAAAAAAAAGATGACTGGACTGAAGCGATTATAAATGTTTGAAAAGGCACTGGCCCGTAATTCACCCTAATTTTTATTGATGTTACATGGATTTTAAAAAATTATTTGACTCAATTAGTTTCTACATCACAAGTAATTTTCTAGTTGTGCCAAATCAATTGGACATATTCCTTTTTCTATTTCAGAGTTAGAAATATACAAAAAACAACTGGAATACGAAACACTTATTGCGAGACAAACGGAGCAATGCTTACAACAACGGGGGAAAAGAGGAGGGTGAGGGGGTTCGATCCGAATTGCCAAGTGACTAGGGACAAGATAAAACTCAACCATAAATCTCATTCAAGGACTTTATTGGAAACTAAAGTAACAACTTACGGAACGTAAAAAAATGTGTAACGTAGCTATAGGTTACACATAAGAAACATGTGAAAGTTAAACCATGTCTGAGGGCCCCGTAATCACTTCAATAAGATACACAAACACACAAAAATTTAGAGCGGACTGTACCGTGTGGTCATCAAATCCAAGGCCCTTCCATAGTTCCATTGGAGCATCTAATTTTACTGTTCTTTTTTCACTTTTCCTTGTCCATGTCAACATCCACAAGTGACGAGTTACCTGCTCATTGCTGCCCTGCCATGTATGCTCAAGCTCTTTCTTGAGCACTAAAAAAAATTAAATAAAGTCTTTAACTGCTCTGTTCACGTAACTTGGTTCAACAAACCATTGCTCTGCTGCAAATGCTTCTTCAACCTGCGGCCAAAATCAGCTGGTGATACCTGGACCACTTATATCAGCGGAAGTTTTTTTTTCTCCTTTTTGTTTTCTTTTCTTCTTTTGGGGATGGGGAGGGGGAGGGGGAGGGAGAATAAGCACCTGCTACATCCTCCCACCATGCATCATGCTTCTAGACCTCCATGAACAGTTGCTTCCTTCTGGTGCATCATAGTATCTTGGAATTGTGAAAGTCTAGCAGCCCTGATATCTGTTATGCTTGCTGAAAAGGGCTCAAGAGAGCCATGCAACTCAATTAGTGTATACAATTCTTGCTTTGTCATACTTTTCTTCTCAACAAGTTGATCAACAACAGCCTCCATGAGTTTTTGATTTTGCTGCAGGATCTGTATTGAAACAACAATTACGACAATGAAATTTTGACATGGTCACAATTAGTGCAACTGTCACTTAATATTGAATACCTTTTTTGCTCGTTCATAACACATATTTAGGATCTGCAATGCCTCTGTATCAATGTCCTATTTGAAACGTTTCAACATAGATATTAGCGGTGGGCTACCATATCAATACTAAAGAGGAAGTAAAAACTACATTTGCAAAAAATCAGTTATACAGCTACAAGTTGGAAGCAGAAGAAGGAATACATACATCAATTCGATCGATCAACCAGAAGTTGGATAAACCATAATGTTTCTTAGTAAGGCCAGCCAGAACAAAACCTCGTGCACCTGATCTAGCATTTTCCGATGCTTCTGCCCATAATGTACTCAACTGTAATATTTACTTCGTTAGTGACACAGGATATCAAAAGACAGATGCATAGTAGATTCATCACATTGATTACTTGAAAGCATTTGCTTGCTCATCATAATCAGAGGTGGGAACGGAAGGGAGAAGGAAACGTAGAAAATGATTATGTGACCAATATTTGCTTATTGAAACCCCAACAAAATCATAACTTGCCCAATCAAAATTACCGTTTGCATTAAAAGATTCTGTTCAACAACCGTTTCTTAAAGCTTTTTTGAAACCCTATCGCATAATATGTCCACAGACACTAATTAGATTATAATTACAAGATAATATTTTCACTACATCTCCGTTGGGTCAAGAAATAATTATGCACTCTCAAGACTTACCATATTACTTGAAGACCTCTGCAGTACAAACATGAATTTTGCTACTTTTTTTTTGGCTGATATACATGGGCAAGGTATGATTTTTTCTATGTGATAGACGGAGCTCTATTTCTTACTTTTATTTTGGGAACAATTCCGATATTTCGGATCAATTATAAATCAATATGGGGAGGTGAGAGATATTGTTAGTCATAGAATAAACGCAAAGTAGGTAGGATGAAATAGAGAAGTGCATCTGGAGTTTATGTGATTGATGTATACCTGTTAGGGTGAAAGGAAAGTTTTATAGGACAACCATTTAGAGCTCACTACTTTATGGAACCGAATGTTGGACAACTAAGAAAGAACATGTTAACAAGATGAGTGTCGCTGAAATGCGAATGTTAAGATAAATATGTGGAAAAACTAGGAAAGATAGAATTTGTAATGAACAAATTCGTGAGACGGTAAAAGTCGCCTCAATAGCGGATAAAATGAGGGAAAATCACTTAAGATGGTTTGAACACATACAACTAGGCCGCATAGTGCACCTGTCACGAAGTACAAGTGTATCAATGTCAACCAGACTAGAAAGACTAGAAAAGCAGAGGATTCATAGTAATAAAGAAAGATATGAATAAATGTGGCGTGTGTGACAACCTTGCTTTGGACTGAATTAAATGGCGGAGATGGATTTATGTAGCTGACCCCAAGTGATTGGGACTAAGGTTGTAGTTGAGTTGAGTATTTTGGGAACATTGCTCATATAGAGTGTAGGTGTCATTTTAAAAACTACCAAATATAGCAGCATGGAACCAGCTTTTTGACGTAATGTTTGAATCCCCCCTCATCCTAGTGGGCTTATTGTGACAGTATTAAGTCTCAATCCAACAATATATATACATGTAGGGATAACTTTATTTACCTCCCCTAACTTTAATGATTTGTGCACATAGTGCTCCTAATTGTAGGCACTACCCCATAAACATTATAAAGCCTCATTAAATGACTTTAGTACCCTTACTTCAGAAAATTATTTCTTAAACACATAACTTCAATTTCCTCTCTATTTAACAGATCAAATTAATAAACATACGTTCATACATATTATATTTTTTATTTTTCCCCTAAATAAATATCTATAAATACATGTCCAAGAATTTATAACTCCTTTATTATCACATGTAATATATGTCCAAGAATTTATAGAAACAAATAATTTTTGATGTTAAATACTTTTATTTCAAGGCATTTGATTGGTTATAGCAATACTAAATGTAGATGCACGCAAGATATTTTTTTTATCTTATAAGAAACAAAATAACATAATATAATGTATGATATAGATCAATTAAGAATTTGAATGACTTTAAACAACATAGGAGGTTTAGAAGATGGTTGAGTAGAAAAAAAAAAATTATGCTAGTAACATAAAAATTAAATAAACTCATATCTAGTAATCCTTCCATATACATACTCTTTCGTATATTATCTAATTAATTTTTAGATTACCAGCGACACACAATAAATATTTATAGATACTCAAATGTGAAATTATATTCATAAGCTGGATTTATTTAGAAAGATTTCATATAGAAGGGAATTTAAGTCATGTAAAGAGTACTTGTAGTATTAAAAGGGCAGTTTCTATAGTTAATAGAATGTACAACATTTCAGAAAACTCAGGGGAGGTGAATAAAATAATCCCTATACATTTATACAACTCAACTACGCATTTGTCTCAATTACTTGAGCGCCGGGTTCTTAACTGTCTATCGGATAGGTTGACGAAGTAAAATATCACGAGCTTATTCTTTCTTTGCAAGCCTTGTCATCATAGGTACTAATTTTTTGGTTTAGGATGGCTGCACATTATTAAGTTTTTCTTCTAGTTGTTTTGTCAGTCATTTTATGGATCGTGTGCTGCTATCAGCATGAACTTTAAAATATTGAGCCTCCCTAAGTCCATCAACTCCATAATTGCATGCCGATTTCAAGAGGCTTGACAATGAGCAGAAATCCAGCCTCTGGCACCTGCTACAGGATCCACATGCATACAGGGGATCGAGAATCTTGAAGAGAGATTTTAGAAAGCAAATTCAAGTGCATGCTTCTCCAAAGTAATCTAAGAACCACAGATAAAGAGGACTATGGACTTATTTTCATCAAACGATTATTCTGAATGCCCTTACAGTGCATCTTTTACGTTTGCAAGAACCTATTATCTTGTTTGCAGTGCAGCTTCAGACTGATTTACATAAAGTAGTGGCTTACTCCCTCTGTTCCACCCAAAGAGTCCACGTTTGAAAAATCTAATAATTAAAGGATATATAACTAGTATTGGAGTTGGTTATAATTACAAAAATGTTTGAGCATAGTCAAGATGTTTATAGCATATGTGGAGGATAAAATTGAAAGATTTATGGAGATTGTAAGCATAAGTTTTTAAAGTGAACTCTTTAAGTGAAACTTTCCAAAATAGAATAGTGGACTCTTCGCCTAGAACGGAGGGAGTATTATTCTATCATCTGCTTTAGCCACCACAATCTCACTTCAAGCATCCTAAAAGAAATTTGAGTATATATACATATAAAAATCAAAGGTTCCCTTACCTGATCCTCACCGAACCAAATCTCATCAGCTGCTCGTGGTGCAAGTTGAACAGTTATATAATCTAAGAAAGACTGCCGACTGCATGAAATCGACAAGGAAAAAAGATATAAGAGAGATAAAGCAGAACAGCAATAAGTTCAACTTGCATCTACCACCATAAAAAGAATGCACGTCATGTTTGCTTGTTTATCAGATTCCATAGAGATCTCGCTCTTTCAAAAGCATAAGTTCAGATATCATAATTCATTAATTAAAAGGACTTAGAGTTGAATACCATGTGAGCAATCCTTATAAAAATTTCCTAACGTTTGTAGTTGTATGACCAAAGACTTAATCTCTTGATCTGCTTGCAAGTAGCAGAAGCGACAGCTTTTTAAGGACAAAGAGTATTGTATAACTACTCAATTCGACTGTAGGAAAAGTGGAAAACATTCTTGCAAATTATTTTAGCATAAATGCTATCTTGCTCACTACACGGAATTAATGGCTGTCTTCATTATATTTCAACAAAGTTCAGGTAGAAGCACAGTATACAATGGAAAACGAAGTAACACATTACGAAAAATAAATTTCTTACCTGAGCATTCCACTTTTGAATGTTACGGAATCCATTTTTGGACGAACATAACCCAATTCCCTGCCGGCTCTTGGATTTATAGTAATCTGACCAAAGTAGAAGCGCAGTGGTCATGATAGCACAAAACACTGAAAAAAGATAATAACGTACACCTAACCAGAAAAACAACAATTATGGCAGGATAGAAAACTTGGATAATTTTTTGAGCTACAGTTCAATTGCTTGAGGACAGAGCACTCAATCAACATAAATAGCCAAAACAGCAAGAGGAGTGAGAGTGCAGTAAACTTAGGCACAGAGAACCAACATCGAAATCTGAAAAGTAAATCTTTGTTAAACACGGGAAAATGCTTTTGCATTTGAAAATAAAGCTCTTCTGTAAAATAGTAAAGTTTAAACAAGTTATCAATCAGTATATTTCATCAAAATGTATATCAGTTTCCATCATGCCAAGAATTGATATGACCGCCACCGTCATGAAAACATGAAATGCTTATTTGATTGTTAAAGCTAAGGAGATAATATAATGTAAATTGAACATAGACTTTCCCTTGGCTGCATGACAGTAGTCTTGAATCTCCCTACTACAAATGTAATTGTAGGTAATTCTAGAATTTTATGCATCAATTCTTCTTTTGACAAAGTATCTAACATATTTTTTAGGACATATATAAGTCAAAACAAGTGAATGTTCACTTCTCGGGCACGATATCCCATAATATCACGTTCAGGGCTGAGGAGACAGCATGATATGTACAGCATTAAATCTGGGAAAGCTGTAATGTATTAAAAATTACAGATTGTTTCACCACAGGTGTCTGATCTGATTAGACGGTACTACACAAAATCATAATACAATGTCCACATGCCCCAGGAACTTGTTTAGTTGAACCGCTAGCTAAAGTCAATATGGCAATAGAATGTGAATAAGCTCTTGGGTACGTCCATACTCCACAGGAAAAGTGATAGAAATCCACTATATCTTGGAGACCACAAGAGAGAGAGATACACGGCCACCAATAACCACCTTAACTACTAGGCAGATAAGGAGGGGATAAAAATTCCCCATACATTCACTCTCTCAATGAATACTCAAAAACCTAAAAGGCTCTGACCTGTGAACACAATCTGACACAACACCTACATGATAACACGAAATTTGTCAAAAGAGTACAAACAACACTTTATGGACTCGTCAATATATGAGCCATATATACACAATTATATTTGTGTATGTATGACTTCCATTTGATGTCAAGAATCAAACAACTCTTCAAGATTGAAGACATGTCCAACATTCGTCAAGGCATCATTCATTTAAGTTAAGTTGGAACTTTAAAACCATCCTCATTAAAGAAAATAAAAGGCACTAATCTGTGAACACAATCTGACACAACACCCACATGCTAACATGAAATTTGTCAAAAGAGTACAAAACAAGACTTTATGGACTCGTCAATATATAATCCATATATACATTTATATACACAATTATATTTGTGTATGAATGACTTCCATTTGACGTCAAGAATAAAACAGCTCTTCAAGATTGAAGACATGTCCAACATTCATCAAGGCATCATTCATTTAAGTTAAGTTGGAACTTTTAAACCATCCTCATTAAAGAAAATAAATGCATTTCAGACCTTTTGTGTTTACACACGAGTCATGATATGACACTCCGGAGCATATTTGATTAGTGTCCTAGAGTCTGAGGAGAGGGCGAGTGACAGTGTCTGACATGAGGACCTTCGATGAGCGTATGTGCTTCATAGTCAATACACTCTCACCAAATCTCGCTACAAACTCGGCCAATCACCCCAGTAATCTGCGTTCCATAAACCAGAGCATCAAAGGCAGGTCCAACTGTCTATTTTAGCATTCCTCTTAAAGTGTCTTGTTTCAAACCAAGCTTACAAATCTTATGAGTTCCCAAATTTTTCTTTATTACTTTAAGGGTCACGAGCACTTATTTATAACAAGTGAAAATGGCACATGGTACGTGTGTGCTTTATTGTTTTAAATACAAATAATTTAATATATGAAACAGATCTAATTTGATTAATTATTTTAGAGATAACTAAATAATAATAATAATAATAATAATAATAATAATAATCATCCTACATAAGCACATTCTTAAGGTAGTTGAAATCTTTTGCAGAGGATTTATAAATGTTAACAGTGCTTGAGACTAAGAGTTCTACCTTAAAAGTCCCAGTGATTAATTATAGGGTAATTGGCAGAACTCTACAACAGCCAGCAAAAAGAATGCTTTGATTGTATTTAAATTTCAAATGTCAAGGCTGGCAGACATTAAGAAGCACTAAGATGCAGGACACAAAAGTGAAGATTTCCTGTACAGGTCGAAATGACAGCATGAAAGTCCAAACTTAAGTTTTCCAAAGGACAGTATACTATTCAACTAACAGAGCAACAGAATAGGTATTTAGCAAACAAGGAAAAAAGGATAAACGCCTCTGTAGCTAAACAGGTAAAAAATCACATATGTCATGGTTATAATAAAACATGCAGTCAAAGTTTAAGAACATACGAACTCAATATTCTTAAAATCGCGGAAGTTCACAGCAACAACAGCTGTTGATCCTTCATTAATAGCTATTCGCTTCCACATCTCAAGGCTACGGTCCTTCTTCTCAAGCATCCCTCTTTCTTCTATTTGTGCAGCTTGTATTAAGTCATCAGTGGTGATCTGCGGGAATGATTGTAACTTTAATAGTGTCCAAATGCAGGTTATTATGCAAGACATATATCGACATACTTAGTAGCCTTGGCTGTTCAGATATAATTATTTACCCAAAGAATGAACAAATTTCAACTTCCTAGCAACATCTTGGGATGAATACTATTGAACTACACAATCTTTGATGAGGTCACACACACACACACACACACACACACACATATATATATACATATATATATATATATATATATATATATATATATAAGTGAACACAAACCCAAGCTCATGCCCACACACACAAGCACCATATATCATTCCAAAACGAGAAACACCAGTCACACACATAACTCTCATAAGGGGAAACTTTGCAAATACAGTAAATCAAGAACGAGAATGCCAAAAATGCAAATTAATACATAATGAAGACTATCAAGGATATGTCTCCAACATGATTTGCACATTCATGCTGCTAGGCCCTTTTTCCTTACTGGAGGCTACTTTCCCTGCTTCAGTTAGTTATCTTTTTTGATGAATGTCCCCCAGAACTTAACCTTTTCACGCAGAGGAAGATTAGGAAACTTAATATTTTATGTACTTCTCCCAAAGGCCATAATGGTCATGTTGCTCAAAATCAAAGATATGTCTCTGACATGATCTTGCACACATGATGTATATTTCATGTCTAACTTTCACATTCACAACGCGAGGCCCTACTTTTCCATTGGTGGCATTTTCCCAACTTCAGTTAAAAACCATAATAATCTCTCTTAAGAGGAGAAGGCAGATGTAATGCTTCTGGCCATGTCATAAGCACATATTGTACAAAAACTTCTTTTTTATAAATAATATTCAGAAGTAAGCTAAAGTAGTTATAAGCACAAAAGAATAATTACTAAATACAGCATTATTCTCAATATCTTATGCAAAAGTTCTCCATTCACTTCCGGGAACTTCTAGTGAGAATCATTAGTATAGACAAAAGGCACCTAACAATAATGACCTATTGATAAGGCTCTATGACCATTTCTTCAATCCTCCCCGATGAATCTCTGTCCTCTCAGAATTAATTCCATCAGTTTCCCAAGCATAAAACAAGGTTTTGGAAAGCATACTTTTCTGGTTACGCAGTCTAAATTTTGGCTTTTAATACGGGCCTCTCTAAAGATAAAGTAATCATAAGCACAAAAGAATAATCCTTGAATGCAGTATTATTCTTATCAAAGTTATCTATATACTTCCAGGAACTTCAAGTCAGTATCATTATTATAGAGAAAGGGCACCTAACAAATGCTGACATATTGATTTGGCTCTGTGACCCTTTCTTCAATCCCTCCCGAGGTAGCTACGTCCTTTTCAGAACTAATTCCATCATTTTTACAAGCACAAAGCATAGTTTTGGATACTAATCTTTATTCTGGTGACTCCATCTGAATTTTGGCTTTAATGTTGACCTCTAAATATTTACAAAATTAAATATATTGTTTAAATAAACATAATGGATTCATGGCACTCGGTTTGCTAATGCTTTAAAGAATACTTACTCTAGCCTTAATACTTTCAGCCAAGATAAGCCTCCCAAGCTCTTATATACTGAGCCTGCATTCAAGCTTGAACAGGATCCTCAGCTCACTTCAAGCATTCGTCCGATATTGACCACCTACCAAATTGGCCAGGCTATGCGCAAGGACGGGATACTCCCAAAAGCTCAGAATGGCATTCCCAGATTCAAATCATAAGATAGAAATACCATACTTTACTGTTTTATGTATTTACTAAATTGCCTAGTGTTATAATCATGTAGAGTTTACTGTTTACCCAAGGACTGTGAAGAAGGAACTATGAATTCCAACATTTGAAATTACCTCAGTTCTTTTCTCACGCAGCATGTTAATTGCGGCAACCTCAAATAAGTTGGCTAGCTCTGCACCTACCATACCAGATGTCACACCGGCAACAGCCATATAGTCCACATCCTCTGCCATCGGTTTCTTACGAGCGTGTACCTATTATCAGGAATACGAGAAACGAATAAACACCGAAAGAGGAACAACTAATTACAAGAGATATCACACATCAGAGGACTCGTGCATTAAAGCAAACCTTCAGAATTTCAGCACGACCTATTACGCCTGGTTTCGGTATGAATATCTTTCGGTCAAAACGACCAGGTCTAACAAGTGCAGGATCTAGAATTTCTGGTCTATTTGTGGAAGCAATAGTGATCACTTCCCCTCTTCCTTCAAACCCATCCAAACATACAAGGAGCTGGAGAGGATTGACAATAATAATTTAGTGCACACTAAAATTAATCAGCTAAAGCAAAATTGAAATTCAGTTTTGCCATATACACTGTCCAACCTGATTTAGAGTAGCATCACGTTCTTGTCCACCAGAACCCTTAATTAGACCACGTTCTCTTCCGACAGCATCCAATTCATCAATGAAGACAACAGACGGAGCCTAATGAACCAGCAAGAAACTTCTCATATTAGAAACAAGAAAATCAAGTTAAAAACAAAGCTCTTAGATCTGAGAAAGGTATAAGCGGGATAAAGAAAGCCATGAGATGAGATGCTGCGATAAAAGAATTAGAATTAATATTTTATGGTGACATGACAGAATGAAATGAAAGCATGATAAGTGAACTACAGCTGCTAAAATGAAGTCACGGAAAAATGCTCACCATTTCTCTTGCTTGTTGGTAGAGTGCTCGGACACGAGAAGCACCAACACCAACATATATTTCCACGAATTGAGAGGCAGAAATAGAAAAAAAGTTCACACCTGCCTCACCAGCAACAGCTTTTGCTAACAAAGTCTTCCCCACCCCAGGGGGACCACAGAGAAGTACGCCACCTGCAAGTAACATATCATGGAACAGGTAATCAAAAGAATATAGAGACAAAATCTAGGCAGCGAGAAAACAAGATTGAAGATAGGGTGGAGTATGGAGTACCTAACAAAATATTCAATACTCCCTCCGTCCCAAAAAAAATAGTCCTTTACTCTTTGGTTTGTCCCAAAAAAATAGTCTCATTTCTAAAAAATATAAAATGTAATTTTTTGAAGTTACAAGCAAGTAAAGCAACAATCTTAAAAAGTTTGACTTGTCAAATCGGACTTTTTTTTTGAGAGGGGGGGAGTATAACACAACTTCAATATGACTCACTTTAAAGGACATTCATGAATTTGCAATGGAAATGGGAAGGAAGCTTTTGTGTGGAGAACGTAACGGATGGTAAGACGCTTCACCTACAGCCAATTGATCAGTGGGTTTGAGTCACCAAGGGAGTGAATGGGGAACCACAACTGATTCTCTTTAAAAATTAATAATAATAATAATAAAGAAAAAATTTTACGTGGAATCCTTCTATCAGATTTTGGTTATGTGTGGAGGGCGTGTTTATTCTTGGACTACTGTCACTAAATCGCTTCCTTTGTTACGCATCATGGAATTTCTTTGACAACTCAACTTAGCCTTCAGCCCAACTACTTAGGGTCGAGTACATGAATCTTTTTTTCACCTTTTTGCCTTATCCAAAGCAAGATTTTCTGTTAAGCTATACTCAATCATACTTACCTCTCCATTCCGCCAAAAAATAATCACACTTCCTAACCTATGCGCTAATTGGTCTACGTGTTTAAATCTCCGCATTCTCTCATTTTATCTCTTATTAGAGCTACGTCTTACAAATGCGTTCATTTAAGTTTTTTCTTCTCTAGTTTTACCACACATCCATCTTAGCATTAGCATCACTTGAGTGGATAAGAATAGTTTTTAGATGGGAGGTTGCTTTGCTTGTATACATTGAGCACGGGTTGCATCGGAAATGTTTGGAGTCATATTCTTCAAGGAACTCAGACATAAAATGAGAAGACACATGACATGTGCTACCTCGCCTAAGAACAAAAGAAAAAAAAAACATTGTACAGTTAAACAATTATTCACAAGCAGGTGGAGAACAGAGGAGTGCTGGACAGACTATAAATTTCATTCTTTTCTATTCCTTTTTCAATTGGGGAGATCACAAACGTAAGAATGTTAGTCAAAAAGTACACGTCTTAACAGATGATTAACTAAAATTTAACGAATTGTTTCAATTTAAAACGACTGCAAGGTGAACACAGAGATGAAAGCAGACCAGTCTGTGGGAACTGAGCAACAGATGACAAATAAAACTAACTATACACCACTGCACAACATCCTGTTCCCCAAATAGGGTTTAGTGGGGGGAAAAAAAAGAACGTGGGGCTAAGCCTTTTAGTTAGGTTGAATATATCGCAAATCCTAGTCTTTTATGGATATCTTTTAAAGGGTTCCTAGGATGATGCTATATATAATCGTGTTCTTACGGTATAAAAGGCAGTCTCAGAGGTCAGTACTAACTCTGGAAAAGTAGGAATTCACATAGGTACTGTCATGTGCTTGTATCCCCCATTATTAACATAAAGGGAAACAATGCTCATACAGTAAACTGCTTACATTTCTTGGCATTGCCTCCTTTTTCTTCTTTGAAAGGAAGATTACTGAAAGGAGGACACATGCGCTGCCTCCAACATCACTAATCCTTCTTCAAAAGTAAGTGTGCAACCTCATTCAGGAGTTTTAAGTATAATAGAATCTTTCGCGAGGGAAGTCAAGAGGCTTAACAAGTAGAGAGGCATAGGATTCCGAGACTACCCACCAATGTGATATGAAAGGCAATAAAAAGTACTAATGATCCACCAACACTCATACCAAAGCAAAATTGATCAATGTAATCAAACTTGCAAAGCAAGTTCCATTCTAGAACCTGGTTTATTACGGATGATACTAAATATTGTCCAGTGCCTGCAAAGCACGAGGACCAACGCAGCTGGAGCAAATTGTACTTAGCCAACATTAATGGTTATATCTTACTTTTTTCAGTAAAAAAAATAAGAATAAAAATAACCACAAATTTGGAAACATTATTCATACGAGTAATTTGTCATTACAGCATTTCCCGCCAAAATAGCAAATAATGTGATTGAAACAAAAAATCTAGGATTAAGGGCAGAAAGCAGAAAGCAGACAACAAAAACTAAAATTTCAATTGAAGGTACACAAGGTAAATTGAAAGCATCTCATAAAGGAGCAGAGAATTCCAACCTGGTATTTTGATTCCTCTCCTGCGGTACATTTCCCCATGGGTGAAGAACTTCACAATCTCCTCAAGCTCATACCGTATTTTCCCAAGCCCTGCAACATCTGAGAACTTCACGTCCATAATTCCTTCAAAGTACTGAGGAACTCCCTTATTTCGTGACAGACGTACACGAGCCCCAGACTTCATAAATTGCTTTGCCTTCTTCATGTGATCATTCTCCTCACGTTCTCCTCCCTCCTGCTCTCCTTCCTCCCTAATGTCTTCATCCCCAGTCGCCAACATTTCCTGCTCTATCACCCTCATTTTCCTTCTCTCCTCTGCATCAGCTCTCTCAATCTTAACTCTATCATCGTAATCCTTTTTCTGTTTCTTATAACTTACAACAACCGTTTGATAAAATATGTAAAAAAAGACAATCCCTAGAAGCGTGGTGAAAGTTTGGTCACGAGCTAAGCCTCCCCAAAAAGCCGCCATGGCTTTATTTCTCCGACGTGCTCGGTTCCACGACTCCCGGGCATTAATCTTCCATAATTCCTTCTTTCTTTTCCTCTCCTCCAGCCTCTTTTGCACTCTCTGCGCTCTCGCTGCCTTCTCCACCAATTCCTTCTCTTTCTTCAGCCTCCAAACTTCATTAGTTCTACTCTTGTTTAACTCTTCCCTTATCCTCTGTAACTCCAATACTTTCTTCGACTGAGGCTTTCGCTCCACACGTACTGTATTCGGCTCCACACGTACTTTATCTGCACCAATCAATTTGTCGAAGAACACCCCTAAAAAAGGACGTGGGAGCTCTGGTTTTTCCAATGGTGGAGTATAAGCATTGACACAAACAGAATCAACGTTTAGTTCATCCCACAATTCCCAAAACTGCTTATCACTAGCATTTGTGGGCACCACAACTCTAAAAACCTTTGAATCCTCCAAAACAGCTAAAACCACCTCTGACTGTTGCTTTAAACAGGCACCAGGGTGTTTAATAATATGTTTAAGCTTTCCTTCTCGCTTCAAATTCAAAATATCGGTGTAAGGCAACCGATTTGTCACTACAGGAAGCTGTTGTGACCATGTTTTCAAATCTTCGGGTGTCAAAGCCTCTACTTGTTTGGCAGGACGCTTCTTTTTGGAAACTTTTGCAGCTAGGGAAGGCTGCGGTAGCGAGGCTGAAACTACTGTTAGTGTTACGGATATTTTGAGAATATCTAATATGCTTTTCTTAGAATTTGATTCTTCTTCGGCTTCTGAGCTATCTAGTTGACAATTAATTGGTAAAGTCACGTGAACGGAGGGTCTAATTCTTCGAAATTTTGGTTGAAATGAAAGAGAGGGTAAGAACGAAGAACTAAGAATGCAATGACAAGCCATGGAAACTGAATTGTAATTTAAGAGAGGGAGAGTTAAAGAGATTATACGTTACTGGAATGACGAAGGGAGTTGTACTTGCGGTGTAAGGACATTGTGCAGTAACCGCCGGTGCAACGGTAACTGAGTTTGAGCGTTCTACCGGATTAGGGTTTCAAATTTCCTCATCCTCAATTTCTAGTCAGCTATGCCAGCAGAAAGAAATTGGAGACAAGTGTGACAAGTTCAGTGAAGGCTGAAATTACGAAGCCAGGCACGTAATCTGTTTTGTAAAATGTAAACACAAGCGCGCTAAATGACGCACCCAATTGTGCTAAGCGTCTTATTTTTTTTAATGAATGAATTTTTGTAAAATATAATGAAAATACCCTTAATTAGTATCTATTATACAATACATGTTGACTCTCACGTGTGAAACTGTGAGAGACAACTATTGCCTAGAATTTTTCCATCTATTAAAATCCAACGGTTAAGATTAAATATGATCTTTCACATGTGCGACAGCCGTTATTCCCACAGGCGACTTCTAATGGCAGATCACGGCAGATTTCACATGTGCGACAGCCGTTATTCCCACAGGCGACTTCTTCGTTCTCTCCCACCGAAACACCTTCTCCAACTCGAACTCCTTCACCAAAACCCTCACCTCGCTCATTGGATCTCTCTCTCTCTCTCTCGCTCATCGCTCAAACCATCCATGGCAAATCACGGCAGATCGCAGACCATCCATCTCAATCGCTCAAACCATCCATCCACGGCAGATCACTCAATCGCAAACCATCGATCTCAATCGCTCAAACCATCCACGGCAGAATCGCTCAATCGCTCACGGTCTCCTTCCCCCAACTGGAATCATTTCATCTCCGATTTTCCCAAACAGCTCCACGGCTACACCCTCTGTCTCTCCCCAAACTGTAATTTGCTCAATCGCTCACGCACTCCTTCCCCCAACTGGAATCATTTCATCTCCGATTTTCCCAAACAGCTCCACGGCTACACCCTCCTTCGACAACTCTTCTCTTTCTGTCTCTCCCCAAACTGTAAGTGATCAATTTCTTTCTCTCTATCTCTCCTCCATTGTCATGTTTGTGGATATTTATTCCCAGTTTATTTGTGATATAATGCCTAAATTTTTTTTTAGTATGTCATGTTTGTGGATATTTATTCCCAGTTTATTTGTATTCCCAGTTTATTTCCTTGCTCATAATTTTCTCCTCAGAGAAATGCAAACATAGGGGATTTTTCTTGAATGCCAGCAAATTTTTTTTGTCACCCCAACCCCACTTCTTATAGACTTCAATTATTTTTTCTTTTGCAAGTCGCTCATCCCAATGGTGACAACAAGAGCATAGACAAACAAGTATACCAAAGGCTTAGAACCCATTTCGATGAGCTCATTTGCAATCTTACAGAACTTTGCCTTCTTTTCACTCACAACTCTGGGATATCTGAGACCAAGAATGAAATTATGCTTCGGTCGCTCCAATATCATTTAAGAAAACAGTATTGGGTTTGGTATTCTTTACTTTATACTGACCAAAAATTCATGGCGAACGCAAAATAACAGCAAACTTTTGCGTCTGGGGGAACTACACTTCGCAGGAATTCATAGTTGGGGATAGTTTGGTTGTTTAAGCTTACACGTCAAAGCTTTTGGATTACTAGAAATGAACTTGGCAAGTTTGGTGCCTGAAATCCCAATAGAATGGTAGAATTGGAGTTTGGGAAGTAAATTTCTTTTCGGTTCAAAATGAAGCAATGTTGGGTATTTTCTAATGAGCTTTGTAATGTGACTGTTTTCAAATCCGTACTCTCTAAGGAGGGCTAGAACAAAGTCTGGATTCTCTTGGGTTCTTAAGTGCACCTTTTTCAACGCAGCAGTAGTTGTTTCGGTGATAAACCGCAAGAATTTATGAGGTATGCTATCGTAAACGTTCATTTGGCTTATCTTTTGTTGTGGATGATCTAAGTGCACTTTGAAGGAATAGCAGCTGAGGAATGATCGGAGATGAGATAAAGAAGGCGAAGGTTGGGACACTCCTGAAAATGGTGATGAGGTTGAAGGTACGTGAAATTCTAATTACTATTAGTTTTACACCTTTGTATCAAATTTATAATTTAATTTTTAGTATTATTTTGTTAAATTTGTGATTTGAATGTTTTTGCAATTCATTTTATTTAGGGAAGAATTTACATTAAGTGATGACCGAAACAACCTCCATTTATAAAGCAAGAAGAACACGATATTCGCCTCTCTTGATTTTATAGTTGAACTTAATAGGCTTCGTAATGCGAATAATACTAACCTGTCTCTGTTTCTCTTTTTCTTTTTCTTGCCTCAACATATTGTATTCTTCCATCAGTGCGAGAAGTGGTACCTATGACGCGAAGCAATCATTTCCATGTAAGTATGACTATGGTTAATCATTGAAAAATATAGTTGAATGACAACTTAGGGAGAATCATATGAAACAAATGACAATTTGTACAAAACACAAACAAATTAATCCTGTGATGTTTACTTATTTAGGTAGGAGTCCACTCTTTAGTAGTTTGTCATTTAGTATATTTGTCATAAAATTGTGTCATCCTATTAAGATCAAAAATCTGTTTAAATTGCTATCTAAAAATGGAGCATGAGAAAATCTTATTAGGAAGCCGTATTATTTGTATTTGAACCCTTTGGCATGGAAATTAACATTTGATTGAGGCGGGTATTTTTCTTTTCGCATTTTGCAACTAATTCATGTTTTCATCCTTTTTGCAGTATTCTTTGCTTCTAGGGGTAATGCTGTGCACACCCCAATTCCCAGTGCACCAGGTACTGTACAGTCAGTTTTTGTTGCAAATGATTTAGTGGAGAGATTGACTTATATATAACTTCAGGCTTGCATAGCTAATCTGATGATAAATGTGTGACATTTTTAAATTTGGTTGGTACTATGATGAATTGTGGAGACAGCAGGTGATAAATGTGCAATTGACTTAAGCTATTGACTATTATATTGGATGAGATATTTGGGTGGATCCGAGTTTTGTAGAAGAAGCGGTAAGTTTTTTTTATATTTAAATTAATTAACTCTTATGCATAAAATATTGTTCAATGAATGTGTCTTATATCTTCTTTGTCTCACGTGTAGGTGGAAGTAATGGAAAATGTATTGCATCTCGCGTTGCTAAAGCAGACATTGTTGTGAAGCAAGAGCCTCCGGAAGAAGATTACGTTTGTGTTATTGAGAAAAAAATAAAATATTGTTACTTTAATTTTTTTTATTATAATATTTTATTATTGGTTTTGTTATGAAATAAATGATTTATAATTTATTATTATTTTATTATTTGTGTCATTTAGTCTTACTCACCTATTACAAAATTTTGAGCATATGTTAATCTCGAATATACAATAATCTAATTTCTACTGTTACCGTGCCATAGGCACGGGCACAAAATCTAGTTATAGTATATAATTAAGATTGGAGTTCATATTAATGGTATTGATAAATAAATATATTGGTACAGTTTGAATAAATTTAACGGAAGATATATTGTTTAATGAACTGTTTATTTACACAAACAAGCATTTATTATTAATTATAATTAAGATTAGAGTTCATATTAATATTAATGACTATTTTACGATATATTTTTTTATTTATTTCATTTAATTAAAGATTTTTTTTACTGAAAAATAGAGCCGGCCCGGCCCTATAGGATATAGCCGGCTCGGCTATATAACAAAATGCCGGTCCGGCCATTTGTTATATAGCCGGCCCGGCTATATCCAATAGTGCCGACCCGGCTCTCTCCCAAATATCAATTTTATTTTTAAAAAAAATAAAATTGTCTTGCCCCTATTCTTTTTTTTTTTTGGCTAAATTTTTTATGTTATATTATTTGTATTCAAAATACAAATGATACCTCTTTAAAAAAAAAATACAAATAATACTACACACTTTAATTCAATACATGTCTAAAATAAAATTGTATTGGCCCTATTTCTTTTTTTTTTGCTAAACTTTTTATGTTATATTATTTGTATTCAAAATACAAATGATACCTCTTTAAAAAGAAAAAAAATGGCAAAAAAAAAAATACAAATGATACTACACTGTTTAAAAAAATACAAATGACAATTACAAATTAACGATGTTTAAAAAAAAAAAAAGGCCAATTACAAATAACAATGTTAAAAAAAAAAAAAAAGGCCAGTCCGTCATTTTAAAAAAGAGCCGGCCCGGCTTTATTAAATAATGCCAGGTCCGGCATTATTTAATAGAGCCGGCCCGACTCTTTTTTAAAATGACGGACCGGCTATAGAAGTATGGGAGATTAGTGTAAATTTTGTAAATAGAATGAAGGGCATTTTAGTAAAAATACATTAAGTGGGTGCGACGCTTAGCACAATTGGATGCGTCGTTTAGCATCCCTCTTATTTTATATCACTAGTTATAGAGCCCGTGCAATGCACGGGGTCAATTTAACTTTTGTGTTCAATTGATACATTTTAAAAATATTTTTGAAAAAAATTATCATTATTGTATATAGAAGTTTGTTGACTTCATGTCTGACAAAAGTTAAGTGTTGTCAATATATGCAAATTGGTAGTTGTTTATTATAATATTTTTGTTTCAAAATAAATATTTTTTATTGGTGGTCAGTAGATATAATTTTGTTTCTATACATTTTTTTTAATTTTCTTAGTACCCTTTAATGATATCATATTATTGGTTTTTTTATCTCTTTTTTTTATCTTGCACTTAGTAAAGATATTATAGACAAATATTTGAAAAAATTTACAAAATTAAAAATAAAATATTTACTTTGGGACATATTGAAGAAATATAACAATTTTCTGAACAAATGAGAATTGTTTAAGAATTGTAATTATATTTTTTGAAATAATTTTTGGAGATCATTCAATAATTAAAAAATGTTTAATTGGACACTATATATATTTACATATTTTTTATACACTATCAGTTTGAAAAAGAAATTTACACAAATATCAATAAAACATAAGCATCAATTTTGAATAAATAATTTAAAATTTTTGTTAATATGGATCACATATTATATACATTATTTTAGAACGTTTTAAATAAGAATATGAGACTCAATTTGACATGGAGTGAATATCATATATAAAAATAAAATCTAGTTGGTTTATATTATAAAATAATTTATAGAATAATATAATATGTTTTAAAAATATTTACATATAATATAATTGGTTGAGTTGGTTTAAGGTGTATAATCATATTTAAAAGGGTGTGGGTTCAAATCTCATTAATAACATTATTTTAAGTCCTTCTCCTATTAGTATTACCTAATAGTAATACATATTGTAAAACCTATTATTATTAGGTATTGTTATTAGCTAATGACTTAGAAATGAAAAGTCATTTCACTCTAAAGGTCATGCTTACTTGGAGGCTTGAGAATCAAAAGAACCAAAAGTTGGATGAGGTGGCACACTTAGAGGCATCCTCACCAACTTTAAATATATATATATATAGATTTATTTAGTTAATTAATGTGTATTATTTACCTTATAAATATTTAACTTGGTTAGGGGTATAATGACAAAGTAAGTAATTAATCTGCATTGAACTTGTAAGTGTAACAAAAATCTTGAGATGGCTAAAAAAGGAAAGTAGGTCAATATAAATGATAAAGAGAGAGTACAATTATACCCTTGATCGTTATATGTTATTACCAATTAACCTATATTTATTATATAATTTTTTACTTCATTCGAGAGGACATACTTGTATACCATTTCCTTTTACGATTAAGTAATCTTAAATGAGTGAACAATTTTAAGGTTTTAAAAGTTAATATAATTAAATTTTAAGCAGTTCCTTAATCCTAAATGAGTGAACAATTTAAGGTTTTAAAAAAATATATTATAACTGAATTTTAAGCATTTACTAACGTAAAGCATCTATATATCACTTCAAACATACTCAGAGATAATGATTGATAAAAGTGAATTTAATAAATTCAAAAGAAGAGCAAAAAGAAATATAGTAATACTCAAAGAAATTACGACTCTTTAGTCTTTACTTGGAAGGACGATAGCCACGGTGTGTTGTCAATATTAGGAGGTGATTTTGCACTTTGGATTGGTCTTCCAATTTAGTACTACATTCGTTTCACTCAAAGAGTCCATATTTAAAAATTTTAATAATCAAGAAATTTATAAACAATATTAGAATTGATTATAATTATAAAAATATTTAAGTATAATTAATATGTTTATACCACATATGGGGGGTAAAATTATAAAATTATGATGATTGTATCATAATTTTTGAAAGTGAACACTTTATGTGCAACATTTCAAAATAGAATACTTTACTTTTTGTCTGGATTGGAGGGAGTATATATATATATATATATATATATATATGTTTTGAAAAAATAAAAACCTAACCAACCCAGGATATATAATAGGAGTATAATAAACTAGAAATACAATACTTAAGATTAAATTTAAATATATTAATAGTCATTAAAAGAAAGGATAGGAAAATAAAACTTACAAATTGAATACACTAGCGATTCTATCTTTAAACTTCAAAAATATACACTTTAAAATTTTACAAAGGGAATTATTGCTTAACACATGAGAAAGAAAGAGAAAGAAATTCTTCTGAAGTGTGTCCTTTCCTATTACCTCATTTATAGACCTTCTTCACGGACTTCAAACTCTTTTAAGTTTGGAAATAATTTTCTCTCTTTTCACCTCGGTCATTATTATGGCTAGAATATATTTTTTAGAAAAGACAAAATACTTTTTTTTTTCTTTATTCCTCCACTTTAAGTTGTCCGCCATCCTTTCTTTTGAGAAAATAGCTATTTTGACCACTTTTGATTCATATATATATATATATATATATATATATATATATATATATATTGGGGAATATTCAATAGTTACTCGATCTCTCTAACCATTAATGGTTACTCTTATATCAACTATTAGATAAAAAAATCAAAGGTTGTAATTAATTGCATTAAATGACTCATCTACTTACATTAATTGCATTTTAAAATTAACCATTAAATTTTAGTCTTTGATTTTTATCTAATGAATAATAACCAAAGAGATGGAGTAACCATATATATATATATGCTGAAAACAAGAGTTAGAAGGTGTTTGGGGTTACTCTTTTAAAGGTTAATTTACTCTCTTCATTGTCGTGTATCTCAAGTCCTTTGAGATTGTGAAGACTGAATTGAAGGGGACTAAAACATTGAGTGATGAGTCCACTATATAGGAAGAGTACGTAGTCCCATTACCAAAGATAATTAAAAAAGCATTCATATTTCATAGTACAGATACATGACACATTAAACATACATAAAGCTCCATCTGCTGGGAAATAATTAACACATTAGGGTTGATCAGTACTTGCGGAAAGCCAAACTACTTCCAGAACAACCGAGGCCGCAAGCAAAAAGCAGCTGAAGAACGTGAAGCCGATTGAGACAGCAATGCGATTGCAAAAACCTTGTAAAGGCTTGCAGAAATTCGGTAGAGATGAGTGTCTTATCCCTGTTCGGTTCAGGTTGGTTACACCAGATGCAGCTGATCCCACACTCATCATCGCATACGCAAATACCTGCGCGCAAAATTAAGATAAAACACCCTAGTCAGGGATGTAAGGTAAATATTCTTCAACCCTTTAGATATTTTTCATAAACTGGAGGCCTTTTTTATCAAATGATCACAGAAAAAACTTAAGGAAAAAGTACGTAGGTGATACGGAGTTAGAGTTATTCTACGAAATAGTGGAGTATAAAACTTTGTGTACTTGTGTCAAATATATTCATGTTCAAGGAACAAACAAATTAAAATCCAAAGTAGGCTGCTACTTAATTGCATCATTTCACCATCTTAATGCATTCTCGTTGTTTTCTCACCACCCCCAAACAACAAACATTAGAGCTGATGTGGTTCTATTTTTAGGCATTTGTACCAAAGCTAGCTAGTTATGATCCATTTTAGAATGTAGAGCTAACAAATCATGTAAAAAAGCACGATGACAGAAAACAAGCCAATACAAATTTGAGAGTTGTTGTAATTGCTCGAGTGAATCCATATAAGAACTCTAAAGAAAGATGCTCGGTATCTATCAGATCATATCATATCATACCTGATCTCCAGCAAAAATCAGCCATGCGTGATTCCTGGAAGAAATAACTGGAGTCTTCCTAAGCAGCCTTGATGCAGTTATTAGCAATTGAAGAAGAGAGTGAACTGCAACCGCTGCCGAAACTCCAACCAGATACCTGCTGATCATGAACATTATCACATACTCGACTACTTTAATTTTCCAAATAGGTATCAATCAGTTTTTTCCCTTCATTCATATTTTACCTAGTGAAATTAGCTCACAGATTTTTCTAGTATGATAAGGAAACAATGTGCAAGTCTTCTTTTCTTAGTATATGATATTGAATTGAACAAGTATTTATGCCACTCGAGTAAATAAGGCTCCGTTTATTTCAAGAAAAATAACTTTCGAAAAATGATTTCTGAAAAATAGCTTCTGGAAAATGAAAAGTTTTTAGTAAACACATGAAAAATAATTTCTGAAAAATAGCTTCTGGTAAAATCTTTTGAAAATATGTCGAAAAACTTTTCGGATGTTTGACAAACACATGAAAAATGTTACGAAAAATATATTATGAATACATAGACAAAGTTATACTTCCTCCGTTAGTGTCCCCTATTAAATTAATATACAATGATTTTACAGAAAGTGTTTTAGCTTTAAATAATTTTTCTTTAATAACCCCAATTTATTAGTAGTGGTGTCATATCAATAGGATCGATCTACTTTTCAATCTCACAAATAAGAATGACATAATTGATAATTGACTTGAAAAACATTTCAAGAAAATAAAAGAGACAATTGTTGTGGGACGTTCAAAAATGAAAAATTGACACTTATTTTAAGACTGAGGAAATGCTTATTAAAATTGAGTAGTGCAAAGGTGATATGCTCCAATTCTCAAACATTATATCAAAACTTTCATGTACTCTTCAACCAAAGATTTTATTCCATGTAATATTATATTTACCTATGATTAAAATATTAAGAAAATAACTTAAATTTTTAAATCAACTAACTAAAAACTTTCAAAGAATATATATATATATATATATATATATATATATATATATAGACACACACACACACACACAAACATTATATCAAAACTTTCACGTACTCTTTAACCAAAGATTTTATTCCATGTAATATTATATTTACAAATTAAAATATTATGAAAATAACTTAAATTTTTAAATCAACTAACTAAAGACTTTCAAAAAACATATATATGTAAATATATATAACGGGTTCACTTTATCTTAGTATTTCTAATTGAAATATCAAGTTGAAATATTTTTCAGAATTCAACTACTTGAATATGTTATATTATTGTTACTTTTCTGTCTCAAAATGAATATTTACTTTTATTCGTGACAAGGCCGGCCCTGTGAAATTCGGGTCCGAAGGCCGGTAATGTCAGACTGGACCCTTCCAGTTTGTAGCATTTTTTTATTTATTTTAAAAAATAAACATAAAAGATAATAAACAAAACACTTCATTCCAAAATCATGGACATAACACACGACATATTTACAAAGTACTACTTAAAAGTCGCTCTTCTAGCACATTTAGAAGCAAAATCAGTAATTAAAGTAGAATAATCAACTTTTTCAACCATGTTCTTCTCAATAGATATCAAAGTAGAAATAGTTTCACTTTCACCCAAGTTACTAGAGGTAAAATACTTGTTAAGAGAACCACTTAAACCTTGCGTTAATTGTTCTTACTTTTGCTTCTTCTTTCTTTTTTCATTTTCACAAAGATACTTTCGTAATGACATTTTGGTCTACAGTCTACCTATAATAATTTCAACAAATATTCTATTACCAAACAAATATATATATACACACAACAATAGCTCAAACCAAACAAATACCCAAAATATCAATTCACACACAAGTAAATGAGTAATAAGTAAAAGAAAATTTTCCAAATAAATATTCCAAATTCACACACAAGTAAATTAGCCAACAAATAATTTCAACAAATTTGATATTACCTTCAAATTGTTCCAAAATAAGCTCAACCAAAGCTACAAATGTTATTTTCATATACAAATTTATCACTTAAATAAATTATTTAACCCCAAATTAAAAGCCCTAATTTCGAATAAAATAAAGAGGAAAGAGAGAGTGTGTTTATTAACGAAAATTCTTTGAAAAACTAGATTTAATCAACGACCTCTTTAAGCTTGATGCCAAAATTCACATCAAAATCACAAAGTTTGTGGGTGTGTGTGCATGTTTCAGTGTCTGGGAGAGCCAGAGAGGGCTGTGTGTACATGCTGTGTTCTTTATGTTTGGTAGCGGTTGAAGGTAAAGAGAATAAGAGATTAAAAAATAAATTTTTTAGTGAGGTCCCTCAACCTTGGTAATTGACAGTAAGATCCATAATTTGGGGCCCCAAAAAATTCACAAATTTTGGGGGCCCAAGGCCTGGGCCTCATTGAACTTGCACCAGGGCCGGCCCTGATTTGTGAATAAAAGTGAACATTTATTTTGGGACGAACAATAATATTATTTTTTAATATTATAAAAGTTTTTTATATATCTTGACAATATCAACAAAATGGTGTATAATTTGTTCATAGAACCACTTCAAAAGTTTATGGTAATATATTATGATTATTTTTATTGAAAGAAAAGTTAGAAATGAATATAGCACATTCAAATGTAAAAAAGTGATATTAATGTTTTACATTTGATTCGTAAAATGTTTTAGAAAAAATTTAGAATGAATAAATTTTGGAAAATGACTTACGTAAATGAAGTCTGTTAGTCATTTTGATGAAAAGAATGTTACATTTTCCGTTGACTTGTAATGTTTTACATTGACAACATTTTTCAAACGTTACCAAACATCGAAAAATGAGAAAAATATTTTCCAAAAATTATTTTCCGTAAAACAAACGGAACTAACTTTTAAACTGACAGACAGTTTTCCAAATCAATCTCATTCCATGTTACTTCCACTCGGGATTCCGAGAACAATACTCTCTCCGCCCCTCTCCCCAAAAGAAAAAAATAATGTTATAAGAATATATAGTCACATTTGATAAATAAAAATTCTTTAAATTGTATATTTACTTGTTTGTACCATTGAATTGTACTATATATATATATATATATATATATATCCCTTTTTGATAATAAGATTAATTTTTGGAACATATCAAAAAGAAAGAAAGAGAGACTATTTCATTCGGGACATCGAAAAGAGTAATTAATACCTTGTAGATTGATAAACACATGGAGTAACTTATTGAATTACAACATATCGCAGGCAACATTAGACTTTTTTTTTTTTTAATGCAAAAGGAATCACCAACTTAACAAACATTATACGAAGCTAAAATTGAATTTTTGCATGCGGATGATAATTGCTTTTTTAGAAATTTAGTTAAATTAATAATTGAAAAAACTAAAACGATTAAACAAATAGTATTAATATTAGACTCACGGGTGGCCAGGCTAGCTAGCTAAGATAAAAACATTGTGCCATATATAAAAATTCCGGATGTCGTTTCCAACACTTAATTGTCGTTATCCGTAAAACAAAAAAATCATCACTCCACACCATAATCGGCAAGTACAAGACAAACAAACAAACTACCCTCTTTTCACGGGCCAATTTTGCATGCATGAAGACAGTAATTAAATCAGAATTCGGGGGCATTTTAGTGAAGCACAACACTGAGTGAGTGGTACAATCCTCAACTCATGCGTGTTTTTGTTGAAAATTTTCGAGCAACTCTCTAAAGTACAGGTTAATTTGTGAGCGTAAGGTGCAAGGCGAATAACTTCACAATCACTTGCCAAATAAAAAAATGGACTGAAACAGAGGCAGTCTGCAGCCATTGTTAGAGATAATAAGAAGGGAATTACAGAAAAAACACACACACACACACAAACACAATGTAAGGCTATTATATATAGTAGTTTTCGTGAAGGGAAGCTTACTCGAAAGAGTCGGAGAAGGACCACTTGGAGTAGAGGGGGAGATTGAAGCCAAAAATGGACATGGTGGAGCGTTCCTCGGCGGTGATCATAACCAGTAGCGCCGTCAACGATGTTGAAAAACACAACGTCCGTAAAACCACGTGCATTACCTCAACATTCCGTCGTACTTTGCTATTAGCCCTTCCTGAAACAAGCGGCCCACTCATTGTACCGTTCTCAGCCGCTACCTTTGTGTCGGGAAGCTGTATACCAACCTCCGGCGGCGTTTTCCGTCCATTAATCGTCATATCTCTCTTTCTCCCAAATGTATAATTTTCCGAGTAATGACTAATGTATAAGGAAGGAGGACACAGAGGAGAATGTTAGAAGTGGGAGTGGGGGGTTGGGTTTTAAAGAGCAATGCTAGAATCAGTTAGTGAGTACTAAATTTTATGTATGAAATAATGTGTTATTTTATTTAATATTATTTTGGATTAAAAAATAAAGCCATAAAATATTACATTATTTTGTAATACAAAATTTAATAGTGTGTCTAGTAGTATTAATCAGTTTTAAAATTGGTTGAAAGGAGGGGGAGAGGGAAAAGGGACCACGTAGCAAGTACAAGGGGTTAGAAGGGAGCGCTGCGCTGCCCGTGATTTTTACAGAACAATGGGAATTGATGAGTTTATTTTTGTTTTGACGCTCCTTCTTTGTCCAGGGAAGTAGAGGTGTTAAAAGGGTCGTAGAGTTGGTTCGTTTAAATAAAAAATATATATTAGGATTTATTATTTTTAGCTCGTTTAAAATTAAGGTTTTTTAGGGTTGACCCGTTTAACTTGCAGTCCGTTAGAGCTAGCCCGTCAGATTTCAGGGTTGGCTCGCCGGTCCACGTAATATTAATTAGGCTGTAAAAAATTTAGGAGATACATAAAACAACCACCATTAGAATAAAACAAATAACTTTTTAATCTAAAGTCAAACACATTTATCATTTGCACTACAGGTCTTCTTTATGTACTTGTGAATAAATACTGAAATATAAATATAAAATTTGGAAAGAACTGCTAAGTAGAGCTATTTATATTTCTTTTAAAAAACATAAGAAACTGTTAAAGTTATGAATGATTTATCGATTCACTATTTCAAAATATTGTTATATTATATCTTTAATCGTGGCCCGATAGTGACCCGTTTAGTCCGAAACTCGCTAAATTTAGGGTTAGGTCTATAATATTAGTGGCCCAAAAAAATTGGACCGTTTAACCCGCGGGCCGTTAGGACCATAACTTGTTAGAACTGACCCAAAACTGCCAGAACTAGTCCGTTTAAGATATCTACTGAGGAGTGCCAAATACACTATTGGTTTTCGTCATATCTGATGAAACATCGGTCAAACGTAGCACACGTACCAAGTATTATACTGACATTAACATTGATTGTTATTCCCTTCGTATCGGATAAATATTTTTAGTGGATAAAACATAAAAATAAAAAAATATAATTAATAATGTGCTATAAAAAGTGTTCTAACGATAATACACATGAACATTAATTAAGTTCAATTATTTTAAATAATTAGATTTTTTGGGGATATATTATATTAAATAAAGTTTTAAGGGTATATTATGAAGAATAGTAGATAATAGGTAGATCAAAAGTCATTAGTTAATTGAAACATTCTAAAATAAAAAGTATGAACATTTATCCGGAACAGAGGAAGTACCTTCTTAAGAAAATATATTGTTCAATGGCTAAAGAAATTATGTGCTCTCAACTTTTATAATCTTTCAACATTACAATCTACTTATAATATAAACATAGGTACTCTCAAACATTTTGGTTATTATGAACTATTTTAGAAATATTAATACATACTCCCTCCATTCCACTCAAATAATCTACGTTTGAAAATTCTACTCCCTCCGTTCCGATCATAGAGTTCACTTTCCATTTTCAGAAGTCAACATGTGACTAAATCAAATCAAAATTTAACATATTTAATTTATGTTTTCAAAAATAAAATCGCATTCGCTAAAAACTATAATAAGAATACTACGTATTACAACTTTTATAACTTTGTAAAAACAAATAAATTTATGTAAATTGCTGGCCAAACTTTAATTATGTTGACCCAAAAAAAAATCAAAAGTTGACTCTTTCGTCAGAACGGGTGGAGTAATAATTAAAGAAAATATAAGTAGTATTAAAGTTGGTCATAATTACAAAAATATTTGAACATAATCAAAATGATTATGGCACATATGGAGAATAAAGTTGAAAAATTTATAAAAATTATAGACATAATTTTTAAAATAAACTTTTTAAGTGGACAACCCAAAATAAGATATTGAACTTTTGGCTATACAATCTTCATAAACCTTTCAACTTCACTCTCCACATGCTATAAATATCTATTTTTGTAATTATAATTAACTCTAAAATTATTTATATATCTCTTAATTATTAAATATTTCAAACGTATGACTCTGATTAAAAAGGAGGAGTATATGACATTCTCCTAAAATAAAGTACTTGACGTCAATGATAACCATACCAAACATGTTTTTAGTGCTTTCAGTGTTCCATTTCGCTTATAATTTTGATATTTCTTGCATTATCCCTCCAACACGTCACCGACTTCACTTTTATACAGATTGTTGAAGACTCAGAAATAGACTTTTTCTACGACAACATTACATATACTCCCATGGCTATTATATATTGCCCAACCATTTATTCACCAAAAAGATACAGGGAAGAAATTACCCTGCGGAAATAAACCAACACACAAGGTCAGTACACAAACAATCCAAGCTATTTATTTTACATTAAAGGAAAAATGGAGCGCCAACTCCCAACCTGTGAAATTGCACTTCGAAAAGATTGCAGTGTAATCTTCAATTACTCTTGCCATGTTCTATACTAGTACACCACTGACCACAAGTAGGAACTATCTAGTTGCTCAATCTGCAGTGAGTTGTATTATGTATAATCTTATACAAACTCTATATAGCCACAACAACAAAGGTAGTAAACTTCCCTCGATTTGAAAAACATAAAATAACTCGAATGCTTCTTGCACTGGTATAAATTGCTTGTTACTGACCAAAAAAATTCCCAAAGAGCAACGTGAAAGTAAACATTGAAACCTTGAAATGTATGTAAATCAGGGGTCATATTGCCGCAGTAGTAGTGATAATTTGACATCCTTGAATGAGGACATGACACAGTATCAAAGGAGATGAAGAGAGCCCACTAAACACCAAACATCAAATCCATGACTTTGGAGACTACTGATTTTGCTGGGGCAGCAATGGTTCCACCTGACTGTCGCGTGTTGCTACTGCCATTTTGAAGATAGTAAGGGTGAGGAGATGCTTTGAAAGAGATTGGATCTGCAACTCTACTTGATGATGGTGGAGGTAAAGGCACAAATCCCTGATTGTTGAGCCTTTGGTTCAGCGCCTGGCGTTGCATTGGATCCACTGCCTTCACACCAATGATAAGAGCTCCATTTATTTGCATTCCATTCTTACTGAGAGCCTTTTGAGCATCAGCTCGACTCTGCACCATCAAATAGAAACAATTAAAGAACAGCTATATTTCAACTTAAAGAACAGCCATAGAAACAATAAAACAACAGCTCGACTCTGCACCATCAAATCCCTGATTGTTGAGCCTTTGTCTCATTGATTACTGACACCAAAATCGCTTTTCACTTGAGACAAGCAGCGTGAATCTCCAAAAAGAAACACATCAAAACACCGAGCTTAAACATGTTAATGATAGAAACAGCAGTTACTCCGTTACACTTGGAATCTCATAAAATTGCTCATTTAACCTATTTTGTAGTAACCTCCAGAACCAATAATGCCTAGTGTATGAAGAAGGCGACATGTCATATTCGGGTATTATAAAGTCTTCATCACCTCAAATGTAAATTTATTGAGTTTGAGCTAGAACTACAAGAGCAATTTATTTATCATTTCCCTGAACTAGTAAGCAACATTCCTCCAATCGCCAGAAACTAACCTTTAGCAATAAGAACAATATAACTCTAATTGAAGCCGAAACTCGATTCGCTTAACAGGTGCCAAGCCCCAGGCTAATTTTGAAGTGGTGGGTAAGCAGCAGATCAATAATTACTAAGCCTAGCATTGAAGAATGAGAAAAAGAGGGAAACTAGTTTTGTACGCAGATTCTCATAACTCATCAGTAAACTAGAATCTAGCTGATATTCCCACTCCATATGATGGAGAAAGCTAAAAACGTTTTATATTTGGTAAAGATGTGTTAATGTGAGTTGGGGTGAGGGAAAAAGAAGACGATTCAGCTTGACCAGGTAAGGTATTCACATCTATTACCTTTCGGCTTCGTAGGGGCATAACCACTACATAAAGGGGAAGTGGCGTGAGTAAGGCTCTCAACCAAATGAAATTGAACATTTCAGGTCATACTACACTAGACAGAGTACATGTTCAAAAATTATGGTAAGAAACATGTCATCAATCTGAAAGGCCAAAAAGGAAAGGATTGTTGAAACTTATCTCATCTTGAGGTTGTCATTGTGTTTTGGTGGTTGCAAGAAGAACCTAACAACCACTTGAGACTAGAAGGTTGAAACTTATCTCATCTTGAGGTTGTCATTGTTTTTTGGTGGTTGCAAGAAGAACCTAGCAACCACTTGAGACTGGAAGGTTGATCCATGACCTATTCCGTTGGAGAATACAATTTCATATGTAGTTCTTTGCAACGATGGTTCGAGACAATAAAGAAACAATGGTCCAACCTTGTACTTTGGCGCTTTGCTAATGCAATTTTTTTGGAAATGTTTCCGTTGCTAGTACTTAACAAGACACTTATATATGATTTCTTTACTGTTAAAAGCTTTGAAAAAAATAAAAGGCTCTGGATGTTAATTTGAATGCCTCCTGTCTAGAAATCCTCAAGCCACTTCTTGTGTTGCTATAGCATTAGTTTACTAGTTAACAAAGATGACTGCAAACAAGATTGAAAGAAAAGAAAAGGTGGGAATAGAGTAATCTAACACTATTAATTTGATTTGAAAACAAGAAACTGTGGGCCTCTTGTCTAGAAATCTTGGAACCACCTCTTGTATTGGTATGGCACAAACCTACTAGCAAGAAGAATGAGTCTGATAATTTGCAAACTGTTTCCTTTAATTAGTAAGAAAAGAAAAAAGTGTGAAGAGTAATCACATGGAAAAAGATATGAAGAATACCAAAATTGAAAGTTCAACCAAAGAATTTGAATTGTATAGTAGTCAAAAAGCAATACCGCATCGTCAATTCCAAAAGAAAGCTTAACTGATGCTAAATGTGTTGGATCTTAGGTTCCCATGAACACTGGTTCTAACTCTGTAGCATAGTTGTTAGTATCGTATGATACGCGATACGTATCGTACGATACGATACGATAGGAAATTACCCCTTTTCGATACGAATCGGTACTGCATATCGTAATATGCTATGTATGGCACGATACATCTAGCATGTCGAACAATACACTACTGTATTGCAAAAATTGAGTATCGTACGATATTTGTTACTTTCTTCACGGGGTGCATGTGTAATATTTTTATCATTTAATTTCTTAAAATTGACGACTTGTAAGACCAGTCAAACTCATTCATCAACTTCTCGTCTTCTCAAAAAAGACGCCTCCACGAAAAGCTTCTCAAATCTCAATCTATTAGGGTTTTGTATCTTTTCCTTTTGCTGCCCCATTTGATCTACCTAATGTCCATAATCCTTTGATCCTTCATGCTTCATCTTTCACTAAGATAAAGAAAAACTCTTTGTTGCTTTGCTGAGTGATGGAATCAATTGTGCTACTGCTGTGAAGAGTGAAGAGTGTGAAGAAGACAAAATTGAAGGAATATACAAACATTACAAGTTAACAACAACTGATTATTTGATTTCTCTTTGCAAAAAAGGTACGAGAAAGTATGAATTATTGACTAATAGTTCTTGCTTAGTTGTTCTTTGAATACTCTGTTTTGAGAATGAAGAAAGTTTTATTGATGATGATGGACAAGTTGTGGGAGATGATCTAGATGACTTTGAGATGGATATCAACAACTTTGACTAGAATTTTTCTCTAACTTTGCTTGGCTTTTGGTGGGATACTTAGGGCCTGTTTGTTAAAACTGAAAATTAAGCTCTGAAAAAGTAGAGCTTAAAACATTAAGACATCATCTTTTGACTTAAAATTTTGGCTATTTTTAAGAGATACTTAATTTATTAAGTGATATAATATTGCATTATCAAACAATCTTATTTTTAATATCACTTAAAACTTTCCTAATTAGGCTCTTAATTGGGTTACCAAACATGCCCTTAGTAGAGTTTTTATTTACCTAAAGTTGTTGACTTGCTTCACCTTTTCTTTTCTAGGATAGTAACAACTTAGGTTATGAAGTTTTTTTGGGATAATAACAGCTTAGTTCTGAAGTTTTAAGTTAATGGTTGATAAGCTATTTTTATTAATTTATTGTTAAATAGTAATTTTTATCAATATATAAATATATATATTCGCGTATCTTACGATACGTAACGCGTATCCCGATACGTATCATAGAAACAAAATTTTGATACCGATGCGTATCCCGTTTTGACAACTATGTCCTATAGTCATATGTACCGCCTCCCATGTAAAGGGGGGGGGGGAGAAGGGAACTCTAGTGTACATTAAGCATTCAGACATTACAAAGTGAAAAAGAAAGGAATCTCGTAATCCCAAATAAGATTGATAACATGGAGATGAGGATGAAGTAACTAAAATCTAGAGAAAGGTATGCCAACATTAACAGCCCAAACTTGAAGGCAAAAAGAAAAAAGAGACGAAAGAGGATAACAAACCTGATAAAGAATGTGCATCCAATTAGCATCTCTTGGACCAGGAACATGTTTCAGAATAACACCACACTTCTCAAACTCCCTTAAAACCAAGTTTGTGTCCCCCGGAGAAAACCTAGAATTAAACAATTAAATAGAGTATTACAGAGCTTAAAATTAATAAGTGAAGTAGTAATTGAAGAAGCTTGTAGGCAAACCACAAGTTAAACAAGAGCCTGGAGTAAAGAGCACAGAACCTGCAACTGCACACTCCCAGACTCTTGAGCCCAAAATGTCCAGAACACTCTAAAGCACGCGACCAAGGCATGGAAGCCTAAATTGGTATCCATATATAAACAAATGAAGACTAAGCTATTGAAATGATTCAACAATCTACATTACTTCTCTGAACTTACATTGTCAATCACATGCATTTTCTAGCAATACATAGCATGCACATATATGCCATCAGGGAACCAACACTTCACAAGACCAACATTCAGAAAGTAGATGGTTCATCAAATCAAAGGATTTGATCTAGAAAACAACCCAAATGCATTTCAAAGATATTTTATGTTAGAACCAAGAAAAAGAGTGCATACATTTAGAGCGTAGGCTATATTTGGTTGGATTACGACTAAACCGCCAAACCACGTCAAGTTGATGAAGTGAAATAACAGTTTTACTGAATAATTTTTTTCCCACCAAGTGAGAACGGCCATTATATATGTTGACAGTGAAATCAACTGCTAAACCATTGCTTCTATGTATCTTTTGTATTTATGGCATCCATCTCTAAACTCAGAGTAGACATTTTGATTGGCAAAAGAAATTGTATGGTTGAATAAAGATGGATAGTTACCAGTTGAGCCCAATATTTATTCGCTTAACAAATAAGAGAAGTATGTGGTGCAACGGCCAATATAATGAAGTATAAACATCGGTCATTACTCAATCCCTCCTCCCTCTACCAAAGAAGGACAAGCAAAGGACAGTCCCCCCCCCCTCCTCCTCACAAGTCATACCAAGCATAGATTTCCTAAGGTTAGTTCAGTTACTAAACCTCAATTCATATTCAAGTATCTTTAGTAAGATTAGTAGTTCAAACTGTCACTATTTGATTTAATCCGTTGGCAATGCCAACATTATCTAAGGTTATGTTTCTCAGTAACAACTAATCATAATTATTGGCGAAAATAAGCAACTATCAGAATTATTTATTGAAATACAATTGTAAATAAACAGAAAATATGCATATACATAAACAAAAAAGAAGAAAAATACCCATAAACAGTGACCCATTCTTCCTCATCAAGGGCTCCCACAGGTAAAGAATTCCTCTGCATCTCAGGCCTTGCCACCTCCCTAGGGGGTGGAAGAGTAATTAAGGCCCCCGGATGAACCACGCCATCAACTGGCGAACCCTTTCCTTTATCATCACCCTCACCGCCACTCCCACCACCACCACTCTTCCCCGGCAACCACCAACTCATACTCGCAGAAGGACTCTGTTTACTTTGCTGCTTACCCATTAGAGCATAAGAAGTGCTCGCCTCGGACTTGTTACCTATCAAAGCAAACGAAGTGCTGGCAACCGACTTGTTCTTGGGAGTCGAAAAATCATTACCGGGGCTCTGAGCTGGGGTTCTAGGGTTGGAATTGGCATCGGGGGAAACCGGGTAGTCTGCGATTCCGGACTCGGGAGAGAAATCTGAGCGGTCTTCGAGGGTGAAGATTGGAGGAGGCGGTAGATTGGAAGAAGCAAAATTTTCCCGCCATAGCGCTGAAACGGCGGCGGCTTGACCCGGAGTTGAGAACTTTCCGGAGCCACCTCTACGGCTTGAGACGGGAGAGGCCAAATCATGAAAAAATAGTGATTGCCTTCCTCCAGATTTCGGGGTTCGGTTCACTGTCGAGCTCATTTCTCCGATTTGATGTCTGAAATAAAACGGTAACAGAAACAGACGCCCAGCTAAAGACCTATCTTTGCGAATCGACAGCTAAGTGAAGCTGATAGTCTATAAATTATGAGAATTCTAGGGATTCGGATCGTGAGGGTTTTATTTTGGGGGATCTTCGTTTGAACTGAACCTTCTCCCCTCACAACGCAAAAATGAAAAACCCTACCCACCCTAGATTTCAATTGTGAAAATTTCAAATTCTTTTAGGCGTTCGCCAAACGCTACTCCTTTTATTTATTTTGGTTGTTGTTGAGAGGAATTTCAAATTTCATCATTTCATTTTCATGTGGTTATTTTAACGATATTACATTAAACCCCCTGTCATTTTTTTTCCCACTGTTTTAGCTAGGGGTGTTCATCGGTTCGGTTTTTGGGTTGTTCGGTTCGGTTTCTTCGGTTTTTATTATTTCAACTTTAAAATCAAAACCAAACCAAACCAAATAAAAAATAAGAAACAAAACCAAATTCGAATTCAGTTTTCGGTTTGGTTCGGTTCGATTTTCGGTTTTAACTAAACAAATGTTAAAAATACAATCCAATTCAAAGTTTAAATATTTATCATTTAAAAAAATCCAAAATAAAGATTAAAACTTTAACAAAATTACACAATATCCCTAAAAAAGTAAGATTACATATACTTAGTCACTCGAACTTGAAAGAAGTCTTGGATTCCACACATTAGTTGTCTCTCTTGTCACTAAACATCCAGAAAATTTGTTTGAGTTGTCACTTGTATTATTTCTACGACTCATTATAAAAACATTTAAATAAATCATGAAATGTCAAAAAACATATTGAAAAAAGAAACAATAAATTACATTGTTCAAACTTTATATAACTAATAATTATTTATATAACTAACAATAATATATTTAATTTTATTATATTTTTTCTAATTCGGTTTTCGGTTTGAAAGGCAAAACCCAAAATCAAATCAAAAATCATATTAGAATTCGATTTTGCCAATCAAACCAAACCAATAACCAAATTCGAATTCGGTTTCGGGTTGTTCGGTTCAAATGATCAATTTTTCGATTTAATTTTCGGATGAAACCAAATACTGAACACCTCTAGTTGTAGCGCAGAAGCAAACAAATCATTGGAGTAAAAATGCAATAGTAACTTACGAAGTTTCGAGATACTCCCCCTTTTTCAGAAAAATAGTCTTTTTAACTATGGAGCAGTCAATATACGACAATCCTAAAATCCTATTTTAAATACATATTGTTGTGGTTGTATACAAGTGCGTACAAACGCCAAAATAATATTACAAACCAGAAAAGCCTAGTACAGAGCTCTAATCGGAGAGACCTCACAGAGACGCTCTTATCGAGTTACAGAGAGGGGGAAGGGGGTTACAAAAATTCTAGCGTAAGGGAATAAATGAAAACACGAACACGGACAGAAGATTAACAAGATCTTCACAGTGACCTGCAAGAAACCATGAGTCAGACCAACACAAAAGGCAAAAATGGAGAAGAAAGAAACAGAGTAAGAACGATGGCCACAACGCCGGTGTCAAGCCACCGACTTGCCGTCACAGGTGGTTACACCTCGGTTAAGGCTCATTTCATAGGCTCAGTCACCCTTTCTCAAAACCAAGTCCACCAAATGAGTCCACACAGTCCCTAACACTCCGCTCACTGTTCCGGCAAAGACCACCTCCGCCTCGCAACGCTCAAACCCCCAAAAAACCCTAGAACCGGTGACCAACAAAGAAGAAGAAGTAAACGGACAGAAAACCCACGCCGTTGCTTCCCTGAGAACGACCCCCCTCAAGCTTACCAGAAGGAACACACCTTTACAAGCCCTACCACTGTATACACTCACTCTCCTCACACACACACAAAGGGACAAAGAGGAGATTGATGTAGGCCAACAATGGTGACGGGTGAGAAGAGGTGAAAGCACTAAGAATCTAAACTCAGATTTTTTTTTTCTCTCTCTCTCTCTCTACAGGTCGTTCTCTCTCTCTCTAAAAGGTCACCCTCTGCACTCTACAGTGACGGCATGAGAACGAGGACGCAATAAAAGAGGGAGCACAACAGACGAGGGAAGCGCACGGCTCGAGGTGAGGACACGTGGGAGGGCAAGGGGGGAGTTATCAGGAAGCCTCCAGAAACAATGCTTCCGGTTTAGCGCATCGCAATGGACGGGCCGCCAGGGTTTATGGGCTGGGTAATTTGGGCCAGAGGCAAAGGGATACCAAATAGCCTGGGCCAGGCTGCCACTTAAAATAACACATATATTATGTCTTATGAAATAAAATTTCAATCATTGATATAAAAATAATATCAATAATATTTTTTAAAATTCATAAGAATTAGTATATTATTATAAATTTTTGGTTATTACTTAATTGGGTCGACCAAAATAACTAAAGCGAGACAGTGTTTTCTTGGACGTAGGGAGTGAATTAGTTAAGAGGGATGCCAACATTTAGGGAATCTATTAACATAATTTATTTACATTATTTTTTAAATTGTTGAAGTACGTTTAACTAATATACTACCTTTGTTTTAAAGAAGTAGTTTCACTTTTCTTTTTGATTTGTTTCAAAAAAATAGTTCTCTTTTGCAATACATATATATATATATATATATATATATATATGGATAGTCTATTTCCGCTACAAATTACTACATTTATTAATGGTTAAATAAATTAGTCAATTATCATGACACCATTGCTCTTCAATTATCATGTCGATTAATTTTTTTGATTTTTCTTAATAAATTAAAATTAAAATTAAATTTTTTTATTTTTCTTATCTTCTCAAATAAATTATGCCTATTTGCCAACACTAAAAAAATTAAATCTATTCATTATTTTCATTTTATTTTTGCAAATAATTTTCTTGAAGCAAATTAAATTTAAACTCAAAAAAACTTAAAGAAGTTGTACAATTGTCAACTTATTGTAAAAAATATATATATTAAATAATCGCTAAAAACTTATTGTAGTATTCATTAATTGATTTTTCATTTAAATTATTTTTTTGAAATTCACAATTTGTACTTCGTAATTTAATATTATATAATTCATTTGTTTAGTCTATTTTGTCATCTACATATTTTTTATTATTTGTAAGCGAAATAAATTAGAACTATGTATTATTTTCCTTTTAGATGTTTCATTTATATTTTCTAATTTTTTGCATATAAAATTATTTATTTTCCTTTGCATGATTGAATGTAATATTATTTGCAAAGACAAATAAAAGACAAAAAAAAATTAGAAAGGAAACAAGATTTTTAAATAAGAGAGTTTGAAGGGCAATTGTGTAAAGATATTGATTAACTCAAACGATTTTAATGAATGTAGTGAATAACAAATATTGCAGTGCAATTTAAAGAATGTACAAACAAGTAAAGTAACAATCTTAAAAAATTTGACTTGTCAAGTAGGACTATTTTTTTAGGACAAGCGGAGTACAATATTTTTAATGCATAATGCACATGAATTATCTTAAATTCTTCACATAGATGTTCTACTTCAACGATTATTTATTCTAGTGTCTAAAATAAGGAATATGAAATAAATTAGGCAAAACTTATACTTGGGTCATCCAACTATTCACAAAACTACAATCCGGCCACAAGAAGTTTAAAAATATTATTTGGGCCACTGTACTTCAGTTATTTTGTAAACGAGCCCATTTTTTGGACGGACGTTAATTCAGCCGTTAAAATAACATAAAATACCAAATTTACCCCTGCATTCTTCTTCTTCATCTTCTTTAATCCAGAAAAAACAAACCCTAACCTTAACCCCTTTTCTTTTTCCAAATACAAAGCCTTAACTAGAAAACCTAAATAAAATCAATTTTAATAATCTTTTTTCTCAATCATAAAGCCCAAACCCTAGAAATCTATTTTCACTGCTGCTATTCCCCTCACACACACATACATATACACACACACACACTATATCTATGGGTAATTTTATCAGTTATAGTGTTCAATGTAAATATATTGTTTCATCAGACTATAAGGAGTTGTTCATACACAGTAACCATCAAAACAAGTTATTCTTCCCCATCATAACCTAGAGACAAAATTCAACCTTGCATATGGTGATGCATACGGCAACGAGGTAAAATCCCCAATCAAAACTCTCAAATTCTTCAGCAAACTGAAAATCTAAACTCAACCCATTTAAGAAAACTGGATTTCAAGTAATGGGTACTTTCAAATTTTGATTTTTAGTATTGTGAAGATGTACGCACAAAGAATAGAAAATTCATTTTCAAGGACATTTGAGAGGTGTTCGACTGATACGTTTCAGATATGGGGGCCGTGTACCGATGAGAATAACGGAAAGAAAGGTTCGGGTCAAGCCAATCAAGTTCGTGAACCATTAAGCATAAGCGGAGGACCAATGACTTGTGCGCGTGCAAAGAAGATTCGAACAGCTTTGATTTCACATGTGGAAGGGATAAGAGCCCAAATTGAAGTCAAGAATGATCTCGGACATCAAGGGAGGTTCGTTTGCGCATTAGAGGCCTTAACAACATCAAAAATCAACAAAACGAAGTCTGAAGACACGGAGCGCTCACACCATGGCTCGCTCCAAAACCAACCTAGTTGATTTTTTCCTTGAAGCACTCGCACCAAATACCCGAAGCGGCCGTGCCATGTACTTCTTCAGAATTTTGATGTTTTTCTCTGAAGATTCAACATTTCGGAAGCAAAAGTACTTCGAGGCCCGCACCCTAGCGTGCCACTTTGACCTTTGGAATTTCGACGATTTTTTCTTCTTTGTTTTTGACGTTTTCTAATGTATTTCGTATATATGTTGCAAGTTCAGAACATGTAGGACCTATATAAGGCTTGCTCTTTTATTGTAAAAACAATCTTTGATGAGTTGAAATTGCTATTAGCATTTGAGAGTTTCTTTCGTTTCCATAAACCGTGTTTGTGTAAGTTTATCCGGGTTTCTTGGACTGGAAATCTAACAACGTGAACTTATCAATCTTCGTGAGTCGGTAGTTGTGGCGTTCCGTAATCGTGGGTCGTTGGAAATCGTGTTATTGGTTCTCAATTGCACCCAAAGGTTCCTTGTCATTGCGATTAGCGAGTCGAGGGAGGCACAAACTATCATTTTTGTTTTAGTTGATTTTCTGCAATTTTCCTTTGTTTCAAGTGTTTAAATTCATATTTTTGCGTTCATTGTTGGGTGCAAGTTCTTCGATCTGGTCTTGTAGAGAATTCGTCTCAATCAACTAGGCGAATTTGTGTCAATTGGTATCAGAGCAATCGAAGAGGTAACCCAAAAACTTGATCTATTGTTTCTTCTCGTTTTTCATTAATATTCGATTCTGAAAATTTCCTTTCGTTCTTCATCTTCTTCGTTGAAAAATTCTGAAAATTGAGTATTGTGTGTTCTTGTTTTTGGAGTTCTTGATTTATCCAATTCTCAAAGTAAAAAAAAAAAAAAAATACCACATAGACAAAAAAAAATAAAAAATAGAGAAGTTTGTTGAATTGAATTGTTGAGTCAGAAATTGTGAATCAAGCGAATCAAATAGGCTTGAATTTGAAATTCAAAAAAAAAAAAAAAAAGGTTTAAAATTGTGTAGTTTGAATTGGCATTGAAAAAGTTTCATTATCGTTGTTGAATTACTATAGTTCGAAATTGCTGGAACATTTGCCTTGTCATATTATCATCTTGTCATACAAATCATCCATTGGTCTCATTCTATTCTTGTTTTTCAGGAGTGAGAATTCAATTGTGTTTGAAAAAGCTTATCAAGTTGTTTGAATCACTCCAATTGAGAATTGCTGGAATTCATTCATCATATCATAACTTCATATAATCATCCGTGATTTTTATTTCTTTTCTCGCTTTTATAGTGAATTTGAATCTCACTTGAATCATGATATCCCAAAGAATCTTAGGGAACTTAAATTGTGTTTTCCCTAAGAATCATCCCAGAACAATCATAACACTTGACTCAATTTGTTGGTATTTTCAAGGGTATAGTATGAAACTATCCAAGAAACTAGAGTGTGAGTGTGTGAGGTGAGTACAAACATAAGTGGCACATTTTTGTGAGGTTGTGTGATATTTTTCCTTTAAAAACATGTCACAAAAGGGTAGAAATAATGAGGGGTTAGTTAGAGAGATTTCGGTGAATCTTAAAGAACAATTGTTAAAGAAGATAGAGGAATTGTCCCAACGATTGGCTAGGTTAGAAGAGGAAGTGCGCAATCTCGAGGGAATCTACATCGATTCCAAGCGAGGAGGGAAACGTACTTTGATGATGATGATTGGGTAAATAGTGATGATGAGGATTTAGATGATGAATGGGTAGATAATGAATATGAGGATGATAGTAAGATATGGAATAAAAGGGTAGGTGAGAGAGTAAAAATGAAGATCCCTTTTTTCGAGGGTAGGGATGACCTAGAAGAGTATCTAGATTGGGTTAGGAAGGTGGAAGTTTTCTTTGATCGCCAATACACGGAGGCGCAAGAGGTAAAATTTACAACTTTTAAATTCATTGATTGTGCACTTGAGTGGTGGAACGACTTAAGGTAACTAGGAGGAGAATGGGTGAAAGGCCAGTAATTTCATGGCATGAATTGAAAGGAATTATGCATAGACAGTTTGTCCCTAACTACTAACATCATGATTTGGTGAGAGAACTAGAAACTTTGTCTCAAGGTAGTAAGTCGGTAGAGGAATATCATAGGGAAATGGTGATAGCTCTCATACGAGCTAATGTTGAGGAGGATGAAAAAGCCAACATAGATAGATTCATTGGTGGTTTGAATAGGGAGAAAGCAAATGTGGTTGAGTTGCGTGAATATGATGACATGGAAGATGTTGTTCATGCCGCCATCAATGTGGAGAGGTAATTTAAATGGCGGTATTCCTACAATCATGGAATTACTTCATCTATTTCTTCTTCTTCTTCTTCTCTCTAAAAGATCGAGTGGACCAATGTCGGGAGAAAATGAAAATGAAAGGTCGGCTAAAGAAGAGAATGTTAATCTAGAAATAATTGAGCAAAATGAGAGGAAAGCTAGTGATAGTGAACAAGTATATGAACAAAATTCAAAAGGTCGAGAAAAGTGAGGCTAGCGAGGCTGAGAGGAAAGATAAAAAGAGTGGAGAGTGAAAACCCGAGTGTTGAGATAAAAAGGAGTGAAAATAGTAAAAACATGAGGGAGGAAACATGAGAGAAAGGGGGTGAAAAAGATTTGGTTAAAAAGTCGTATGACAAAAAGAGAGTGAAACCATTCTTTTCTGCCATCCCAAGTGAGTTTGAGAGGGAATTGGTGAAAAATCAAAGTGAGACATATCTCTACGAAGATACCTTTTTACACTAACATGTCACCCTAGTTTTCTTTGCCATGTGTTGTTTCTTCTCCACAGGTTTTCGATGCAGTGATTCCTATATTGAGTAAGGAAGTTGTGAGATCCGAATGAGATTATCAATAAGGTAAGGAGATTGATGTAGTGCCTACACAATCTTAAAGGTATGAATCCATTATTTCTTGTGACACTCAGTTTTTGAGACTTGATAATCATGATGATTTGTTACATGTCAATCACTATGGCTTTGATAAAAGACTTAAAATTTCTGAAGATGTTGGTTTGGTTGAGTTCTCTAATCACATGTGTGATTTATTCTTGAGAAATCTTGTTAGATCACGTGTTGCATAGGATGTTATCTTTTCCAGTTTTAATTGGCCATCATGGATTGAATGAGAGTTAAAAATTGGTAAATTGGTTGACAATGAATGAAGCATGACATTACAAATGTCAAGTCATTCTTATGTTGATCCATTTCTTGAATGTACCTCAAAGGTTGACTTAGTAAATTTGTATTGTGTTTCGAAGGTTGATTTGGTAGATTCGTATTGTGCAATGAAAGTTGATTTAATAAATCTGAATTATACATTGAGAGTGTATAAGGGTTCCTTGTTTGCGAGTATGCATGGAAAGAAATCCCAATTAGGAAATATAAAGAGTTGTTTTGACGCAAGTCACAGGGTTGATAATATTTTGCATGATGAAGTATATCATCAAGATGCCAAAATGCGTGAAATACATAAGATGCTAGAGTTTTGTCATCACTGTGTTTTGGGTAGATTCCATAGGGTTATTGGAGTCTTGGTTTGTGTTTAAAGTGCATATGAGTAAGCAATCTATATTTGTGAATGCAAATGAGCTTCCAAAGCTGATTTATCATATTCCAGTCACAAACTAGTTGATGTTTCCATGTTGCATTGTTCTATCACAAGATTTATGGATTGCATGACACACTTAGTCTTATGAAATGCTGAAACATGGAAGGGTTGTGTGTGTTATGTTGAGGGAGTGCATGAGAATGCATTGACTTGTGAAAACTTGAGAATTGAGATTGTCAATCGTGGTAAGACTGTTGAGCATGTGAAATATTTTTCTGTGCAAATGCATGATAGATTATGTAATAGGCCCAAAAACTTATTACATGTATTCGATTCTTTGATTTGTGCAAGTAACTATGATCTTGTGGTAATGCATGGTGTTGTTGTGTTGATCATGGTGATACAAAAACGGAAATTTGTTAGATTGATTTTTAAACCTGGTGAGTGTAGTGAGATTGTTGTTTTTCATACACCTTCTCAAGAGTTTGTCTTGCTTTCTTCTATGGATTGTGAGTTATTGAATATTTGGAAAAGTGATAATTCACGTGATGTTACTCATAACTCTAGGGGAGAACTTGGTGTTTATGGAGAATTTGGATGCATTAAAATCCCAAAACATGTAGGGGATTTGTTTTTGAGTAATAAGTTGTCCTTACCGCGTATGATTGTGGACTTGTTATGTATGGATCATTTTGATTATCTTGTTTTGCATATCTTTGTGAAAATTCTTACACATGTTAAAACAAGAATCATTGTGGAGCGCATGGATGATGATAATTTCATAATGACCTTAAACGGTAAAATGCATGTTAGTGCATATTTTTTTAATGGTGTTGAAATGTCCTTTTTTTGACGCAGGTGTTGATTCGAGGTCGAATTCTTTCGAAGAGGGAGGGAATTGAATGATGAGAATCAAGGCAAGAAGGGTTCGGGTCAAGCCAATCAAGTTCGTGAACTATTGAGCATAAGTAGAGGACCAATGACTTGTGCGCGTGTAAAGAAGATTCGAGCAGCTTTGATGTCACGTGTGGAAGGGATAAGAGCCCAAATTGAAGTCGAGAATCATCTAGGACATCAAGGGAGGTTCGTTTGCGCATTAGAGGCCTTAACAACATCAAAAATCAACAAAACAAAGTCTGAAGACACGGAGCGCTCGCGCCAAAACCAGCCCAGTTGATTTTTTGCCTTGAAGCGCTCACACCAAATACCTGGAGGAGCTGCGCCATGTACTTCTTCAGAATTTTGATGTTTTTCTCTGAAAATTCAGCATTTCGGAAGCAAAAGTACTGGGAGGTCCGTGCCCTAGCGCGCCACTTCAACCTTTGGAATTTCAACAGTTTTTCTTCTTTGTTTTTGACGTTTTCTGATGTATTTTCGTATGTTGCGAGTTCAGAACATGTAGGACCTATATAAGGCTTGTTCTTTCATTGTAAAAACAATCTTTGATGAGTTGAATTGTTATTAGCATTTGAGAGTTTCTTTCGTTACCACAAACCGTGTTTGTGTGAGTTTATCCAGGTTTCTTAGACTGGAAATCCACTAACTTAAACTTATCAATCTTCGTGAGTCAGGAGGTTGTCGCGTTCCGTGATCGTGGGTCATTGGCAATCGCGTCATCAGTTCTCAATCACACCCAAGGTTCCTAGTCATTGCGATTAGCGGGTCGAGGGAGGCTCAAACTATCGTTTCTGTTTTCATTGATTTTTTGCAATTTTCCTTCATTTCGAGTGTTCGAATTCATATTTCCGCGTTCGTTGTTGGGTGCAAGTTCTTTGATCCGGTCTTGGAGAGAATTCGTCTCGATCAACCGGGCACAAAGAATAGACAATCCATCAAGGACATTTGAGAGGTGTTCGACTGATACGTTTCAGAAACAGGAGTCGTGTACGTATGAGATTTGTTATATTTACTTGTTGAGGGAATTGGATCGGACGGATGGAAGCCTGAGTTTGTGAAGATCGCCGGTCCGAATTTGAGGGCTATATTACGTTCAAGTATAATACATTTGTGCCCAATGGGGTTTGGTTTAGATTCAATCATTGTAACGGTGTATCTGGCTCTTTAGTTGTATAATAGGGTTAGGATTCAACCCATACCCTAGTTCAATCAATTGAGGAATCAAATCATCATTTGTGTTAGGCTTAGGGTTTGTTTTTTTTAATTGTGGAAGATGAAGATGGACATAGGGGTAAATTTGGTATTTATGTTATTTTAACGGCTGAACTAACGTCCGTCCAATAAATGGGCTTGCTTGCAAGATAACTGAAGTACAGTAACCCAAATAATATTTTTGAACTTGTGGTGGCCGGATTGCAATTTTGTGAATAGTTAGGTAGCCCAAATATGAGTTTTGCCAATAAATTATAAGCTACTTGAACTATTATTCATATATTTATTAATATTGAGACCTCGCTACCGGAACCTCCCTCCCCCAAAAAAATAAATAAATAAATAAATTTCAAAGCATTGGAATTTATAAACTTGGAGAAATGAACCACCAATTTGTGGTTAAAAACTTGTAATGATACGTAGATAAACCAACAACGCTCCAAAGTTTTCCAAGAAAAACCAATAGATAACTTAGTTAGTAAACTACGGATGCATAACGTAACTTAAGAAATGATCAATTACAGTGGAGATTAATTATATGTACTACTAGTAGGAAGGAGTATTTCTTATTTTAGAAAGGAGCTGAAAGGGGTTCCTTAGGTTGAACTTGATCAGGGGTATCTATAATGGCAGAAGTGACCAAGGAGCACTGGCAAATTGTTTGGGTTACGCTGGTCTCGTCCTTGCCTTGATCATCTAGCTTGCAAGTGGAATCATCCCTCTTCTCAACAGCGCGTGCCATCTCCTTCATCCCAATAACTGGTGTCATTCCCTGAAATGTATGTGTAGACGCTAGCTAATATATTCGAACTATATTTCTAGTCGTGTATGCATGCATGGACATATATTAATAATCCAAGTGTGTGTATACCTCATCAAAACTATGTGAGGCTTTAATGGATTCCTTCTTCTGAACAATGTCGACAGCAACTTCCTGCATCAAGACAATTTATTATCACGTTAGAAACTTCCATTGATCCAATGCTTTAAACAATATTCTGCAATGTTGCATGCATGATAAAAGTTTGTATTGAATAAATTGGTTACCCTGGCATGGCTGAGTTGACCTTGACTTAAGGTCTTAGGCTCCATTTCAATGGGACAGCAGAAGCTAGCCATGGAATTGGATCGGATGGACAAAAAAGCCCAAAATTCTTGTGCCTAAGGACTGGGTTGTAGCAGCAAGCAATACAGCCCATTACCACCGACAACATCGGTCATCAACCACATGCATTGGTTTCAACGTTATATAGCCCTTGCGTGCCGCTGTATTTTTTTTTTTTTCAATATTCCTTTGATGATGAATTCACGGGAAGGTTTTGACTTAGTTATAGAGAAATAGAAATAGAGGTAAAGAAATAAAGAGACGTCATCTTTTTCAGCCAAATCCCGTGCCCATATAGTTTGGTCTTCAATTGGTTAGTTGGGAATTAGAGATGCAAGGAACCAGTGGTTCAAATTGGCTAGTGAGCTGTTTGCCTATTGGCAAGGACTGTGACCTTACATTGATTCACGCTTCAAAATGGCCAAGTCCTCAATTATTTTACTATATCATTCCCCATTTAGTCCTTGCAGTTTACAAAAATAAAAGACGGTTGTCATATTGCTCATTTACTAGCAAAGCCCACTGCCAGTTACACAACCTCTAAGCGTTGGTTGCTCGGTGCGATAAAAACGCACGGACATAAATATTTTTCTTAACTGCAACTTTTAATCAACTTATTTTACACCCTTGTGTTAAATGCACGGACATAAATATTTTTTAATTAAATTATATTTAATAGAAATAAAACATGTAAAAAATTCAATTCAAACAAAATAAGCAAATAATAATTGTAACGAAAAGATTATAAGATTGATGTACATAAATTAAATAAATAATTATAATGTAAAGATTAAATAAAATTAATATTAATAATATAAAATTACATAAATAAAAAAATTATTATAAATTTTAGAATACTTTTATAAATACAACATTGGTCATTAAGCATGTACTATTATTATTAGTATCACATATCAAAATTCGAATGACCTTAAGATTGATAATTATAGACAAAGCGATATAAAAAAAAATATTGTTACTTGTGCAACCGATGTACATTTGTGTATAATGAAATGTTTACCAATTGAATGCTTTCACATGTGTATTTTTTAAATTAATTTTTTTGTTATAAATATTTTGTAGAATATGCATATTTTTAAAACTTAACATTTGAGTTGCCATAATATGACTGAATTAGAAAAATGTATATGTATGTAAAAGATAAACAGTTAATCAAACAAAATATTTACATGAATTTTTCTTTTACTGAATAGTGAATACCCAACATTCATATTAAAATAATGAAATTGAATCACGATGTTACTACAATTATATAATTTAAACAGTCAAATTACTTTAAAGACTGATACCTAGGCTTTGGCACAGAGGGCGTTAGATGGGCCTATTGTTGAAATTGCACCTGGACTAATTATACTTGGATTACTGTGTAGCCCCGAATTAAAGAATATAATCACACGGTCTCAAAATATCAGGCCTTTAGACTACTTGAGAGATTGCTTGCTTAAAAAAGTTTATGGGGGTTAATTCGGTGGACAGTTACGTTATATAATTAAGGTAAAGTAGTGTAATGCATCAATTATTATTTTATTACATTTGAGGTGATGGATGTGAAGTAGTCTATTACCACCATAGATCTAAAGATCATGTTTTACTCTAACCGAATGACTTTGTCATTTGTTAAAAAATAATTGAAACAATACACCACATTAAAAGATGACGTGGTGAGATAGTCTCATTAAATAATTCCTCAATTTGGGGTAAATATTGGGTTTACATTGATATTACATCTTTTGCATCACCACACAAACAACAACCTTAATTAGTCTCTCATATCCACAAGTTTGTTATTTACCCCATTCATATTGAATTGAGATTAGAATAACTAACGTAGTAATATTACCGTAATACACATTTTATTTTGTTGAGAATTTCATGTGTGACAGTAGGTGCAGTCACGTGAGAGTGAGAGAGAATTGACCAATGGTATTAACTAGTATATATATATTAACATAACAAGGACGGTGTAGTGGGAAGGTGTACGTTATACAAAAACAGAATAGTTCTAGTATGTATGTATGTATGTATGTATTTGTTTAATAGCAATAGTCTATGGTACTGAAAAGTAAACAAAAGACTAAGAGAATCAAGAATATTATTCAAAGAGATGAACTGGAAGCCTATGAAGATTTATTTAGCCCAACTGGGCCACTACAATACGATCTTAGCCAGCCATGTGCCTACTAACTAATGTGCACGGGAGTGGTTCATAACTGTCATTAGTTGCAACACCTTGTTTAATTAAATATCACTTCGTATTTAACTAACTCTTGAACTAATTAACCTACTTAGTCCGAAATAATTCTTTGATCGCCGGCGTTCGTTAATGTGAGCTTATTATCATCATTTATTCTTTATTTTATATACTTAAATTAATTTAAAGGTGTAATGGTGGTTGATAAGTACCATCATCGATCTCGTTTCGTTTTCGTTGCCCAGGGCCTGCCTCTTGGGGGAGTATGGATCGTGGTTATATTTCCGGCCGGGGGTTCAATCAACGATCTAGAATTTTAATTATTTTTAGCGATTGCAATGGGATGGAAGCGATTTTGAGAAGCTAGCTATTATCTGATCGTACAAGAAATGAAGCAAAAATGGTGATGTGTGTGTGCGTGTGTGTGTGTAGGGAAAGAGCAGAAATTAAGTCTAATCACGACATCCTTTCAGATTTTCATAATAATGGGAATGGGGTTGGAGTTGGAGTTGGAGTTGAGCATTATATGAATGATCACTACTTGTCCAATGAAAGAAAACATCCACCCATCTTTACCATTCAGCTAAGCAATATATTGCCATTGCCTAGCCTCTTTCGATCAGTACCTAACGATAATGACCCACCCACCTTTGTATGATTGAGCTTTTAATTTGGGTCGGCCCAGTTCCATTCATTCCTATGATCATCATTAAAATCACCCCCCTCCCTATATACATACATACATACATAATCAATCAATTAAAGAGATATCCTATATATATATATATATATATATATATATATTATTATTTTTTTCAATGTGTCAAAAATTTTAAGCGTCTCATAATATTCTAGTCCCATCCCTAGTTGAAGATAAACAACTTTGATATCCGTCTGCTATTGGTATTACCATTAATTTGTTGAATACTTTTGTAAAACTTTTTGCCAATTTAAACCATATAAATTGAAAGAGTGATAATTACTTGTTTACATAACAACTATGATTGATTCGTAATATATCCAAACTCCTGCCGCATAAAACTCGATGAAGGGATCCTCAAATTTTTACACAAAACTCGGTGCATTATTTAACATTCCTAGTGATCCCAAAATGTGGCGAAACAAATTGTAGACACCCACCAGGCAAGTCGGTGAAGGTGACAAATCACCAAAATGCCCTCACTATAAGCAACAAGTTTTATATCTTAATGGATCTAAAAGCTCGATCTGTGGTATCCGGTTCTATATATATATATGGGGTGTTTGTTCGAGACCACCTCACGTCAATGTGTGAGTTGATTGACGTTCCTGATCGATAAAAAGAAAATGAAACTTTGACAATCTCGTGTACATATGAATTCGATAAACTCATTTTACGAGGGTGCTCTCAAGGGTGAATCACATGCACCACCACCACCACCACCACATCAGAGTCAGATCTATACCCACCATGCAAGTCAATAAAGGTGACAAATGACCAAAATGGCCTTCTATAAAAGCAACAATTTTAATCTTTAATTCCTCTTTGGGGGTGAAATATATATATTGAGAAGATAAATAGATATAGTTAATGAAAAGGAACGTCCAAATTAAACAAGTCATTGTCAAAGAGGAGAGGAGAGGAGAGAGTAGTAATAAATGGGGCGGAGAGAAGGAAGGGAAAGGGAGACAAGAATAATTGTAACTTCATACCAAATAACATGGAAAGATCCCAAGACAATGGATACCCCCCAGCCATGGTGTGAGAGGTGTTTAATTGGATAGATGATATCATTTCATATATATATATATATATATATATATATATATATATATATTATTATCCCATCCATCCATGTATAGTATAGTATACCCATACTAAAAAACACAACCGGTCCTTCTGCACAAAACAGTCATGCAGATGACTCCACTTATTAGCATGTGCCTCATAATTATCTCTCTCCTCCACATGCCATGTATGTCCATCCTCCCAGTCCCGGCCGGCCTTCTCATCCCAACATTTAAACATCAATTTTACCAGCTACGCTAATATAATGCCATCCCATCCCATCATTAATTCTTTTGTATATGTACATACATTGTACTTTCTAGTACAATTCTTATTTTTAGATTCATTACATAATACAGTAATTTGCAAACTATGTATCCTAACGTGCGTATTGTCACACCATTGTTATACTGTCTCACACACACACACACACACAAATTATAATTATGCAAGGATAACAACAATAATATATATATATATATATATATATTCTACGTATTTATTATTTGTTTATATACTTCTAGCTAGTTGTAGCCCGCCTTTGTTTGATCGATTAACTAGCTAGGTTGATACAAAAACACTAGCTAGTTCATACCAAAGAAAGAGGCTTCTATCAAACGTAATAATCATCCGTTGACACTCTATATATATATATATATATATTTCAATAAGTTAATCTTGTTAGAAAATAAGTTCATTCCATATTGGATCATTAGTAAAGTTTTAAAGGTTATATAGTTACAGTATTAATGTAGTATTAGTTGTTAAAATGATTAGCTTTCATAAAAAAGTCTAACTATCAGTGGTAGAACATACGCATTCTCACAAAAGTGTGAGGTTTCAGGTTCAATTCTTACACACACTCCCATAGAACACTCAAAAAAAAATTGAAGGAAAAGTAGGTTTCCTTGAGTTTATTACCTTTTTATTGTATGTGGTACATATATTTCGTAGCAAAAGACTAATTTTATAAATAAAAAAAAGATATATAAAGAGTAATGAGCAGAACTTTAAAAGTTTATACTTTTATTAATTAATAATGTTATCTCTTTACTTTATCAACTTATTGATGTATTACTATATACGATACTAAACAAGACTCGGCTATTGTAAACCAAAGAGAAAAAACTCTAGTGAAAAAATAGTACATTATTGTAGCTTGACACATCATGTGCTTCGTGCTTTAATGTCATCGATCAGGAAGAGGAAGAGGAAGAGGAAGAGGAAAAAATTATCGTCATGTACTATTGTGCTAGCTTGCATGAATTATGTATCGATGGGGGTCCTATTAAAAGAAGCAATTTTTAATTTTGGAACTTCATCAATTTAATTAAGAGCAAATTGTGTTTGATAAAGTATTGCAATTGGTTAAACAAAGCCGCACTTATTACAATGGTTAATACTTAATTTGAACGAGAAACTAATGGTTAGTACTTTGAGAGAGGAACTCTCTTTTCTTTTTAGAACCTCAAAACCAATGATTAAATAGGATCGGAGTATATATTAAGTAATCATTGAGAGTAGAGGAGAAGAAATACTTCAGTACGTAGACAATTCAAGACAATATTTTTCATGTTAATTACACTGATAATAATCATGACGACAATAATAACCCTTTGAGTTATTTCTCGTGTAATTTTGAAAAATATATATTGTATTTGTAGGAGTAAATTTTATATATGCTCTTTATTTCTAAAAAAATGGAAAAGATATTTTTGAATTATTTATCTTTTCTCAAAATGAACTCTTCAATCCAAAGAAAGAATATGAATGAACACCCGTTGGAAAGGAAAGGACTGGACTGGACTAGAATGGGGCCGACTACATTTGTAAGTATATATATATATATATATATATATATATATATATATATATATATATATATATATATATTGTTCTAATGTATAGTTACTTTACACCTCTGACCTGTTAAGCTATCCATATTTACCCTATCCATCCATCCATCCATCATAATTCAATAAAGACCTCCCTCCATCTTTTCCCACATTGACTACGTATTGGAATTGGGTACCTCACTCACACGACGAGCCCACGGAAATGTGATTTCTATTTTATTATTATTGTATTATTATTTCTTTTGTTGGCAACAATGGGTAATTCTTACCTTTGATTTTTAAATTTCTGACCAATAGATTAATCTCACGGCATGGCATATCGATAGATAGTTCTTAAGAAATTTTGTAAAAGTAAATAAATTGCTTTTAAATACACTAATTTCATCCTAATCAAAAGTTAGTTTTAAAAGAATTGTGAGTAGTCAAAAATTAATCTTTTGACGGTTTATTATTATATATTAATCACATTGCACTAAAATAAAATTTTATTTTGACCCAATCAATGTAAGTACTCAAAAGGGAAATTAATTGGTAACGTAAATAAAAAAAAAAGGTTTGGTATCCCATGTGCCAGTGGCCCTAGCATCAAAGTCCCATGTGGCCCATAGTCAGTTTTTGGTGAAGTGGTGCACCATTTGCATGATTGTTCACTGCTTTACAACAAATGTACATCTCCTCCCTCTTTCCTTTGTGCTCAAGCAAAACATAACTCAATTTTCCTTTAAAAAGAAAAACTATAACTATTTAATACAATTATTTTCACCTCAAAGTAAATACTATTAACTATTATAATATATATATATATATATATATAAAGGGATGAAACGAATAAAGTATTATAGTTGGAAAAATAATAAACTAGTGAATTTCATTACAAAAATTAGAGAACGTTACAAAAGGTTCTACAACGAATTAATCTTCTCCCTCCCCCCCTTTTTTTAATAAGTACACTATTTTCTTAATTAATGATTAATGAAATATATAAAAGCATGGGAAATTAGGGGTAAATTTTTTTTTTTTAACAAAAAAAGAAAAAGAAAAACTACAATTAAAATTAATAGGGTTGAACCTAATTCCGTTCTTCAGGGCACACTAGATCATTTGCCTATAATCGGGACCACTTTGACGATGAATCAAGTAATCTTCACCGTTGGATACGCCAAAAATCGAGCGTTGACTAACAAACTGATGCTGCTGCGCTTTATGGAGCTCCTTCTGCCTTCGGAGCTCCATAACTTTGCGGTGCGAGTTTGAATGCTTCGCCGACACAAATGTCGGGCTTGCAGCGGGTCGGTATTCGGGTACCAAGCGTCCCGACTTGAAACGGACACCGCAAGCATTACACAATGTCTTTGGCCCCAGAGGTCCGGTACGCCATTGTGGAGTCTTGTCCGAGCCACAGTGGAGGCATTTCCGACCCGAAGTCTCGTGACTCTCCTTCTTCTTCAATGACGTCGTTTTGAACTCTTTGTTGTCGTCGGTGGTTGGTGATGATTTGGCTGGGGAGAGGAGGAGGAGCCGGGAGGACCAGTCACAGGGGGCGGTGCGTGAACGCTTGCTTCTGGCTTTACCAGGGACTAAGATGTCGGTCTGAAATATGGGCGAGTTGTTTCGGGGCGGAGCGGGTTCGGACCGAAACTCGGGTGTGGTATCGGAGGATGAGGTGTCGGTAGGAGCAATATTAGTGGGAGAGATTAGTTGGAGGTTGTGCAAGTCATCGCTTGAGAATGATTCCTCCACGAATCCCGAGAGCCATTCTAGCTCCGCCAAGTCATCATACTGTAACTTGAATTTCAACAATATTTTCTTCAATAATTAGAAAATGTGCCAGAGTAAAATTAGGAATTTGCATTATTATGCAAGAAAAGGGAACGCAATAATCATTTTAAAAATAACGTGCAAAAATGTTATGAAGTTAGTTCTCACATGATCGATCACATTTGTATTGGTGTTTAAGATTTTGAGAGAGTTGATTAATTACTTTGCAAATAATGGGATAATTAAATACACATTTGCTTACCGGAACGCAGAGTTCACTGCCGGAGAATTGAGAGTCAGAGAAGCTGCGGCAGCTAATGTTGCCAGAGAATTGAGGCTCGCTGCCGGAAATGGATGAATTACAGCTATCGACGACAGTGACAGTCGAAGAATCAGCTGAATTGCCGGTGATACCGTCGAAAAATGCATCGTTCATGATTTCGTCTTCTTTAGGGAAGTTGAGCAGGTCATCAATAATGAACTGGTTGTTGTTGTTGTTGTCGGCGGCAACATGTTTTTGATCGTAGTAACGTTTAGTCGGTGAGAATTGGCATTCTCCGGCGCCTAAGTAGCCACCAATGAAGAAGTTTGGAGCTTCCATTGGAATTTACGTAATTCTGTTGAGTGTGACTGTGTGAGTGTGTGTTTTCCGGGACGTAGAGGCTCAATGCGAACGGGTGCTTTGGCAATTGAATTTAGAGAGAGAGAGAGAGAGGGAGAGGCTGAGGTGTGGGCGTTGGATTGCGTTTGAAGATGACAGGCGGACAGAGCTTAAAGTAGGTGTGGGGTTTTGATGAGTGAGAGGAGGGGCTTAATTGGAACTATGAGCAAAGTTGAAGGAAGCATCTTTACCCGCTTACAAGTTAACTAGCAAAATGAAAAAAGCAAAATAAAATATTTCCCAAATATAACATATGGTCATGCTTTTTTAGGGTTAATTACACTACTAGTCTCTCGTCTATGGACTTTTCTACCATTAATCCTTTAACAATTTTTTTTCAAATTACAGTCCCAAGAGTATAAAAAAGTCACGCGACTAGTCCTTTCGATGGATGTCGTTAGTATAATTTTGTTAAGTTAATCATGTGCATTGCACATGCCATTTTTCAAGGGTATAACGGGAAATTCCTAGTGTAATTTAATTATAATAAATTCGTATCTTTTTTATTTAAATAAGTAAATTTTTATCTTAATCTAATTAATTCTTCAAAAAAAAATCTTAATCTAATTAAAAATATTAATAATTTATATCAATATAATTATGATATTAAATATTAATGTTAATTTAATTATGATTAGTAATTATAATTCTAATTGGTCAAATAAAATAAAAAACTTTAAAAAATCAAATCATTTCTCTATCTTACAACCACCCACCTACCCCCGACAGCTTCGCCGGAGACACAGGTGGTTATTGGTGTGGACGATAGTTTTCAACTTCGAAGACTGAAAAAGCGAGCGGGGTTTGGGTTGTTCGAAAAGTGGAATAAGAGTTTGGCTGACGCCAGAGTATTGCCGGATCTGCCAATGGTCGTACGACGATAGTTTCTTGACCTTCTCCTTCAATTTCAATGCCTCTGCAGCATTCAAACGTTTCAAAATCAAGACGGTAAGTTTGAGTGATTTGACGGATGTAGGGCATTACGTGAAATCGTCGGCATGCCCAAACGAGATCAATGAAGGCACTTGCTTCTTTACATTTCAGCCCCGATTCATTAATATCACCTTCATCATCCATTAAATTCTCAATTCCATGCCCTTAGTTCTTTTTTATTTTGTCGCAGCTGTTAATTCTAGGAACGAATTTGAAACCTTAATTTTGGATTCGTTGAATTGAAATTGGTAAAGGAGGAGGAATTATTAATCGGGTAAATTAGGGTTTGTAACTTAAGCGTAATCTAGGTTGTTGGTAATTGGGGGAATTGAAAGGATGAAGAAGAAGCTGCTGCTGTGTTGATTAGGTTGAAGGGGATGAAGATGTGGGGTGGGGTGGGGTGGAGAGGGGGAGAGAGAGAGAAAATAATAAATTGTTTAAGTATTACAAAATATCTTGTACATGAAATTTCATAAAAGCCCTTAACCAAAGTCACGTGTTGGGCACATGACTGACTTAACGGAAAAATTCTAACGGCATCCGACAAAAGGATTAAGCGTGTCTAATTTTGGTACTCTAGAGACTGAAATTTTAAAAAAATTTGTTAAGGGACTAATGATAAAAAAAATCTATAGTCGAGAGACTCATGGTGTAATTAACCCTACTTTTTAACATGCAACTGTTGCTAGAAAACTATAAGCTAATATTTGTATCAAAGGTTCCTTAGAATCCCACTTTAACTGAAATTATAAAATTAAGATTATAAGAAAAACAAAATTTATTCAACAATAATAGCCTAACCCATGTTAAAAATTTCTTTTTCCATGAATATTTATCTTTATGTATATCAAGAATTAGTTTTTTAACAAACTTTTGATTTTAATTTATTTTTAACAACTCATATTGTATTACTTTAAAATAAAAGAAAGCTCATTCAGCAATTTTTATTAATAAAATTGATGTACGTCAATAACTTAGCCCAGTTTTAAACACAAGCTCCCATTAAAGTTCTAACATACTTACAAAATTTTGAAAGAGGTGATTGAAATTAATTAATCCCTCCGTCCCGGATAAATGTTTTTAGTAGATAAAATATAAGAATTAAGAAACATAATTAATAATGTGTTGTAAAATGTGTTCTGACCATAATACTCATGAACATTAGTTGAGTTCAACTATTTTAAATAGTTGAGTTTCTTTAGAATGTGTTATATTAAATGAAGCTTTAAGGGTATATTAGGAAGAATAGTAGAGAATAGGTAGATCAAAAGTCTATAGAAACATTAGTTGGGACATCCAAAAATAGAAAGTAGGAACATTTATCTGGGACCGAAGGAATATATTAAAAATTGGATGACAGTGGGGATAATGGCGAAATTGTAATCTTTTTTGAAACTACGATAGCTTTTTTATTTAAATAATATTACAGCACAAAATTTAGAGTTTAGGCAAATTAAATACAGTAATAAAATGAACCATTATTGCACCGTTTGAGCTTAAAAACTTGTTTCTTAAGTCGCTCAAATTCACATCATGACATGCGGTGTTGAGAGTGAAACAAATAATTTACTACAATACGTACTCATGTATGGGTTTACAATTGTTTGATTGCGACATAAATCACAGCACAAATGTCTATAGTAATATTTATTTCGTTTTATTTAAAGAGGTATTTTAAAAATATTTTAGTTTTATTAAAGTTGGTCATGTTTTAAAAATATTTGTGTATATATAACCAAGATGCTTAATTATAAATATGCATAGAGTTGTAAATTTGAAAAGTTATGAAAATTATATATATTTTTTGCAATAATGCTCTTTATATGAAAGCGTATCAAAATAGAATAATAAATGTTTTACATAGTACGAATGAAGTTCATTTTAATACTCATTTATGTTCATATGATTGAAATAAAACATTATTGAAATAATGTGATTGAAGATTTTGTTGGTCCGCAAGGGTCAATTAATGTTGGCAAAAGAAAGGGCCAAAGGATCCTCATGGCTTTTGGTCCACTAGGAAGCTGTTAATGTTTTCTTCTTTTCTGAAGATCAATCTATAATTTTTAATTGTCAATAAACATTTGCTTCTATTTCATTATTTGAGAGTATATATAGTTTCATTTTCTTAATCACTTCTTGCTTTCAATAAATTTTGTTAGCAAGTGTTTCGAGACACTTGTTAAAATTTTATTTATAAAATTAATTAGTTATATAAATTTGTACCAATACATTTTTTTTTCTTTCTTTTAGATTTTTAACCTAAACATAATAGGGGATATTGTTCTTCTATCCTTAACCACTCACCACACATATCATAACCCATACGACTTATAGTTTCTATTCAAACTTAAACACCCAACTTTTGATGAGCAAAATTGATACATGATCGATTGAAATAATTAGTTTTATACTCACGAGTCCTCAACACAAAAAGAAGTCGCGTTTAAGAAATTGAACTTTTTAATATCGTATATTTGTTTTTATATATTTCATCACCAAATTAAGTATATTTATTTGCATGTCACCTAAGATAAATATCATGTTTCTACTTTATTACAGGCGTAATAAATCTAGCAAAAGTCACAATTTAACATGACAAGAAAGGTGAAGTTATAGAAAGAGGTCTGATATTACAATCTCAAGTTTATGATATTTTTTTATATTTTAATGTTAATACAATCAGATCATATTTACTTAGAGATCACTATACCTATATAGATGATATTGTTTCTAACACTAAGGGCATGTTTGTTAACCCAATTAAGAGCTTAATTAAAAAAAAATAAGTAATATTAAAAATAAGATTGTTTGATAATGTAATATTACATCACTTAATAAATTAAGTATCTCTTAAAAATAGTCAAAATTTTAAGTCAAAAGAGGATATCTTAATATTTTAAGCTCTTCTTTTTCAGAGATCAGTTTTCAAAACTTAATTTTTAGTTTTAGCAAACATGCCCTAAATAGAAGTAGTTCGAAATTCAACCCCATAGATAATCGATCTTAGCAGAGTTTGTCGCCGTGATTCCTCCATTAGTGTCCAAGTTTACAGCCGGGATTCCTCTGCTCTTTTCTCTCTCTAATTATTTTTGCCTCGGGACTTGCCCACTTAATCCTTTTTTTTTTTTTTTTACTTTTGTTCTCCAACATTAACTTTTTTTAAAGTTCATTATTAGTACTTACTTCCACTATTACACATGCTATTAAATTCCCTAACCCACGTTAAAGCACGACGCTTACAGCTCGACCTAATCAGAACCAACGGTCATGATCATTCCCTTCTTATAACTTTTCCCACCATTTTACTTTTTCATTTTAATTGCTGTCAATTTATTTGATATTCCAATTTGAACATTTGATCCTTATTTTTCTTTTTTTCAACTCTTTTAAGCTGAAAAATAATAGAGTAACAAAATACATTTACGAATTTGGTTTACGACAAGCATTGTAATATTGTACGGTTCAATTATCGATGCATTAAATAGTTATATTGTATAATATCTTAAAACTTGTACAATTAATTTTTTTTATTAATAATAATAATTTTTTTCCCGCTGAAAATTAATGAAACACACTCCCTTTATCCAAAAAACAAATAGTCTCGTTTCACAAGTCAAACTATTTAAAATTATAACTTTAAATGCTTGTATTTTCAAAAAAATTACACTGTAATTTTATTTTATTTAAGAAACGAGAGTATATAACAACAAACACATAATAATCATACAGTGTAGAATTTCACTAACTTTCTCTCTATTTCTTTCTTACTTTTTTCTTTGATTATTATACTTAAAAACCCAAAACTTCAAAAACTAGCAGCACATATACATAATTATTTTTAGTGTCCACTTTATAAAAGTATAAATTGATACATAATAATTAACAAAAGTGAATTTAGTAACTTCATTTAAGAAGAGACAATCAACTTGGGAATTTTTTTTTTTTTTGTCAACCTCTTTAGGCAAGTATAGAAATGCACCTAATTTCTTTTTAGGTGCTAGTAATTTTATGACAATAAATAAAGTAAGTATATAAAACTCTTGGAACCTAGAATATCATTTGAATAAAGAAAAATGAAAATCAAGGTGTGCTTGACTGCTTGGTGGGTAATGGTTTAGTAAATGTTAATAATGGGGGGTCCAACTAAGCACGTGACGGAGGTGAGGGGTTGTTATCAGCCATCACGTGACACTGTTTATAGTTATCCTTTGATTTTGAATTATTGCTTTTCATGTCCTCCATTTTATATAAAAAAATTATTAGTATTTTATTTTAAAATATGCCATTAATTAATTTATTTTCTAGTTACTCTTTTCAGGAACCAACGGGCAAACGGCCAACCTAGCGGTGGTCAAATAACAGGGGAGGTTTTTACCCCGTTAGCTGGAAACTGGATCCCGTCGTCTTTCTTTGATGCTTCTCACACGTGTGTCAACCGGCCCTTTGCATGTCTACGAAACCAACGTGGTTGCACGTGTAAGGAGTACTCACGTGGATGACCAATGCTGCACGTGCCTCTCCCCCTTGATATGTGAGCCATTTCCTTGACTATCCCCATTTTATTTTACTTTGAATAAGTACTTAATTTTATATACAAAATGACTTAATGCCGTATGAGTTATTTTATTTGGCATATTCTAAATTTTATTAATATTAAAAATTAAACTCAACAAGATGACTATAAAATATCACGTTATTTTGTTTACAAAATTAAGTATATATATCAGATGTTTTTAGCATTACTCTTTTTATTTTCTTCGAGAAGATTTTGTGTAAATTATATTGTGCATGTATTTTAGATTAAACATCTTCATGTTTTTCGTAAAACTTAAAATATTAAATTTAGTTTGAATAGACAAAATTTAAATACTCGTTCATTGCCTGATTTCCTCAATTGAACTACTAATGAACTCGTGTATGCATATTCTCAAAGAAAATACAAAACAAATATTTTTTTAGTCAATTGCTAACAATACGTTTTCATAGAAATTTATACATTGAGAACATCCTCCAATATTCCAATTCATTGGAAGCATTTTTCCATTATATACAAGGGCGTTATGGATACTTGGTACGAGGGCTCTATAGTCTATTTTTAGTTGCCCTCTCAATTTCAATCATATTCGAAAATGTGAGCGTCTATATAACTCATCATAAATTCATAGAAATTTATACATTGAGAACATCCTCCAATATTCCAATTCATTGGAAGCATTTTTCCATTATATACAAGGGCGTTATGGATACTTGGTACGAGGGCTCTATAGTCTATTTTTAGTTGCCCTCTCAATTTCAATCATATTCGAAAATGTGAGCGTCTATATAACTCATCATAAATTTATATACGATCTTGTCTTAAATTTTTTTATCTAATTGTTCGTTTTAACAAATGAATTAATTACATAAACAAAATTCAAAGACGAATAAAGATGCTTATGTTAAGAAAACAAAAATTGTAACCATTCCGAGATGAGAGTTCATTGACTTTGTTTTGCAACTTGAAGATACCAAAGTATCTCGCTACCACGTGGCAGAAGGCATGACACGAGGGCATGCTGACCTGGAGCCCAGAGCCATCCTGCCTTATCCCGAGTTTCGCCACGAACTCGAGCATCACACCTATGCGACCTCCACAACATCCCAAGTTTCGCCCACGAACTCGGGTGACTTGACAATCGCGATCTCGCGCCCTAGCTCACAGAAACCATAAGCCAAGCTACTTAGCTTTGACCACGAGGTCGCTAACCCCGGGAACAGTTGAAAGTCAACAATAGTTGTCACATTTAATGTCAACCTGCTCCGACATCATCCCGGGGACCACTCAAAGGCTTCTCATTGGTTCACAATGACCTACATCCTAGCTGGAGGTACGGCCGGGAGATCTGCACAGGTTCCAAGGAAGAGACAAATATTTCCCTTCAATGCACATCATTTTTCCATAAATGCTCATCAATGCTCATCAGCGGCTTTGACGGCGCTCATAAATAGACATTTCCTCGCTAATCCCGAGCTAACATGTGGCAGCCCCACTTGCAGAATATCAACATTACCTCAGTATAAATATAAAGTGAATGCCTTTATTTATGGCCAAACTTGCATTTACTACTCTTCAACTACCAAATCTCATAAAACCTATTTAGCATTTACTCCAAAGAGTGACCTGAAAATTGAATGGATACCATATTTTTCTCCCTCATACTCACAATCAAACCGGAGGGCTTTAGCCGGATCATGTTCGGCTCCTTGACAGTGACTTCTTTGACATCTCAGGTATCAGCCGGTAGACAAGTTTCATCAGCACTTGCCTATTGAGAGCCGGGGCATCCTACCAATCACTAGACTACATACGTGGACTTGACATGATCATCCGAATAATATTTGGCGTGATCACAACTAAAGCGGGAAATAGACTCTTTGATTAGAAAAATTAAAGAAGAGAAAAAGGGTTCGTTCGTTGAATCTAATGGAAAGAGTATAAGATTATTCAAATGTTTTAATTATATTACAAATGTTTAATTATATTACTATAAGATTATTCAAATATTTTAATTATATTACTAGGCCTGTACGAGCGTATGTCACTGGGCTTACTAAAATAAGGACTTGTTTTCCTCATCCTATTTCATTTTTGGTTGTCGTCTTATCCCAAGCGTAGTGAAGCCCAATTTAGAGATGCCCATTCAGTTCAAAAAATTTAAATCGAACCGATTTTAAAATCGCTCAAATTATGAACCGTCATAAACCAAAATCGAATTAAGATGGTTCGGTTTCAATTTGCATTTTTCAGGAATCATGAACCGCCGGTTTCAAATCGTTATAAAACCATTTAAAAATCGTCAAAATTTAAATTTTAAACGTTTGAAACTTTAAATTTTGAAACAATCTGCTCGTACTTGCTCCACGTTTGCACCTAGACTGACCTCCTTGGACATTAGACTTGATGAAAGACTGGAGTAGACTTGATGGAAGGATAGAGGAGTCTAGCATAGTAAATTTTGAATGTCAAAATCAACCAAATATATCATGATGCCTAACACACCTTAAGCATTTTTTTTTTAATTTTGTTTTTTGATAATTAATACTCCCTCCATCTCTAAATTATTGTCTTCCTTTCATTATTTATCCGTCCCAGAATAATTGTCTTGTTTGAAAACTTTCCTTTTTAGGATATCACTTTTACCATTTTACCCTTATTTTTTCCTACTTTAATTATGGACCACATACACATGAGTATTAAAGAAAATTACACATTATACTAATATTAATAATCAAGTCAATTATTTTTTCTTAATCTGTGTGTTGGGTCAAACAAGACAATAATTAAGGGACGGAGGGAGTAATATATTATAACACTTTTTTTAAAACTTTAAAATGGATATTAAAAATTAAAAAATATTATTTTTTTTAAATTAAAAAATTTTAAAACTGAAAAATCGGAACCGAAACCGGCCATCCATAGTTCGGTTTCGGTTTGTCTTGTCACGATTTGTGGAACAGTCAATTCCAAATCGGTTTTGGCATGTCTAACCCAGTTCATGAAGAATTATTTTGGGAGAAACTCGGGCCGGTACCTATTAATAAATTTTCAACCGCTTTAGTCCCCTATAATTGCTTCAAACCAGAAAAGTACACTTTTGTTGCAAAATGTCGTCTATGTCTTTAAAAAACACGGAACATGCACGCTATGCATCGCAAACAAAATTGTTGCATCGTAGTTCAAAGTGTGCATCGTGGTGTACAAAATTGTATTAAAAAATACTGTTTTGTTGCAAAGCGATGCATGAATTTTTTTTAAGAGTTCGAAATGGGCGCCACGCCCATAATATTGGTCTTCACGCCCGTTTCAAAATTGATGCATCGCGATACACAAAAAGTACTATTTATGTACATCGCGATGCACAATATTACACTTGTAATTCATCAAAAGTGCATTGCGATGCACAAAACAGTACTAATGCACAACATTACACTTGCGATGCATCAAATTGTGCATTGCGGTGCACAACATTACACTTGCGACACATCAAAGTGTACATCGCGATGCACAAAATTATACTAAAAAAATACTCTTTTTATATATCGCGATGAACAACTTTTATTTTCGATGCACAATATGTTGTGAATATTAGGAAATTAAATATTAAATGAACTTTTTAAGACACTTCTAAAAAAGTGGTTGCTTTCTTTTGAATTTTCACATCGAGATTGGACTGAAATTTGTTTCCCTTTCGAGGGTGTTTCCACTGAACCCCCACGAGGGGCGTTGCCTCCTCGATCCCTGTTTCGTTGTGGCAACATTCAGCGATTGACGAATAATATTGATACAATAAAGACACAAAGAATTAAAATAATTTTAAAAATTATACTGGTCTTATTTTTTGATGATGAACTGGGCATGAAAAGAAACTGTGAAAGAGAGACAGAGATGAAGACTGTAGCAAATTAAACAATGATTGGAATGAAATGAAGAATTTACATGAGAAAATTAAAGGAAAACAATGCTTAAATCGTTAATTAGGTTGATACGGGGATAGTTTTAAAATAATTAGTCAATTTATCAATTAAAATAAATTTAAACAATTAAAAATAAAAATAAAAATTTAAAGCGGTTGAAAATATGAAAAAAAGGACCGGGCAGCAATTATTCCAAATATTTTGGAGGTTCAACTTTCAATCTCTGTCTTTACAAAAGGCTTTTACTCAAAATTGAAAATTTGAAAAAGTATTGCTGTATTGTGTATTAGTTGCTGTATTGGGCTTTGATTACCAAGATGAGCGAAAACGTGCCCTCCTGACCCATAAATATGGCCCAGCACTTTCTACATCAAACCTAGGATTCAAAAATTTTAATTGCTACTTCGGTCCTTCCACTAGGATCCATCTCTCGACCACAAATATCATCCTATTAAACGAAGTTGAATCCACGCTAAATTGGAAGACAAGAAAACTTACAATTTATAAAAGGAAAATTGCGGGCGGTCCCCTTCATAAATTTTCAACAGCTTAAATTTATTATAATTATTTTTAATTGTTTAAATTAATTTTAAGTGATAAATTGACTATTTATTTGAAAACTGTCACTGTATCAACATATTACGTTGTTTAAGTATTTTTTATGCATTGTCATATATTTGAAATATGCATCATCAATATATTTTGTGATTTTTTGTGTTAAAAAATGTGCATCGTTTGCTACATCAAGCATAAAATGTGCATCGTCAATATAATTTTGTAATTTTTTTTGTGTTAATTAATATGCATCGCCAAGTATAATGTTATGCATCGTCAAGTATAACAATATTATTTTTTTAGTATAATTTTGTGTAAAAAATGTGCAACGTCAAGTATAATTTTGTGAATTATCAATTATAACAGCACTATTTTTATTATAATTTGGTGCATTGTGAAGATGGTTATTTTTGTGCATCGTTAAGTATAATTTTGTGTATCTATAATATTGTGCATATAAAATGTGCATTGTGTGCATCGCTATGCAACAAACAACAATTTTTGTTGAACTGTTTTACAAATTGGATCGTAAGTTTAATGTTAAAAAAAAAGATAATGCGCAATGTAATCAAATAATATATTCAAATATTTACAATTAGTATTAAAACACCAGAAAATGTATTCAAATATTTACATGTATTCAAATAATATTATAAAGTATTGCACGACAAATGTATCAAAAAAGTTTAATTACTAAGAAACATATCTAATCAATAACTATTGTCGTTCCATTGGACTCTTTGCACTTCCTCTTCAATGTATTCAGTTTAATCCTTTCTGACCTCCTGATTTTTTGTTATTTTCAATTGTAGTTTGCTTAATTGTTTAACTCACACCTTCTGGTTGATTTCTTTCTTGTGATTGAGTCACATATTCACTTGCAACCGTATCAGTCGCCCCACCCATCTTATTTAGTGATTCCCTGGGTGCAGTTGTAGCATCTTATTGATCATTCACAGATGTCTCATCAAGAATTTTTATGTCATTGTTTCTCTTTTCCTAAAGCAATTCCTTTTCATTATTTGTTGTTATGTTGAGAACATTATCAAACTTTTGCAAAACCCAGGAAAACAAAATGAAAAAACAGTTTTTAAAAATTGTGTATACCTTTTTATGCATCGCAAGTGTAATGTTGATATTTGTAATATAATACTATTGTTCTATTTTTTGTGCATCCACTCACCTGAATTGTCATGATGCTTACAATATTGGAGTCATCTAATGCGCTTGACAGTGCCCTCAAATCCCATTTCATAAACCTTGGGATATAAGTATCACGAGTTGGTTGCACAACCTTATTCTTTTCGCACAACCAATACTACATTGAGGAATTCAATATGATAAAATCAACATGCATCGTACACAATAATTGCATATAATAATACCAAATGAACTTAAAGTTACCGGCAGCATCATCACGCATCTCTCTAGGTAGTCATCAGATGTAGTTTCCAAGCTTTTCAACAACAAATCAACGATATATTTTGACCAGTTGTACGTTGATATTGTGTTCAAATCAGACACAAGGCTTGTGTAGGCCCACGGTATATAGATTGTTTTGGTTACAACCAGCAAGGTATCAAGAACAAGTAGGGTCGTCAATCTAGCAACGCATTCGATATCTACTTAATTCGGACTCCCTATCAATTTTTTAATTCTATCAAAAACCAACTTCAGCTTCAATCTTATGTTTTTTGATTTCTTTGACATTTTTTCCGGAAAGCACCTTTGGAGGAAATCGGTGCAATCTAATTTGTAAAACAATATGTTTATATCCTCATTTCCATCGTTAACACTGAATATGAGCGTCGCATCTATTAGTTGAAACTTCATACTTTTTCTCCCAAACTGGAAACACTGTTGCTCCTTGACGTAAAATTTGGCAATAGTCCTTATTATCGAATCAACCTTCTTACAATGATCGCGGACAACACCATCAGCAATTATGCTCCTTATGAGGTACCAAAAATGTGTTTTCTTTAGTAATGTTTTATGCTCATCCCTAAATTTGATATTCTTAATTTGACATATGAGGCTTTGCATATTTGATATGTATACAATCCTGGCAGGATTTTTAGTCAGAGCTACTGCATAACATGTATATTGTGATTACAGTCACAAAATTGAAGAATTACAAAAATAAGTAAATCAAGGTGTAACATTAATGCATCAAAATTTATGCATAGTGTACCCAATGCACAAGATGGGTTACGATGCACAAAATTTTAAACCCTACAAACACTGTTTTCATTTTTCAGTGAATGCGATGCAACATTTTTTAGTATCCCGACACCATTTTTTTTTTCAAAAAATGCATTACGATACATCAAAAATATAATTTTTAAGCAAATGTATATAGATCTATTCAGGAAGTACATTTATAAAATGTATTACGTACCTAAAACTTCTTCAACTTCGTGTTTTTGTGTTTTCCTTGTTCTGATTTCGAAGACATTTTTGCCAGCTTTTTCAAATCGTCCTATGTTTTGTTGATATTGTTTGCTTTTTTGAATCGCCTGATGTTTCTTTTTTATTTTTTGTAGTTGGAAGCTGATGTCTCGGGGTACGTGTTTAGTATGTTTTTATAGCTAAAAGGGTTTTTTTCTAACTTTTTGGTGCATCGCAAGTGAAAAAGGTATTTTGTGCATCGTCTTTGTTTTGTGATGCACAGTGTGGGCTTTCGTGCATTTATGTGCATCGTGTTGTGTTGCGATGCATCGTTTTTTTGTGTTTTGCGATACATAGCATCCACTGTTCCGTATTTTTAAAGGGCATAGATGATATTTAGCAAAAAAATGTCCTTTTCCGGTTGAAAACAATTATAAGTAAGCTTTAGCGAATGAAAATTGTCTAAAAGGGAACGCCCGAATTTTGCCTTTTATAAAATGTTGTTATTGCTACTATTTTTCTTCCAATTTGGTTGGTAAGTTGGTTCGATTGGCTAAATCTACCTTGTTTTTGAAAAATAAAAGATAAAAAAGCATTAAGTAGGTGTTTTTAGTCGTTGTTGAGCATTTTAAACGTGATACTGTATTTTTTACCATGAAATAAACTCTTAATTTTACTATGAAAAGAAAGAAACTCTTAACAAAATGATCCAGGGTGTGTCAATTAACAAAGCCTCACAAGGAATGCTGATAGCCGAGAAACCTTGTGAAGAGAAACAAATATGCTCCGAGATAAGACTTGGAAAGGAAATATCTCTTGTATGAAGAAGATACATTAGATATTTGTAACGTACCCTGCCAAATTATGCAATTCCATAGAAAAATGATGCTATTTTGAGCTTAGTAGTAGCCTAGTAGATGAATTATAAATGCATAGCAAAAGGATGCTCAATACATGTTACAAGAAGTTGTGACGAAGAATTGCCGGCCGGTGAAGTACCAATACCTGTTACAAGAAGTTGTAGTGATGAAAATGTAACCAGCAGTCAGTCATAGTTACTTTTTAAACACGTGAATCTGTAACACATAAAATAGTAGCATAAAAACCTTGACATCAAGAAACCTTAGCCTCAACGACTAATTAAAAAGTGGTCATTCTGCTGATGTCTTACAGTAAATCCTCCATGTTCTATCTCAACCAAGAGAAGACGTTATGTGTGGTGCAAATATAGTTAATACGAAAGCAATATTAAACAACTAGTTAGAACTTTCTGGATCAACTATAGACTATAGTCACCTGTTCCCACTCTCCATCTACTCTTTCTTTCCACAAACTCACAGTGTTATTCCCATCGGACACTGCCAGTAAATTACTAGTCAACGACCACGAGACCCTCCAAACAGGGGTCTTAAAATTTTTCAAAACTTTACCCTGCCACTGATCCCCGTCCTTAGAAACAGTCCACATGATAACTCTTCCATCTTCAGACGCACTAGCTATTGTAGATCTAGGAATCCCCAAGTTCGGTGCCCAAGCGACATCCCGGACCATATCAGTGTGCATTTGAAGAGCAGGAAAGCAATCCATTCCCCAAACTCCATCAGCAAGCTTCCACACCTTCACTGTATTATCACAACCACTCGATACAAGCTTCTGAACTGGCCCAAGCAATTGAATTAACAGAGGACCTGTGGTCAGCAAACAGATGGGCTTGAGTCCATTCATTCTGCTTCCTCTCCTTCCAGATTATGACCTGCCCATCATACAAACAAGACGCAAGCAGAGATCCCAACTTGGGGTTAGCCCCGGCTACTTGCCATACGGGTCCCCGATGAGCAGTCAAGGTTGCTAGATGCTGAGAGGAGGAATTGCTCAACCCAGTTATCTTAATGGTATTGTCAGAAGATGCTGTGGCAACACGCTAGACGCTTACCATAGTAGTCCATTGCGACATCATGAACAATGTCTTTGTGATCAATATCAATCTTTAGTGATGGCATTTGCTCTTTGCTCTAAACAATGTCGTGAAGACTAACGTTCCACAATCAGATTCCATTTCCTTAACAAACCTCCAGCAAGACAGCTTTAAAAATATGATCCAAATAAAAAACTCAAAACAAGAATCCTTAAATTAGAATCACCCTAGGCTGTAGCAGTGACAACTTTACTTTCCTCAAAATGAATAATAAAACTTGAACCATAAAGGGAGCTGCATCCCCAACTACTCATGCTTAAGCAAAAATTTCTTGTGTAAGAAATCAAAATGGAACTAAAAAATTGCAGTAGTAACAAGAAGTCACAGTTGAAAAAGTCAACTTTTTTAAAATTGTACCTTTTACTTCTTTATATTCCCTTCAAAATGCTCTAGTTATAGTGAGGAGTCAATTCCTACTGAGACTTGAAAAGTAGAAAAGTGATTTACAAATGAGATCATTTTCCTACTTGAAGATACTATTTGAGACATTACACGGCAACTAAATTTACTCATGCGTTAATGTAAATGACAGGAGACGAAGTTATGGCGGCAAGCCAAAGAAACACGGCAGTTAAATTTCACCAGCAAAGCCATTACGTTTTTACTCGTTGGAAATCCACTAGATACAAAGCCAGAGAGAGAATTTTTGCTGTTACATTTTAGAGGCTTCTTCATGAGGTGCAATGCCGAAAGGCGCTTGTGGCTTTAGATTCATAGTACATTTGATGGATATTTACAAAAACCACGGAAATAAGTATGAATACATGAATTTACTTGGAAGATGAACTCCTCCTCGTGGCTAAACAATCAATTTAAACATGTTGAGATTTGACGAGATTACGTCAATATCTCCTTAGCTTGTAGTTAGGATGTAATTATCTCATTTCCTTATTTCACTCATTGTAAGTTAGGAAGATTTATTTTGTAGCATAATTCTAGGAGGGATTGACTCCTTCTCCAAGTAATACTCTAGCTTGTATATAAATAGGGATGTACACTTTGTAAATCTCAAGGAAGTAAAATATATTTTCTCTCCTTCACATATATGTTTCTTAACTAAACACATAACAATAGTTGTTTAACACAATGAACGCAGTTAAATCAGATCGCAATTCGCAAGCCTAATCAATGTGAATTCTGGAACGCTATAATTCCGATAATCTTAACATAACAAAGTAAGGCAAACTCAACGATGATAAAACTCCTATATATTAATGCATAATGCATGTTAATCTATCTACGCAATGAGGAAAATTTGACAGTTAAAGAATTTTCATAAGATAGAAAACCGAACCTGGAAAAGAGAATCGGGAGGATCGTCACAATTTTCAGTGCGGATATATTTCCTAAGATGATGGAATTTGATGATTGGGGTTGAGCGGCCTCGGAGATTTCAGAATTTCTACTGTACACTTACGTAATAAAGCAAATCCGTTTCATTCTCTTGCTATTTCTGGGCTTCTTGTCTTTATGTTCATTTGGCCCAAATCATATTCTCATACATTTAGTTGAGATTTTATTTAATTAATATCAAAATTTTCGTTAATTTTCATTTTAAACACTTCCTTTTTGAACCGTAAGCTTTCATGATTTTCATAATGGAGAGTCTATTTCCACTATAATATTTTCTTATCCACTACATTCACTGAAATTTAATTAGGTTAATCAAAGTCTTGTCACAATTGTCCTTCAAACTCAATTAAGTTATTTTTATACTTTATTTATTTTTACAAATAATATTATATTCAATCGTGCACATGAAAATAAAATAAAAATTATATGCAAAAATTAGAAAATATAAATGAGATATCTAAAAGAAAATAATACATAAGTCTAATTTCTTTCACTTACAAATAAAAAATATAAATGACAAATTAGACTAAAGAAAGGAGTGACATAAGTTATATAATATTATTAAATTACGAAGTACAAATTATGAATTTAAAATAAATAATTTGAATGAAAAATTAATTAATGAATATATATTTAGCGATTGTTTAAAAGATTTTTATAATAAATTGGCAATTGCACAACATCTTTTAGCTTTTTAATTTGACATTAAAGTCAATTTTTTAAATAAATAGTTGAAGAAATTAAATAATGGATAGATTTAAATTTTTAGTGTTGACGATAATTTATTTAAGAATATATGAAAAATAAAATTAGGCAAGTACTTGATCATCAACAAGAAAAGTATTTGAATGACAATTATGTCATGACAATTATTTATTTATTTAACAATTAATAAATGTAATAGATTAACAAAGTTCGTAGTGAAAATATTCTCTTTTCTCGTGATATTCACAGGTTTACGAACTATTCATCCAGCAGCATACGCCATGCCTATGCTACATAATTTATGACTATTTTTATTTTAATATTCAAAAGCCAAGAGCACAAGAAGTGAAATAAACTACCACAAGTCGCGTCTTTTTTTTTTTTCTTTCCATTTTAGGATGGAAAATTTTAAATTTAAAATCAAATTAAATCATGAAATGCTACTTCTGGTCGGATGAATAATGGAAAAACAGTTGTGCTAGACAATGTTATAGGTACAAATTTTAATACTCCCTCCGTTTCAAGCCAATAGATTATTATTTTATTTTAAAATATTTTACTTAAAAAATCTACTTTAAAAAATTATGCACATAATTTTTATAAATTTTTTCACTTTACTCTCCACATATACTACAAATATCTTGCTTATGCTTAAAACAAAGGGAGTAGAATTTGTCAGTTTATTTTCTTTTTTTGGATTCGAGAAGATGTCACTGTGGTCCCAAAAATAGTAGCTTGTGTTCTTGAAATAAATAAGGCAAAATTCGGGCCGGTGTCTTTTAATAAATTTCCAATCGCTTTAATCTTCTATAATTATTTCAAACTAAAAAAAGACACTTTTGTTGTAAAATGTAATCTATGCACTTAAAAAAAATACGGAACAGACATGATATTCATTGCGATGCACAAATTGTTTCATCGCGATACATAAATTGTTACACAACACTCTAACTGACTGACAATCAAACAGCTGTACTCCACTAAACAATAACTTATTAACTAACTTCTATTTAATCTACACCTTTGTCATCAATTAACATAATGACTAAGTAACTAACTTTTATTCTATTTACAAATTTGTCATCAGCTAAACATAATGTGACTGACTAACTAACTTTTATTCTATTTACAATTTTGCTATCAGCTATTCAACTAATAATGACCAACTAACTAACTTCTATTTTATTTATAATTTTGCCATCGGCTAACTGCTTAACTATTTTTGCCTTATTGCTTGACTTCGATATCAGCAGGCTGACTTTCGACATCAGCAGCCTGTCTTTGTTGCTATGCTTCTTCATGAGATATGTCACTAAGCTTATGGTAGGCTTAGTCGCACGCCCACTAAATTAGACCTAAACTCGGCCACTAATAATGTAATTAGGGTAAGTCAGGGTCGATCCACGAAGAACATGATTATTTGCGAGCAGTCACTTGACCGATTGGGGGTTTAAATTGAGTTTTCAATTAATTCCTACAACGGGAAAAATAAACTAAGTGTTTAAAACAATAATTTAAAGGAACTTGATTTGATCATCACGGATTATAATTCTAATATCATTGATAATTCTTTTCACCATAATACTTATTCACTTGATTACGAGATATATTTCAATCTCTGTCTCTTCTTTCGGTTTAGTTTATAGCGTGGCACACTCACTTTAAACCCTAATTAAAATTAAACCTAAAGCGCACGAGAAAAGGTCTAAAGATTAATTGATGTCGTTTTAAGAGACTAGAATCAAGAACGCTTTCTAATGTTAATTAGATAAGCGTCTAATCTTGCCTACTTCAATTGCTATGGCACATAAACAATTCGTGAAGGCTTACAATGAAAACTCTAGTTACGCACGAGCGAGTAATCTAGCAAAGATTAATAAAGAGGACAAATGAATTGGCCAAATCCACAATCCTAGAAATCAATCTAAATTAATACAAGCAAGATTATGAATAAGAATTAATTAAGAGAAAGAAATACCTCAATAGAATTAAGAATCGGATCAAGCTCTCAAATCCAAAGTTATGGAGTTTTAGTTCTCCATAGAAATTCAAAGCTTGAGTTTTTGATTCTAGGAAAACTCTCCAAAGTAGATGATAACCTAAAACTAAACAAAGAAATAGTATTTATACTCCTTCCTAAAACCTAGATAAAAAGAATAAAAATAAAATAACTCTAAATAATAAAAGCGCTAAAAATACGGCACCCACGATTTTAGTCTCGACGGGGGACGACTCGTCCCCGGGGGACGACTCGTCCACGAACCTTCGATCCTTCTGAATCGGTCGTCCTGGCTGGGAATAGTTAGGCCAAATGGGGACGACTCGTCCCAAGCCTAAAATCCCGAAATCTTCAATTTCCTCGTGGCTCTTTAGCTCGCCGGGTCTTCTTTGGTTGACTTTGTCTTGACTTTGTTGACTTCCATCGATGTAGGATTGATGATCTTGAGCTTCTTTGAGAACCAAAAAGGATTACATAATAAATCTCTAAATTTCTCTCGAATTACATTGATTCTCTCAAAATCCTCACAAAACATAATTCACTCAAAAATACATCAAACCTATACTAGATACATGGAAATAGAGAATAATAAGGACGGAAAACATAGGAAAAAGATAGTATAAATCCGTCCTATCAGCTTATCAACCTTGTGCATCGCGATGCACAAAATTGTACTAATAAATGCTACTTTTGTGAGCATCGTGATGCACAACGTTATACTTGCATCGCGATGCACAAAACAATACTAATCCCAACTTTACACTTGAAATGCATCAAAGTGTGCATCGCGATACACAAAATTATACTAAAAATTACTGCTTTTGTGTATCGCGATGAACAATATTATATTTGCAATGCATCAAAAGTGTACTTCGCGATATACAAAATTGTACTAAAAATATTGTTTTCATACATTGCGATAGACAATTTTTATTTTTGATGCACAATATGTTGTTAATATTAGGGAAATAAAGATTAAATAAACTCTCCAAGACACTTCTAAAAAGGTTGTCACTTTCTTTTGAATTTCTACATCGAGATGAGGCTGAAATTCGTTTCTCTTTCGGGACCTCCACGACCTGACCGGGTAGGTCGATCCCTGTTTTGTTGTGCCAGCATTCAGCGATTGGCGAACAATATTGATAAAATAAATACACAAATATTTGAAATAATTTTGAAAATTATACTGGTCTTGTGTTTTTTATGATCTGTGTATAAAAAGAAACTAAGAGAAAGAGATGAAGGCTGTAACAAAATAAACAATGATTGGAATGAAATGGAGAATTTACAGGAGAAAATTAAAAGGAAAACAATGCTTAAAACGTTGTTTAGGTTGTTATGGGACAGTTTTAAAATAATTGATTAATTTATCACTTAAAATAAATTTAAGCAGTTAAAAATAAAAATAAAGACCTAAAACAGTTAAAAATCACATAGAGAAGACCGGCCCACAATTATTCTAAATAAATATTAAATGGGCCCAAGTACTAGTTGACATATCTACCTAGTACAATATAGTCAATAGCGAAATACTAAATTGTCATAGCTGGATGCCCACGTATTCTTATAATCTTTGCCAACAATGATACATTATACATAAAGAGGTATTTTTATTTTTATTTTTAATCACAACAATGACAGTATTTTTATTTTTATCCACGACAAGGATACATTATGCATAAACAGGTAATTCCCTCCTCTCCAACGATACTCGAAGATCTGAAGATATGTAGATATCGTATTCTAGTAGTATTTCTTTATTTTTCAACAAAAATATTGTTATATATATATATATATATATATGTACACTTTATTTTACTTGTATACTCGTCTCGTCTGTTCAAAAGGGGTGGTCAGTGGTAAAGTTGGATTTCACAAAGTGTAGGGTCTCAAGTTCGATCATTTTCTACGTCCTTTTAGAACATTAAAAAAAAAAGCAAAAAAAAAAATGTATACTTGTCTATATTTAACAAATTAAAACTTTTAAAATTGTAGTTCTACTTACTTGTACATTCTTTAAGCTACTCTAAAAGTACCTCTATTTCCAAAAATATAACTATATTTAAGGACAAACCAAAAGAAAAGAGAATCTCTTTTTTCTTAAAAGGAGGAAATAAATCTAATACTCTAGTTTCAAATACGTTGGTATGTTTGAATCTTTCAATTATTTATACAATTTTAATTTTAAAATTTGACATTGAATAGCAACATATATAGCCCGACAAAAATTGAATGAGAAGAGAGTGCCTAATAATTATTGTGTCCCGTTAAACTTAGAATCATTTCAATTGATTTGTGTTGCTTTGAGACAAATTCTAGGAATACCATCTGACACATGTTTGAAATCATTTCGACTTTGTCCAACAAAAAGGAAAGGTACAATTGGTTTCAAAGATTAACGAAATTGAAATTGAACTCAGGCCTCTAATCTTTACAAAGTTGGTAGAGTAAGTTGTAACTGGGTTCACAATTCACAAGCTTCGAGACAGAGTGAGTCTTCGTTGACCCATCTTTTTGCACCTAAACGTGAGATGCATGCATATCTATTTCGGGCACCACAATTGCTTTCTTTTTCGTTTAAAGGATCTTGTTAACAAGGATCTAATAATAAATATAAAAAAAAATTAAATTTTTTATTTAAAAATCAATCAATTTGACTTAAAAGAAGTCTAAAAGAATAATAATTTAGGAACGAAGAGAGTATCTTTAAAACACATTTTAATAAACTAAATCCAAAAAGATTATACGTTATCAGAATATCATTGTATTAGTTTATCCAAATCAAAACACCGCTTTCGATTAAAATTTTGATTACCATTGACTGTGTGACTCCATGACATTTGACAAAATGGAGAAAAGTTGTAATGCTAAACAACATCATAACACAAGTTTTCAAACAAAAGTATATACATTTTACTATATATGAATCTTACATTAGTTAATGCCACATGACAAAAATTTCTTAGGATGATTGAAACTAGTGAGAATGTTATTAAATATAGCTAAAGACTTGCAGTATTTTTAGAAATCACAACCATGCATAAACTTGGTTGAATTTAAGTCTACTAGACATAAACTAAAAAGAAAAAGATACTAACGTGTGTATATATATATATATATATATACACACATATACATATATTTTCTAAAATAAAATAGCATTAACCGGTTAGGTTGGTTTTAAAGTCCTAAACACTAAAATCGAAATCAGTCATCGTATTTTTAAGAACTTAAGAGCCATGCCCACACTAATTACCAACGAGATACTCCCTCCGTTCTAAGTAAAGAGTCCGCTTTTAACTTTTTGTGGTCAACTTAGTTAAAGTTTAACCGATAATTTACATAGATTTATTTATTTTTAGGCCAAATTACAATTTTCCCCCCAAAGTATCCACCAAATCTCAGTTTGCTACCCATATTCCATTTTGTCCCATTACCATATCTAATGTTGCCATTTATCCCAGTTTGACCCCCGGGACGGATGGACGTTAAAAAAATTAACGGAAGTTGACATGTGCATGTCATGTGAGGGTTACTTTGGTCATTTTAATCGGGGTGCAAAGCTGGGATTTGGTAACCACTAATATTTAAGACATTTTTAAATTATAAATTTTCTTAAAGAAATTAAAATAAAAATTGTTTTTAAAAAATTTAAAACAAAATTAATTCATGCATTTTGTCAAACACTTGTGGTGCATCTTTTTTAAACCCACTTTCAATATACATTTTTTTTTATTCAAGCAACCCAACAATTGATTTTAAGCAAATACACAAACAATTGATTTCAAGCAAACTTCGCAATTTTGCATTCCTTTAGAATCAAAGTCTTCGATTTGATCGTGGACTGATCAACGAAGATTAATAACCATAATTTAAAAGATCTTTTCACATGATTCATAATCGATCCCATTTCATTTATCACACGAATAATACCACTATTCATAAAACAAAATGCGATCTAAATATGAAATTAACATTAGCACTTCTTTATGATATTCACTTTTATTTTCTTTTGTTAAAAATAGACCGCAATTAATCATATTGTAAAACACACAACCATTGATACTACACTGACCATTGATACTACACTGGATTCACCATTGATACTACACTTAGCAATTTGTACGTGACCTAATCCCAATTTTCAATCATCACGAGAACCTAAAATTTCCCCAATTAGACCTCACATCTACCCAAAAGGACCTTCATTGTTTCAATGGATTTCTCATCTACGAAGCCCGGCAGCGGCAACTGAACTCAAACCCGGTACCAGAACACCAAGCTCGTGACACCGAAGCTTAGACGAAGGCGGCGTGCGAAACAAGCCCAGCGGTATCAAGATTACGTTTCCAACAACAACCTACGACCCGTCCGGGTTCATCCTACGATCCATCCAGGCTCGATCATACGATCGTCGAATTACTATTACCGGTACCAAGATCCCATATGCGCGCCAATCGGCGCGGCATTCGCAAGATCAACAACAACGGCAATATGCCGCTTATTACGGCAGGTGCGATGCGTTTCGGCTGAAGGCGGGCGCGAGCAGGGTTGTGGAAGTGAGGGACGGCCCAGGGGAGGAGGTGGTGTCGGGCGTTGTGGTCGCGTGGATGGGGGTTTGGTGCGGTCGCGTTTTGGACGGAGGTGTTCGCGGTGGAGAAATGCGAAGGATCGAGTGTGAGTGAGGAGGTTAGGGTTTTAAGGTTGGAGGATGTGATGGTTGGGGAAGAGTGTGGATGCGACGGAGATGGCGGCGGTGGTGGGAGAGAAAGGGAGTGTGAGTGAGGAGGTTAGGGTTTTAAGGTTGGAGGAGGTGATGGTTGGGGGAAGAGAGTGTGGATGCGACGGAGATGGCGGTGGTGGTGGGAAAGAAAGGTGAGGGACGGCGGTGGTGCGCATTTAAAATTTTCAAATTTAAAATTTGTTTTTTTTTTAATTTAAAAAGAAAGAAAGAAATCTTTAATTAAGAAATAATAGTTTTTTTTTTTTAACCAAATACAACTGTTGGGGGCAATATAGTAACTTTCCGATTTTACTTAACATGTGACGTGCACGTGACCAACTTCCGTTAATTTTTTTAACGTCCGTCCGTCCCAGGGGTGAAACTGGGACAAATGGCAACATTGGATATGGTAATGAGACAAAATGGAATATGGGTGGCAAACTGAGATTTGGTGAATACTTTGGGGGAAAAATTGTAATTTGGCCTTATTTTTATAAAGTTATGAAAGTTGTAATCTATAGTATTCTTAATATAATTTTTTTTCTAAAACATAATTAAAGTATGCAAAACTTTGAATTGATTTAGTCATGTGTTGACTTTTAAAAATAAAAAATAATTTCTTTACCTGAAACGGAGAGAGTAGTAATTTTTTTGGTCTCCGATCCATTTTATCAGCTTCGGGTGGCTTTTAGTATTTCGGTTTTATGTCGTACACTTGTACTTGTACAATGTACATGTCTATCTATCTATATCTTTCTCACACTCTTGTATTCAATCAACATATAATATTAAAAATGTCAGTAAGCCCTAAAACGGATGTATCCGAACAGAGCCTTATCATGTAAAGAGTGCTTGTCTTTCATTTGTGTTACCTTACAAAAAATATTTTTTTCTGAAATGTTTTATTTACTTAAGAGTTTTAAGTTAATAAACATTATAATTAAGTTATCGATTGCCAATAGCCAAGTGATACTGAGAATTATCTATCAGGCCTAAGGGATGACTTCGATCGCTGTGATTGCAGCCTTCAAATAAAAATAATAATAAATAAATAAATCCTTATAAATTTCTAAATTTGAAGTTAAAAGCAATATTTTAACTTCTTAAAGATAGTAAGTACTTCCTCAGTTTCTAAACAAGTGTTTTGAAGAAATTAAACAAGCTGATTATTAAGTTATTTTAATAGCAATGTATATTAATATTCTTAATATTCACATGTAATGAGGTAGAATTAGTAAATTGACAAAAGAATAAACTCTCATTTAAGAATAAGAATTTTAAAAAAAAAAAAATTTACTCGTCTAAGAATCGAAGAAGTGCAAATTTAACATTAAATTTAAGTAGTACTCCCTCCATTTTTAAATTATTTTCATATTTGATTTTTTTTTTGTCAAACTGAATATTTTTAAAAAAATTATAAGATATGTAATTCGTAATATTATTTGACAAAATTTATATTTAAAAAATAATTTATTTGACTAAAAAAAACTAATTGTGACAACAATATAAAAATGAAGGGAGTAGTATAATTTATTTATTTTTTCGTTTTGAGACATTAGAAAGAAAGTCTGCTGCTTAATCTTTATTGCTTCAATAACTCTATCCCGTGGTTCATCGATAATAAGAATTAGGGTAATAATATACATAGTAAAAAGTTAATTATGAATTTTAAACTCCATACATGTGTCATAAGAAGATTCAAGTGTTTTGGTTAGAGAGAAAAATAGAGACGGAGAAAGTGGATCTCTTTATGCCACATGTGTAAATTTTAAAATTTATGATTAATTTTTTACCATGTGTCTCGTTACTCTAAGAATTAAGAATAGCGGTGCCGCCGCCGCCGAGCCAGAGGATTGAGCTGGTTGGTACTCCGACTATAATTATCACACCATTTCAACGCATTTTCCCTCCAAATCTATAACGCCCGCCCAGCCATATTCCTTTTACCCAGATGGGTCCCACAGATTTCGCTGTCGGGTCATGCCTGTTGTCTCTCCCACTAATAAGATCTCCCCTTCCTTCACCCATTTCCCAAAAATCGATGGACCCCCCCCCGCCAACTCCTTTAAGAAACAAACGTATCCCATATGTCCATCGCATTCGTATGTGCCTCATGTTATCTTTAGTTAGTACTCCTGCAAAGTATGTTACTAAAAGACACGTATAAAATAAAACAAATTTTTTTTTTTGTAAAGGTACAATGAAAAGTTCAGCATAAAAATGTATAAATAAATTTTTTTCTATATGTTTGTACAAATATAATATAAATATAATTAAAATATTTAGGACCAAAAAAATGTCATATTCTGTATTTTCATCATTTTAAGTTTAAATATCTTAATATTTTTACGTCTATGCACTCTTAAAATTATTATTTTCATATTATTACTTATTTATCAAAAAATAATTATCGGTTAGCAATCAAATAAAAGCATGATTGAGTGTATATAATCTCGTGTGTATATTCAAAAATTAAACCAATAAGAAATAATATTTCATAAACTTCATAATCAATATTTTCGTGTTGAATATATTATTTGACCAATTTGCAAAAGATTATTAACAAATCGAATAATTAAAATAATAAAATTATATCAAAATTTTGTATATGTTGGAGTTTTATATTTTAGGTACAATACGTTTAAAATTCTTTACGTGTATTATATGATTCAACAAAAAAAAAGAAATATTTTTAATTAAGTTTAATTCGAAGAGAGTTATTTATTTTATTACTCATATAAATGTGTATTATATACATACTATATATGCGTGTAATTAGTAACTCTTTGTACTATTACATGTGACATGATTTCATTCAAAAATTTATTCGATTCACTTCTACATAATGTCCCTACGACCATCTTTACATGTCAAAAGAAATTTATGTGGAATAATAATTAGAATGTTAATCTTTTAGAAGTGTTTTGTTACTAGAAGAATTCCAAAAACTATATTTTAAAAATTGCGTTAACATGCAGGACACTATTGAAAAGTGTTTACCGAAACAAAATGAAAATGGCATTTATCGAATCCATTTGGTACACCTTTTTTCCTTTATTTTTTCGTATATTAAAGCTATTTAAAATTTATGAAAACAATATAATGTGACATACGCCTCGTGTTTATTAACATGGCCTAGACTTCTAATAAAAATATTGACAATCAATACTATTAACCCCAAGTGTTAGTATTAATTAATATGGTGTATCACCACAATAACTCATAGTGTGATAGTCATATTAAATAACTTGTCAAACTAAATATACTTTGTCAAAAATATTACATTCACAAAATTTATAATATAAAATATTATACTCCATCCGTTTTACCCAAAGAGTTCACGTTTGAAGAGTCTAATAATTAAGCTATACATAAGTAGTATTGGAGTTGGTTATAATTACAAAAATATTTTAGCATAGTTAAGATGTTTGTACCACATTTGGAGGGTAAAGTTGAAAGTTTTATGGAGATTGAAAGCATAACTTTTTTAAGTGGACTCTTTGAGTAAAACATCCAAAATAATATAGTGGACTCTTTGCCTGGAATGGAGGGAGTAAAATACAACTCATTGTCATATTACTTCTTTTGGCCTAAGAATTACATTTGTGATTAAATTTTTTTAAGGGTTAATTACATTATTAGTCCCTTGACTATTAACTTTTCACGATTAGTTCCTTAACAATTTTTTTTTTCAAATTTCAGTTCCTAGAGTTTTAAAAAGTCACGTGGCTAGTCCTTTGATGGATGCCGTTAAAAAATTCCGTTAAGTGACCCATGTACCTCCCCACGTACATTTGAATAAGGGCAAAATTGGAATTTTACAAACCCCTTTATTAGCTTCATCGGTCTGAAGTTGTGGGTTGTCATTGGGATCTTTGTTGGTGCAATCATAGTCCTAATCCTCTTCCTCTTATCTCTCTATATCACTTCCCGCTAACGCAAATCTCCCCACCTCCGTCACAAGCTCTCGCTTGTTGTGGCTCCGGCGGTAGTGCCGAAGATCCAGATCGATATAGGGAAAACGAAGCATAGGGTGGTGTTTTCAAATCGGTAGTCTAGTGGGGAGAGTAAGGCCACGAGTAATGCGAATGATACGGGTCGTTTGGCGGTGGTGGTGGCGGAGGAGGTAGTGTGTGGTTGCTGGAGGTATCGCATCTGGGGTGGGGGCGATGGTATACGTTAAGAGAACTGGAAGCGGCGACGAATGGACTGGCGGATGAGAATGTGATTGGTAAAGGTAGGTATGGGATTGTGTATATTGGTGTTTTTGGGGATAATACCTGGGTGGCTGTCAAGAATTTGTTGAATAACAGGTACAAGTTTCTTCTCTTTTCCTGTATTTCAATGTGTGTTTGTATGTGTGTTTATTTTATGTTACTGTAAAGGGAGCGGCGAAAAACGACCGGCGGTTGAACTCAACGTTTTTCGGCTGGCTAAGAATTCTTCCGCCGTTGCTCATTCCGTCGATTCCCCAATTGACCTTCGTTGTACCACCCAGAAAATTAAACCATTTGTACTTCCTCCACCACATAATACACCATTCACCTTCCTCTATACCATGGTTGACCTATCACAATAAAAATAAACCCTAATTTTAAACCTAAAATTCTCAATTGACCTTCCTCTGTACTTTCTGGGTTGGAGTAAGTTTGTTTCTGCTGTAAGATTTTGCCGAGGAATCAGTTGTACTTACTACTGATGTTATTGTTGTTGTGATTGTAGAGAGAAAGAAAGGGAGAATCAAATTGGGTTGTAGAGAGAGATGAAATGAAATGAGTGAGAGAGGGAAGGATTTGGTTTAGAGATGGAAGCCATGGAGGGTTTGAGATAGAGAATGAAGAGATGGCGGTGGTTCTGGGTTGGGATTGGGCTGCAGATGGTGGCGGGATTGAGATGTGGACTGGCAGCCATGGCAAACACATAGATCTGTGTGTTTAACATTTTTGGGATTAGGGTTTGAATGATTGGTGAAGAAGATGATAAGTGAATTTCAATTTTACACTTACTTAAATGCACGTGAGAGACACATGTGTCACTTAACAAAATTTTTTTTAACGACATCCATCAAAAGGACTAGCCGCGTGACTTTTTGAAACTCTAGGAACTGAAATTTGAAAAAAAATTGTTAAGGGACTAATTGTGAAAAAGTTAATAGTCAGGGGACTAATGGTGTAATTATTAATATTATATTTCTACTTTGGTATATTTTTGTGTTAAATTACATTAAGATTATATTTTCTTCTATATGATACATTTGACAAATAAAAAGAATTCAACACTCCTTAACGAATTACATGCATTATCATTAGTTTTTGTAGATCCAAAGCTCAAATTTTAGAAATACAATTGTTTTGGGAACAAAGTAAAAAAAAAAAAGTGATTTTTCTTTTTTCTTGGATGGAAAGAGTAAGAATTCTACCATTTAACGTAACTAACAAAAATAACACGTGGTAGTTTAAGTGCTAGTTGGGGATGTTCAAAAAGCTAATGATTTTGGTTATATTAATTTGACAATACGTTAGTTAAATACGGTTTTAGGTATAGTGTATGATCAGGGTTCTCGTTGGTTGAAGGAAACTAAAAACTCTCAGATGAGCGATGGCCTTCAGACTAGTGGGGAGCCAAACATTAGATCATCACCGTACCACGACGGTGCTTCAACTGTAGCGGGAAAAAAAATTCAAATTTTTGAAAACCTTTTTTTTTTTTTACAGAAAAAGAAAATACGATTATGGGAGCAGATTTTCGGGGTGTCATTGTGAATAGTAATACAACTCATACAATTAATGCTGAAGAGTCCGCAGAGCTTGACATTCTCGAAGACAGGAAAAGAAAGAAGGCCAACCAAATAGTTACCACGTACAATAATATTATAGATCTTGATGTTGTTCCACAGTGGAATGTTTTGAATACTTCCACTTCATCTGAGCATTTTTTATCGACAGGTTCTAGCTCCCAGACCTGTCGGGGACCATGATTGTCTTAAGTTGGAATTGCGGGGATCTTGCTCACACCCGAGCAATTCCAAATTTGCGTGAGCTCATCAATGCTTACAGGCCGGATATAGTTTTACTTTTTGAAACTCTTGTTCATAAAAATCATTTGGAATATATCAGAGTTAGTTTGACGTTTGACAATTATTTTTGTACTGAACGCATTGGACATAGGGGAGGTATTGGTGTTTTTTAATTGGAACAATAAAGTTAACTGCTCTGTTAACAGATTCTCTAAACATTTTGTTAATATAGTAGTTTCAAAAGCTGGAACAAATGATTGGAGACTCACAACTTTTTATGGCTTTCCCGAGAGACACAAGAGGCGGCGACACTTGTGGAATTTGCTTAGAGCTCTAAGCACTCTTCGCTACCAATGTGTTGCATTGGGGACTACAAAGATCTTCTTTCGACGGATGAAAAAAGGGGTCAGGTTGACCATCTCAACTGGCTTTTTCAGGGATTTTGACTGACAGTTTTAGACTACAATATTCAAGACATTCCATTGACAGGCTACTAGTTTACTTGGTCTAAAAGCAAGGGATCGCCTAATGAAGTTGAGGAAAAGATAGATAGGGCCATGGCAAACTCATCATGGTTTTCTTCGTTCCCACGCGCGAGTCTTACAAATTTGATTGCAACGTGTTCTGACCATTCACCTATTTTACTTAATACCGACTCGGCAATAAATTGGAAGTCAGTAAAACGAATTCGATTTAAAAATAAATGGCTTCTCAAACCAGATACATATTGAGGATGTTATTGGCTCAGTCTTCTAACTCAACGAAGAACATCACTCTGAAGATGGAAAAGTGTGCTGCTGCTTTATCAAGGTGGTGCAGACGTGTTAATAGTAAGTTTAAGGGAGGGATTAATTCATGTAAAGAGGAAATGACACGACTTAGACATTGTTCTGATCCCGAGTCCTGTGCACGTTTTGTGGAAGCAAGAAATCGGTTGTCTCTACTTCTTGTTAAGGAAGAAGCTCACTGGAAGCAACGAGCAAAAACATTCTGGTTAAAAGGAGGGGATCTCAATATGAAATTCTTTCATGCTTCGGCTTCTGTTAGAAGGAAAACAAATCGTATCTCTAAGCTGCAGGATGAAAATGGGACTTGTTATGAAGATGAGGAGAATATGAGAAAAATTGTGTTGCATTACTTTTAGAAACTCTATTCAGAGTCTTCTGGAGTTTATGATCCAGTCGTGGATGTTTTAGGACCTTGTGTCTTAGACGAAGACAATGCTTCTCTCTTGCGCTTGTTTTCTGAAGATGAATTTAAACATGCTAATTTCAGTATACAAACGGATAAGTCACTGGGTCCTGAAGGCTTTAATCTGGGTTTTTACCTGAGATTCTGGAAGGAGATTGGTCCTGATATTTTGCAGCCACTTCTACTTGGCCGCAAAATGGTTTGTTCCCGTCTCCCATCTTTGATACGAATGTTGTTTTAATCCCTAAAGTGGATAACCCAAAAACTTTGTCTGATATGCGCCCCATTTATTTATGTAATGTGTTTTATAAGATTGTTGCAAAATTCTTAGCTAATCGTCTCAAACCTATTCTTGATAAATTGATCTCAAAGCCGCAATCAGCTTTTGTCCCTGGTCGTTCCATCATTATCAATGTGTTGATGGCTTTTGAAACAGTACATCACATGAAGAAAAAATCTACTGGCAAATTTGGGAAAGTGACCTTAAAAATCAGCAAAGCCTATAACTAGGTTGATTGGGGGTATTTAAAGTGTCTTCTTATTAAAATGGGTTTTGATGCTGATTGGGTGAATTTAATTTACCTCTGTTCGGTACTCAGTTCTCCTTAATGGAGTCCCTATTGGTCCAATTGTTCCCAAACGTGGCCTCCGGCAAGGTTGCCCTCTCTCTCTTTACTTGTTCATTCTCTGTGCCCAAGGTCTTTCAGGTCTTCTTAAAAACGCAGAACGTCGTGTTCGATCCACGGGAGCAGGGTGTGCGAAAAAGCTTCATCAATTTCTCACATACTATTTTTCGATGATAGCCTTTTTTTCTTTAGGGCTGATATTGCAGAATGCCAAGAAATTCGCTCCATTTTACATAAATATGAAGCAGCTTCAGGGCAGGCCGTCAATTTTGGGAAATCATGCATTTTTTTTAGTAAAAACACTGCTGAGCAGATGTCAAACAACATTTCAGCGATTTTAGAAGTATCGGTCCCTTTGAGCACAGACCGTTACTTGGGGTCTTTCCTTGATCATTGGTCAAAAGAAAAAACATGTTTTTCAAAATATCAGAGATAGATTATGGAAAAAGATTCAAGGATGGAAGAACAAGCCTATCTCTAAAGCCGGACGGGAAATTCTTATTAAGTCGGTGGGTCAAGCGATTCCTTCATATTGTATGAATGTTTTTCTCATCCCGGTCTCTGTGGCTGAAGATCTACAAAAAAATGCTTAACTCTTATTGGTGGGGCACTAAGAAAGATGACAGCCGTGCATGGCATGTCATCTCTCGGATGAAATGGGAAAAACTTTCCCTTAGGAAAGATCAGGGTGGAATGGGCTTCCGTGATTTACAATGTTTTAATCTTGCAATGCTTGGCAAGCAAGCTTGGAGAATTATTTCTAGACCTGATGCTCTCGTCTCCCAAATACTCAAAGCTAGATATTTTCCGCGTGAGACTTTTTTAAATGCTTATCTTGGGTATAACCCCAGTTTTACATGGCGGAGCATTTGGTCTGTTAAGCCAATCATGGAGCGAGGTTTAAGATGGCGTATTGGAAACAGGCGCTCGATCAATGTTTGGTCTCATCCTTGGCTCAGAAATCTTATAATTAAATCGCTTTATCGAAACTCTAGTTATTCAGGGGTTAGAAGATTTAATAGTTTCAGAACTTATGGTGCCAGGGAATAATGAATGGGCAATTTGAACTTATTGAGGATGCATTCATGGAGAGGGATAAATATGAAATTCTTAACATTTCGATTGGCTAGGTCACTCTTCCTGATCGTTTTATTTGGAATCTCACCAAAAAGGGTATATACTCGGTTAGATCGGGATACCACGTGGCGAAGGAATTATTTTTTTTAGATAATCCAGCACCCTTCCTAGCTAATTGGAATGGTATCTGGAAACTTTTCCTTCCTCCGAAAGTAAGAACGTTTCTCTGGTGTGTTTGTAGAGAGTGCCTTCCTTGCAAGTCGAACTTGAGTGTTAAAGGTGTTTCTGTCCCCCCTGAATGCGTTTTCTGTGGCTTAGAACCTGAGAATTTTTTTTTTGGCTGTTCCTTTCCCCGTGATTGCTGGTTTGAAGCAGGTATGCTGCCTTTTCTTGAGGATATTACGAACACGGTGGAATCTTTTGTTGAGTTGGTCTTTTAAAGTTTTGGATAGTAACAACTCCCATTTGTTGAGTAAATTTGGAATGATTCTCTGGAGTATTTGTGACAGGATCTTCCCAAACGTTCATAATCCGTGTCCTCCACGTCAACCTCAGGTGGGTCCTAAGATCCCCGTTGGCAATAGAGGTTTGGGTCCCAAGGCCGAGGTCGTCGGCTTAGCCAGACCTCGGCATGATCCAACAATATCCACATGAGTTAAGTGAGAATCTCTCATTGTAGAGGCTTAGGTCCCAAGGCCGAGGTCGTCGACTTAGCCAGACCTTGGCATGATCCAACAATAACTACATGAATTGAATGAGAATCTCTCATTGTAGAGGCTTGGGTCCCAAGGCTGAGGTCGTCGGCTTAGCCAGACCTCGGCATGATCCAACAATAACCACATGAATTGAGTGAGAATCTCTCATTGTAAAGGCTTGGGTCCCAAGGCTGAGGTCGTCGGCTTAGCCAGACCTCGGTATGATCTAACAATAACCACATGAATTGAGTGAGAATCTCTCATTCATTACGAGATAGGAAGGATTAACTGAGTAGTGTAAACGGCTAAGCTCATGCATAGCTCATGCATGATAGCCATCTTTAATGATCACAGAATACTAACCAAAGATCATCCTCGACACTGACCATTATCGACCTCGCCACCGACGAGGTCGACCCTGGGGCGAGCAACGCGCGACCTCGGCACTGGTCGACTTCAGAACATTAAATGCTTAAATATCTGTCAGTACCTAACCTGGCAGAATCCAGACATTCTCATTGAAAGAAGACATTCCTTTAGCGTGAAGCTTTGTCGGTATTTATTAGCTTCCCACTTCCCCAGGAAGGAAGTCTCTATTTGTCAACTTAATCCTGACAATAGCATGGCCCCCCTTAATATACATTCATCCCTCAGCAAGTAGGTGGCTCAACTTGTATCACTACGCACGCCACATCTGACTATAAATACCAGAAGCCACTTCCATTTATGACTAAGGTATCATTTACTCTAAAGAAGACAAGTTCAGCGAAGCTTGCATTTATTCACTTGCTTACAACCTGCATTCATTGCTCTTAGTGAGAGTTAGAAACGGCAGCTTGCCAACCACATTCCATACAATACACTTGAACTGACTCTCACACCGAAGGGTAATAGTCGGGTCAAACCCCCGGCACCCCTAACAGTTCTTTTCTTTGTCAAACTGTTGTAGACCCGTCATCTCGTGACAACGTAGTCCCAACAAGAAGTGCCTTTAGAGAGTCGATGCATCCTGATCGTGAGCTAGCTGCACACGTGGATCGACGTGGTCACTCATATCCATTTTGGCGTGATCAATTTGGAAGCAACAGAATGATAAAATATGGAATACAACAATGGTCCATGTACTCATACACTCGCTCCAATAGAGCAATTGCTTCAGCTTCAGCAATACAACAATGGTCTCAAATAGAGCAATACAACAATGGCCATTTGATGCTAAGATCGTGGTGGACGCTATTTGGGCTCGTAAGGAGGATTACTTAGAGTTTGGTGTGATTGATGGTTTCAATTCTTTTCTCGAGAAGGGAAACGAATGAAGTAGCTCATACACTTGCCCAAAATGTGTTTTCTTTTCTAGCCCTTCACCGTTTGTTGAGGCTCCTTTAATTGTAACTAGCCTTCTAGCTAACGATTCTCATTCTTCAAATCATTAATGAAATTCCCTTTAAAAAAAAGAAGTATAGGTGTATGATTAAACTTATCTAAGAGCATTACCAATGCAAATGTAAATATAAAAAAATTGGATGTCAATTAGAGTTTATATATATATATATATATATATATATTTTAAAAAATTCTCCAATGCAAATGTGAAGAAAGGATGTGAATATGATGTGTCAACTAAATTACTTTTCATTAATTATTAAATTATTAATTTTTTAAAATTTAATACACATTATAAAAGAAGATGTAAATAAGTAGTAGATTAAAATGACGTGACATTGGTGAGAAAAAAAGAACCTCCTCCACAAAAGAAATGCACAAAAATAAGAGTAATTTTTTCCTAAAAAAAAAAAAAGAAAAAGGAGGGGGCCAAGCCAGCAATTTTGGTACATGTGACATGACATATTGCGTAAGAGTACATGGCATAATATATACGGTATGAGTGACGTGTGGGTGTAATGGCCGGGCCATGACAGTGATATTAAGATGTTAGCGTTGCTAGAAGAAAAATCCTTCCAATCTCTAAATTATTATCTCGACCCGACATATAAATAAAAAAAAATAATTTAATTATTAATATTTATATAATATATAATTTTTTAAAATATTTTTGTTCATGTGGTCAAGTGAAAAGAAAAAATAAGGATAAATTGAAAAAAATATTATCCTAAAATAAAATTTCTAAATAAAATAATTATTTTAAAATAGATAAAAAAAAAGTTAACAATAATTTAGAGATAGATAAAGTATTTTTTATCACATAAAAAAATCTTATTTAAATATACTACATAATAAAAAATAAAAATTAAAGAATCACAAAACTGGTAGAGACATGATTGCAGCTCTGTCCATCTAAATGTCTAATATAGCCATAACTTGTGTTTTCGTCGGTGGGTCCAAAAGCTTCATTGCCAAAATCGCAAGGCTCAAAGTCAAAACTTTCATTTAATTTGAGATCACCATACCATAATTAGTTCCTGCATTTTGTCATTCAACTCTTGCCCCTCAGTATTTTTACTCGCATTTGAAAGCTTCATAGTAACTTTTAAATTGGTAAGCACCTTTATCACACTCTTTAATGATCAAATTAACTTTTTTTAATATCAACGTAGAAGTAGTAAATTTAGAAATATTATATTTTAAAATTTACCGCTAAGTTCTCTAGAAAATTTTTCATACCCAAATTTTTTCATATAAAACCTTCTTATAAAAAAAATCCAAAATTAAAATTTTAATACCAAAAGTTCAAAATTTAACGCTTCTACTAACATAATTAGTTATAAGGTTTTATTTGAAAGGAATCTGATTTTTCATTTCAGTGATGTTAATGATTCAGTATATTGGATAAAATAATAATAATAATATAACAACTACAAAAACAACAATAATAATAACAACAACAACATCAACATAATAATAATAATAATAATAATAATAATAATAATAATAATAATAATAATAATAATAATAACAACTACTACAAAAACAACAATAATAATAACAACAACAACAACATAGTAATAATAATATTATTACCACAATTTCATAAACGTTTAAAGGTTAACTTTTTGAGCTTTTACTGAGAAAATATTATCTTTAGATTTTATGAATTGAATAGTTATTTTGGGATCATTTGGGTATGAATTTATTAAAACACTTTTTCGTATTTAATAGTAATAGAATAATGCTATGTGCACCTAAAGTGTGCATCAAATATGCACAAAAGTTATACTTAACATATTTTGGTTGGTCAAAGAATTTTAAGTGGTAGAATTCACAAATCATTTAACCAATCAAAAGATGTTAATTGTAATTATGGTGTATATTTAGTATACATTTTGAGTACACATAGCATTCCTCATAGTAATAATGTCAATGAAAATGATGATAATAATAGGAGTAATGCTATGTGCACCTAAAGTGTGCACTAAATGTGTTGAAATCAGTTGTCATCTTTTGATTCTTAAATGTTTTGTGGGTCATACCACTTAAAAAATTTCTAACCAACCAAAATATTCTAACAAAGACTTTTAATATATATTTGATGTACACTTTAGATGCACATAATAATAATCTAATAATAATATTATTATTATTATTATTATCAGAGCAATGTTTATCATTATTATCATAGATGAAAACAAGTTTCATTCGTAGAAAAGCTCTTAACAAAACAGTGTTCCTAAAAATTTTAACTTTTTTATTTTTGGTAAATATCTATCCTGCTTCTTAATTAAGTCACTCATTGAAGAGTTTTTTGGAATATAATTACAAATTGCGTACAATTTTCTATGCGCTTTGATCGTTCCCTCCATTTATTTATTTTTTTTGGGGCAAAATTACACAATGGTCCATGTACTTCTCAACTTTTTGAGATTGGTCCCTAAACTAATTTTTGTAAAAATTTTGTCCCTATATTAATCAAGTAAAACACAATTGGTCCTTCTGTCTAATTTCGTTTATTTTTATCAGTTAAGTGTAAGCATATGCGACGCATGTGATTTTGATCAGGGGTAAAATTGTTCTTGCAAAATTTTCTTTTGAATAGACAACCACTACCGGAATTCAACCTAGAGATCTTGCTTTACACGAGCATTTAATCGGACCTCCAGTTTGTGGTTATTAATTAACATCATGGAAATCTGACCAAACTTTAGTAGTTTAAATCATCAAACGATGAGAAGATGCAGAACCTCATACTGTATACTTGTTTTTAATTGTTGATTTTATTTTATTTTTGGCTTGGGTTAACTTGCGGTCGTGAGATCCTAATCCAGCTTTCACCAACCTCTCTATACGATTTGATGTTTTAGTTGTTCCACAAATGATATGATAATCGTCTTAATTAGGAAGAGAAAGGGAGGAGGGAAAAAGTATAGATCGTTAATTAATTTTGGAGAAGTTATTTGCCATCGCCGCACCGTCAGGGAGAGACGCTAATGGAGGAAGGGTCTTTCGAACGAGGGATATGGTCTTGCCCATCTATCTTCCTTCTTTACTTGAATGCTGAACTTCTTCCCCACTTGTAGAAAATGGGATTTGAGGGATGTGAGAGATAGAGAGGTTCTCTTAAAATACAATGGCTTTAGGCCGTACTTAACTTGGAAAACTTATGGGATTTAGTTTGGTGGCCTGAAGTACGATCTCATTCCACATATTTTACAAAGGGCACTTGTGTGTGTGTGTGTGTGTGTGAAAGAGAGAGAGAGAGAGAGAGAGAGAGAGAGAGAGAGAGAGAGATTCTTGTCCTAATTATTTGTATAGTGATTTTGGGGATTTATTCATGGCCGTCGGCCACTATAGATAATGGAGAGAAAGTGGCTGATATATATATATATATATATATATATATATATAGAGAGAGAGAGAGAGAGTGTGTGGCTGAGATATTGAGAGAGAGAGAAAAAAAAAGGTGTACTTTTGCAACGCTGACGGTCGAGGACGGAGTGACTGGCAACGACAATGACGGAAGAATGAGCATTAAAGCTTCGTTATTGTCACTTTAGCAAAACCCATCGAAAAACACAGTAGAGAGAGAAAGAAAGATCGTCTTTCTCTGTTTAGGGCAAATTGGGGAAGAAGATGATTTTGGGTGGATAGTTTAGGGAAAATTACACAAAAAATTCCTGTACTTTTTAAATAAGATTGACTAATTTACCCTTGGGCAAAATTACATGAAAAAAAAAATATGGCAATGGATGGAAGGACTAAATGCGTCAAGAAATTGAGTTTAAGGACCGCTGGGTAGGGTTAGGACCAATCTAAAAAAAGTTGAAAAGTACAGGGATCATTTGTGTAATTTGCCCTCTCTCTTTTTTTTTTTTTTGTTAAATGGATATTGCTCCCATATGTGCCCATCGCGTGACACTTTTAGGGCATAAAAATTTACTTGACGGAAGAACAGTCCAAGCCTCCAAGGATATAAAAAATCACACAAGGTCAAAAATACATAAGTTATAATTAGAATAAAATGTCGGGGCGTTTGATGCATTATGAGAAAGTACCAATTACGGAGTGTAAATCTATATATCTATATAAAACCTAATAAGTCTATATAAGGAAAAATCCCGCCAAAATATTACTTACCAAAAATAGAAAGTCAACTTCGTATAGATAAAATTGATTATACATTTAAAATTTTCCTCGAAAATACAAAATTATAAATATAAAATAATAATACAATCTTTAATTACATCCAAATCATAAATTAGAAAAAGTGGCATTGAAAAAAGTGGCAAACCCATTCTCTCTCTCTCTCTCTCTCTATCTATCTCTCTCTCTCTCTCAGCGTCCTTCCCTTCCCTTCCGTATTGTTTTTCATTTGACAATATTTTCAATTGAACCACTGTCAATGAAAACAATATTTTTTAAATATTTTTTCCAATTTTGTAGTTTTTAATTGAAATATTAATTATTAATTATGTAAATTTGGAATATACGAAATATTAATCATTAATTTTTGAAACAAAGAGGAAAAACAAAATACAAAAAATAAACTAAGGAAAATTAAATTATACTCTATAAAGATGTTATAGAGTATTACATTAATAAAAACAATATTCTATAATTTAAAAAATTGTATTTAAAATAGAACATTTTTTCTTTTTTTTTCAATTTATGTAATTACCTGAAATTATACAATGACAACCAAGTCTTATAATTATTTTGTAAATTTCACTATAATTATTTTTCTTTCTTTTTTTCAATTTATGTAATATAATTTAAGGAAAAGTAAATTATACTATTCATAAATAATTTAATTAAAAATATGTGATAAAGAGGAAAACCAAGAAATAAAACAACAAATTTTGTGTATAAGAAATTTTTTCAGAAACTATAATATTACTAATATATCATTATATTTCTATTTAATTAGTTCCAACATTACGTTACCTCCATTTATTCTTTTTATTTTGATTTTTCTCTTTAATTTGTTTGAATGTTATTTAGTTAAAAAATATATATATCCGTGCGTTAAACGCACGGGTGTAAAACTAATTTAAATAATCACATTCACACCACACCACCACCCACCATATCGTCAAATTTATTTCCCGGGTCGCGTCACGTCACGTCATGTCACAGTCAAGTCATGTCATGTATGCGAGTATGTTATGCTGCTGCAGACATACGAACTCTGACCCATTGCAGCTTTGATCATTACTATACGTATACGGAGGATCCTTGTATACATCAATTAAATAAACCCCTCCTGTTAAATTTTTGAATATTAAATGCATAAAAATTAAAAACAACTTAGCCTAGAATCGAGGCGCATGCAAAAACTCTCATCATTTTGTCCCCTATGTCCCACCAAAACCTTCCCATGCTCTCAGGATTCTCATTTGCGCACTTCATTATTCTGTACCCTTCAATTTTCTGTAATTTACCTACTTTGCCATCCATTTGGGGCTTACTTAATCTGTACTTGGCTTTATTGAAAGGATAATACCCAAAGTGCAAAAATACTAGTCTACTTTTTCAAGCCACAAATACGACGCATGAAAATTCAATTATTTTTGTTATAGAAAAAAGATAAAGGAGAGTAATCTCCTCACGTTAAATGTGTCAACTTAAAAAATAAGTTACTAACATTTAATTTTGTGTATTATTAATCATATTGAAATGAAGACGAGAGAATAATAAAATATTTCTAGCACAAGTGAGTTCTCCGGATTTATCATTAAGTGTTTTACTATTAGTTCTTCATTTTCTTTAACAAATTATAATTGTTAAAGTAAATTATAGTTATAATTTAGTATTTTCTTCGTTCTACCAAAAGAGTTTACATTTGAAATGTCAAGTAATTATAGGATATATAAGAGCTCGTTTGTTCGTGCGTTTTGACCAAAATGCAGGAATAAAACGCAGTTTATTTGCTAAATTTGTGTTTCAATGCTGTGACAAAAAAAAAAACAGCGTTTTTCAAAACGCAGTTGTGTTTTAAAATGCTAGAATACATAGCTTTTTCCCAAACTGCTGTTAGGAAAAAAAATAGAGTTTTGAAATAATATCCCAAACAAATTTATAAGAAAAAATTGTGTTTTAAAAATGCTGCATTTTTTAAAATGCTACGTTTTGAAAACGTTGCACCAAACAGACTCTAAGAGCCTGTTTAGTCGTGCGTTTTGGCCAAAACGCAGAGATAAAACACAACTTATTTGTAAAAATTGTGTTTAAATGTTACGACGAAATAGCGGCGTTTTAATATGCATCTGCGTTTAAAACGCTAAAATTTCTATCTTTTTCCAAAACGCAGTCTTAAAACGCCGCTAGAAAAAAAGTTTGCGTATTGAAGTGATATCCCAAACTCATTTATAAGAAAACACATACGTTTTAAAAAACATTTTTTTAAAGAATAGTGAACTTTTTGTAATAGTCGAAGGTCAATACATTGGGCCTCGCCTATCGTTGGCCACGGTAGGGAATAGCGCCAAGTGTTGTATGGTACAATCGCAACATTGATAAGCTATTTTCGTGGTGAATTCTCGGGTTGTAGGGACTGAGGACCTCCGATTTCGTGAATACAGAAAATGGTTTACATGTTCTTGTGATTTCTTATTCTTGAATTCTTGGTTTTGGGTTATGGTTCGAGCACGTCAACAACGGCTCCGAGTTCTTGATTCTGGTTTATTGATCGAGCTCGTCAACAACGGCTTTGATATTTGTTATTACTTTGGTTGAAAGTATTCGTGCAGTCGGAGGTATACCTCGACGTCGTATCCCTTTAAACGTGTTTACTTACTGCTCTTATGAGCTTTCTATACAACCGAATGTTTGTCATGATTTTCAACTGGTATGAGACGGTTGGCGATCGTCAAGCCTCTTGTGTAGTATGGGGTTATGTGACTTCTTTCTGTACATGTTATATGCCTTATCTTGGAATGTTTTATGATTCAATATCATGTTATACTTGTTATTATTATTGTCTTGCATCTAGCATGTCATATTGTTGTATTAGTAGCTTATTGAGTTTCGAAAACGTTAGGAAGAGGCCCGATGTATTGAACATCTCAAAATAAAATAATAAACTTTTTGCTGGAACGGAGGGAGTAAGATAATAATCCAATTTTATAAGAAAAGAGAGATAATTAAGACAAATGAATACTTGGTAATAAAAAGTTGGCTTCATATGTTAGATTAAAAATTTATTGTCAAGCTGTTAAGCTAACTCACTTAGGGACTATAACCGAGAGAAATCTAAGCTAAGCAGGCAGGCATTCTCTAGTCTTTAAATTAGTTGGCTAAGTTGATCTAGTAAGAAAAAAGAAAGACAAAAAAGCTTAAAAAACTATAAATTGCAATAATTTTTCCAATTTCCACAAAAAAATTCTAAATGGTAATTACATATCCATTAACAATCACTCAATTACATCTCATATCAATACAACTTTCATTCAAAAGCTCAAATTCTATCAAAATTTTACACAAAGGAAAACTTAGGAAAAATAAAAGTGATTAATGTAATTCACTTAAAAGAAAAGCTAAATACACCCCTCATGGCAAGTTGGTAAATGTGGGAGCAAAGTATAGCATTGAGAAGGGCAGAATCGTCAAAAATCGAAGTCTGTTTAACTCCAATCCAGTGAACTCAGGTCTGCAAAAACAGTAAAGTGAAAACATGAAAAGCCGAAAGTGACGAACCAGATAGCAATGACCTTAGCTACCATCCCCAACACCACTCCGCACTCGAAAAGCTCCTAAAATACTACTAGCACAGTGTTATAGCACTCACTCCTCTCCTCTTTCCCTCTCTCGCACCAACACACCCACACACACACCTGGTGTATCTGAATTAGGGTTCCTTCATATCATTCGCTTTTTGCCCCTCTCTTTCATCAGCCCCAAATCCCATCCTCATTCACTGAATACCATTCCTTGAGATCTCCGTACAAACACATGCATATCATGTTTGACTCTAGGAGGATTCTCGTTTGGTTGCGCGTTTGAAAGCCTTGAAGAAAATGTTTCAGAGGTTGGGCACGATTTGCGATGAAGATCGTTCTTCGTTTTCTCCGTTCTATTTCGCCTCCAAACGTTCCGATCTGTCGATAAATGGGCGTTGGTGAAAGATTTTCCCCGTTTTAGTGCTGATTTTAGTATTTCAAGTTAAGACTAAGGGTTTGTTTTGAGCTCTGTTATCGAAAAGATTTATATATTTCTTAGTGTCTGGAGCCGAGGATTGCAACGTTTCGGTTCGGTAATCAACTGTCTGCTGTCGGTTGGTTTGTGTTAATTTATTAAAGAATTGAAGAAGCTGAAGGTTACGAAACATTCCCCTTTGATTTGGATAGGAATGTGTTGGTGTTGATTATTTGTTTGTGAAGAAAGAGAAAGGCTAGTTTAGGTTTTATTTTTATTGCGTTTGTGAAGAAAGTGGGAGTCTTTTTGAGTAAGGAGTAATGATGGCAATGTCCTGCAAGGATGGTAAGGGGGCGATAATAGATAATGGGAAGTATGTTCGCTACACACCTGAGCAGGTTGAAGCACTCGAGAGGCTCTATCACGAATGTCCTAAACCCAGTTCGATTCGTCGGCAGCAGCTCATTAGGGAATGCCCTATTCTTTCCAACATTGAGCCCAAACAAATCAAAGTTTGGTTCCAGAATAGAAGGTATAACATCGCTTTTCACTTATAGGCTTATAGCATTTGTTTCCATTTCACTCGCATTATTACGAAGATTTTCTCTGTGCAAATGTGTGTGTTGTGGGGGTGGGTGGATTGGGCGAAGGGGGACTTGGGGAGCTTTTGGCTTCTTATTTATGAAGAAGTTATTTCCCTTTCAGTCAGCAGGGTTATCTGTAATTGTCTCGATGTGTTTTGGAAACATTTGCATTCCCTTTGGTTGATGGAATTCTGAATGATTATTAGAGTAATGATTGTTTGCACGATGTTTTTTCAAACAATCATTATGAATGAATTTATAAAACATTAGTTAGGTTTTGCTTAATTATGGGGTGATGGTCTGTGAGTAATTTTTGCATATCCTTTCGATTTGATATACAGATGCAGAGAGAAACAGAGGAAAGAGGCTTCACGCCTTCAAGCTGTGAATAGGAAGCTGACTGCGATGAACAAACTCTTGATGGAAGAGAATGATAGATTGCAGAAGCAAGTGTCACACCTGGTGTATGAGAATGGCTATTTTCGCCAGCATACTCAGAGTGTGAGATTTTATTTTCTTATCTTAACTTAAACTGTATTTGAACATTCATAATATAATGTATTATTGTTTTACAAGTGAGAAAAGTAAGAGGGTGTTTTTCATATTGCAGACGGCGATTGTGACAAAAGACACCAGTTGTGACTCGGTGGTGACGAGTGGTCAAAACCACTTGACGCCTCAGCATCCCCAAGGGATGCTAGTCCTGCAGGGTTAGTGGGCTTATGGTTGTAGTGTACCTTTCCAATATTACCGTGTTGTGTCACCACCTAGTTGTGTGTATTTTTGCGTGGCTTATTAAGTTGTATTCTTTTGTATTTTTCCAGGCTTTTGTCCATTGCAGAAGAGACTTTAACAGAGTTTCTTTCGAAGGCCACTGGAACTGCTGTAGAGTGGGTCCAAATGCCTGGAATGAAGGTAACCCTAAATCATTAAGAGATTCTTACACATACATAGATGTGCTTGTTTGGGGTCTTAAACCCTAAGTTGTAGTGGTGTTTAATATGGATTGCACTTTGTTTTATTCCACACACATTTGCGTGTTTGCACGTATTTTATATCAGCGGGAGTATCAAACATTCTCTTATTAAATAAAATTTCCCCATTAGCTGGTAGTGCAAGGTTTTGATTATTAAATTTGATTCATTTAATTATCCGATATATAAATGGATTTGCCACTTCTTTGCTAATCTGTTTCATCCCTTATCTCAGCTCTTTCAGCTATCTGGAATTGAAAGAAATGTTATTTGATATCTTGGTTAACTTTTCTGTTTGTTGGGCTGTTTTGCAAAATTATATTTTTATGGGAGTTGATACTTGATATAGGACATTCAACTTTTACATAAGCATACTCCAGACCAAGTGTTGGGATGTCAACTATTTGCCGAAATGTTGTTGTTTCTCACCTGTTTCTGAATTAATTTTATTATTTTTTAATTGCATAGCCTGGTCCGGATTCCATTGGAATCGTTGCTATTTCTCATGGTTGTACTGGCGTGGCAGCACGAGCCTGCGGTCTTGTTGGTCTAGAGCCTACTAGGGTAAGTAAACTTGGTTTCATGTCCTCGAATCTCCTTTTAACATAAAGGATAAAGAAGGATTGATTTTTATTTTCCTTTCAGGTTGCAGAAATCCTCAAGGATCGACCTTCATGGTTCCGTGATTGCCGAGCTGTGGATGTCGTGAATGTGCTGCCCACTGCCAATGGTGGAACCATTGAACTCTTGTACATGCAGGTAGCCATTCACTATTTTCAGATTGATGGACTTGATTATGAATGAAGCATCAAACACTTCAAGGGCCTATAATTTTGTTTCCTTTTACTTATTTATTATCTTTTAGCTCTATGCTCCGACAACTTTGGCACCTGCTCGTGACTTCTGGTTGTTGCGCTATACTTCTGTTATGGAGGATGGCAGCCTTGTGGTACGTGATCAAGTAATGTTTAGTGTTGTCCGTATCTTATAGTATTCAAAGCAATTCATACTGCCCCTTTGTTTACATCATGTACCTGAAAACCTTATATGCTGTTTTGTGGGATGCTTAGGTCTGTGAAAGATCACTTACCAACACTCAAAATGGTCCGAGCATGCCAGCGGTGCAGAATTTTGTTCGAGCTGAGATGCTGTCTAGTGGGTACCTGATTAGACCTTGTGAAGGAGGTGGTTCTATCATCCATATTGTTGATCACATGAATTTGGAGGTAAAATACTCGTTTCGCAAGTAATTGCTATACTTCTCTGAATATTTAATTGCAAATATTTCATATACTAATGGTTCCATTTATTATGGGAAATGTACGTGTTATTGGCTAGGCGTGGAGTGTACCCGAAGTGTTGCGCCCACTATATGAATCACCTACAGTGCTTGCTCAGAAAACAACGATGATGGTAAGAAATATTTCATTTTTATGATGCTGTGTATATAACCATATTACTGGTTTCAATGGTCTGATTGCTCGACCTTGCCCTTCTTATTTTGTTCAGGCTTTACGCCAGTTGAGGCAGATAGCTCAGGAGATTTCTCAGTCTACTGCGACTAATTGGGGTCGGAGACCTGCAGCTTTACGAGCACTTGGCCAGAGGTTGAGCAGGTTGTTATACCGTAAATCTTCTTCACCCTCTAAATCAGATTTGTGTCCTCTGTTCATAATCTGATATAACTTCTGTGCAGGGGTTTCAACGAGGCTCTTAATGGGTTTACCGATGAGGGCTGGTCATTGATGGGGAGCGATGGTATGGATGATGTCACTATCCTTGTGAACTCTTCTCCAGAGAAACTTATGGGATTAAATCTTTCCTTTGCCAACGGGTTTCCCTCTGTCAGCAACGCGGTCTTGTGTGCCAAGGCATCAATGCTTTTACAGGTGAGCTGTTGAATCTATGTTGAATAGGTTCTGTTTTGATTTATAGAGTTGTTAATGGAGCAAATAAATCTAGAATAGTTGAAATATGTTATCTCGTTGTTCCGGTGATCATTTCTTTTCCAATTTTGTTGGAAAGTACAATCTCTCAAGTGCTTGAAGCTTTTGAACTCGCCTGGTTTTGAAGCTTATTGCCCAATTCACCCATCATACCTGTGAATTGCAGAGATCTAATAAGGAGATCGTTATTGTGCTCAGGGTGATTGTGTTATCTGGATCGTTTTGTGTTTACCTTTATTCATATGTTGTCTTGCTAACTAGTTTTCCTATCTACCAGAATGTGCCTCCTGCTATACTTCTTAGGTTCCTGCGTGAGCACCGGTCAGAATGGGCAGACAACAATATTGATGCTTACGCAGCAGCAGCTGTTAAACTAGGTCCTTGTAGCTTTCCGGGGTCTCGAGTTGGAAATTTTGGGGGTCAAGTTATTCTTCCGCTGGCTCAAACAATTGAGCATGAGGAGGTAAGTAATTTGAGCATATTTTAATTTTTTATTTAGTTATACTGTGTGTGTAGTGTATTTATTTATCAGCTTAAATGATAATATTTTCATTATTTAATTAATTATATATTTTTCCTTTTTTTTATTTGGATGAACCTTAGTTGCTGGAGGTTATTAAGTTGGAAGGTGTTGCACATTGCGCTGACGAGACAATGATGCCTAGAGACACATTTCTCTTGCAGGTATTAGTAGTTTCTACGCGTGTTTTCTATTTTATCTTGAGAATATTTACAGAACTGGGGCTTACAAGTCTCCATGCCTTCGTTGCATCCCATTTACTGTGTCAAGAATCCATGAGATGTGATATAATAAATTCACGATCAGTAGACTGATGTAATTTTGCTTATATACAACTCAAGTCAACTGAGCTGTAGTCCCAATCACTTGGGGTATGCTACGTGAATCCTTTTTGTCATAATTTCGCATATGTAGCGTTCTATTTCGTTTGTTTGTTAAGCAGGAGGATGATTAGTCACTAGGTTGTACTTTGTCCTGCTCAAAGATTTTAACTAAGTGAGCAAAGGTTTTTCCCAGCTTGATATGTGATTCACCGGACTGTAAAAATCTTGGGAGCCTTGTTTATATGTTGTATATGCTGTTCTAAGTTGTGAACTTCAGTTTAAATTATCATTCTTGTTTCTTACAACTACATTACTCACAGTTACGGTCCATGATAAATTTAATCCATGTGATTTTTGTTGGGAAGTACTCTGTATACTAGTAGTACTAATATATAATTGTATTTTATAAGTAGGGTCTTGCATTTCCCATTAAGAGCCACTTTGGGCAAGCAGTGTAAATGTATTTGGTTACATCCTGAAAGTATCCAGTCTTATTCAAAATTTCACTTTGTGATAGCTGATTGATTGTTCACCTAACTTTGTAATCCTATATATAATTGTTCGATCATATTTGTGGGTCCTTGCCGTTCCTGCTAATCATCTCCTTCCCCTGCTCTTCAACATCTTTGCCTAACCTTGCCATTTGTTCTTTTTGGCAGCTGTGCAGTGGAATGGATGAGAATGCTATTGGAACATGTGCTGAACTCATATTTGCTCCCATCGATGCTTCTTTTGCTGATGATGCACCTCTTCTGCCTTCTGGTTTCCGTATAATTCCTCTAGACTCCGGCAAGGTTAGTATTCACTTGCACTACATTTCAGATGCTGCATTTCTTCTCAAATCCCCCACTTTTCTTTTTCTTTGTTTTTTTTTTTCTTCCAACTTTTACTTTTGATTTATTTTTTGGGTGCACTCTTCAAGTAATTCTTGGGGTTCTTTTTACATGCAGGAGGCATCCAGTCCTAACCGCACCCTTGATCTTGCTTCTGCTCTTGAAATTGGGCCAGCAGGAAACAAGGCATCTGGTGATTCGACTGCTACTAATGGGAGTACACGATCTGTGATGACAATAGCTTTTGAATTTGCATTTGAGAGTCACATGCAAGAAAATGTTGCCTCAATGGCCCGCCAGTATGTCCGCAGCATTATATCCTCAGTTCAACGGGTGGCATTAGCACTCTCTCCGTCTCACCTGAATGCAAATGGCGGTCTTTGGCCCCCACTTGGGACTCCTGAAGCACATACACTTGCTCGCTGGATTTGCCACAGTTACAGGTGAGCCTCATATGCTTTCAAGTTTCACTGCATATTTTATTTACTGGGCCTTATTTTGAGTTGTCTTTCAAAGTTATGCACCAATCTCTGCTCTGATTAAGTAGGGTGTTTAATTGTATTTCAATAGGTGCTACTTGGGAGTGGAGCTACTTAAATCTGGTGGTGAAGGAAGTGAATCTATCCTTAAAACTCTATGGCACCACTCAGATGCTATCATGTGCTGCTCCTTGAAGGTGAATGGTGTAACTATTGATTCGAAAGTACAGTGTTTTCTTGATTCCTCTGTTTTGTTAGCATGCCAAATTTAGATTAATCTCTGCCACTTGAAAAATGGATTGTCGCAATGAGCACAAATTATGATGAATGATTTAATATTACAAATTCGTATAACCCTTTTCTATTATGTTTTAACCGTTCACTTCTTGCAGGCACTGCCAGTTTTCTCTTTGCAAACCAGGCTGGTCTTGACATGCTGGAGACAACCTTAGTCGCACTTCAAGACATAACTTTGGAAAAGATCTTTGACGACAATGGACGAAAAAGTCTCTGCTCTGAGTTCCCCAGATAATGCAACAGGTTCGTAAAAATATTTTCTTGTAGTAGATTAGAGAATAGAACTCCTTTGTGAAACAATTATGGTTTCAGTTAAAAGAGAGCTTGCCTCGCATGCATATGGTTCAGCATTAATTTACTGCATTGACGAAAACTCAAGTTGCTTTAAAAATAATATTATAAACTAGAGAGTACGTCTAGGAATTAGTAGGAATTTAGTTGAGTTAACATTGTTGCTACTTCAAAGTTCATGAAGTACGGGCAATTGGTTTTATGATGGTTGGTAAGTTAATGCATCCATGCCTAAATGAACTAGTCCTCCATTTATCAGTACTTGAGTTTTGGCACGGACAGAAGTATGTAGCTAACATTGAATTATGTAGACAGAATGACCTTTGGGCATTTGTTGTCTTGTAAATGATAGTTTTTGTGTTTCTTGCCTTGACAGGGTTTTGCATGTCTTCAAGGTGGCATCTGTTTATCAAGCATGGGCAGACCAGTATCTTACGAGAGAGCTGTGGCATGGAAAGTGCTGAATGAAGAAGAGAATGCTCATTGCATATGCTTTATGTTCATGAATTGGTCATTTGTTTAAGAGCTTAGTGGGTGGGGGCATCAGTCAGGAGGAGACTTATGAGTGAAGAAACCTTCCAAGACTTTTTTTTTCCTTTTTGGTTTGTGCTAGAAAAACCTCGGAAGTCGTGGGCATAGGTTGCACGTTGATTATGCTTTTGCTACTTATTAGTTTGGATGTTTATGCTTTGCTACCTTATCTCACATGGTCAGCTCTTCTTTTGGTGCCAGTCCCTTGAAGGCTTCGTTACTTTTCCTGTTTATCTATGATGTCCCAAGTTGTCGCTAGCAACATGCCTAGGAAGGAACAAATGTAAATATAAATAGGTCAATCTGAATCACTAGAACAAAACCAACCAAAAAAAAAAAAACACCAGCCAGTGCTCTAGCTATCGCTGCAAAGGAAGCCAAACCGTTATTGCATCAGGATAGGTAGTTTTGGCTTTGAACCTTCCTTAGTAAAATATTATCGGATTTACTAGTTGCTTAGTGTCGCGACGGTTTGAACTAATCGTCTATATAATGTAAACCGAGACAATAGTATTTACACAATAACAATTCTAACATTTTTTTGTTCTCACGTTGTGTCCACTTCGGCCCTGAACCAGATCTTAGTTTCATAAGTGTTCTGCTAGTAGAAGTGGTTTTTTACTTCTCACTCATATAGGTGATCTCCTATAAAGAGTATCTTGCAATACTCCACCTTTTAGGTATAAGAATCATTAAAGGTTCAATCTAACCTCACCACTGTTGCAGGTCTATTCACTTGAATGTTCTAGGAATGAGTTGAAATAGGTTTCCAAGTGTTTTATTTGAACTTTCATAACTTTGTTGACTCATTGAACCAAGGTTTTGGGATCTCCAATTCTCAAGGTTGAGTTACCTCTATGATTGTTCTTTTGTTGTGAATTTTAAACTCATTCCCCTTACTAATGTATACATTTGATCTTGATTGATTCCTTTCGTAAAAGGATCAGCTAGGTTTTCTTTTGATTTTACATATTCAATAGAAATAACCCCATTTGAGATCAATTATCTAATTGTATTATGTCTACGACGAATGTGTCTAGACTTACCATTGTACAAGCTGCTCTGTGTCCTACCTATTGCTGATTGACTATCATAGTGTATCAGTACAGCAGGCACATGTTTATTCCAACAAGGAATATCTTCCAGGAAATTTCTAAGTCATTCAGCTTCTTCACCAGCTTTATCTAAAGCAATGAATTCGGATTCCATGGTGGATCGAGCTATACACGTTTGCTTAGATGATTTCCATTACACCGCTCCTCCACCTATTGTAAACACATAACTACTTGTGGATTTGGAGTCTTTCATGTCTGATATTCAATTGGCATCGCAGTATCCTTCTAATATTGCTGGATATCTATTATAAAGTATCCCATAATTCAATGTATACTATAAATATCTAAGAACCCTTGTTAGGGCTTTCCAATGATCCGTGCTGGGATTACTTGTGCACCTGCTTAGTTTGCTCACTGAATATGCAATATCAGGACGTGTACAATTGGTCAAGTACATTAGACTTCCAATTATCCTTGCATACTCTTGTTGGGTAATTGGTTCTCCCCTATTCTTGGCTAAGTGTAGACTTAAGTCTACTGATGTCTTAGCCGGAGGGCAGTCAAAGACATTAAATTTTTGAAGAACATTCTCAACGTAATGGGATTGCGACAAGACTATTCCATCAGATGTTCTACAGATTTTCATCCCTAATATAACATGAGCTAGTCTCATATCTTTCATGTCAAAATGTTTCTTTAATATGTTTTTAGTATTCATGATTAAATCATGAGTACTTCCCATTATTAACATGTCATCTACATAAAGACATATAATGATGTAAGCATTGGTTGTACTCTTAATGTAGACACCCTTGTCACATTCATTAATTTTGAAACTATTTAACAATAATGTTTGGTCAAAATTTTCATGCCATTGCTTAGGCGCTTGTTTTAATCCGTATAGTGATTTTACGTGTTTACACACCTTTTGCTCTTTTCCAGGGGCAACAAACCCCTCCGGTTGCTCCATATAAATTTCCTCGTCTAGCTCTCCATTTAAGAAGGCTGTCTTTATGTCCATTTGATATATCTTAAGGTTATGCAAAGCTGCAATAGCAATGAGAATACGAATTGACGTAATTCTCATGACAGGAGAATAAGTATCGAAGAAGTCATAACCCTCCTTCTGTTTAAATCCTTTGGCTACCAGCCGGGCTTTGAACTTGTCGATAGATCCATCTGCCTTATACTTCCTTTTAAGGATCCATTTGCATCCCAACGGTTTGCATCCTGGAGGGAGATCAACCAATTCCCAAGTATTATTGTGCATTATGGATTCTATTTCACTATTTATAGCTTCTTTCCAGAACGGAGCATCTGGACTGGATAAAGCTTCTTGAACAGTTCTAGGTTCATTTTCTATCATGTAAGATAGAAAATCAGGACCAAAAGATTTAGCAACTCTTATCCTTTTACTGCGCCTCAGTTCTTTTTTTTTTCTTGAGATGAACCGTTTGCATTCTCATAAGTTCTTTTACTAGAACTTGCTTCTTTTCTTTCGCCACAAAGAAATATATTTTCAATGAATACCGCATTTTTTTATTCTATCATCATTCCTTCAGTCATGTCAGAAATTTCTGATTTGTGCACTATAAACCGATATGCACTACTATTGCTTGTGTATCCAATGAAAATGCAGTCAATCGTTTTAGGTCCGATTTTGACTTGTTTAGGCTTAGGTATTTCAACCTTAGCTAGGCACCCCATATTTTAAGGTATTTATAAGATGGTTGTCGACGTTCCATAACTCATATAGAGTCTTATCTATTCCTTTGTGTGGTAACTTATTAAGAATATAGTTTGCTTGAAAGAATGACTTCCCCACAAGTTTTGGGGTAAGCTTGAACTTATCAACATCGCATTCATCATTTCTTTAAGAGTACGATTCTTTCGTTCAACTCCATTTGATTGAAGTGAGTACGGAGCCGTCGTTTGATGAATTATGCCAGATTCCCAACATATGTCTTCAAACGGAGCAACATATTCTCCACATCTATCACTTCAAATCTTCTTAATTGTTAAATTAAGTTGATTTTCTACTTCATTCTTACAAGTCTTAAAAGCTTCCAAAGCTTCATCTTTGCTTTTCAAGAGATATACATAACAATATCTAGTGCAATCATCAATAAATGTAATAAAATACTTTTTTCCACCTCGAGTTTGCACAAATTTTAAATCACAAATATCGGTGTGAATTAATTTAAGAGGTGTCGTGTTTCTTATTACTGAAGGAAATTGTGACTTAGTCATTTTCGCTTCAACGCAAATTTCACACTTTTCATATTAATCGATTTTAGATATAGGTATTAAATTTTGATTCACCAACTTCTAATTGTGTTAAAATTTACGTGTCCTAATCTATCATCCTATAAATTAGAACTATCCAACAAGTAAACATAAGAAACATCTTTATTCTTTGCCTCAGGCGATAAACATTCATTACATTCATTTTGAAGAGTCCTTTATCAAGGAACCCTTTCCCAATAAACAGACCATTTTTGGTCAATACAAATTTATCAGGCTCATCAAAAACTAGTCTAAATCGGCTTTGCTCATTAGGGGCCGGAAACCGTGTTCTTGCGGATGTCCGGGACATGCACCACATCTACGAGCGTCAACTCTTTGCCCGAGGTCATCTTCAAGACAACCTTCCCAAGTCCTGCGACGTTGGAAGTCGAGGAGTTTCCCATAAACAATTTCCTTCCACTTATAGGAGTGTAGGACGAGAAAGCTTCCTTATCAAGACAAATGTGGTGGGTAGCTCCAGATCTATCCACCATTCTCTTAGGTTATCTTCCAACTTTGCAATGTTGGCTTCAAACACCACCGGTGAGATCGAGTGTATTATCGTCCTCTATCACATTAATTGGCATGATTTTGTTTGCCTTTCGTTTGTCCTTCTTCGAAGTCGATAATCCTTGGCCATGTGATTTGGTTTGCCGCTTGTAGCAATCTCCTTAAACTTCTTTGTAGTTCCATGTTTGGCATTTCCAGTGTGCTTCCTCTTATTCGGTACTTGATTCACAATATGGACTTTGGCCTCCATCCCAACCTTGTTGGACTTTCCTTCAGTTTTGCGGTTGCCTTCCTCAATCTGAAGTCGAACTATCAAATCTTCAAGCCCCATTTCTTTTCGTTTGTGCTTAAGGTAGTTCTTAAAGTCTTTCCACATCGACAGCAATTTCTCAATAATAGCAGCCACTTGGAAAGATTCATTTAGTATCATCCCTTTAGCAGCCAAATCGTGAAGTATGATCTGAATTTCTCGCACTTGACGTTCCACTGATTTGGAGTCAACCATCTTGTAATCAAGAAATTTGCCAACGACAAATTTCTTTGACCCAGCATCTTCTATTCTGTACTTCTTTTCCAAGGAGTTCCATAACTCTTTGGAAGTTTTGATTCCACAGTAAACACTATAGAGTTTATCTTCCAATCCGTTCAGGATATAGTTCCTGCACAGAAAGTCGCTGTGATGCCAAGCATCGGCAGCGATACGCTTTTGCGTATTCGAATCGTTTTCTGCAACTGTAGGGAGGGTCCTCTTTCAAGAACCTTTGCAGACTGAGAGTTGTGAGGTAGAAGAGCATTTTGGGTTGCCATTGTTTAAAATCAGTACCTGTAAACTTGGCCGGTTTCTCACCGTGTGCGGGGTGAGTAGGAGCAGGAGCAGGAGTAGCAGAAGTAGAAGCGGGAGTAGCTGTTGTTTCGATTGCCATTTCCAAGAAAACAAAATTTTCGTCTTGTGATTGTAGGGTATTTTATTTGTTTGGTTTTCTCGGAAATATCACGGATAGAAGTAAGATGAAGCAGAAAATTATTTTACTTAATAAATGAAGTCGAGGCTTGTGTTGGACACAATCTCCGCAGGACGAAATTGCCCCGTACTAGTGCTAACGGTTCTTGACAATCGTCCCTAAGATGCAACGACTTTTCAATCAGCGTAGGCAGCACTTCAATACGCAGATTCCGGCGACCCTAAGATGCAACGACTTTTCAATCAGCGTAGGCAGCACTTCAATTCGGCGAACTTGATCGGTGTTTCGACTTCCAAGACTCGAGAAGGAATATATGCCATGGTGCTTTTCTGCGAATAGACACATTTTTGAATCTGGCGAATCTGGACCGTCGGATCACACCTGATCGTGTGAGCGCGATCCAGTGAATTGCACCCGTTCGATCGTCACGATAATCGCCGAACCGCGCACGTGCGAAGTGCAAAGTGCGCCTAAAGTGCCCATTGCGACTGCGCCTCGGTTCGCACCATCCTCGCATTGCTTGGCTGAGCACCGCCCCAATTGCACTCGTTCGATCGGTCACGATAATCGCCGAACCGCGCGTGCAAAGTGCAAAGTGCGCCTCTAAAGTGCCCATTGCGACTGCGCCTCGTTCGCACCATCCTCGTACTGCTTTGCTAGCCAAAAGCTAGCCCAAGAGACATTACCAGGTTGGACTTTGGAGGAGACCACTTGAATGCTTCCTCCTAGAGTGGGCCAATTAATAAGGTGCATTTAATCACCTTTTTATTCAATGTGGGATATGACTTTTCATATTCCCATAATTCTTCAATTACCAACGTTAAGTTGCATACTTTAATAATTAATATCTCATTCACCCGAAATTAGTTTTGAGATAATAAATATACTAACTTAATCTACTCAAAACGTAGATTTCAATTTTGCAACTTATTTTCATTTTTAATAAACGATACCAAACAAGAAACTTGATCAAATATTGGTCAAACACCAATTATGAAACCAATTTCCAACACAGACATGCATGCTTCTTGCTTAGGATGCATGTGTTTTTCATACAGACAGAGTATCAATGTCTTTCATGTAAGTTTTGTTATGATGATCGATCTATAATTGATCACAGATAAAGTAACTGCAGTATAATTTCTATTTCTCAAAATGTGACTCTTATTAACGGAGTTGGGCTATCGATATATAGTGGTGGATTCAGAATTTTACAAGTCAATTTAAAAAATATCAACACTTTTTTAAGATTTGAAATACATAAAAAATTAAGGGATATATTAGTGTCATTCGAGTTGGTTATAAATAAAAAAATATTTAGGCACAACAAAGATGTTTACAACATAAGCGGAGGGTAAAAATATGTTTTGAAAATCATAAGTATAATTTTTGAAAATAAACTCTTTAAGTAAAATATTATAAAATAGAATATTGGACTTTTTGCCTGGAAGGAGGGAGTATAAGTTACTATAATATTCTAATATATATCAACTGTGTTTCTAAGTTATTTCAATCAATGCTAATGCATATGTAAACATTTTTTTTTCCTTCTATTTATACCGGTAGTAAACCAACAATATTAAAATCCTCTCAAATATCTAAATTATTGTTAAATATTAATTACTATAAAATTGATCAAACGTAACTAAAAGATATTTAAAGTGTACTATTAGAAAAAATCAAACTTTTTAAAATTATAATTTTACTTGCTTGTACTTTCTTTAAATTGCACTAATTTTTTTATCCTTTGTAAGAATGAGACATTCTTTTTGTGGAAAAAAAAGTAAAAATTGAGACTATATATATATATATATATATATATATATATATATATATATATATATAGAGAGAGAGAGAGAGAGAGAGAGAGAGAGAGAGAGAGAGAGAGAGAGAGAGAGAGAGATGTAGTACCCCTTCTTCTTTTCTCTGTGTAAATTTTTCCAAGTTTTTGAAACTAACACTATAATACTATATACGCAAACAAATTCTTATTACAAGTACTTTCAGGTGTTACTGTTACATAAAGTGGAATATAAATTAAAAAAATATATATAGATAAAAATAATCAAGAAAGAAGCACCATTTTCTCATAAGATTAACATTAATCAACAGAACATTACAAAGTGAGTGCATATATAATTTGAAACTCCAAAGTCACTATGTAACACCAGGAAATTAAATTAGATAGAAATTCTTGAAATCAGAAAACACACTGACCCTAGCTAGACCTCCGAGATGGTATACAAGTCTACTGTTAATATTGATAGAGTGGAAATTAATGATAGGGTTATAGACAATGCTTATGTGCATGCATCTCACATCACAGTCTGTGGATATAGGGTTGAAGGTTGCAAGATGAACGCCGTGCACATTGCACCAAAAGAACCAATCATCGGAGTTAATATCAAATTTACGCAGTAAGAAATTGGACCAACCCTTAAAAACGATCAAAAGAAAAACCCTATGTATAGGGACGTTAAGCAAAGGTTTGATCCCATAGTTAACAAAGTAAAAAGATCATTTGTCCGAGATTTGAATCCCGAGGATAAACTTTGTTCGGGCTTTCAATGACAACAGAATGGATCTCCGTTGATGAGGAAGGAAAAAGTGAGTGAAGAAAACCATTTATGTATGGAGGATAAAATAAGAGGGAAACACAATATATGGAAAGAAATTAAGGAGATCTAGCTAGAAGAGACACAATTAATTGACCGATTTGAATGAAGCCATTAATTGATCATCTCTCTGGTACTTATTGCTGACATGCAGCTTGAACTCCTGGTTATTCCACCCTTCTTTGGCAAACCCTTTTCTCTAGGGCTTAAAGATTTTCCCCTAACTCTTGTCTTCTTCAAGATCTCTCTCATGGCCTCAGCTTGACATAAAACCGGGTAAGCCCTACCAAGCTTATTAAACCTAACACATGCACTCATGTGTGTGCTTAAAGCTTCATCGCTATTCCCTCCATTCTTTGTCATCTCTTCCTTCACTGCCTCAGCACACAGCCCGCAGATCCACTTCCCGAGAACTTGTTTTGGATTTTGTGTATGTACTCGGCAGTGCACTCCTCGATCATGCCACAGCACTCGCACTTTGCATCTTCTACCTCAGAGATCGGTGGCAATGACGTTAACGTTGTTATATCGTCGACTTCTTTGCTTAGTTCGAAAGAGATGTCGGATATTGTGCGTTTGAGGCCATCGGATGAGAGTCTTGGAGGCTTCATGAAGTTGTTTGATCGAGTGTGGGAGCCAACTGCAGACTCTCCATGTGGTGCCATTGTAAGTAAGGAAGGGAGATAATATGATTTGGATCGAATCGAGTAATGAAGATTTAGAGTGTGCTGGAAATGAAAGACTCAAGGTGAAAGAAAGAATGGAGGTTGAGAAGTTATTTATAATGGGTTTTCAACATTAATTTGGAGGGCAAAAAGTTCATTTCTGTGGATGATGAAAATTAACATGTCACTTTGATCAAACAATCTATAAGTTTCATGAATGTGCTGGATTTTTGATGGGTTGAAAAGGAAAAAGATGTCTTTTTCTAAGTTGGTGTATTAAATATGAATCTAATTATGAGGAAGTTGAAGAAAAATATACTTGGTAGTTAATAGATGGAGGGCCTCATTTCAATCTATTTTTGGTGACTAGGAGTATGTGTTTTAATTTCTTGGTTATGTTCCTCTAGAATAAAGTTATAATGCAAAAAGAGGGATTTTTTTTTTCTTTAAAAAGTGATGATATAGTTGAATTTTAACATTTTGTTTTTAAATTTTTTCTTTTTGAGCACTAACGCGAACCATATAGTTGGACATTAATATTTGGTGAAGGAAAAAGATCTATAGAGAAAAATAAGAATAAATAAATCATTAAAATATTAATTGCAAATTATTTCATCGACCCATTTGTTGAGAATGGGATGACTACCTGCAAGAGGCTAGTTCCTCCGAGGTATGGACTATTCGGGATTTCGGAAAGCATGCGGCCGCATAGTGCGTCCGTTGGCCCCAATCTCTCTCTCTTTGTGATTGATCCTTATTATACTGTTAATTTGTTTTTAGTCTTCCATGCACAACACCATTAATGATTGTACTGAATATATATATAACACTTAAGTATTATGTTTTTGATATTTTATGTAAGTCTTTAAACATTACTCTTTGGTGAAGTATGTTAACATATATTGTTCTTAAAATAAATTTAGGGTTGGTTGTACATGTGGAGAAGTTGGTTTGTGCATCAAAATGCGCACAACTTGCTAGGGTTTCACATGTAGACCTACTCCAACCATATATATACATCCTTTCTTTTTCATTCATTCATGCATGCATGCATGGACGAGAACACTTATATATATATATATGAGGTCTTCCCTCAATCCTTACTTTGTTCAATTCACGTGGAACAATATCAACAGTTGGTATTTGAATTTCTGAGAGAGAGAGAGAGAGAGAGTTGTTCTCGATCACATGGATCATGGAAGTAAAGAAAAAGTAGGGAGTTAAATGAGTGGGCTCGATCTAACGATCGAATTGTTGGCAAAAGTAACAAACCTTTTTGTATGTATGGTTACGAATGGTGATAATTGGATTGCATGCGATTGTAGTCAACAGCCATTAGGCCGGACTTATATACTTGAGGTCGATATATAAAAAATATCTTACCCTTTTTACAATTATATAGGAGTAATTAATAATCACTCAAGATGGTCTTAATTGGTTGTAAAGGGCCGGGTTACGTACTGCGCATGCCGTTCCAAAAATGATTCAATTATATTTTTTGTCCAATGATGTCGAAGACTGCTTATGTATGTACTACTATACATTAATAGAAAGGTTAGTTAGTTCACTAATTAATGGGGCGGTCGGTCGATCCATCGATCGAAAGATTTACGTACTTAATTCCTTATTGTCGATCAAAGAGTTTGTGTTTAGCTCTCTCGTGAATTAAATTAGAATAGAAGACACACCGCAGTAATCTATTAAATCAACATTAATTAATTTCTGAAAAAGATCACCCAATTTACGTTACGTACTGATCGAGATGCCAACTTTTAAGTACCAATTAAAAAGGAAAAAAAGTGGTCATTTTCTCTACATGTTCAAAGATCTACACCCGTTTAGTTTAACAAACGTTAACAATTAAACGTAATCTAGTTGGAGTACTTGTGGATGGATGGATGGATGTATTGTGCTATTATCAATCATAATTCATATGTAGGGAAAGATCTAGCTAGTTTAAACACAAGTAAGCTAGCTTTCATATATAGGGAAAGATCTAGTTAATTTAGGGAGAGATCTACTAGAAACATGTTATCAAGCATTTTTTTTTTCTTCTTTCTTTTTAAAGAGGATCAATAGTGGTTCTCCACTTACCCCTTGGTGACTCGAACCCACGACCTATCGGTTGTAGGTGAAGCGTCTTAACCACTAAGACGCGCTTACTTGTCATGTTATCAAGCATATAATACATTTATAGCGCAAAATGTCACGGCTTTTCATGAAAAATTGTAGGTTCATGACATTAGAGCTTAACTTGTTGGACTAATTAGTTAGAGCCCGTTTGGTCGAGCGTTTTGACCAAAATGCAGGGATAAAACGCAGCTTATTTGCAAAAAATGTGTTTCAATACTGCGGCAGAAAACGCAGCGTTTTCAAAATGCAGATGCGTTTTAAAACGCTGGAATTTCAGCTTTTTCCCGCAGTTTTACAACGCTCCTAGGAAAAAAAAGCGTATTGAAGTGATATCCCAAACTAGGGGTGGGCATCGGGTCGGTTTCGGTTTTCGGGTAGTTCGGGTTCGGGTTTTCGGGTTTCGGGTATGAAAAAAGTACCCGAACCCAAACAAGGTGACTAGAAACCCGGATATTTGGGTACCCGATATTTTCGGGTAGTTCGGGTTCGGTTGGGTAACCAAAATACCCACATAAGCCCAAGACTATTCAACCAGTACCCACCCAACAACAAGAGGCCCAAACCGCCCATAAATCTGTACACAAGGGCTCTAAAATCCGCCTACTCAAAATGCCAACATAAATTTATAAATAAAAAAACCGTCGCCTACTCTGCTCTAAAAAGCTGTCCAAAATGCCAGCAAAAATGAAACCGAAGTCACCACCACACACTAAGTAATGAGTTCTTTAAAAATAAACCATCATAGAACAAAGATAATTTAAAAACTCCAAACCATCATAGAACAAAGATAATTTAAAAACTCCAAACCATCATAGTATAAACCATCATAGAACAAAGATAATTTAAAAACAAAAACAAAACGGTGGTTCATCTCCTTCGAAAGTAATGAGTTCTTTTCAAATTAATCAAGGCTTAAGATTGACAAAACCACAACAACAACAAAGGTACAAGAGTCCATTTTGAAGCGACAACAAAGGTACAAAGTCCATTTATCAACCAAGCTCTCATACACCGAACACGACTGATGACTCGAACCAAATACCCACATACAACTCAATCCATCACCGAATATTCTAATATAAGCAACAAGTTAATGATAACAAATACCCACTTACTAGTAATTAATTGACAAGCAAAATTGAAATTTTGTTAACTTACACATAAAGATGATAGTAACATACTAAAGTGACTCAATCACACATCAATGATTGTTGAATCAACCCCAACTTTGTTAATTCTACAAAAACAACATATACAACAAATAAGCAATAAAGAATATTATTCTCATTGTGTAAAGTAACGACAAAAACTAAAAACATAAAATGTAATATACCTTTATCAAGCAATTCAATTTCACCCAAATCCTCTTCCACGCATATAGGTGAAGAGTCCAAACGAATCCAATCTTGAGCACAAATAAGAGCTTGAGCTATTTTAGGAGATAAAGAACTCCTAAATGCATCGAGCACACGCCCACCGGTGCTAAATGTAGCCTCCGCAGCGTGGAAACCGGAACCGCTAATATATCACGAGCTACCTTAGAGAGAATAGGAAATCTTTGAGAATTGACTTTCCACCAAGCTAGTAGATCAAAGTTTTCCCACTCATCTTCAACATCCTCACTTAAATACTTCTCCAACTCCGATTTAGCATTCGACTCTTTCCTCCACACTTGTATCTATTAAATCCATCAATCAAATCTCTAAATGGCATCGTAGACGACATGGAGCTATTCACACTTGCCTTAGATACCGATGAAGATGACGAAATGGCTTCACTTCTCTCATTTGATTTTAACCCATATCTCAATTTATAATCTTCAAACAACTCTTCCATCCCAACTTTCACATTATATTTCAACGTCATACTCTTCTCCAAATCATAAACACCATATAATGAATCAAATGAAAACTCAAGGAATAATAATTTACGACGGGATCAAGAATCACAAATAATAAAAAATCATGTTCATTTTATCAATTGAACCCCAATATTTGTCAAATTTTTCTTTCATCCTTATTGACATTTGACTCAATTCAAAGTCATTACTCTCCAACCAACTTTTAAGAAGCATTTCTACTCGACTAACTTCATTAAAAACATTGTTGCTTGTGACATATGATGAGCCAGAAATGCACAAAGTAAGCTTATAAAAATGAGCTAAGAACTTCAACAACAAGTCAGCCCTCTCCCAATCATAATCTGTCGGAACCCCATCATATGGTTGCTTTGAAAGATCTAATGCATAACCAAGCTCTAAATCATGATAACAATCAAAAGCTCTTCTAAGGCATGTCGCGGACTCCAACATCAAGTAGGTGGAATTCCACCTAGTAGGTACATCAAGACTTAACAATTTATTTGTTTCCAACTTTTCCATATCAACACAGTCTAAGAATTTTTTGTACCTAGCTGGAGAACTCTTTACATACCTCACTGCTCCTCTAATACGACTGATCGCCAAATGTTCATCCTTGTTCTTCAAACCATCTTGCACAATGAGATTGACAATATGTGCAATACATCTAACATGCAAATACTTACCACCCAAAACATTTGTACCCCAATTATCAAATTTTTTCGACAAGTATGCAATTGCACCATCATTTGAAGAAGCATTATCAACTGTAATAGTGAAAACTTTATCAATGTTCCAATCAAGCAAACATTTTTCCACTCCTTTACCTATTTCCTCACTCCTATGTCCAGTAATTGGGCAAAAGTTCAAAATTCGTTTTTGCAAATTCCAATTATCATCAATAAAATGTGCAGTGAGACACATGTAGTTAACTCTTTGAATTGATGTCCATGTGTCTGTAGTGATGCAAACTCTTTGAGAGTGATTCTTGATAAAGTCCTTCAATTGTTTCTTTTCCTCTATGTACAAACTATAAATGTCTCTAGTTACGGTCCTTCGTGATGGAACCGTAAACATGGGACATACAGCTGACATAAAAGACTTAAAACCCTTATTCTCAGCAGTTTTAAATGGAAGCTCATCAACAACCAACCAACGACCCAATGCTTCTCTTGATTTTGCTTGATCAAATTTCCATGAAACAATAGATGTGTCCTTATCACCTACCCGAGTTTGAAATACGGCTCGAGGTTGACTATTTTCAACTTGTTGGGGTTTTTCTTGCATGACTCATAGTGATTCTTAAGAGACCCAGTCCATGTTTATTTTTATCACCTTAATCACCTTCTTACAATACTTGCATTCGCCTTTTGAATTTTTTCAACCTCACAAACAAATTTATTAAAATGAGCCCAATATGGTGACCTTGGTTCCATTTCTTTTCTTTTTATCATTCCCTTTCTTGTCCGAATCATTGGAAACCATACCATCTTTATCTACATTAACATTACTCGCATTAGTACTAACTGAACCTCGTCTTCTCTTCGATTAACTTCATTCTCTTGGGAATGGGATACGGTGGTGACTTGGAGGTGGACATCTACATTCAAAACAAAAACAATTATATGGCAGTTCTAATATGACAAAAACATTCTCAACAATAATCCAAGGCAAATAGGATGCTCAAAATTAAATCAGTCAACAACTAAGCAAGTTAAAATGTCCAATAAGTATTATAATGAATATGGAATATCTTGATCTAATCCTTATTTAATAAGTCAAGCCATTCACTTCTAGTCTTTCTATTTCTCCGGATGAATGTTGTATCTGTGAGTTTTGTTTTAGTCATTCTTTGTCTACATTATTAATGTTGATATGACATCTCACGCTTATATAAATGTGAATATTGAGCTCCCTTTGTGTTTTAACACCGTATATGCTAATTTGTAGGGGTGATCCAATTCCTAGCACACCGATTGAGAAAGTTGATGACTACCTCCCAACCGACTTTGCGGAATGGCTTGATATGTTTTCACGATTAAAGAATTAGTTACAAATTCAAAAAAAAAAAGAAGTAAAATCTAATGAATTCCAAATCAAGAATTTATGCAAAAAGGGGACTATGTATATAAAGTAGTATAAGCGGTCAAGAAGAATTTCATGATAAAATACAACACCAATAAATCAAAAAAATCACCATGATCACATTCTCACAAATATACACGAGATCAATATATCAATAGTTTGAAGGAAATCATTAAATAAAAAAAACACTCATCGGAGATCGAACGAAGAAATTAACACACCCTTATGATTGAACTCTAGAATTTGTATATGCAAACGTGCATATATGAAAATGTAGACGAATACATGCAAAAATCCCACAACAGAGAGAGAAGTAAAACTTTTTAAGATTATAATTTTTATGTGCTTTGGGTAGAATCAAAGAGAAAAAAACTTAGTTTTCCAAGACAGAGAGAGGAAGTAAAAATTTACACAAACGAGACATAAAGACATAAAAGCATTGGATCCAAAATCGTAACAAGGAGAGAGCTTACCATGCCAATCGATTGCCGTCGCCGTGAAGGAGCGAAGGGTTTGCTTCAAGCCTTCAACTACTTGCAATTTGGGGGAGAGACAGAGAAAATGATTAATTGAAGCTGGGTCGTGCTCGTCTTGTCGCTTTCGTCTGGTCTATTTGGACGGCGGCCAGGAGCGGAAAGCGGTGGTTGGTGGTTTTCTTGCGGTGGAGGAGCCGAGGAGGCTTTGGGAAGAGAGGTTGATCTTGCGGTGACGAGTGACGGCGATAGAGTTGAAGTGAGAAACAGAGAGATTGAAAAAAAAAACCCTATCTTTCTAAAAGTCTAATGTATACGCTTAATTTTCGGTACCCATAATTTTTCGGGTAATAGATTAATTACGAAATCCGAACCGATATATCATATTCGGGTTCGGATAACACCCAAAACAATTTTTGTCAAATAACCCGAACCGGTCGCTACTACCGATCGGGTCGGGTAAAACCAAACCGAACCCATTTGCCCACTATCCCAAACGTATTTATAAGGAAAGACCTCCGTTTTTAAAATACTGCAGTTTTTAAACGCCGCATTCTTAAAACACTGCGTTTTGTAAACGCTGTACCAAACGAGCTCTTATTTATTGAGTGATAAACCAAGCATGAGCAATAATATAATTTTGGCTAGTTTACTTAAAGTAGCTGAGCTCGAACATGAAAAAGTTTACGAGCACGCTCGTATGATATAATAATTACTTTCTCTCACTAACCATCAATAATTACTAATTATTATTTATTTGATTAAAAATTAATTAAAGGTTGAGATTAAAAGGGTGTGTTGCGTTTAGCATAAAAGGAGTGTTGCATTTGGTGCCTATATATGTAGATTAATATCACATTTATTTATGGAATGCACTTCAATTTTAATTGCGACACCTTACAATACAGTTTAAGCACTAAGCACTGATATAAGCAAAACAAAACATCAACACAGTACCACAATTGATATATAATTGGCGTGCTAATAACAATTAAAATTCCTCAATTTATTAGCATTAATATTTGAATATTTGGCCCATCATGCGTTTTGATGTCAATATAATGCACATATATCCATGTCTAAGAAATGAGGGATTCGATTTTTGTTAATAAAAGAGTAGGAAATATGTGAAGAAGTCTCAATTGTTTATTGATAATAATAAGAGGTATATATACATGAATCAAGAGTCCTATTCTAAGTATGTAATTACAATTGAATAATGTCTAAATATAAACAAAGTAAAGAAGGAAAGAATGTAAGAGTTGGAGAGAGATCCGGTGGATCTTTTGTATTATCATGCCCCCGCAAGATGGACGACCGTGTAGAAAGTCCAATCTTGGACATTAACTCAAGAAAACGGGCACGAGGGAGAGCTTTAGTCGGTCGTCCAATTGATCTGACCCAGAGATGTGAGAGACGCGCAGCAGCTGTGCTTGAACATGTTCACGTACAAAGTGATAGTCGAGAGCAAGGTGCTTCATCTTGGAGTGGAACTTGGGGTTTGCAGCAACATAGGTCGCCCCCAAGTTGTCACAATAGAGAGCAGGTGGGCTCGAAGTATGGACAGCAAGCTCACGGAGCAAGTTTTGTAGCCAAAGTACCTCGGCTACAGTGGCAGCCAATGCACGATACTCAGCCTCAGTAGATGAACGAGCGAGTGTGCGTTGCTTGCGAGAACTCCAGGAGATGGGATTGCGACCAAGGTACACAACATAGCCGGTGGTCGAGATGTAGTTATCAGAGTCGCCCCCAATCAAATCGGTGAAGGCATGCAGAGAAGCAGGAGAGTCACGGTGAAGCAAGAGACCATGAGAACTAGTGCCAACCAAGTAACGAAGAACCCGTTTTAAAGCTTTCCAATGGAGATCTGTAGGTGCATGAAGATATTGAGAGAGGCGATTAACCGCAAAGGAAAGATCAAAACGAGTAAGAGACAAGTATTGGAGAGAGCCAACAATGGCTCGGTAGTCCGAGGGATCCTGAAGAGGAGAGCCGGACTGGGCGGTGAGGGTGCGGGACCATGGGAGTGGGAACTGGTTGGCATCAAGCATGTTGGAGCGAGTGAGTAAATCAACGATGTACTTATGTTGATTCAGAAAAAGACCGCAAGGGTGAGGGATGACTTCAACACCAAGAAAGTAGGACAAAGAGCCAAGGTCTTTGAGGGAGAATCGTGAAGCAAAGGAGGAGATGAAGTTATCAACAAGGGAAAAGTTAGAACCTGTGATAACAATATCATCGACATACACCAGCAGGAAAATGCAGTCGTGAGAGTGTCGTAGAGTAAACAGAGAAGAGTCTGAAACACAGTTGTGAAAACCAACAGACAGAAGATAGGTCCGGAGTTCAGTGTACCACGCACGAGGAGCCTGTTTTAAGCCATAAATGGCCTGTCGAAGCTTACAGACGTGAGTGGGGTGAGTGGAGCTGACAAACCCAGGCGGTTGAGCCATAAAGACATCGTCAGTAAGAGAGCCTTGAAGAAAAGCATTGTTGATGTCGACCTAACGAAGTGGCCAGCCGTTTGTAATAGTTAAAGATAAGACAGTGCGAATGGTGGCGGGCTTGACAATCGGACTAAATGTTTCAGAATAGTCTAGGCCTGGGCGTTGATGAAACCCTTTTGCAACAAGGCGAGCTTTGTGGCGATCGACAGAGCCATCAGGTTTGTATTTGGTGCGAAAGATCCATTTGCAACCGACCAGGTTGTGAGAAGGGTGAGGAGGGACAAGGTCCCATGTATGATTACGGGTGAGAGCATCGAACTCAATTTGCATGGCTGCACGCCAGACGGGAAGTTTAAGTGCTTGGGCAACAGTGGTGGGTTCAGTAGCGGAGTAGGGAAGGGAGACATGAAGGTTAAGTTTGTTGATGGGTTTGGTTATGTTATTTTGAAGCCTGGTAATAGGGCGGTGGGTGGGAGGAGGGTCGGGTGAGGTTGTAGATGGTGAGGGTAAGGGAACAGAAGATGAGATGGGTGGAGTAGCCGTCGCAGCCGAGGTGGGGGTGGTAGGTTCATTTGGTAGGGTGGCAGGGGAAGAGCATGGGGCAGGAGTGGGGTTTGGGGAGGAGTTTGAGGCCGGAGGGGTAAGAAGGACAGGAAGAGAGGAGGAACACCATTCTGTGAGGGGAGAAGAAGGAGAGGGAGCAGAGATGGTGGTCGAAAAAGGAAAAACAGACTCGACAAACTTGACATGTCGAGAAACATAGATTTTGTTAGTTTTAGGTTCGAGGCAATAATAGGCGCTTTGGGTGGGAGAGTAACCAACAAACACACAAGGAGAGGAACGAGGTTCGAGTTTGTGTTTGGTGTAGGGACGAAGCCACGAGTAGCATAGACAACCAAAGCTGCGGAGTTTTTGGTAGTTAGGGGGTTGGCCGAGAAGGATGAGGTGGGGAGATTGCAGGTTGAGGGTGGGGGTGGGCATGCGGTTGATAAGATAGCTAGCGGTGACAAAGGCGAGAGGCCAGTAGGTGAGGGACATATGAGAATGAGAAAGAAGGGAGAGGCCAGTTTCGACAATGTGGCGATGGTGCCGCTCAGAGTACCCATTGTGTTCCGGTGTGTGGGGAGGAGAGGTAAGATGAGTGATGCCATGGAAAATGAGAAGAGGGCGAAGCCCAATATATTCGCCACCATTATCACTAAAGATGGTGATGATGGAGCGGTTGAAGAATTTTTCGACTCGAGATTTGAATTCAGAGAAGACGGAGGTGGCATCATTCTTGTGTTTTAACGGGTAAAGCCAAATATATTTTGAAAAATGATCAACAAATATGATATAGTATTTAAAACCATCATAAGAGGTAACAGGAGACGACCACACATCACTGTATAAGACATCAAGAGGACCACCAGATCGAATAGAATTCTCAGAGAATGGTAATTTATGGCTTTTATTGCAGGCACATGAATTACAATGAAAATCAGAATAACTAGGAATTTGTAAATTGAAACTACTGCTAAGATGACGTAAAATAGGCGAGACGGATGGCCTAAACGATGATGCCATGTCGAAACAATGGAGATGGAGACAGAATGAGCAGCGGGAGAGGAGGAGTCCATTCATAGATGCCCGAACTAGAACGCCTTCCGTAAGAATGGCTCCGTGCGAAGATCCTTCACAAGAAAAGAGGTCGGTGAGAAGGTGACAGAACGCTTATTATCAAGACAAAATTTAGAAACAGACAGAATATTACGAGACACGGAGGAGCACAAAGGACATGATTAAGAGAAAAAGTAGAGGAGGGAGTGAAGAGAGGTAGAACCAGTGTGAGTGATAGGGAGGCCGGATCCATCACCAATAAGAAGTTCGTCAATGCCATCATACGGTGAGTAAAGAGCCATGTTATTGAGATCATTGGTTACATGGTGAGTGGCGCCACTATCGAAGAGCCATGACGACGGATCTTTGGGTGGTAGTGGCGGTGTGAGCACCGGGGCGGGGTTGGGGTGGGCGACCGTGTTGGTGCGGTTGGGAAGGAGTGGGAATTGGGCATTGGGATAGACTTGACGAAAGGCGTGGCATTGGGAGAGAAAGTGACCATCACAGCGGCACCATTGGCAGCGGCCTTTGTAGGACGGAGAGGAGGAGTTGGTGCGAGGTTGAAGGTGGGAGAGGGAGTTGGTTGGTTCTTTGGATGGGCGAGGCCGATGTTTGGTGGTATAGTTGACAACCGCCGGAAAAGTGGGTGTGGGTTTTGCTTTGTTTTTGAGAGTTAACTCACGATTGATTAGCTTTTCGTGAAGCTCATCAAACGTGATCGGGTTTCGCGATTCGGACAGAAATTACACTGTCGTAGTCAGGGTCATTGAGTTGGTCGAGGATTTTGTCAATGAGGTCGTCGGGGTCAATGGGACGGCCAAGTGAGGTTAATTGGGCGGCACAGGTTTGGATGTCTTGCATGTATTCGGTTATGGATCGGGTACCCTTCGTAATATTACGAAGGTGGTCTTTGATCTGTTTAATGTGGCCTTTGGAAGGATTGGCAAAGGTTTTGGCTAGGGTGTTCCATGCGGCAAGGGTGGTAGGACAAAGAGAGATGAGGGGAACAAGAGAGGGTGATAGGGAGCCGGCCAAAGCACCAAGAAGGAGTTTGTCTTGGCGAAACCAGGTTGTGTAAGAGGGATTGGGCACGGGCTGTGGAGGCGGAGGAGGAGCTGGTGGGTTGTCAGTTGCGGCAGTGAGGGCGGCAGCGTTGGGTGGGGCGGGGATTATGGTTGCAGGTGGTATGGGGTGGTCGCTGCTGATAAAGGTGTGAAGATCGAGGCCGATGAGGGTGGCTTCGATTTGAAGTTTCCAGGCTATGTAGTTGGTGTTGGTGAGTTTGAGGACATGGGTGAGAGAGACGGCAATAAGAGGGCGGCCTGGCTCAGCAGAGTTGGGGACGAGGGTGAGGTCGGTGGAGGCCATGAGAGGCGGCGGCTGCAGCAGCTAAAGGAGAGAAGAAAAAACAGATCGTTGCAGCAGCTAAAGGAGAGAAGAAAAAAAAATAGATCGTTGCTCTTGATACCATAAAAGAGTAGGAAATATGTGAAGAAGTCTCAATTGTTTATTGATAATAATAAGAGGTATATATACATGAATCAAGAGTACTATTCTAAGTATGTAATTACAATTGAATAATGTCTAAATATAAACAAAGTAAAGAAGGAAAGAATATAAGAGTCCTATTCTAAGTTGGAGAGAGATCCGGTGGATCTTTTGTATTATCAGTTAATGATGACTAAATAAATGCTAGTGTTCTTAACATTTTATACATCTTACTTATTATCTCGACGGTGCATGAAGCCTCACAATTTATCTTAATTTTTTATTTCAATTTACGTGATTGGTTAAACTGCGGCTCCACAGTTAAGTAACTAGATGTTTAACTAGTCGCATACACTGCTACATAAATTAAAATAAAAAAACTGGGATACAATATTAAGATGTCTGACATTAAATTTTAATAAAATGCTCCCTTTTTCAGGTACATTACTCCATGGTGAAATCTACCCGAAGACATGATTTAAATTTAAATTTATAATTTTTGTAAAATTCTAACTTAACTCTTAATGTATGTGTTAATTTTTATATTGAAAGTATGCCAGACCACCACCATAGGCGGTGGTGGCCGGAGGCGTGATAAACAAAGTTGTCGAAGAAGTTGAGAGAAAGACTGTTATATGCGAGATAAGGAAGAGAGACAGTTATATGTGAGATGAATTTGTACAATGTTTTTCTTAATTCATCAAAGTGGCTAGTAAGCCTATTTATGGAGCCCAAATAGGCTTTACACAGAAAACTAATGTTAATGGGCCTATTGGGTTAAATATTACAATTACAAACTTTACCAGTACTCCCCCTCAACTCATACACGGAACTCTTGTGAAGTGTTCGAGTTGGAGAGATGCAAGCAAATGGGCCTCTTGGGCCGAATAGATATAATATCTTCAACACGAAGACAAGCAGGTTGTGCAGAACCCATAAACGAATCACCCCGAACAATTGTAGAAGCAATAAATGTTGAGAAGCCCAAACAGGAGCTAATCCCCCGAAAAGCTCACTCAATGATTGGCAAATAGAAGACGAAGGAGTAGCCCAAACTGAACATTTTGTCCTCAAGAGAACCTCCTTAATCCAAGTATTCAAAGTCGTGGATCAAACACCTTCAACAAGGAAACATTAGGAAATATTTCAACCAAGTCATCAGTTGACTTTGCTAATAAAAAGAGTTCAACACTAATCTTATTTTAGTGATTCATCACTGAAATCTTGCCCAGAATAAGAAAATTATCTGAATGAGGGAAAAGACAATAAGCACAAGAACAACACCAAACAAGAAGGGACCCAAGAAATTGAAATCTCTTTTCGTAGCCAAAAATGTGTACAAAGTGAGGCTTACAACAACCACTCAGATTCCAAAATAACCTTCCCATTGGTAAATGCACAAGTCAATTCAATAGCAAATGCAAGAGAAATCGTGAACACCCCAAGCCGTAGATAATTCACCGGATAATGCTGGTAATAATACTACAACAGACACAAAGTGATGATGATAACAATATATAAAGCCAAGCCACCCGGCGTCGTGATTAAAAAAGTGGCGATGGACTGATACGAGATGACGACAGCGCCGACGACGATCGTGAGAAGCAATTGGATAGCAACGATCGAATATATTTTCCGAATAAATGACCACTGGATCTCCGGCTATTCTAACATCATCAGATACAGAGGCCGGCTTCCCGACTCAACGTCAATTTTCCCGAATTGTTGTTGCCACATCTTGAAATTAGACACAATTCGATAAACATTGATGGTGCGAAATGGAAGAAATTTAGGGTTCTAAGAGATTTGGGGAGTCTCAGAAATTTAATGTCGGAGAATGGGGGAAGGGCGATGAATCTTGATGGCTGAGAGCGCTGGAGGCCCAATCGACGCGCCGGATTTGAACAAGAGGCACTCGAAGCACCAGAAGAATTAGATAAAATAGATGAAAGGAATTCACTCTACCAACTAGAACATTTGTTGAATTGTGAAATTCCAAGGGCAATTCCATGATTAGCATAATCACGAATATGTATTTAAATATTGCAAAATATTTTTGCTTTTCTTAACTCCTTTTATTTGTAGGTGATTGATTCTAATTTAGGTACATATTAGTTGACTTTAGATAGATTCAATAAAAGATCTTGATTGAAGAATATATGGTAATTATTTATTCTAATTCTAATCTTTCCTTATTTAGTGTTTATTCTTTTTTGATCTTCAAGGTATTCTCATGAAGTATATAAGGAGCAGTAAATGCTTCAATCTAGTTACCGAGTTTCATAGAGAGAATTCAGAGAAGTATTGTTTTGAATTGTCAAAGCTGTTCCAAAGGTGAATGTGAGCAAGGACGTTGCAATATCTTCCATCACATTACGTTCAAAGTATTCGAAACCGGATATAGAGTTATCGACCACCGTCGTTGTCTTTAGACAACATATGATCTTAGATCTTTGAGTGATGAACTGTAATCTCAAGTTGATATACTTTGGTTAGGAACGTTTTTCTTAGTTTCACTAGTTGTTTGTTATTGTAACATGTTCTATATTTTCTAGTGAAAGATTTTTGTCATATTGGCACATCTACAAGTATTTATACTTGTAGATAAATGTTAAAACAATTTGTTCTTTATTGTTTTTATTCCGCAATGATTTTTACTGGATATTATAGTAGATGTTATCATATCTTTGATAACATTTACAATATTCCAGAATTCTATTTTTAATTTACATAGCTATAAACTCTCAACATTCTTGATGTAGCTAAATTCCAAATTAGGATTTCGAATTCCAATCGAAAAGATTTGGGATTTACGGAAGCAAAATTTAAAGAACCCACATAGATCGGATTTACTGCTCTAATACTATGTTAAGTTTTATATTGAAAGTATGCCGGACCACCACCATAGGCGGTGGTGGCCGAAGGCGTGATAAACGAATTTGTCGAAGAAGTTGAGAGAAAGACGGTTATACGTGAGATAGGGAAGAGAGATAGTTATATGTGAGATGAATTTAGACATGCTCAAACGGTTCGAACCGGCGGTTCCAAAAATCGTGGGACAACAAACCATAACCGAACTGGCAAATCACGGTTCCGGTTCCAAATTATAATTTTTAATTGTTTTTTTATAATTTTTTTTAAAAAAAGATTTCATCTTAAAACTTTGTACAAAGTATTTTTTGAATTTTTTAAACTTTGTAAACTTTTCATCTTTGAAATTATAGAGTAAACAAGGCAATTTCAAAATTTAAAATTTAAATTTTGGCGATTTTTCACGGTTTGGAACCGGCGGTTCACAGTTTTGAGAAATTGGAAACCGAAACCGAACCGTGTAACCGGTGCGCAGTTCTGGTTTATGTGATTTTTTGGGCGGTTCGGTTCCGGTTTGAACCGCCGATTTCGAACTGTTTGTGCATGTCTAGATGAATTTGTACAATATTTTTCTGAATTCATCAGCTTATTTATGGAGCCCAAATGGGCTTTACACAGAAAACTAATGTTAATGAGCCTATTGGCTAAATATTACAATTACAAACTTTAACAGTATGTAATAAATTAAGTTTATTACAAAACCGAGATGGTTTGTTATAATTCTTCTTTATGAATTTGAATTTTCAAATTTAAACTAATAAAAAAAAACAGAGAAAGTATATATAATGGTGAGTTAAGATTGACAAAGAGTTTGGCCACAAAGTCAATTGATTAACTCTCGATCAATTTTGTTTTTGTGGTGAGTTTAATCTTTTTTTTTTTTTTTTTCCTTTTTTAAACGAAATACTCCTTCAGTTCCTAGCAAAGAGTCTATTATTTTATTTTGAGACGTTTCATTTAAATAGTCTACTTTTCAATATTAAGTCATAATTTTTTTGAATTTCCAAATATACCCATTAATTTTATTCATATATAATTAAAAAACTATAATGTCAAAATATTCAATTTTTTTAGCTTAATACTTACTCAAACGATTCTGTGATTTCAATTCAATTACGCCATGGATCGGGAGGGAGGAGGGAGGATCCATGGAATCTTGCTATTACTCTGTTCTGGGAATTTCCAACATTCGTTCTGCTTTTCGGAAGCTTGCTTTGGTAATTTCGAATTTTTTCTCGATTTCCTTCAATTTATATTAACATACAATCAAGGAGGTAAATGCTACTACTGTTTCTTGTGTTTAAGAATGACATCTTGATTCCTGATAGGTGGGTGAAGAAGTCGTCGTTGGCCGGAGAGGCCAACCGCTGGTTCCAAATAATTTAGGAGGCATGCTTAGGTACGTCAATTGCTTGCTGGCTTATAATAATGATTTTGAACGAACTTTAGTGTCGATTGATGGATGTTATTGTTCCGCTACAGTTTGTACAGTTTTGTTCGATTAAAGGAAAATGTCAACGTACGATCTCACAAAGGTTATTTACCTAAACTTGTAAAGGTCATTTTTGGGATATCAAATTTTTCTTAACAATGTTAATTTTTAAACATGGACTTTAGGGAGTGTAAAAAAAAAAAAATTACTTATTAAACAAATAAAGAAGTAATTAACGTCCCCTACGCTAAACTATGCATAGCACGAGTCGAACCCTAGACCGCCTACCTCTATTGTCTCTGTAAATCTCAAATCTTCTCCCGCTCTCCCTTCCCCGCCACCCGGTGAAACCGTGAACGGTGTAAATCTCCGGCCTTTTCACCGATGGACTCCATCGTGGACGCGGCACTGGAAGAGATTTGCTTAGCCGTCGACGGACTGAGCATTCGCGACCTCTGGCCCAAGCTTCACTCTTCCCTCTCTTCAATCGGTCTGCAAAATTCCTGCACCAACGTCAGGAAGGCCTTGTGGACCAACCTCCTCAACACTCACGGCCTCCAATTCAAATCGAAAGACGTTTTCTACAACCCTCAAGACCCTACGATTCAGTCATTGGAGGAGTCGGAGGCTATAAGTTTGAAGATTGTTGCCAATAAGCATCTGCGTAATTCCTTCTTTGGAATTTATGACATTAAAATCACCGATACTGAGCGTCGCGTTCTAGAGCGCCTTGCCAAAGCTAGGTTTGTTCTTTGCGTAGTTCTATAATTTTGAAAAAGCAATCGAATCGAGGAAACTCTGCTTTTTTCGTTGAGGAGATGATCCAGTGTAATCACTGTTGGTGGCTGACTATTTTTAGAATTTTCTTTAAGTTACAGGGTTTAACGACTTACAATTTCTTAAAATTTGGATAAAAACTGTTCGCTAAAAGTGATTAAAAAATTGAAAAGGTTGAATTCAGACTCTTTAAAACATTTTCCGTCTTTGCAGAACAAATGGAGTAGCCCAAAGTGAACTGGCTAAGGAGTTTGACATGAAAAGCAAAAATATGTTCCATGTGGTACGGAATCTTGAATGTCGCGGATTGATTGTGAGGCAATCAACAATCATAAGGAAGGACGAGGCTTGCAATGGAGGGGAGCCAAAGAAGGTTTCAGTTGTTACCACCAATATGCTCCAATTGCACCGGTATGCAAAGCATTTGGGCCGTGAACAAAGACTTGAAGTTACTAAATACGGTAAAACCATCATTGATAATGGAAGTGCAGATGCAAATGCTGTGACTTGGGACAGTCTTTCTAAAGAATGTGCCATAGAGGATGTGCACATAAAAGATAATATACCCGCTATGCGAACTATTTGCGATAAACTCGAAAAAGCTCATGGCCAGGTTAGTATTTCCTAGTTCAACTGTATATCAAAGTGTGCATTTACGTACTCTTGTGCTAATATGGCCTGGTCTTTGAAGTTTCTTGTTGTTTCAGATATTAAGCGAGACCTTGGTTATCAAGGAACTTCTGGACATAGAGCTTGGAGAAGAGTAAATCCTGCTATTCCTTAATAAGCGTAATATACCACGTTGTTTTCATAGTTAGATCTTTCTCAAATCTTATTGAGCTAACTTTCTCATCATATTTGCTGCTAGATCTATAGCAGGTTGAAAAATGTCCGTCTAGTGGAGGAGTTTCGTGCTACTGTGAACAAGAAGGTAATTCAAAAATATCTGTTTCATTAGCTGTTATGATTCCTTCCTTATAAATCTCTATTTTCATTTGAAAAAAGATCATGGAGCTTTCTGTTACTCCACATTCTATTTAGCATTCTCCTTCACGCGACTTTTAGCTTCAGATTTGTAACAGAATTTATTTGGATATATAGAACACATGAGTACTTATGTAATATCTGAACTCTGTCATGCATGAAAAGCAAGGGAACCTTAAGAATTCTGAAATGAAGGTGCAAGAATAACTATGCTACACTAGGTGAAAGTGAATGTTGTCCCAATGCTCATAAGGTTCTACCATTGTGCCCAACAAAACTCAAACTCCATCATATCTACAATCTCCTATTAACTTTTTTATTTTAATTTTCATTGTTTTGGGGTGGAGGGGGGGGGGGAGATAATTGAATATTGCACTTAATTTCCCTCCTTTGTGGTTTTGATTTATTTGCTCTTGATTCAGGAGGCTAAATGTTTACGTCTGCTGAAGAAATTTTCTCCAAAAACTTTTGATCTACAAACTTGTCGGGGCGGAAATGACAATATTGATGCAGAACAGCTTATCAAACTGGGAAAGAGAGGTCAAGTCACCAAGCAGCTTGTAGAGCTTCCTATTGATCATCAAATGTATGATATGATTGATTCTCAAGGATACAAAGGGTTGGCCTTTAGCAAGGTGTGTACACGTCTTAGTTGAAGTATATCTTATTGAATTGCTTGGATTTTCTGCAATACAGCTTCGACCTTTTATCTTTTCTTGCTTGATCTGTTCTATCTTTCTGTGTTCAAAATTTCTATGAGAAGTTATAATCATGGTTTCATGTTGTTCTTGGTGGTGTTTTTCATTGTTTTTCCACATGACTCACAAAGTGGCATCCTGAATTCCCATATTAGCCCCGAAAAAGATTTCCTTCAGCTTTTCTTCTTCTTTTTGTGATTCAAGTCAAACTGATTTTCCAACTTTTGCTGTTTTCCTGTAGAAATTCTTAATGCAAGTCCTATTTTCGGGATGTGTTTTTGTGATGCCTTCTGCTGGATGCATAAATATTGTAATGGCAGCTATTGATTTCTTTGCATGTTTACATACTTAAGAACAGGCATGTAAAAGGCTCGGCATAAGTAAACGGACCGACACTTATCTTGATAAGATGGCCAAAAGGTTTGGGATGCATGTAGAGGAAGGAAGCCAAAATGGGGTACTCTCCTCTCGAGTTTGGACTCGTGGGAACTTTAATCCTCAAGCCTCTTATATCCTTCCTAGTGAATTAGAGGATGCCTTGGATGAAAATGGCTTACATAGTTCATGTGTTGGCCAAGGTTCAGCTCAAATCGTTCAAGGAATAGATCACTGGACTTCCAAAGCTGATGCTGGAGCTAGTGGAGAATATGCAAATGTTGCAGTTGAGTCAGGTCTTTCTCATTGCTTGCCAACGATTGAGTGTAATGATACGATGGCTGGCTCAAACAGCTCTCAGAATCTAGCCTGTGAGGTAAATTGTACAGTTTCTGAAGAAGCAATGCCCCCTACAAGCCAATTGCATGAAAGTTATCTATGTCTTAATATGAATGCAGTTAGAGTTCAAAGGGAGCAGCGGATACTTGAAATGTTGCAGGTCATTCTCAACACGTGACTTGTTAGTTCAATCACCTAGGCTTCATATTTATCTACTGAACCTTGTAATTTTTTCCCTTGAGCAGGAGCATAAGTTCTTGATAAAACCTGAGCTTCATAGGCAGCTTACTAGACTCGAGAAGGAGAAGCAGACCATGATGGACAGGAAGACATTAGACCGCAGTCTGAGTAAGCTTCAGCAGGAAGGACATTGTAAATGCATTGGTGTTTCTGTCCCTTGTGTTACAAACTGTAGAAGCAGCCGAACAATTGATGTGGTTCTGCACCCTTCTGTTTACAATGTAACTCCCGACCTATTGGGTCAAATTTATGAAAGACTGAGGTCTTTCGAAATGAAAGTACGGAAGACGGGCCAATCAGTTTCTGTATTAAATGGCATTGAGGGAATTCAAAGAATAGTGAAGTCAGATGTTAATTATAAGAGATCTGAGGCCATGCAAGCTAGTCAATTCGTATCGGGAAAAATGGTTCGTATGAAGCTGCTCCACATCTTTCTGTGGGGTTACCTCAGTAGTTCACCTGATTGGGGTGATGCTTTATCATCAGGTGAACAGGGGTATGACCGAAAGAATCCACACAGTACGTGCAAATTGTTTGACCTAGATGCAGCTATTAAGGCCATGCCAATTCAGCTTTTCTTACAGGTTGTGGGGTCCGCTAAAAAAGTTGAGGATGAGGATACAATTGAGAAATATAGGATTCGTTTGAGCCTTTGTGATCTTCCTGTGCAAGAGTACAAGTGTCTAATGGACACTCAAGCAACTGCACGGCTCTCATGTCTTATTGATAATTTACGAGGTTTGAAGGTATAATTCTTAAGTATAATCTGATGAGTTTAATGTTTCCTTAGTTCTTTCAGCAGGAGAAGCCATGAAAATGAGGTTTTGGGGGGCAAATTAGCTAAGATAATTACTATACACTAATAGAAACTGTGCATTGACTACAAATGATAACAATATCACAAACCCGTTCCCTTATTTCCTGTTATCTCATAGAGGAAATCTAATTACGGTTAATGTTGATTAACCTGCATTTGTTTAGCTCAAGTATCCTTGTAGTTGTTCTACTGGCCAAATAAAGTTAAGCTCTAAACAAGAAGAGTACAATATTTTTTTTTTCACAATCCCTTGGTATACTTGAGCTCAGGAAAGAGTTGCAAACTCATCCTGGCATTTGAATATGTCTAGTAAGAGTAACCAAAACAAACAAAAAAGAAATGGTAGGGAAAAAGAAATGATATGGATGAAAATGCCCATCTGTATATAATATTTGACCAAGTGGTGTTTATGCGTGATGTCTTAACTTTTAAGGGTTGTAATTAGATTACTGGAAGTTGTATAGGGGGTGGGGGCTTGTGGTCCCTCTTGGACCTATACTAGCTTCCCTCAGGTTTCAAGCTTGTGTGCTACTTGGTAAATATATTTAACATTATAATTTCTGATTTCTGACTACTTCTGGATTATGTGGCAGTTGATACGATTGGTTAGTGGTGAAGTTTTAGATGCAACCAAGTCACATGCTACGCTTAAACATTCACTAGAACTGAAACCTTACATAGAGGAACCTGTCACAAAGGTTCCAGCATCTCCAGGTTTTGTTGCTCTTGATATTCGACCGCAGATCAGGCATAATTTTGTTCTTTCAAGCAGAAAAGCTGTTGATGATTACTGGAATATGTTAGAGTATTGTTATGCTGCCTTTGATTCAAAAAATGCTTTGCATGCATTTCCTGGATTCACAATTCATGAGGTTTGGTAAACGTTTTGTCCATAATGCTTGATTCTGATGCCTTGCTTGGCTATACTGATATTAACAAAGCATCTTACTATTATACAGAGAGCTTCCAATGCCAATGGTGAGAAGTTTCAGCCAGAGAAATGTAAACAGAAATTTCCTTCTCAGAAAAGAAAAAGATGTTCTGAAAGGCCAATAGTTAACGTAAAAATTGACGTCAGGGATGGAGAGTCAAGCGAGCACGGGCCCACCAAATTGTCTGATGATGATGACCACCAATTCACTATAGTACGAAATTTGTTCACAACTTCTTCTGGAGAGTATGAAGATATGAGAAATGACTTTTCTGATCATGCAGAGGTTACAGAACAAGCAGAATTAAGTGAAGATGGTGCGGAGGATCATTCTTGTATTCGAGAGCGTGTCTTGTCGAAGTTGACGCCAATACATCAAAGAAAGTTTTCACGGACAGTAAATGCAGATAGGTAAGCGAAAGACTAATTCTAATTTTACGACTAGATCACATGATTCTGATTTTTAACAAAGATTAGTCTAATGTCAGAATTTCCTCTAATTCTCTTTGCTTTTATATGAATAATTCTCCTCAGGCAATTGGTGATTGAATATGCAAGACATCGTGCTGCTCTTGGAGCAAAATTTCATTGTACAAATTGGACTTCACTTCCAAATCCACCTGCATCACCTAATACCTGCAGAAGAATGACATTATTGAACAGTAGTGGAACTGTGTCGGGGTGTTCTAGGCCTAATACAGATAGTGACAGACATGTAAGACTAGAACCTCATGTAGAACCATTTAGTTTCCTCCCATGGTTTGTAGTTTCCTGCTCTTTTAAGTACTCGAGAAACTATGCAGTTAATTTTTTTTTCCTTCCTCGTGTTTACAGGACCAGTATGATTGCCAACATCAAAAGTTTATCAAGCTTATGAATGCAGGTAAAGTTGTTAACAGACGAGCATATGAATCAATGGCAATTTCCAATGCTGCAGAGCTTTTTAAGCTTGTCTTTCTGAGTATTTCAAAGCTACCGAATTCGCTCGTTGAGACATTAAAGTGTTATTCAGAGAAGGATCTTCTTGCTGCCTTTAACTACCTAAGAGAGAGCAAAATCATGGTTGGGGTTAGTGGCAATGGTCCATATGGACTTTCTCGGCAGTTTTTGCAAAATCTTTCTTCATCTCCATTTCCAACTAGCACGGGACAAAGAGCCGCAAAGATGGCTAGCTTTCTTCATGAGAGAGAAAAGGATTTGTTGGGAGCAGGAATCGATCTCTCTGCGGATATGCAGTGTGGGGAAGTTTTTCATTTGTGTGCTCTACTCTCCTCAGGAGAGTTTTCAATATCCCCCTTTTTGCCAGATGAAGGTGTCGGAGAGGCAGAGGCCTCGAAAATATTGAAACGTAAATCCAATGGCAGTGATATCTGCGATGGTCATAAGGCTAAAAAACTGAATACCATAATGACCAGTGAAATTGTTTCTCGTCGAGATAAAGGTTTTCCCGGAATTCAGTTATCCTTAAGTCGTGTTACAGTTTCTACAGTCGATGCGGTAGCATTGTTTAAAGATGGGGATGCCCATGTTGTTGCTTTGCCTTTGAGGGGAATAGATCGAGCCAACACTTCCTCATATCCGAACCCTGACCAAAGTTCATCTCCTTCTGACTATTTGAAAGAAAACATTCATTCCAAAAGCTTCATCTCTAAGACAATTGCGGCCACTGAGCCACCATGGGAAGCTATGACATGTTATGCTGCACATTTGATGTCTAAGTCTTCTTTACAAGAACAAGAGAGTCATTTCTATCCTGATATCTTTAGAAATGTTTATTTAGCCATCGAAAAGGCAGGTGACCAAGGCTTAAGCATGAAAGAGATTTCCCAGGTCATGGGCATACAAGGTATGCAATATATATATATATATATATACACACACACACACACATATAGCGAATTCCTAGTAATGCTTAAATACTAATGAAATGATGTTGTACACATGCTCTATTGTAGGGGAAAAGCTGCTGAAAGGCCCGGAACGTATTGTGGAGGTGCTTGAGGCGTTTGGGCGTGCATTAATGGTTTGTTCTACTGATTCTTGCAATTTAAAGCTTTCTTGCTTAAAGCATACTAATAAAATTTCTCAAATAACTTTCTTAATATCCAAAGTTTGGGCGAGTTATTACTGATAGTTGAGCTTGATTTTAATCATTTAGTACTTCAGTACAGGTTAATGCTTATGACTCGGTCCATGTTGTTTCCTCTTTATATTGGTCAAAATACTTTTTGACATCAAAAGCTGGCATTTCTCAAGAAATTGAGGCGGACCTATTGATGGACTCAAGAAACAGTGAGCCCTTGATCTTTCAGCCTGAGAATCATGAAGATTGCGCCTCAAATATACTAGATATAAGCATGACTGCTAATGAGGCACAAGGAGTTTCGCTTCTTAACCATTCTGAAGAGATTGCTCAGCCATCGTCTAAAACTCAAAATATCAATGAGATTGAGAGCTATACCAAAGGCGGAGTAATCTCTCCTGGAAGGGACCAAGAGGGTGAAACTATCAAATTTCATTATGGTGATTCATCTTTCGGTAAACCAATATTGCCTTGGATTAATACAGATGGTACCATCAATGAGATTGTTTACAAGGGGCTCGTACGCAATGTTCTTGGCATTGTTATGCAAAATCCAGGAATATTGCAGGACAATGTCCTGAGCCAGATGTGGGTTTTAAATCCCCAGGTATGCTGTTGAGTACACATTTGCAGTTCACTTGACATAACCTACTATGTTGCATGTTTCCTTAGTACACGCCAACGAAACAACATCATCTGTTGTTTCACATAAAAAATCAATGATGTTCGCGTGAGGATTCTTAATAGTTCACTAAAATCTCTTTAATCGGAGCTGAGCACTAATGAGTAAAATTTTAAATGTGTCACAGATCTGCAGGAAGTTGTTGGAGTTGATGATTCTGGATAATCATGTTGTTGCAAGGAAGATGTACCAGGCTACATCTAGTGGCCCCCCAGCCATATTGGGTGGCCTTCTTAGAAGCAAGTTCAAGAAATCAGATCCGATTTACCGAGAACATTTATTTGCGAATCCCATGAGCATTAGCTTTCTGTAGAGATTCCTTACACTACTTCGTTCTACTCCTTTTTGAAAGTCGATCATGACCTATTGATGATCGGGGAGTGAATCTGACCCATTATGCATGTATATGCCAATGATGAGAACCTAGGAGAAGCCGAAAAGTTGCGAGATCTGCCCAAAGAAGTGATCAAGTTGTATCACTCCAAAATAAGTTATATTTTCTCTCTTCCCCTCTAACATTATGTTCGCAAGCTGAATGATTTTGTCAACACTATAAGGTACTTTGTGGGTTATATAACCTAGTAGTATATGTGGTGTTCAAGTCATTATATTTCTTTTATATTATTGGCTCATTTTGTGAGTTTTTTTTTTTTCAAAAAATTGCTGGCCGGTTCACTTTTTGAAATTTTTTTTCTCTCCAGTCCACCTTTTTTTTTAAACAGCTAAAAGGCACTTTTAGAATTTTATTCCTAAAATGCCCTTAACAACATCGTTGCTTTAGATTTGAGGTTCGAATTGATGTATAAATAATTTCATGTTGTTAATATAGTCTTCCCTCATATTTGTGTATCAATTTTCATGCATAGAACACGAATTTGATCAAATTCGAATTTTTTGAGTTCATCCCGTTTTTCTTTGTTCTTGGGTAGTTTTGACCACTTTAATCTATGTTTTAAGCTTCGAATTTGTTTAAAATCAATCTCATATTGTTATCCTATCTTAGTACTACATTTGTGCACAATTTTTTTACCAAAAAAAATTATTTTTGAGATCTAAATCGAGCTTGGCAGTATGCTGTCCGAAAACAGAGGGAGATGTTCTTAGACTGATTTTGAGACTTTAATCAATGATTTGAGTTTGAATTGTGTATAATATTAATACCATACTGTTATAGGAAGTCAATACCATGTTTGTATGTAAAATTTTCAACCAAAAACAACCATTTTGATCGATTTTGATATTATATTAAATTGGGCATCGGGATGCCTTTAATTTACCAATCGCAGTATGTTGGGCAACGCAACGGGGATCGACCTGTGTTGCTCATTGCGATGCCTTATTTGTTCATCGCGATGACTGTGTTACTCATTGCAATGCCTTGGTTGCTCATCGCGATGCCTTAGTTACTCATCGTGATGCCTTGGTTGCTCATCTCGATGATTAACTCACGCGATGCCTTGAATTACTCATCGCGATGCAATGCATTGAGTTACTGATGCGCGCATGTTTTTCTTTCATTAATGACATAAATGTATTTTCGCCTCAAAAATGCCTTTATTCGATTTTTAAAAAAGATGAGTGGACTGGAGCGATTACAAATGTTGAAAAAGAGACCGGCCTGTAATTCACTATTTATTTATTTTTATTTTTTTGTGTTACCCAATATCAACCAGCATAAGCCCATTGTATACAAAGAGACTTAATTTAGAAATTTCGTTTTGTAATAGGTTAAGGTAACTTACGAAAACTAGGAAATAAAATCAAAATAATAAGCAACTCATATAGCATACACAACTAAGGCACTCCTCATCCTCATCCGCATCATTAGCAGAAGCATATATCACCATCAGCCTCCATATCCTCGCCATCATTATCTTCTTCCTCCTTCCATGTTACCTTTAACATCCTAGCCCTTCTTAAGCTTCCATGTGTGTGTGTGTGTTGTGGGGGTTGGGGGGCTTGGGGAGCTTTTGGCTTCTTATTTACCTTTATGAAGAAGTTATTTCCCTTTCAGTCAGCAGGGTTATCTGTAATTGTCTCGATGTGTTTCGGAAACATTTGCATTCCCTTTTGTTGATGGAATTCTGAATGATAATTGAGTATTAATGATTGTTTGCATGATGTTTTTTTTCAAACAATCATTATGAAAGAATTTATAAAACAATAGTTAGGTTTTGCTTAATTATGGTGTGATGGTCTGTGAGTAATTTTTGAATATGAATCCAATGTATAACATCAAAACTTGTGCATTGTTACGTGTGCGAATTCTGTATCGTCAATATATTTTTGTGATTTGTGTTAAGAATTGTGCATCGTGATGCACAAAGTGTGTTCATTGCAAACGTATTTTTCAAAATTATTGCATTAGCTATTTTTGGCCATGTACTTTGCACACTCACTCATTAGCAATGTTTCCATCAACATCGCGATGCATCAAAACTAGAATTTTTATGCAAATGTATACATACTTTCACTCTATTCAGGAAGTGCTAAACAAAATGTACACTTATAAAATGTATTACGTACCTATAAACTTCTTCAACTTTGAATCCAAACTTTTACGTGAAGATTTTGCTACAAGATATGTGTGAGTGTTTCTTGGAACTCAGATCCGACTTCACTGACCAATCGTAAGTAGTAGTAGATGTTACACAACCTATTGATTTGTTGAAAAAAAGTTTGCTCTGTTTTTTAAATCCTAAAATGTATTTAGTAATACTAACCTATTCAGGCATCGTAAAACATCCTACAAACTTGTTGGAGGTGGAGGGTTTTAAGTTTCTTTGCTCCGTTTGAAGTGAAGATTGTTGTGTTTTTGAAATGAAGAGGGTTAGTTTGTTTTTGTGGTCTGAAAGCAGTGGGTTAGTTAGTATTGCTAAAATGTATTCTGCAATACTAACCTATTCAGGCATCGTAAAACATCCTACAAACTTGTTGGAGGTTTGAGGACGATGCCGCAACCATTTGGAATATAACCAATAGAATATCATAATGTTTTCAAAAGTTTTTGCAAAATTTCAAAAGGGTTTTAAGATTTTTTGCTCTTTTTGAAGTGAAGATTGCTGTGTGTTTGAAGTGTAGAGAGTTTTTTTTTTTTTTTTTGTATGTAATGCATACGTGAAAGATATGATGCGATTTAATGCATCGTTCTTGTTAGAAAGTTGTGCATTGCAAGTGAAAAATAGTTTGTGCAGTCTTGTGTTGCGATGCATTATTTTTTTGTGATGCGATACACAATTTTGCCGTTCCGTGTTTATGTGCATCCTGTTGTGTTGCGATGCACAGCGTGCACTGTTATGTGTTTTTAAAGGGCATATATGACATTTTACAAAAAAAAAAAGTGCCTTTCACCGATTGCAAATAATTATAGTGAATTTTAGCGAATGAAAATTGTATAAAAGGAACCAACCCAAATTTTGCCCTTAAAGTAACTACAGTGTAATTTCTATGAAAATTATTTCTCAAAATGTTAATCCCTAAATGTTATTAACGGAGCTCAGTTTGGGCTATCAATAGTGTTGGATTCAAAATTTTACAAGTAAATTTAAAAAACATCAAATCTTTTTACAAGTGACAGTTAAAAAACAACTTTCAGGGTGACTCTCATATGAGAGAAGTACCAATCAATAACAGTAATAAAAAATTGTAGTGTAAAGCAGAAAATCATAAATAAGGGTAAGTACATTGATCCATGTGTGTAGTTAGTCTTTAGGTAAGATATTTCGGCTCTCAAAAGACTTGTGTGGCTAGAACTTGACCGTCGGATCGTGCTTGTGATATCAAAGAAAATACCGTTACGGGAGCCGGATCGTGATCCGACTTAAGCTCTCCGATGTAATAATCAATATCTCATTTATACTTCTATAATAGAGAGAAAGTGTGCTAAACATATGTGTGGAGGAAGAGAGATAGTATGAAGAGAGAAAGAGCAAACTTAGTCTGGAAGAAGTCTTTTTTTTTTTTAGGTGAGCCCTCTATTTATAGGAGACGTTGCTTCCTGGACACACTTCGTGTATGTGGACTTGACCCGTACATCTTTTGAGATACCCTTTTAAATTTTGAATATATATTTTTTGGTATATATTTGAGCGCATTAGGAATAAAAAAGAATAGGTTTTTTGGGAAACCGGGGGAGTATTGTTATGGCAATAGACTAACGACGACTTAGAACGCGCGCATGCTAGTTTTTGAGTTTAATAATATGGAGTAGAAAGTTTTGGTTGGTAATGGTAATGGTAATGGTAGGGGGCTTTATAAGTTGTAAACAGCTGTGCCGCAGTGCTATTCTAAGTTGAATGAATTCACGACCGTCCCTACTACCAATATTTTTCCTTTCCTCACCCTCTCTCTGCATTGCTAGCAGCCTAGCAGTAATCCTTCCTTTCGTTCTGGATAAATATTTTTAGTGGATAAAATATAAAAATTAAAAAATATAATTAATAATGTGCTGTAAAATGTGTTTTGTCCATAATATCCATAAATATTAATTGAGTTCAACTACTTTAAATAATTGAGTTTGTTTGGATGTGTTATATTAAATGAAGCTTTAAGGGTATATTAGGAAAAATGGTAGAAAATAGGTAGATCAAAAGTCTTTAAAAATATTAGTTGAGACATTTTAAAATAGAAAGTAGGAACATTTATTCAGGACGGAAGGTGTATTAAACTTCTTCTCTGTTTCCTACTTTCGTTTGTTTTTTCTATTTCAGTACTGTCGCTGAATTCATTTCCAAGCATGGGGATTTGGAGATGAAACGGAAAAGAGGAAAATTATTTCTCTTAATAATTATTTACTCCAAAGTAATTTGGTTATACAATTACTTCCTTCGTTTCATTCAAAAAGTTTACGTTTGAAATGTCTAATAATTATATAAGGTACATATTAGTGTTATTAGAATTAATTATAATTATAAAAATACTTAAGCTCAACCAAGTTGCTTACTACGTATACAAGTGGAAGGTAAAGATGAAATATTATAAAAATTATAAGAATAATTTTTAAAAATAAACTTTTTAAATAAAATATTTCAAAATAGAAAAATAGTAATATTATGCATTACATTACATGCGTGGGAAAGTGACATGAAAAACAATTTAGTTTGGAGTTTTGGAGCTGGAAAAACCTCGTTGCTGCTGCGTAAAGGTGCCAGTCAAGATTCAAAAGCAAGTAAAGGAAATAAATTGTAGGGGAGCGCTATTAACACTTTCACTTTCTATTAATACACCTTTTAAAAAATAATTATAAAAATATATTGTTTAAAAAGACATAAATATTCTTTTTTGGCTTAAATCGCAATTTGGTCACTATACTTTGACAGAAAATTCATTAAGCTCTCTCTACAATTTTTTTTCTCAATTTCATCACTATACTTGACATGTTGAGTCAATAAGCTCACCGCGCTTAACTTCCGTTAGTTTTGTAGGATGGAGGGCTGCAAAAAGACCAAAATACCCTTTACCTTAAATTTCTATTTAGTCACCCTACTTTGACAGAAAATGCATTAAGATTACTAGTATAAAATTTTGTGTATAAAATATTTAAAATAATCAAATCAGTTAAATAAGTTATTTCAAATATAATAAAATAATATAGTTTTAGACTAATTCTTAAAAATATTAAACAAAAATTAGGTTAACTTATCAGAATTCTTAATCAAAATTAATAAAAGATTATATTGGTGTTTTCTAAAGCAATAAATTCTTTAGCTTGACTTTTATATAAAACTAATTATATTAAACAAATGCATTAAATTATTATGAGATAGTTATTATTGTAGAATAAAGTAAGTTTAAAATATTATTATAAATTATTTATAAGTAATTATAGATATTTAAATAAGGGTTAATGACACCACTAGAAAAATTCTGTTAAGTCAATCATGTGGTACATGCCATTTTTCAAGGGTATTATGGAAAATTTCTAAGGAATTTAATTATAACAAATTTTATTTTAATCTAATTAAAAGTATTAGTCATTTATCTCAATGTAGTTATAATATTAAATATTAATATTAATTTAATTAGGATTAGTAATAGATTAAATATTAATGTTAATTTAATTAGGATTAGTAATAGTATTCAAACAAAATTAGGATTAGTAATTATTACATTAATTGGTCAAATAAAAAAAAACTTAAACAATCAAAACCATTCACCCATCACTTTCCTTCCCATCTCTGACTTCCCCCCCCCCCAGCTCCAACATCCCTAATTCCGCTATTGTCGACTTCAAAGGCTTCAACGGTAACGACGACCTCGACGACTCTCTCTCACCCTTTCTCCGACCTCCCCCTCCGATCCCATCCACCTCCCATCACTCTATCCACCCCCTCCGATCTCGAATCACCTTTCTCTCCCGGCATGCTCAAATCACAAGCTATATATTACTTTCTCATTCTAGTCAGCTCTGGGTGGGTAGATTAGATCTGAATCATCTCTCTAACCAGTATGAAATAGCCTATTATCGAATATCCGAATGGATCTTTGATTGATAGAAGTGAGAATGACAAAGATCGAGTTGAGGATGAATTTTAGGAGGAAAATTCAGCTAGAAGTGAGCTAAAGGGCCATTGCCGAAAATCGTGGTCGATTGCGTCAACCATAGTAGTGGGCTCATCAAACTTTCTTTCGTCGAGGGTACGACACTAGGCTGAAATCGATGCAGCGACCCTGGTAACCCTAACAGACGTTACCGTGAAATTTCGACAGATTGGCATATGTGTGTTGTGGCAATTGAGCCTAGCGTTATGATTCTGATGATTTCTTCACTGAGTGTTTCAAGAAGGTTGTGGGTCTTTTATGATTTTGGTCTATTTGGATTTCAAAAAATTGGATTGATTTGGGGTTTTTGAAGGAGTTAGAGGGTATGTGCAGATTGAGCTTGAAATGAAGAGATGTTGATTTAGGTGTTTGATCTTCTTCCATAGTTGCTCAATTTTTGGGTTTTTGTTTGTTCTTGGTTGCAATGAATTTTAATATTTTAGTAATGACATTTTTGGATTTTTAGTATAATTTTAAACTTTTTATTCAAAAATCAAGATGGAGTGATGAACTTGATAATTATATCTAAGTGCAGTGATTAAATTGATAGTTATTAGTAAGGGTATTTTTGGAATTTAAAAAAAACAGTAAGTTTTTCATTCAAAAATCTGGATGGAGTGATTAACGTGGGATTTATGCCAAGTATAGTGATGAAATTGAGAAAAAAAATTGTAGGGTGAGCGTAATGAATTTTTTGTCAAAGTAGGGTAACCAAATTGCGATTTAAGCCTTCTTTTTTTACTAAGTACACCCACTACTAGAGCCCGCAAAATTAGTCCGGCCCAATGGGCCGGCCCAATGTACTAAAACAATAAAACTTGGGCATACTTAGTTTGAAGTTTATCATTTATAAGCTATAATAAGCTCTACAAAGTTTCATATTCCTTACATATCTAGTTCACCACCACAGCTATAACTTGACCTCAAGTTAGTGAAGTGTTCCAAAGATCTTTCAACAGATAAAGAAAATGAAAATTTATAGCAAGAAAGACAGAAGGGATGCCAACAGGTTATTTACCTCGGCTCTACTTTTCCCAGAGCCAAATGCTCCTGGATGATTGCAGTCAGAATAAAGATCAGCATTAGACAAATGAGGGGCGAGGGGCTTGGGTTTCAATTTAGAATGCCCAAAAATTTTGGGTTTTTTTGGCCCGGCCCAATAGGTTCGTGGGCTAATTGGGCTCGGGCTAAAAAAGATCAAATTTTTCGGGTCAACCCAGTCCAGCCCAATACACTTTTATTAACTTTTCAATTCACACTTTTTAAACCATTTTCGTTGCTTTAAGTCTTTTAGTAGAGATTCAAATCATTTTTAATTCAAAATTTTCGCTGCTTTAAGTTTTTTCAAACCATTTTGATACACTTTTATTAATCCAGCCCAGCTTGATACAGGCTGTACACCTGTACATACAAACCCACAACCAGTCAACCACATTCACTAATTCATTACTCATATACCGTCATATCTAATCTGGTTATCTGTTGCGAGCCTGCGAAGTGCGAACACCAAATGTCCAAACAATTGTATACTTGTGTTCTAACGTATTTTGCATTTCTCCTGTCTACAAAATTTTTATGTAGTTATATTTTAATCTATCAAGATGAGACTTATTATTTGTAGATTTTATTTAATAAATTGTAGACTTGTAATGAGTTTTGAATTTTTTTTTTATGTGATAACTTGTAAATTTTGTAGAAAATATTTTTTGTACAAATTTGGGCTGATTTGGCCCGATGGCCCAAAAGTGGGCTGGACTGGGCTAGAGATTTGAGACTTGATGCAAATTTTGGTCTGACCTGGCCCGGCCCGATTTTATGTGTTGGCTCGATGGGCTGGGGCTGGGCTGGCCCGGCCCAGCCCATTGCCAGCTCTACCCACTACTATATTATGACACCTCCTAAACCTCTATATACACCATCAAATAATTTTTTAATACACCCTCCTCCATAATACTTCATAAACTCATTCCTTATCCCAAACTAGCTACCAACTTCCAACTTCTCCAACTTCTACCAAACTCCCAAAACCAAACCCTCAAGTTTCAACATTCATATTGTAACAAAAATCAGACATGGAGATTAAAGAATTGAAGCTTAAAATTTAATTTTTTCATGCATTTACGTACATGTTTGGATTGAGATTTGTTCGGTACTGGTTAATGAAACACCACAGTGGTGTTCGGTAACCACCAGCAGAACATACCCGTGGTGCTCCATCAGGGGTTACCAAACACCACTGTGGTGTTCCTTCAACCAGTCCTGAACACCACTGTGGTGTTCCTTCGACCAGTGCCAAACATAATATAATGAATTGAAATGAAAATAAAATGATATTTAACACAAAAATTAAAATAAAAATGTTATTTGAAGAAATAAAATGAAAGGAAAGAGTGAGTGGGTATATTGGTGTGGAAGATGCATTTGAAATGGGGGGAAGGGGGAGGGAGGGAGTGTGGTTTTGCTCCTTCTTTGCTGTGAAATGAGTTTTGTTTATGTTGGTGTATTTAGAAATAGGAGTGGGTGTGATGATATTGTGTGGATGTATTGAGAAAGAAAGAGTGATTTAATTGAGAGGGGTAAAATAGAAAATGTTAGGGTGGTATATTTAATATTTATGTTGGTGTGAAATTAGTATAGCAGGTGTATTAAAATAATAAGTGTATTAAGAATAAAATGAGTTATTAACAGCGCTGCTCTAAATTGTTCTTTCCCTGTTTCAAAAAGCGAAAACTCTCCCCCCGAGAGCTCCCACACCCCAGCCCCATGAGAATGTGAGAGAAAAAATCACGGTGACTCAGCGATTAAGTAGCTAGGAGGACCCGTGCCTAGTACCTATGAGAAGCCACCCCCACAAGAGGATGAAACTCCTACACTACGGTTGCTAAGACTCGATCCTTGGTCCTGTTCCAAATCTACTAGCTCTTAACTAACTGAGCTACGCCCGTGAGGGCTAAATTGTTCTTTCCCTGTTTGATTTCCTAAGCTCCTTTTATCCGCCCCCTTCTTTTTTACTTTATTATTTTGAATGGATAGTAATTATTATAGTTAGTAAATATGTATATAATATACATACGTACGTATAATTGAAGTTTTTTTTTTTTATGTTTATTACACTCAAAGCTAAATTTAATTAAATACATTTATACTTTTGAGTTAAATTGTATAGTAAACGTAAATAACTTAAACCTATTGTATATCACATTTAAAACTCAATATATAAATTTTTTTGATATAATTATTCAATTTATATTATTATCTTTTTCGAATTAACCAAATAAGATATTTAACATTAATTATGAAATCTAGAAAATATTTTTTGAAATGCAAAAAATACGAGTATATATGTTTAATTATATTTTCATTTGGCTATTAACTTATAGTTATTTTGTGATAAAGATGTAATTATATACAAATAATAGTAGCTTTGAAAGTGTATAAATGTAAAAATATTTAAAAATTTAAACTTTAAAATGATGAAAATATGAAGAAATTCATAACAAATATGATGTATTTTTAGTCCCATATACTTTATTCATATTCGTAGTATATCCGTACAAATGTATGAATGCATTTTTCTGTTTACATATTATTTTGGCAAATTTTTACCGTAACTTTGAAAAAAAAAATCCATATTAAACTTATATGTTTTTTTAACCGTATTACACATGTTCCATATTTTACTAACTATGGTAATTAGTAATTAGAGTACCGTAAGCAGTTTAGTGCAGGGAGAAATAATACATTTTGATTCTATAAGAAAAAAAAACATGAATAAAAAATGAAAAACAGAAAACCATGATTTAGGGATATTTGCTTTGTTTACTGGTAGGCCCTCCTACCTAATAGTTTTTTTTTTTTGGCCAAAAAGATGAGAAAGTAAAACGGTTAGTGTGACTGGGAGGGTTTCGTCTAGTTATTTTGACAGGAGGGAACACGTGGAGTGGGATTAGTGGAAACCTCCCTCACTAAGAAAAGCTTTCTCCCTCCCTGGAAGGAAGTTACCCCTTTCTGTCCACAAAGTAAATTGGGGCATGCAAGTTGTGTGATGCTGGAACCATAAACAGACGCGTGTCACATACAAAGGAGCCTCTTTGCCCGCCAAGTAACGTCTCTCTCAAATGATTAGTATTTAATACTCGTCTAGATCCTAAATTATTATCTTATTTAATTTTTTATTCAAACTAATTTTTGTAATATAATTTGAGATAGGAGTATTTTTTTACTTCGTGTTAAGAATTATAGCGTAATATTGTGATTGGATCTCAAATGGGTTATTTAGAGCCCGTTTGGTGTAGCGTTTTGAAAACGCAGTGTTTAAAAAACACAGCGTTTCTAAAACGCAGATTATTTAAAACGCGGTTTTTTTCTTTATAAATGCGTTTGGGATATTATGTCAAAACGCTGCTTTTTATTCCCTACGTTTTAAAATCTGCTTTGGGAAAAGCTAGGACTTCCAAATTTTAAAACGCAATGCGTTTAAAACGCGTTTTCTACCGCAGCATTGAAACGCTAAATTAAGGAATAAGCTGCGTTTTAACCCTGCGTTTTGGCCAAAACGCGCGAACAAACGGACTCTTACTCTTTCAAGTTATTTATTTTCATCAAATCTTGAGGATGTTTACTATAAGGCTGTTAACTGATTTTCTCAAAATTACAAAAATTTAGGCATATAAAAAATATATATTTTAATAAAAATAATTAATTGTAACCGTTAATAAAGATTTTATGGCTATTTTTTTTTACCTTTTAATTCTTCTAACATTATTTATTATATATAAAAAAATAGCTATCATTTGGTGACATGCAAAACTGAAATTATAAAAGTGAGCCTTAGTCAAGCGTCAAAACTGACATGGTGGACAAACAGCAAGCTCACATGAGCATGAGTGTGTTGAATCATTACCCATCAATTATTAAGCAAATAAAGAAGACAATAAAAATAACTCCAAAATATCCATGCACCCGCATGTCACTTTAAGTACTTCGTCCGTTCCTAAATTAGTGCACATACTTTTCTAAATTATCATTTTGTTTAACTTTTCTTATCAAACATAATATTTGTTAAATGCAAATTTGAGGTATATTTTTTTATTTTTTTTTAAAATCATAAAGTATATAATTTGCAATACTTTTAAAGTAATATAAATTACGTGTTTTTTGATTTAAAGAAAATAGTATAATATTCCTCAAATTTGCATTGAAAAATTATCTTGTTTGACAATAAATAAATAAATAAATAAACAAGACGATAATTTAGAAACGGATGGAGTATTTATTTTTTACTTTATTTTTGATAAATGAGTGTCTATTTTTGTAATAAATTTTTAATTTTAATATTTATTACTCTATTTTTTTTTCTGATGTCCTAAGGGGGCGTGGGCCAAGCTAATAAAAATTGTAAGTATAATATTTGAATATTTGTTTAGAATAGTAGACTATTTGTTTAGAACGGAGGGAGTAATATAAACTCTTAACATTGTATATGAACATTAAAAGTATTATTCTCTCTCTATTCCTAAATTATTGTCTTATTTTTCTTTTTTGTTCGTCACTAAATAATTGTCTTTCCTTAAATTATTGTCTTGTTTAAAACTTTCATTTTTAGAATATCACTTTTACCATTTTATCTTTACTTTTTCTTTCTACTTTAATTATGGATCACATACTCATAAAAATTAAAGAAAACTTCACATTATACCAATATTAATAATTAAATCAATTTTTTTTAATCTGTGTATCGATCGAGCAACACAATAAAGGGACGGAGGGAGTACGTGCTATTAAAATAATTTAATTTAAATTATTAACGTTTTTATTTTATTAACAAATTAAAAATAAATAGTAGGGAGGAAGAAATTAGTTAACATTCAAGTACATAGAACCTTGTGTCCTCTTTTCCTACGGCAATCATCCTCCCACTTCACCTTTAAATACCCCTTCCTCCTCCCTCCCCTCCGTTCCATCCCAACATCTCTCTCTCTCTCTCTCCTCAAGAAAATCGAAAATCCTTCCATAAAGACAAGTCGAAAACCTCCTTAATAATGGCACAGAATATGCCGGTGATAGCAAAGAGGGCATGGAGTTTAGTACGTGTGGTTTTCTACATGTTGAGGAAAGGAATTTCAAAGGGCAAACTCATGGCCGATCTCAACATGATGATGAAACGTGGCAAGATCGCCGGCAAGGCACTGCAGAACCTAATGTTCCACCACCACCACGCCTGGTCTATCTCCACCCTCAACCACCGCCGCTCACACGACAAGAACCCCCTCCCCTTCTTTCCCTCCCCGCCACCGGGAGAGTATGAGTTCAGCTGCAGTAACAGCCCCGCTTACCCACTCTCTCTCTTCTCCTTCCACAAAAAACACACCAACAATAAGAACAACAATAACAACTCCCACTTCTTCTCGTGTGCACACGCGCCACAAACTGACGAACAGGAAATGGTATCAGTCAATGTTACCACCGTTATGAAGGCGTTGGAGATGCTGCAGAGCGAGGCGGCATCACCGGCGTTCCCGGGATTCGGGAAGAGCCCAATGGTGAGGCAACTGAGGATAACGGATTCGCCGTTCCCGTTGCATGGCGTGGATGAGGATAACCACGTCGACGAGGCTGCCGAGGAGTTCATTATGAAGTTCTACAACGACCTGAGGAGGCAAAACTAAAAAAAAAAGAAAAAGAATAAAAGAAGACGTCGTTGACATGTCGCGCCGGCAATAGTTGTCCAATACGACATTCTCAACTCAAGGGTGGGTATTCAAATACGCGCCAGTCAAAGTTTGCCGTGGCTTTAAGTGGATTGCATACTCGAGAGATATTCAAAAACAGAAAAGAAATGTAGATCAAATTAAGAAATACAAATGGCTGAGCGGCCGGCCGTTGCCACTTTCGTCTACAACAGACCTGAAAAATGGAAAAAGTGGACCTCCGTAATCTTCAATAATTCAAGGAATACTGACACTCTTATGCCCCAATCAATACATAAATATACACACAATATACATGTATATGGACCATATCTTTTGATACTAAATAGATATATGATGTTGTTAATCTTGTTCTAAGTTTTTAAGTGTTTGCCTACCTATATGTTATCTGGCCAAACTATGTGGGACAATTGTTAGTCCGGTTGCATGAGCACTATACTGATACCACAAATCAAAATGCATCATCTGACCAAGATTCAAATATTGATGGGTCCTAGCTAGAGATCATGTGAAATGTTTTATAAGTGGTGCTCCTCGATCTATTAATAACAATACACTTTAGTGGTTTAAAAAGTGAGGTTTACTTTGTACCACTTTAACACCAAAATGTGTTACTATTAGTTGTTGTACCCAAAAAAAAAAAAAATAAAAAATTCTTCAATATAAGAGAGAATTAATATAAAAAATAAAATATTGAAAAAGTAAGAACTAAGAAGGAATTAATAGGGCTAAGAACATTGATATTGTGAGCGTTCATGTAGGTTTTGATCGATGTACTATTACCTTTGAAGCAATCTGATCGAGCTATTCAAATGGATCGAACAATTTTACTTTTGTAAGGATTATTTAATATATATAATCAGGATATATATAAAGGATGTGCAGTGCTCCTTTTCAGTCAATACTCTTTTAATTTTAAATTTTGTTTCTTTTTTGGTTGGATCGATTTCATATCATGACCCAATTTCATTAATGAGACAAATTGCTCAGTCATGTTATAGTAAATTTTTGCCTATTCGTACATCCAAATAAACACTTTTGTTAATTTTTTTAACGAATAACTGATGGCAGTGTTTTTTTTTTTTTTGCCACCTTATGACTAATTTGATTATTTTCTGATCATTTTAAAACTTAAATGGTATATTAGGCTCCCTACGAAAAAATTAATGGTTAGTTTTTATTAACCCCTAAAGAAAAGTGACCACAATTTTTTTTCCGGTTGAAAATTCAGCATTAGGTATTTTAATTACTTTTCCAAAGAGTCTTGAAGATACAAAAATATACACCTCCCACGTGGCACTAGAGGGACACGTGGTCAAGCTGATCTGGAGCCCGAAAGAGAGGAGTCATCATCCCGAGCTTTGAGTACAACCCGGAGCCCGGGTACTCCGCCTACTCCCGACCTCCCCGAGGAACTCAAGTATAACCCTCATCTCCACTCATAAACATAAAGAGCTCGCATGGTCTTAGACCCGAGCTGTCTTGCTAAAGACCCCGAGGTCTCCACCCCGGGAAGCGAAGAAAGTCAACAAAAGCTGCCGCATTCAATGCCCACATGCTACTACGTCATCCCGGGACCACCATCTGGCGTCTCATTGGGCGAAAATGATACTTGCCCTCTAAGAAAAGCTGCATCTAGAAGGTCAAGGGGACAAATAAGGAAGTTCTATCCTCTGCATCAAAACAGGTCACTTCCACATTAATGCTCATTAATGCATATTGCGGCTGTCAGAGATGGGCACATGGCAGCTCACCCCAGGTCGACATCTGGCAAGCCCACTTGCCTCAGACCAACATTCCACCAGTATAAATACAAGGTGATAGCCTTCCCTTAGGGTCTAAGTTCAAATTAACACACACAACTACAAACTCTCCAAAGAATTCAGAGCATTCACTCTCAAAGAGCAGCCTGAATCCTCACCGGAGACCAATAAACTTACCATAAACTGATTCTCTCACCGGAGGGCTTTAGCTGGACCAACGTCCAGCTCCCTAACGGTGCTTCTTCCTCATCTCAGGTATCTACCGGAGGACAAGTCTCACCTAAGCTTGTGCCTATTGAGAGCCGGGACATCTTGACCAGAGACTAGCTGCTTACGTGGACACCGACAGATCACCAGAACCGATTTTGGCGTGATCAAGTCTTCTTTTTAATGTTTTGGTCGATCAATTTAAAACTTTGACCGGAATTTATTTTAAAATTTATTTGTTTTTACAAAATGAAAAAGATAGTATGATTTATGGTGTTGCGCGCTTTGATATATAGTTATAGTATACACATGCATAATGAGTTTAAAAGATCCAAGATGGATATGATCACTTTAAGGGGGAAGGAAGAGCCGTCTTCTAGAAGTTGATGAGTTAGGGTTGAAAAGGTACTCCCCACCTCGGAACAGAACACCCAAAAGTGGGGAAGTTATTATTGTAATTCAATAACAAATTAGAAAGGCAGGCATGCATGTAGTAATTGAATTTATTTAGTAAGCTTTTGCTAGGGCTTTATATATATATATATATATATATATATATATATATATAAGCTGTAAACAGCTGTGTTGTGCAAAGGTGAATGAATTCATGAATTCACGGCCTTCTCTGTCCAATATTTTCCTTGAACCTTCCCCCTTTTAAGCCTTCTTCGATCTCTCTTTGAATAGGAGTATTTCTTTCTTTTTCTTTCTAGGGCTCTATTAATTATTTCCAAGTGGGAAAATGAAAGGGAAAAGAGTATAGTTTTGGTATAGGAGAAAATAATAGGGAAGGAAAACAGGGGGATGAGAAAAAAGAGAGGGTTTGAAATATTATTAATTCTGATTATCAAATAAATTGAAAAAATTGAATTTTAATTATAAACTTTGAAATTAAATGAAGATGAAAGAGGAAGAAAATGTACATTTGTCCTTTCAAATTAGGGCTTGATCGACTACATGAGAGGGATGATACAAATTAAGGAAAGGAGTAGTATCGCGAAGCGCACCAAAGAAGGGAGAGGTCGGTCGGAATATATATGTACTTTTGCTAGAGAAGGTGAGACAGAGAGCTGGCTAGTGATGATGAGTTAACTAGTCTGAAGCTTGCTTGAATCGCTGATGATCGATCATGCCTCAAGGACTGAACACTGTGAAGAGGGACAATATATATATATATATATATATATATATATATATATATATAGAAATAAATGGTAAGTACTTTGACAAACTAAAAGAGGAAGAAGCAAATATTCTAATTATTCCCCCAAACTACAAGTATCCACTCAAACAGTCAAACTTGTAGTATAATTAATATATAGCTTGACCCTAAAAAACATAAATATAATTTTAATTTGTCAATACACATGCAATATTTTTTTAAAAATTTAATTCACAATCAGTTGGTAAGATACATGAATTTTGTAAATCGGAGAGGCAACTTATCTTCCTTGGACAAATAAGGAAGAGCCGGGGGGGCATACCCACACCCCCATCTCGCTCCATTAAATGTCTAGGAAAAATAATTAGTAATTAGACATGTTTGTGAGTTGAGCATGATGACTTGTTCAAAATTGTTCGTACGTTGTTCTAATTGAATACAAAACAACAAATTAAGTTTAAATTATTTCTCAGATTCCAATTGTAAAGATGGGCATGACGACTCATGTCAAATTAAGTTTTATTACTTTGATATATTTTTGATTGAGCTGAGTTTGAGTTAATTGCTTTTTAACAACCAATTAATAGTACGATTCTCTTGAACTTATCGAGCCAAATCAATACTATAACAATTGTCAAGTTGAAAACTATATTCATATATATACTTGATTCATTTATTTATAGAGTTTTTTTTTTTTTTTGAGAGTTAATTAAACTTGAGTATAGTTAAAGTCTACAATTGCTTGCCCATTTTTTCAGACTTGTGAAGCATTTGCATAATTTATAAGAAAAAACAACAATAACAAAGTATGCGTTGTGTTTCTGTAATAAGATCTATGCGGCTTGGCATATGATATGAAAGTAATAGTAAAACCATGAACTAGGGAGGGGAGGGGAGGGGAGGGAGGGGTTGTTTAATTTGCATGATTGTTTTCCCTGTTGTTATTTTGACCAGGAGGGAGAGGAGGGGAGTACGTGGAGCGGGATTGGTGGAAACCTCCCTCACTAAGAAAAGCTTTATCAGTGGGGGATGTTAACTCTTTCTGTCCGCCCACAAAGTTAATCTGGGGGTGGGGGGTATACAAGTCGTGTGATGCTGAAACCGTAAACAGACCGCGTGTCGTATACACAAATGAGCTTCTTTTGCGCGCCAACGTCTCTTTCAAATGTAAAGTAGACTAATAATATCTGTCATTTCCCCCCAACTATATTGTCTCTATTTACGTTAATTACTTTGGTCATTGAATTTTTTTATTTAAGGATAAAATAATAAAGTTTCTAACACTTTATCCCAATTTATACGATTGTACATGTGATTTGTTTCGTGTGTACCCCCCCAATAAGTTTTCACATATCCAACAATGCCACATAAATTGAGAGTAATTATATGTTTCAATCCCTAGCTAGCTAGCACAAATATTTAATCAATAGATGTTATGTAGTTGTAATTTTGAATCTCAGTAAGAGAAGAGAGTTGTCCTTAAGGGTTGACTAAATGGTCAAGTTAAGATTTTACAAAGTATGTGATATCAGGTTCGATTCCTTTCTACACCTTCTTTAGTTTAAAAAAAAAAAAGTGAGAGAAGAGAGTTTAAGGATTGAGAAAATTGTTTTGTTTACTTGGGTATGCCCCTTGTACTTGGCATAATTTTGAAAATACAATTCTTGTTTGCAGAGGAACTAAAATAATAAGTGCAATCACTATTTTGAGATGCAGGGAGACCGTAGTACTGAAATGCACTCCATGAACCCTAGTCAAATGTCACAACTCCCAAGGTAGACCAACAGCAAAGCTCACATGAGCATGAGTGCCATCGATCTATACGGAATATAAGATACTAATTCCTCCATTTTCACCTAAAACTTCCAAAAAGTTAAATTTATTTTCTTCAAATTTTTTTAATTAAACTAATCATGGATAAAACTTTTGCTGCAACTCAGTTTTGATAAAGAATAAATTTGTCTTTTTTCAAAATAAGTTTGCCCTCCATATATCAAGGTTTAGTTTTAAGATTTTGTATAATACCTTAAAGCTATAGCTGTTAACCAAATCTGTAAACAGAATCTATTGTAATAGCATTACTCTTTTACAAATTGTTTGTATTAGAATAAGTATTTTTATTTATTTGTAAAAATTATTAAATTCATCTCACTTATCTATCGCGTGTCAATGTACGTTTGCAATACTAGATAATGTGGACACTAAATATATATATATATATATATATATATACACTAAAATAATTTATAAATTAATTTTTAATTCTTTAAAAAAAATAAATTAGAAAAAAAACTTATTTTAAGGCGAAAACAGTCTAATATTTCAGTTATCCATCTATACGACAGATTTCTGCTGTGGTATATATCAAGTACATCTTTTTGACTGGATAAAACAACTTATATGACATTTGACTAAAAATTAACACAAATTTCCTATAATACCCCAAAGCCCTTAAAACCTAACTCAGTCTCACTCTCTCTCAAAGCTCGGCTTCCTTTCTCAAACCACAACCGTTTTCCTCACATCGTCGTCGTCTCCCCCTCCCATCTCCAACCACATTGTTGTCGTCTTCCTCCGTCTCCGACCACATCGTCTTCCTCTACTACCATTGATCTTGTAAGTCTTCCTCCGTCTTCCTCCCATCTACTACCATGAAACCCTATCTTTGTCTTTCTCCATCTTCCTCTCATCGTCTCGATCCTTTTGAATCGGTTAAACGATCCCGTGAATCGTTTAAACGAATCCGTTAATCGTTTAAATGAATCCGTGAATCGTTTAAACGAATCCGTAAACGAATCTGTGAATCGTTTAAACGATTCGGTTAAACGACTTCGTGAATCGTTTAAACTATGTTTGAGTCATTCAAAAAAGAGGGTATTTTAGAATTTTCAAATAGAAAGAGGTCATATAAATTATTTTGAAATAAGTTAGGCCAAATAAAATATTGGAGAGTTTTGACTATTCAATTTGTGAAGAAACCCCATTTCTGCTCGTCAATAATTAAGCAAATAAAGCGAGCAATAAAATAACTCTAAAATATCCATACACCCGCAGGTCACTTTAAGTTAACGTTAAGGACTTAAAGTACAACCTTGTGTGTCCCTTTCCCTACGGCCTCCCCTCCAACACTTTCTTCCTTTAAATACCCCTCTCCCCCCCTTCTCCTCCGTTCCATCCCAACATCTCTTCTCTGTTTTTAAACATCCATCTCCTCCTCCTCCTCCTCCTCCTCTCTCTCTTTGTCTTCAAGATCATCGAAAATTGTTCGATAAAGTGAAAACCTTAAAAATGGAACAGAATATGCCGGTGATAGCAAAGCGGGTATGGAGTTTAGTACGTGTAATGTTCTACATGTTGAGGAAAGGGATTTCAAAGGGCAAACTCATGGCCGATCTCAACATGATGATGAAACGTGGCAAGATCGCCGGCAAGGCATTACAGAACCTAATGTTCCACCACCACCACACTTGGTCTATCTCCACCCTCAACAACCGCCGCTCACACGACAAAAACCACCTCCCCTTCTTCCCCTCCCCGCCACCGGGAGAGTATGAGTTCAGCTGCAGTAACAGCCCCGCTTACCCTCTCTCCCTCTTCTCCTTCCACAAGAAACACACCAACAACAACAACAATAACCACTCCCACTTCTTCTCGTGCGCACACGCGCCACAAACTGACGAACAGGAAATGGTGTCCGTCAATGCTGCCGCCGTTATGAAGGCGTTGGAGATGCTGCAGAGCGAGGCGGCATCACCGGCGCTTCCAGGATTCGGGAAGAGCCCAATGGTGAGGCAGCTGAGGATAACGGACTCGCCGTTCCCGTTGCATGGCGTGGATGAGGATAGTCATGTGGACGAGGCAGCCGAGGAGTTCATCACGAAGTTCTACAACGACTTGAGGCGGCAAAACAAAAAGACCTCGTTTGATTTGTCGCGCCGTTGAGAAGCGCCGGCCGGTGGTGAAGTCAATAATTAATGGAGTACTTTATATAGGTTTATTTTTGTGGTCGTGAAAATAAAAAAGGGTCGCAAGGGATTATAATTATATGTTTTATTTTTAAGCTTGTATAGTGTTGTGCTGTATGCATGCAAAAGGTAAAATTGTTATTACAAGCTTGTTTGGTTTGTGGGTCCCCTGAATATTTTGTATTTAGTTACAACAATTTACAACAATAAAAAGGAAAAAGAAGGTTACAGCTACATATGTTGCCTTTATGTATATTAATGTAACCCCATTCTTGTGTAAAATATATAACTTAGATCTAACTTTAAGAGCTACATTCCTTGTTAAGGAATTAAAGAACCTATGGCTATGGGGTGTATATCAGAGTGTTGGAAAAATTTGTAAATAGTAAAGGAAATTGTGCATCTTATTTTGTAAATTTATTAATGGTTCGTTAGTCGAATGACAAAGATAATTGTGAAAATGTGTTTTTGATAATTGTGAAAATGCGTTCTACTCCGTGAGAAGATCGAAATCATATATTTAGTTGTCCAGAATGATATTTGGATGATAGAGATATTAATGCCTAAAGTAGGTGAGTTGAAGTTAAATAAGTAAGTTTGTCCCACATTAGAAAGAAAGCAAAAGTAAGGGTAGTTTATATACAAGCTCTTTTCTTTTTAGGAGTAAGCTTGTACAACATAGAGGCTCTCTCTCACGCCTCTGCAGAAGTGCAGATCTAAGTTTACAGAGGGTGCAAATCCTAGGTCGATTCGAGGTCTGGACCAGTGGACTCGACCTTGAACTCGTGTGCAAGCTTGATTTCTTTTGCAGTTATGTAAATTGTTAATTTCTAATTATTGTAATAGATTTTCTAACACACAGTTGGTCTTGGCAAAGTATAAGTTTTCAACATATATAAGACCTAAAACCAATGCAAAGCTTGTTTTTTTTTTTTATTTATCAAAATGGGATTGTCTTGGCAAGATGGCTTTCCAATTTGGTTCTAGTAAAATCCTTTTGCTTGAAAATCGAAGGGTGTGTGTTTGGCATGTAAATTTTGAGGTTTATTTTTAGATTTTGAACTTTTATTTTGTAATAATTAAGAACAAAGTAAGGGTCAAATAGATAATAGTTGGTGGGGGCAAAAATCTAAAAAATAAAATTTTACTATCTTGCGAAAAAAAATAAACCCTCGGTCTTATTTGGGAGAGAAGTTAATTATTGTGGTGGGGATAAGGACAAAAAATCACAAAATTTTGACAAGAAAAATCTTTATTGACTTTACAAAATTTATCTACACAAAAAAACCATTTACTTAAAAGTTATGCTATTATTACCTGTATATAAAGAGTTGTTGATGGGAAAATAAATGGATCATGAGACGATACGATTGATGCATATGGTGTGATGGGAAAGATCCAATTACGCATAAACTGTTTTATTCCCTCCATTTTTAATTATTGTCTTGTTTGACTTGAAACACAAATAAAAAAATAATTAATTTAATTATTAATATTAATATAATATATAATTTTTTTTAATGTTCTTATGGATGTTATCCATAATTAAAGTAAAAAAAAGTAAAAATAAAATAATAAAGATAATGTTTGAAAAAGAAAAATTTTCAAATAAAATAATTATTTTGGAACAAAAAAAGAATTTAGGGACGGAGGGAGGGGGAGTAGTATTAGTATAAGGGGTCATTTGGTAGTCAGGATTAAGGCCGAATAGGATTAATAAGCTGAATAGTCGGATGTTTGGTACGCAATAAGCGGTCGGGACTAATAGCACTAGCTATCTGGATAAAGTCTTTATCCCCTCGCTAGTAATACCAAGGTTGAGGTAGTATTATTAGCGCCCTCACTGAAAAAAAAAATGTGATTAACATTTTTAAATTTAAAATTACCTCAAATTTATAAATATAAATTAATAACAAGAACGTTAATAGCACCAAAATTAATAATACTTCTTATCCTTATATAATTATAAAACAAGCCCCAAGTATAGTAGTAGTACCTGACATGATTCCTTTCACTAGTAGGGCTAATAATCAAAGTAGTAAATCCAAAAGGGTCCCTCTTTCCAAATATATAAGTATAACCAATGCTTTCGCTTTAAAATTAATTAATAAAGAATGTGTCCAAAGTGACTCGGACTCCCCTTGAGTTGCGGTTGGTGAGTTGGAATCCTCCAATCCTCAATATATATATATATATATATATATATATATATATATAGTAATACTATAAATACCTAAAAAAATTTAAATTTTTTTGTACCAAATGGTGTGATACTTGATGTGACAATTGATGTAGTATATAAAATAAATAAAAAATTAAAATTAATACATCACATAAGGTGACACATCATTTATTACAAAAAATTTAGTACTCTTTAAATACTCGTAGCATTACTTGCGCGCACACACACACACACACACACACACACATATATATATATATATATATATATATATATATATATATATATATATATACCCACTTGGAATATTCATCACCATAACTTAACTATACTAACTATAGAATGAATCAACGTTTTGCAATATGCATATATAGCGTAGAATTTTTTTTTGAACGGATGCATAGTGTAGAATCTAAAGGGTATTAAGCTAGCTTATGTTTGGAAATCCCAATTTTATAATTCAAAATTAGTATTAATTAGACCTTGATTGATTAAAAGGATATGTAGAATTGGAACTGAATTACAATGCCAAAAAAACTGATTCCATATGGAGGCATGCATATTAAGTTTAAAAATAAGGGCAAACTACACTTTTTTTTTTTTTTTTATGTCCTAAGGGGGCGTGGGAAGGGATCGAATCTGAGACCTCACACTCTGTGAAGAGGGAAAACTACACAAATGGTCCCTGTACAAAAATTTTTTTGTCAGTCGTCCTTGTACTAACCAATTGAACGCAATTGATCATTCCGTCTAGTTCCGTTAAGTCTTGACATGTGCTCCTCACGTGAATTTGGGCAAAGACAAAATTGTCATTTTACTTATGAAAGTACAGGGACCAACCATGAAATTTGGGCTGGTCGTCTTCTCTTTCTTTATCTTTATTTCTGGTTTTTTTTTTTTTTTTTTTTTTTTTTGGCTAAACCCTTATGGACATGGGAGGTCAGTCAAACCTACCTTTGATTGAGGCATTTTTTGAGATATTACCAAAACTCACATCGGGGGAAATGGTCATAGGAGGAAAGAGGAATCTAGGAGGAACGTGACGGAACCATCGAAGCCGGTGGTGTATAAAAAATGGCAGCATCCGACGGCTCTGTTCTGCTACAAGTCGGCTCAGTTCATGTCGTTTGTCTGAGTTCTGCTTTCGTTTTTCCTCTCCTCTTTCTGCCTTCTCCGTTCACCATTGCCAATGAGCATCAACATTTGGATCTGGGATCTCTCTTCCTATGTTCGCCAAATTTACAAAAAAATTGATTTCACAATCGGCCTACCACTGCCGTACCACCACTTTTACTCGATTAAAGACACAAGATGTTGCAAATCGAGCCATAAACTAAACGGTGAGAGAGAGAGAGAGATACAGAGAGAGGGATACGACGAAGAACACTGGTGACATCACTGCGTTACAGATCGGTGTCAAGTTTAACCCCAAATCTTGTCCAATTCAGGCTCCCCTCTCCCTCCTGACAGATTACCCTCTTAAATGGAGTGAGAAATGCTCAGGAATCCATGACTGCAATCTCACTCACTCTGTCTCTTTCTCTCTCTCACACACACATGGCACACAGTAATCTCTCTCTTCCATGATGGTGTTGGTGATCTGTAGGTGATGCTGCCATTGTTGGAGAGAGAGCGAGAAGTAGGTTTGAGAAATGAAAATGGACAGGAGGTGGAAGAGTTGGAGGGAAGCTTTTTGGGAGAAGTGAACTGTCATTTGCGAGTTATTGTGGTGTATTTCCGGCAATGGTGAAGCTCGCTCTTTCAAGTGTATTTAATATTTATTTATATTTCAAGATTGGTCCTTGTACTTTTCAAGAAAAAATGACTACTTTGCCCTTCCACAAATACATGTGAATGACACGTGTGCGTACTTAACGGCAAAAAATTAACAGAGCTAGATGGAAGGACCAATTGTGTAAAAAGTCTCGGTACAAGGACCATTTGCGAAGTGTAAGGACGAAATGCAAAAAATACTAAAACTACAGGGACCATTTGTGTAGTTTGCCTTAAAAATAAATCGACAATTCATTGAGGTCCATAAACGGACCAAACAGAAGAATTTCAATTCTATTGAATGAAATCCTATGAATTTCTATTTTGTATGATTAAAATTCTTATTGAACTCTAATTCAATTTGTCTAAACAAACTTTTGTACTAACTTTTTACGCTAAAAGTTGAAATTTCAAGTTCAACCAATTATTAAAAGAATCGTGATTCGGGGAAGGGATATATATTTGTCAACCTTAAATGCTTTGTCAATACGAAAATCTCAAGTGCTTGAAATTTAGAGAAGGAAAAGTTTACTCTATCTCCGAATCGCATTTCAATTCAAGTATATATTACAGATTTCGATTTCTCTGTTAGCTTTTCGCCTTATCTTGTTTATAAAATTAAGATCAAATTAACTGCCAGATATTATTTCCTCTTTTGATAAATATACAATGCTCATAACAGTCCTACTTTTATATGGAAAAATCCACATGAACTTAAAGAGCATACTTGAGCATACAAATCAATGGCATCCATAATTTTATTCTTTAAGCAAAATGAAAAATTAAGTTTCATCTAGTAATAATCATGTATTAGATTTAAATTGTTTTTCTGAAAGAAATTTCATTCACAATTCTCAACATTCATGATTCTAAAAAGGCAAAGAAAATTCAACCCAAAAAGATTATTCTTAGAACAATAATAATAATATAGTCTAATCCGGTCTCATGTGTATCTTGTTTGTAATATTTGATTGATCGAGTTAAAAGTTGAATTATTTTTTAGACACTTTTGTAAAAGCACTCTTTATAGTGAAACACTAAATATGAAATATTAAATGGTGGCTCAATAGTATACTTGAGATATTACTAATTGTGAAAATTAAAAAAAGAAAAAAAAAAGAAAAAAAAGGTATGACTTATGAGATGAATAGCTCGTTTGGTTGTTTGTATTGTTATAAACTTGGAGAGATAAATAGCTAGTTTGGTGCAGCGTTTACAAAATACAGTGTTTTAAAAATAAAACGTTTTAAAAAATGTAGTATTTTAAAAATGTAGGTCTTTTCTTATAAATGTGTTTGAGATTACTTTAATACGCAGTTTTTTTTCTTAGCAGCGTTTTTAAACCTGTGTTTTGTAAAAAAAACTGGGAATTCCAACGTTTTAAAATGCAACTGCGTTTTGAAAACGCTGTTTTTTCTCCCGTAGCATTGAAATACAATTTTTATAAACTGCGTTTTATCTCTGTATTTTAGCTAAAACGCACGATCAAACGAACTTGAAATAAGTTGTAACGCATTGTGACCAAATTAAAGCGACAAGTGTAATTAGGTTGATATATATATATATATATATATATCAGGTGTGCAAAGTGAATGTGAAACTAGCAATCTGTGGGACAATTGTCACTTTCACAACTTTCTCACTTTCCCAATTTGTTTGACTTGCATGAGCTTGGCGTCTTAGTTTCAATTAGGTTTGGTTTCACAATTATTGCCGCCTTTCTTGACAACAGATTTCATTTGATTGTTAAAAGGAGAATGATATATAAAAAGTAAAAAAATACATTTTTATTTTTAAAGCCTGTGGAGAAAGAAACTTTAAATATTTTTGTTGGATAGAGAAAATGTACATTAATTAACTAAATAACTTTATATTTGATAACCAATATATATGAGACAAAAAAATTCTTACATCCTTTCATGCTTCATCTGTAAAAACAAAATTTTCAAACAAGAGATGTGGCTGATGTACATAGTCATTAAAGGTTCCGTTCGATTAACTCAAGTCGAGTTCTCATACTTGATTCCTTCCTATGCCCCCTTAAAACAAAAGAAATTTTTTTTTTAAGTCGGTGTTAATTATTTCATATATATATATAGTGCTCTCTCCATTCTAATTATAAATGTATATTCCTTCTAGTTTAATAAAGTATATCTATTTAACAAGTTAAATTTAACTTTTTAAGGCTATAACTTTACTTGTTTGTATCTCTTTAAAAATGATCAATAGTGGTTACCAATTTACCGCCTAGTGATGCAAACTCAGGACCTATCGACTGTAGGTGAAGAGGCTTATCATCTAAGTTACGCTTATTTGTCAATTTTTACAACTTGATCGGAGTATTATGCTGACAAAGTGATTCTTCAAATTTATTTTATTTCAATTCCAAGTTTTCACTAATTAGTTTATTTTTGATGACAGAAAAGTTGACGAGACACTATGTACCTTAACTAGTAAAAAATAATACCTCTGTCTTAAATTGAGTGTTTATTTTTTACCATAAATTACAAAAGTTGACTTTTAAGCTATTTTTGTACCACATATACACAAATATTTTTGTTGTTTTTCTTATAACGTTGCAAGTGCATATTGGATAAGATAGGTTGGATTTCGGGATAATTTTTTTAGAAAAATGGATATTCATTTTAGAATGGAGGGAGTATAAAATTACATTTTCTAGATTATTTTCCTGATTAAAGCTTTGGACTTGTGTAAAAAATTAGATTAAGTTAAAGTATGGAAAAACAAACTCACTCGTCTAATAAGTGATATTATAGTGCTTGAGAGAGAGAGAGAGAGAGTCTTAAAAGCAAGTCTTTTGTTTAGATACTCTCACTCACTCACTCACTCACTGGATGGATCTCTCCGTTTCTCTCTCCAGGGGTTATACAGCCTGCACAAATAATTGAGGTAAAATATATAATTGATTCCATATCTTAGGCTTCCGATCATATATATATCAACTTTTTCCTATTACTCATCTTCATTATCTTTGCTTATATATCCGTACTTTTTGTGGATAGAATAGAAATCCAAAAACTGGGGCCCAAGAAATTACAAACGGATATATATATATATATAATTATATATGATCCACAATTAAAAAAGTTATTTGTAATTAGAGCCCCTTGCATCCAAGTGTCCGATAGCGTGGGATGAGTAATTAGGGTTAAAATGAATGCGTACACGAAATAATCACATATAATTCCTTCGCTATTAAGTATACATACTGACATATACTTACATGCAAGCTAGCTAGGGTCAATGATCCATCTTCTTGTCTGATACATATTGTTTTCTACCAGTTACTGAATTTCAATCAACCTTTTAATCTGTCACTTAATTTTAGGAATGGAAGATCCAAAATTCGCAAATTCCAGCCAACAACTAGCTATGCTATACCATCTACGTACCCTCTCAGAGCTTGTCGTCTTTATTTAAATATGAGAAAATGAAGTGCCAAAGTTGATGGTGTAATTATATTATACCCTTCAACTCAAAAAAAAAAAAAAAACAAGTATTTGAGTTTGATATAGTCAAATAAGTGAAGCCGGAACCTTCTTAACGAGGTTCTCGCTATTTACTCCGATCATGGATTTCTATGTGATGGGATCCTCCCAAATACATGCAACACTTGTCTTCCACGTAGTCCCCAAGTGGGACCCAGGAGGGCCACGTCGGCAGTAAGAAGCTCGGACCCCCAGGCCGAGGTCGTCGGTCAATCCAGACCTCGGCGCGACCTAAAACCCAAAGCCGTCGCCGAGGACAACTACATACGAGGACCCCCCGCGCGACCTCGGAGCAGGTCGCCTCACAGCATTAAATGCCCACTGTGTGTCAGTACCTAACCCAACAAAACCCATACATTCTCATTAATGGCAGCACCCCTTCTGGTGTGTGGCGGCGCCCCTGATTATCAGCCTCCCATTCCCTCAAATCAAGGAAGATATTACCTGCTCACCTACCCTGACAATATGTCCAGCATGGCCATACTTCAGCATGGTCATCCTCCTCATTTTACGGGTGACTCACCAGACACCACCTTTGGCTATAAATACCGGGAGAGCAGCTTCCATTAAAGACTAAGGTAACATTTATTCTCTACAAGACAAAACTCTTCATAGTGCATTTACACCACCACCATATCACTTGTATTCAATACACTGCCTGTATACTCAAGAGAGCCTCACATAAGCCTCTCAACCCCTCTTAACTCCTCATTCTGATTCTTACGCCGGAGGGTCATAGTCGGGTCAAACCCCCGACACCCCTAACGGTCTTTGTTTTGACAGGTAGTGCTTGGTCCCGAGATCAAACCCCTTATAAAGAACGCCTTTAGAGAGCCGAGGCATCTTGACCAAGGAAGCTTGCTACACACGGAGCTGACGTGGTCACCAAAACCATTTCTGCGTGATCAGTTTGGTTCCGTTGCCGGGACCTCTTTAAAATCTTCAAAAACAAAAGAGTAAATGGCCACCTCTAAACAAACTCCCTCAAAGCCACCTCCTCCAACTCCAAGATTCCTCGCGGAGGTACGGCCCACGAGCTACCGAAATGACCACCGAACAACCCCCCAATCCCGTCCTCGAAACACCGGCCAAGGTCGCTGAAGTAGCAAGGACCTTGAAACCGGTTCAGACGATAACCAAAAAGAAACAGCCAACTGGGAAAGAGAAAAGGACTAACAGCGGGCAGCGAAGAGAGCGCTGCTCGCGAGCAATGTCAACACGGGATCGCTCCCGCACGAAGGAACACCCACCGCTCGAGCGAGCCAAGGCCCTCACTCAAAAAGAGTGGGACTTGGCCGAGTTAGAGCACATCCGCAGAAAAACTTACCTCGAGAGACAGAGGGAGTTGGAAAGACGCGAGCATGAGCTGGCTCGTCGCGTGGTCGCCCCTCAACATGAGGCCGGGCATGATGAAGGTCGTAGGGAGATCACCCCCCGCGGCCAGACTGGAGGGTCACACGGGCGACCTCACTCACGAACCTCTACCTCCAGGCATACGGAGCGTTCATGAGAGAGTTCTTTGCCGAAAGTTAGTGTCCACGATAGAATAGCCGGACGATGAGCGGTCTCGTCAAAGGGGAGCGTGCACTCGAGAATTTCATATTCCTCGAGGTCGCATAGGAACGAGCCCACCGAGGAGATCGCAAACCAGGGCCCGATCAGGACATCGCCCGCGATCTCCCACCCCCGAAAAGAGTGAAACTCGATCAAACGCCTCCTCGTTCAAAAGACGAAGAGGGGAAGGCAGACCTCCTCGCCCAGAACAGACAAACAAAGAAACCGCAGCTGGTACCGTGCTTAACCAACTTCGCGAGAGGTTGGACGCCTTGGAAACAGGCAAGCTTGCCACCAAACCCCGAGACCAGTTCGCCCCATTTTGCAGAAGAATCAGGGATACATCGCCGGACTCCCGCTTGAAACTCCCCGCCCTTAAGTCGTATGAGGGTAAGACAAACGCTAGAGAGCATGTCTCTAGTTTCGAAGCGAAAATGGGCATTTGCACCAACAAATTGGATCTATGGTGCAAAGCATTTCTGAGTACATTTGAAGGAGCCGTGTTAAAGTGGTTCGAAGAGTTGGAGAAAGGGTCAGTCGCCGATTGGCATGACTTTAAAAGCAAATTCTTGGAGAAATTCTCATCGGCTGGCGACCTCCCAACCAGTCCGACTGGCCAAGTGTAAACAAGGCGAGGACGAGACTCTCCAGGATTATTTGAAAAGATTCAAGGAAGTTGCAGCCGAGCTGCAAAATGTACCCGACCAGATGATCATCCTCTGTTTCGAAGCTGGAATCCAGCCCGGAATGATGACCCACGAGTTCAATCTCAGACGACCTGCCACTAGTGCAGCCATGTACCTCGCTGCACAAAAGATCGGGGAGACAGACGAGATTGAGTCGAAAAAGAACAAAGGAAAAGGCCAGAAAGCAAGCCACTCCAAGGAGGTCGGCAGTAAGGAGCCAAAGAAGGAGCAATCTGGATACAAGGGGAAAGGTAGCAAGTTCCACAAGAAGGACGAGCACTTTACCCTCTCAATGCCCCGAGAGAGCACATAATGAACGTCTTTGTTTCGAGAGAACAAGATCCGAGGCCCTTCCCAATGAAGGAACCGAAAGACCCGGAACCCGAACAAGCGTTGCGCTTACCACAACGAAATTGGACACAACACCGAGGATCGAGAGTTGAAGAGAGCGATCCAAAACCGGTAGACCAGGGATCCCTCGAAGGTTTGAACGGAAGGAAGGCGAGCAACCACCTCGGCCAAGAGATCCTCCAAGGGTTGACGTCCCCGCAGCGAGGATGCCGAGGTCCATACAATCTTGGAGGATACGAGGAGTATCACCCACTCAAGAATACTATCCACAACTTGGACAAGACGTTCACCCACTTCCGCACGAGACGAGGAGGATAGTTTTTATCCAAGCGAGCTCGCCACCAACCCCGTTGCCAAGGAACAACCTCTAACGCTCCGAGTTCAGATTGGGAGTCGATTTGTAAGAAGAGTCTTGATCGACACCGGCGGAAGAAATGTGATGTTTGATTCCTGCTTCGGGGCATTAGGATTTCAAGACGCTCATCTCACTCCCTGCGGTGTACAACTGGAAGGATTCACAGGCCACAAAGCCAGGGCCAAAGGAATGATCACCCTCCAAGTTACCCTCGGTGAGCACGAGAAGACAAGGACCGAAGATGTCACCTTCCTCGTCATCGACCGGCGTCCCCGTACAATGCCATTCTCGGGCTTCTGCCCAAATCAAGTTTGACATGGTCTCCTCCCCGCACATCAAAGGATAAAATTCCCAACAAAACAAGGAATTGGAATGATGAAGAATGACCCCAAGAGCACCCCGAACTATCGAAGCTCGTGAGGCGTAACGAGGAGAAGAAGAAAGTGATGACAACAACCTCGGAGGCCACCACGAAAAGTGACCCCGAGAAAGGAAGAACCATGGAAAGAAAGGAAGCCGAGAAAACGGTGCAGGGACCAAGAAAACCAACAAGCTCGCCGGTGAGGCCGAGCTCAGTCAGACTGAGGCATAGCAATCAAAGCGGGCTAAGAAAAATAGCCCGCAGCGAAAAGATGGCACGGACCCCAAAACTTCCGACGATGTCGATTTTGGGCCGGACGCCCGAGGACCCAAGGTGGTGGTCGTAGAAAGTATGGATGATCGGAACGAAGCTGACATACTGCCTCATGAGAACATTGACGAGGTGGTTATAAACTTCGATTATCCAGAGCAAAAGATCAAGGTTGGAATGGAGATACCCGAGGACGAGAGGGAAGAAATAATCAGGTTCTTGCGAGCTAACAAGGACGTGTTCGCATGGAAGGTCGAGGATATGCAGGGCATTGACGAGGAGGTCGTCGTACACAAATTAAGTGTGGACAAAGCTGTCACACTGTTCAGCGACCTCGAGTCTTTTCGCCGGAAGCAAGCCGCGATAAAGGAAGAGATCGAGAAGCGAGCCGATATCATCGAAGAGATCCTCTACCCGGATTGCCAATGTTGTGATGGTGAAAAGACAAGCGGAAAGTGGCGAATGTGCGTGGACTTCACCGATCTCAACAAAGCCTCGCCCTAAGGACCGGTATCCCCTACCCCGAATAGACCACTTGTCGACGCGATTGCAGCCACCGGATCCTAAGCTTCATAGATGCCTACTCGGTACCATCAAATCGAATGTGGTTAGCCGACAAGAAGCCGATCGCCTTCCGAGCCGGTGCCCTCTGTTACAAGATGATGCCCTTTGGGTGAAGAATGCAGAGAGCCACCTACCAAAGAATGGTTAACAAGGTGTTCGGTGAACAACTCGGCCGCAATGTAGAAGCATATATTGATGACATGGTCATCAAAACCAAGAACACCAACCACGTCGCCGACTGCATGAGACATTCACCAACCTCGAAAGAATGGAATGAAACCGAACCCCGCCAAGTGCGCCTTTGGGGTAACGGCAAATTCCTGTATATGGTGAATGAGAGAGGCATTGAAGCTAACCCGAAAAAGATTAAAGCCCTGGTGGACATGCGAGCTCCGACCTCAATACGGGAATTCAAGAATCGAATGGTCGCATCATCCCGGTCGGTTCATCGCTAGAGCGGCAGAAAGCCTACCCTTCCCGAAAGTGTTACGAGGAAGGAAGAATTTTCATGGAACGAGGAGTGTGATAAGGCCTTTGCCGAGCTAAAAGTATCTCGGCGGCCCGCCGTTACTCTAGCCCTCCACCGAGGTCCTTTCCATCTACCTCGCCGCGATCGACTTCGCTGTGGCGCAGCCTTGCTTCGAGACGACAAGGCCACTCAAAGACCAATCTACTACGTCTCACACGCCCTATCGATGTTGAGACGAGGTACTTAAACGTAGAAAAAGTGGTCCTAGCTTTGATCGTAGCGGCGAAGACTAAGACACTACTTCCGCACTCATGCCATTATAGTCTACACCAACCGCCCTCGACAAATCCTTCATAAGCCGGACGTCGCGGAAGGATGATGAAATGGGCCGTCGAGCTATCAGCATATGATATCACCTACGAGCGGCGAAAAGCGATTAAGGCCCAATTTTTGGCTGACTTCATCGCTGAGACATCGTTTGTAAAAGGTAACACGGCTGCAAGCGGGGAAGCGAGCACTTCTGACGGTCATCCCAGCTCGCCCATAGGAAGAACAAAGTCAAACGAGTCCAGGTCGCCAATCTTTTGGACAGTTTACGTCGATGGTTCACCAAAGAAAGCGGCGGTGCAGCTCCTTGCTTTCCCAAGGAGAAGAGATCAAGACAATTCGCTTCAAGTTCCCGATCAAACAATCAATCCGAGTACGAAGCACCGATCGCCGAATTGAACGGCCAAAGAGATCGGAGTGGAGAGTCTCGTCATAATCGCGACTCACGGCTCGTTGTAAGGCAAATTTCCGGGAGTACGGGGCCATTCATCCAACTTTGTTGAAATACTGCGAGCTGGCGAGGAAACTACTGGCTGGATTGACATATTGGGAACTACAACAAGTAGACCGGGAGAACAACGCCCGAGCAGATTACCTGTCAAAGATAGCTTCAGGCGAGCTCGAGGACCTTCCGGGAGGAATAATGATTGAATTTTTGGAAGTTCCCTCCATCAACAAGGAGCCTGTTCTACCTATCATCCCCACTCAAAGATGCTGGATTGACGAGATCCAAGAGTATATCGAGCCGGGAACACGGCTGAAGACAAAATCATGGCCCAAGTCCCGAGGAAGCAGCGGCGAGATACACCGTGATTGGAGGTTCCCTCATAGGAAATCCTTCACCAAGCCACTACTCCGATGCGTGCGACCGAGATCACGAGGATCTCCTCGAGGTCCACGAGGAGTATGGGGGACACCCGGAGCGAGGACCCCGCGGATCGAATCATTTTTCACGGTACTACCGGCCGAGCTTGAGAAAGGATGCGAAGCGTACGTGAGGAAATGCGACAAATGCCGAGGTTTGCGACATTCCTCGCCTTCCAGCCAGCACCTCAAACTCCGGTCGTCGCAGCTTGGCCCTTTGACATGTGGGAATAGACCTCATCGGTCCTTTTCCTAAAGCTAAGGAAACTGCGAGTTCGTGATCGTCGCAGTGGATTATTTTACCAAGTGGATAGAAGCCAAGCCGCTAGCCAGCATCGCCGAGGACAAAGCCATCAGTTTCGTGCATGATCACATCTGGTGTCGATTTGGGTTACCACGAGTAATCGTCTCGGACCATGGTACTCAATTCTCAACCAATTCACAGCGAGCCGCGAGCGCATGAATGTCAAGCACCGGATGTCCTCGGTAGCCCACCCCTGAAACGGCCAGCGAAGCGGGAACAAGCGATCCTCCATGCTCTAAAAAGCTGGACGAGAAGAGTGTTACGACGAGCTCCCCGCAGCTTTGGAGCATTCGCACCTCGGTCCGAGGACCAACAGGAGAAACCCCTTTGCCTTAACTTACGGCTCGAGGCCATGGCACCCGTCGAGATGGCTCTTCCAACCCTCCGAGTTACTCACTTCAACGAAACGACCAACGAGCTCGGACACTTGACCCGGACCAGCTCGAGGAAAAGAGACTTGAAGCGAGGATGAGGATGGTCAATTACAAGCAACTAGCAAAAAGCCATCATGACAAAAGGGTGAAGCCGAGATCATTCTCATTGGGAGATTGGGTACTTCGAAAGATTGAGGTCACTGGCCGTAATGCGACGAGGAACAAGCTCTCACCTAACTGGAAGGACCCTATCGAATCACGGGCATGATCGAGAGGAACATACAGTTGGGACCAAGACGGGAAAGAGTTGAAAAATCCATGGCACGCCGACCACCTTCGAAGATATTATCAGTGAATGGGGAAAAATGTTGTACATCATTGTAAAATTGTAAACATGTTTTATCAATGAAATTACGAGTTTGGCATTCTTAATCTACATTTATTCCCTGACACTTCAAATAAACACAAAGGCTTGTTCTTCGCCAAAGAACTCATTGAAAATGATTAAGTTCCTCGCCTAAATAGGTGGAACCTCAACCCTCAACTAAAGTTCCTCGCCTAAATATGGTGGAACCTCTAAATCCATTTACGAGCTAATATGATAAAGTTCCTCGCCTAAATAGGTGGAACCTCAACGCTCAACTAAAGTTCCTCGCCAAAAACAAAGGCGGAACTTTACTCGAACGAGGAGTTCACCTCGCAAAAACTGAACACTTAAACAAACTCAAACCAAGTCGCTAGGTTTGAAATAACTATGGCAATTCATCAAGGATAAAATCAAACAAGTAAAATAAAACAAAAATAATTTACATTGCACGACGGCATTAAAGCCAGTGTTTACATCGGCACAAAGGCCAGTATCAAATTACATTAAACAGATTACAAAAGAGTTCAAAAGCTCGACACGGCGAGGAGACTATTCACAAAGCCCTATTTACATCACGGCTCGCCTTCTCGCCCTCAAAATCCTTTAGCCTAGCATCCCCATCAAATGTGGCAGCGGGGTCCGCCTGGAGGATATCCACCACACTCCTAAAATTATGGCTCAAAGGAGTGGGTGGAGTCCAAGGACCCGCGCCCTGTTCAGCATCATGGGCGTGCAGGGTGACGAGCTCCTCCGCCGTGTAAGGCACCAGCTCGTGCCCGCTCCTCGCCAAGTCACTGAAGAACTCAGCTTGGCCCCACTCTAATAGACGGCTGAGACGGACTCCGGATCCAGCGGCCACCCTCAGGACGTGCTCCCTGCCTCGGATATAATAAGGGACGATCACCTCGCCAAAGGCAGGGGACTCCTGGAATTCCTTCAAGACTTGATCCCGAGGAGGATTCTTCTTGCGCAAGCTCGCGCTCTAGTCGAGCCACCTTCTCGGCGGTGAAGCTCGTTTCTCGAGCCGCCGCTTGTCCTCGGATAGTATATCCCTCTCCTCGGTCGGTCTAGTCACCGAACCTTGGACCCTCTCAAGATTTTGCTCAAGTTTCTTCTTGAGGTCCTCGAACAGCCGGGCTCGCGCGCTTGGTCTCCTCTTTTGAGGCACGGAGATCACCGATCAACCGCCCTTGTTCATTATTCTGCTGAATCTTCTCAGCTGTCAGCTTCTTAACCTCGGTGCGAGTCGCCGAGCTCGCAACCGAGGGTATGCGGACCCAACCGCATCAACAAAATGAACTTCGTTAGATAAAGACAAACTAATAATTCCATAAAGTACAAGGAGAGGATAATAAGTACCTCGGCTAGGGCAACACCAGATGTCCCGAGGAGCTGCATCCTCCCCATCTCTGACATCCTCTCCACCAGCTTATCATCCAGGCATCTAGAGATGATCCCGGCCGCGACGATCCCATCCGAGGATCGGTCCGGTGAAGCCACCACATTGACGAGATTGGGTACCTCGCCAATGGCCTTCGCTCGATCCGCCGGCGCGGTGGTGGGAACCTCGTACCCGGCACGAGCCACGAGGCACGTCGGCCAGGGGAGCCCGCGGCTCGGAGGTCGGCCGCGAAGTCTGCTCGGTTTGTCCCACCCGAAGATGGCTGCTCGGGCTGGCTACCTTCTCCAGCGCCTTCAACGGTGGCAGCAGACCCCTTATCGGCGGAAACCTTCTTCCTCTTGCGAGAAGGCTCCGAAGCAGTAGATGATTTTGATCGGGCTGTCTTGGCCCCGACCTGCTTCTCAGCGACCTGGTCCTTGGTCGGAGCAGGGCCCACTGCCATCATAGGAATCACTGCGGTGCCGGCGTCCTGGCGCAGTTGGCGGCGCTGCGCGAGCTCGCGCCTCGGCCAGCCACCCAGAAGCCGAGAACTTATCAAGATTAAACATCGCCGCAAAAGAAAAAGGAAAGTCGATAACCGAGTTGAAATTAAAAACTCAAAATTAAATTACAAGTGCAAAGGTCTCGGATTTTACAAGGATCGCATTCCTTCTCCACTCGCCCTTGCAAGATGGGCATTGCTCATGAAGAGCAGCTTCGGTGTAAGCACCACCGGAAAACTTTTCACCTCGGGCATAGCGCACGAGGCGTGACACCTCCCACCTCTTTCTTAGACAGGCTGCGGCCCGCAAAGAACCCTCCTCCTCAACCGCCTCCTCCGGTGTACAAGCGAGCGAGATATCTTCCTCAAAACCGAGCTCCCCTCAATGGCGGCTTTCGCTGCGCTCATAGGCCGAAAGCTCGTCCCTCTTACGAGCGGGGATCTCGAGCGCCTCGTCGGCGGAGGAAGTTCCATCCTCGGCGGCTCTCAACCCCGATCACCTTATCGCCCAACCACTCACCTTGTTGGGAGTCTCGGTAATGCCTTCACCCCAAAGTTCGGGACTTGCGGTTAATCCGAGTTCGATCCAAAGTTTGGCAAACAAGGAAGTAGTGGCGGAAGAGGTTGACGCCGGGCTTGAATCCGAGCAGCCGAGTAACCGCCGCAAAGCTCATTAGCATCCTCACGGTGTTGAGGGAAAGATCCAAAGGATGAGCGGACATCTCGCTCAAGAACGAGCGAAGAAGGGTCCAGAGGAAGGCGAAGACCGACCTCAAAGCCGAGATAAAGCCAACTCGGCTTCGCAAACCCCTCAGCTTCGCCAGATCATCACCAGCTATGAAGGACCCTCGGAAATCATTGAAGGCATGGTTGTAGTTATTATTCCAAAGGGTCAGGTCCTTTGCGCTGAGTTGATTCACCCAAGCCTTGGGGGCTCTGTGGACTTGGCCTCGTGTCGCCGTAATCGACTCGGCCCGATGTGGAAGCTCCGCCCCTTGTCCTCGCCATCTGTACAGAAGCAGACTCATTAGATGACCTCAATTTGCGAGCGGATAAGGGGCCGCGAGCTAACATCTTGTATCTCTTCTGGCCGGCACGCGGCCTCACGGGCTTGGAGACCTCGCGAGTTTTAGCCCGGCCAGAGCGAGCCTTCTCTGCCTCAATGGCCTCACGCATTTTTCTCTCTCGATTTGCCTTAATGCGGTCTATCACCTTTTGAACAGTAAAGTATTGGCGATAAAGCTCGTCTATAACCTCACTAGGCCGAATTATTAACATTGGTGTCGACGAGGGAAGGTCGCTAACAGAATAGAGGTCGTCCGCGACCACAAAGAAAGCCTCTACCTCTATCCCCTGGTTGAGTAAGTGTGATCGGGCCGCGCCGGGTACGAAGACCCGGGCCCTCGCCTTGCCTATATATGTTATTCCCCGAAGGAGAGCGAGCAAAGACTTCGGGGGAAGACACGCTAGACGACGAGCTAGAAGGACACGACGAGCTCGAAGAGTCCGAGCTCGGCGAGGACGTAGAACTCACAATTTCAACAGGATTGAACACAAACTCAACTCCCTCCAAAAAAGACATTTGCCTAAAATTTGAAAATTTCCAAAGCCAAAAACAAGGAGATTACCTTTATCAAAGGAAGAATCTGGAGAATAGAGTGGAAGATGAACAATCCGCCTGAAACCAAGAACACCGGAGTCAATGTCGCCGGCGGGAAGCGGATACTCTCAAATACGGTTTACAAATAAAGACAGTTCAAAGAGACATCAAAATAACGGGAAAATAGAAAAAGACACCAACATACGATAAGGAAATCAGGTTAGAGCAGCAAGAACGGTGGCAATGGTGATTTCTGGAAACTATTAAACTTGGACGCAAATCGCTCAATTTCGCCGGAGTAAGGTTTTCTCTAAAACTCTCTGTGAAAAGTGAAGACGAAACAGTGCTTTTCCCCTATTTATACCCCGGGTAAACGGGTCAGCCCAAGGAAGGATCTGGATAGCGTACCTCATAAGCCTCCTGCCGTGAGAAGGACGCGCTATACTAAGCGCGTTGCGCCGTATTCCTGGAATTCAAAAGGCCCTGGCATTAAATACAAAGCGATATCGAGTATCGCGCTCATAATGACCTGATGTGACCCTCAAAGTAAAGTTTACCTTCCCCAGACTGCTACCAAAAGCTGACATAAGCCAGCTCGCCCGCGCGACCTCCACGACGACGAGACGCGACCTCGTTATGATCGTGCTCGACATGAGTCGCACCGAGTTGCTGACATGATCCTCCTATGAGTGACGACGTGGCGAGAACGTACCTCCTCGACTCAGTCACACCATAGCGATCATTATCAAGACGGAACCCTCATAACCTCGATCATCACGAGCATTCAATTTCTCTCCTCACTCCACTATATGTAGTAGCCCGCCATTTCTTTCCTAATTGTGTTTCCCTTCAGAACACTTGCCACTATTGAAAGCCAGAATGACCTCTGGCACCGAAGAATCAAGCTCGCCAGCAAGTGGTCGTATCAGAGCAGCGAGACACCTGAACAGGTCGAAGCCAAGGACACCCAGACAGAAATCAACGAAGATCAAACACTTAGGAGTTGTATTGAGCTTTTACGATGAACTCCTCGTCTTCAGGATAAATCCATTCGGCCGAGGACTTGGGGGCTACTGATGGGATCCTCCCAAATACATGCAACACTTGTCTTCCACGTAGTCCCCAAGTGGGACCCAGGAGGGCCACGTCGGCAGTAAGAAGCTCGGACCCCCAGGCCGAGGTCGTCGGTCAATCCGCACCTCGGCGCGACCTAAAAAGCCGTCGCCGAGGACAACTACATACAGGACCCCGCGCGACCTCGGAGCAGTCGCCTCACAGCATTAAATGCCCACTGTGTGTCAGTACCTAACCCAACAAAACCCATACATTCTCATTAATGGCAGCACCCCTTCTGGTGTGTGGCGGCGCCCCTGATTATCAGCCTCCCATTCCCTCAAATCAAGGAAGATATTACCTGCTCACCTACCCTGACAATATGTCCAGCATGGCCATACTTCAGCATGGTCATCCTCCTCATTTTACGGGTGACTCACCAGACACCACCTTTGGCTATAAATACCGGGAGAGCAGCTTCCATTGAAGACTAAGGTAACATTTACTCTCTACAAGACAAAACTCTTCATAGCTCATTTATACACCACCACCATATCACTTGTATTCAATACACTGTCTGTACCCTCAAGAGAGCCTCACATAAGCCTCTCAACCCCTCTTAACTCCTCATTCTGATTCTTACGCCGGAGGGTCATAGTCGGGTCAAACCCCCGACACCCCTAACGGTCTTTGTTTTGACAGGTAGTGCTTGGTCCCGAGATCAAACCCCTTATAAAGAACGCCTTTAGAGAGCCGAGGCATCTTGACCAAGGAAGCTTGCTACACACGGAGCTGACGTGGTCACCAAAACCATTTCTGCGTGATCACTATGCATCATGGATTTCTATTCAAATCATCCAAATATATATTGTTGTACTTGAATGTACAGTTTGTATGGACTATAATATGGAATATACATAATTAAGTGGCTAACGTTTTAACAGGACCGTGGATCGACTTCAGTAATACAGGAGACGCTATAAACCATAGATAAACCGGCAGAACTGACGTATAAGAGCCCGTTTCGTACAGCGTTTACAAAATGCAGTGTTTTAAAAACGCAGCGTTTTAAAAAACGCAGTGTTTTAAAAACGGAGGTCTTTCCTTATAAATACGTTTGGGATATCACTTCAATACGTAGCTTTTTTTTCCTAGGAGCGTTTTAAAACCTGCGTTTTGGGAAAAAGCTGGGAATTCTAGTGTTTTAAAACACAGCTGTGTTTTGAAAACGCTGTGTTTTCTACCGCAGTATTGAAACACATTTTTTGCAAATAAGCTGCGTTTTATCCCTGCGTTTTGGCCAAAACGCTCGACCAAACGGGCTCTAAGACTCTAATTAATGACTACCTCAACTGAAAAGATTTTTGGATCGTAAAACAATGGATCCCAATAAACTTGTCTTGTCGTATTCTTCTTGGGTAAATTAAATCAATTTCGTGTTAGAATTAATATTCAAAAAATAGGCTTTGCTATAATTTATGTAACACTGGCAAATCTTAATTGATCTAATTATTTTGACCAGTTGGCTTCTGCCTTTATGTCTGTGAATTAGTGGATATGTTGTCTTACATAGTCAGATGAAGACTATGCCATATTAGTGTTGGGGAGCATGTGAAATTAGCTACATATATTAATATTTAATTCTTTAATTAACTTGTAAGTTTAATCGTATCATGTTGTTTTACCTAATAACCTTTGGCAACATATATATGGCGTCGACTGGGAATTCATATATTTCCTCCGCTCTAAACAAATAGTTTCTTTTAACAAATTTAATCTATTAATATTGTTCTTTTACTTTTATATATTTTCTATAATTTGCATTAACATGACAACCTTTTTTTGCGTGATATACGTCATGTTATTGAAAAGAAAGAAAAATTTTTTGATGCATAATGAAAGTTTATAAGATAAATTTTAGACATAAGATTATTTTAGATGGACAAACAAAAATATAAAGTGGAACATTTTTTTTTTTTCTGGCCAAAGGAAGTATTGTGCAAATTAAAGAGCTTTTATATTAAGATATAATTTCATTTTGGGAAAGTATTTGGAAAGGTTGACAAAACATCATTTGAAAGAATATAAATTAAAATTTTTTTTTTAAAAGGATGTTCTAAGTTTTTAACAGCAAAAAGAAAACAAACATGAGAAGAATAATTTGAACATTCAAAAGAGGCGAGCAGCCTGTATAAACCCTTCCCACGCCCCCAGAGCAGCCTCTGTATGAAATTCGTAAGGAGGAAAACTTGAGTGCTTATTTTTCGTGTTTCATGCATCATAAGGGACGGCCCTAATGATGGTTACACAGTTCATCATCCTTTCTATGGAGAAAAATGGTAGAGCTAACTAATTTTCTGGGTATATGAAAATTTTAACTTAATGAGATTTAAGAGGTATACTTTGGTTCTGTTTTGATAGGTGGTTCGTGATTTTTATTGGGTAGTTTTGTAATGATTGAATGAAAAAGTAAGAGCAAAATAGTGTGACCAAGGAGAGCTAAAATAAAAATCACGAAAAAAAAAAAAAAACTCTGAATCATAGAATTAACCAAGTATGTGAAGATGGTTTTGACTTTTGGTCAATTTTCAGATAAGTATTTAACATATTTTGATTTAGTTAGAAAAAAAAAAAAAACTATGACATTTGAGAATTGGAAAATGCGCTAAAAGTACCATAAATTTTGAAAGAATAATTAAATCCTAGTCAAATATCAATCGATAAATAGGTCAAATTAATAAATATATAGAAATATTAAAGTGTATCTATCTCCTCAATTTGAATGAGCAGAGTAATACTCTTGAGTTATTTAAGAATCCTACTTTCTCTCAAGTAATTAATCGTGTTTACAAACTAGCTAGATCTCTTTTTCCTCCATTTCAACCATACTAATCATGTTTTTGTTCTTTATTTCATTTTATTATTTAACAAAAATGAAATGACTTTTATTACTTCAATACGTTATGTTCCTAAATTTGTCGGTACTAGTGTTACTTGTATTTAGAAATCAAAGAAGGGAACTAAGGAACAAGTCAAATGAAAAATCCATGTCGGAATTAAATGGCTGCTGTAGAAGCATTAACTATTGATTGAATAATTTCAACACTTTTCCCAAAAAAGAAAACCATGAGCAGAGTGGTTTGGAAAGTAGGGTTGAATGTGGGGAAGGTGGCATGCAGAAAAGAAAAGCTTTTGCAAAAGTTTGATTTCTTTAGTGCAAAGCTTTCTCCCAACTCCCCCCATTAACATACTTTAATTCCCTTTCAACTTTGGTACCCATACATGTATGTATGTATGTATGTATGTATGTATGTTCATCTTGCTTGCATCCATGATCATCGACCTTGCTACGTACATGCATGCATGTCAGTCGTGGAAAACATGCATGTGGACTGATCACTCATTATTTGAATTGAAGCAAAATGAGTTTTGTAGAAAATGAGGGTGTTTCTTGACAAAACAGGAACCATTAGTAAGTTAACTTTTTATTGTGAATCAATTTAAGAGTGAATTTGATGCACATTGGTTCCAAAATAGTACGGAGATAGTAATTGAAAAGAATACTGCAAATTATGGTACTGATACACAGTCACAAAATTTTATTCGATTATTGTCACCACTGATCAATCCGATCCATTGATTAAAATTTAGCTATAGGTTCAACATAATCTCCATTGATTAAAATTGAATTGCTAGGTATGACTTCCACATAATGAGAAAACACAAATGGATCGGATAGTCATTTATGAATAGAAAATTTCGAACCATCAATCATTTTCCTTTCTAGATAGTTGTATCTAACAACAATGTACTTAAGGAATTTATGTGCTTTCTATTAGCCGTGAAGCGACATTAAAGATAAGGGGGTCAGAGTACTCCCATCAATTTATTTATTATTAATTTGAATTTTGAATATGTAAAATTTTAAATATGAAGTGTTTTTTGTTATTTATTGATTATTGATCCATGCACTTTCTTTTAGAAAATATTTGCACTATTTGGAAATTGGAATTTTGATCCCGATTGCAATTATTGTGGGATAAAAATTGCTCACATAGTAAATTAATAGTAGTTATTTGTCTCAAATTATGTCTCTCTTTGAATTTTTTGAGAAAATTGAGGAAGTAGACTTATAAATCTTTTTAGTAATACAGACAGGTACAGGGAGTACAAGTTTTAATAGTCATAATTAACAAAAAAAAAAAAAATTTGCAATAATTAATGCTACGAGTAAAGATGATTAAATGGAATGGATGTACATTATCCATCAACGGCAACGGGCATATGATATGAATGGAGGAAAAAAGTGTCTATAATATATAATGGGGGTTACATCACAAAAAGCTTTGTTTGAGATCAATTAAGTTTCGAGGAAAATAATAATAATAATAATAATAATAATGCTAGTAGAAGGGCCGGGGCAGTCTTTTTATTTTGCAATTTGCATGGGGGTGTCTGGTCTTAAAAGAGAAAAAAGTGATTGATGAAAGCGACGCCAAAGTAAAGAGTTGGTGGAACGCTTCCACCTCCTCGAGGCGCGTGGAAATCACCAACTACAACGGAAGATTTTTGAGGATCAATGGCCAGATCTTTGGAAACAACGGCGATATCAAAGGTATCATTGGGTATTTAAAATAGAAAAAGCTGAAACCGGTATCATTGAATGATACCGTCTCTTAAAAATATTTTGACTTTAAAACGGCATCATTTTATCTTCAAAAATAATAAAACAGTACCGTTTTGGTAAAGAGAGCAAGATTTACGGTAATTTTCAAGCCGACAGTCCCATCAATTGAAAATTCACGTGGCAACTCCTGTGTGGTCAGTAGGATTTTTCTTTTTTACCCGGTATTTGGCCTTTTTTCACCACAAATTTTTTTTTTTATATTTTTATCTATAAATAGAGACTTAGGTTGCCTCATTTGAATATCAACTCAATTTTCTACTAAATCTTGCAATTTCCTTCACTTTTCTCCTTCTCTCTCCAAATTTTTAATTTTGAATTTATTAATTTATGTAATATTAAATTTATATTACATAAACAAAATTATTTATTAATATAAAGAAGCAAACAACTTACTGTATATACTTGGATCTAATGATGCTCCATATGGCACCGGTACACTTCTCTTTGGATATTCATTCTATCAGCAGGACTTCCACATCATCTGACCAACTATTCTAATTACTAACTATTTTTTTTAATTATTGTTTGTTTGATTCGGTATATAGATTAAAAAATAATTAATTTAATTATTAATATTAATATAATATATAATTTTTTTAATATCTATGTGTATGTGATTAATAATTAAAATATAAAAAAATAAAAATAAAATAATAAAAGTAATATCCTAAAAAAATTTTTAAATAAAATAATTATTATGAAACAAATAAAAATAATAATAATTTAGAGACAGAGGGAATAATTCACAAGTTTTTCAACCAAAATACTAACATGTAACCAAGCTAAGCTAAACACGTGTGAAGCAAAATTCGAATAACTTCTAGATAGATTAATTGGTAAAATAATTGATTAGGTATCAGACTCATCGTCTAACACAACTTAATTGTACGGGGTATCAATGAACTCTTGACATGCACGTGTCCATAATAATTAACATTCAAATAAAGAGTTTGATTCAATTTTTAAAAGTCATTTTTAAAGTTTGACCAATGATTAACATAAATCTAGTAATTTTTACAAAGTTATTAAAGTTATAATTCATAGTATTATTAAGATAGTTTTTAATTAATGAAAATTTATTTTTTAAAATATAAATAAAGTATGTAAATTTTTTATTTGATTTAGTCTTATGTTGACTTCTATAAAAGGAAAATTTTTTTCCTTAGAACGGAGGAAGCAATTAACACAAATTGCATGATTCAATACTTAAAAGTCATTCTCCGTGTTTAAGCTTCTGTCTTTTTTTTTTTCTTCTGATTAAGACAAACTTGTAATGTAATTATAATTATAAAAGTAAGTACAGTAAGTAGGGTATTTTATTTGTAGTTATAAATTAAATGTATTTAGTTAATTAATGATTACAAGTTCAAAACTATGATTTCTTTTTGTCCCGCAAAAAGAAGCATTGCACTAGATTTGATGAGAAAAAAATATATATATCAATTTCAATTTGTCCCCATGCATGATTAATATTGTATCTTTATTTGGTGCTATAAATTAGGTTTCCACTGATCAATTTTCTTATACTATTTCGAAAAAAAAAACTCAAAAATAAAATAAATAAAAGGTCACTTTATTTGGAGTTAAAAGCATTAGCACTTAGTGCAACCAAATTATAATGCGCGTTAAAGGAACTTTAGGTAGTACATAGTGATATGCTTTTACTTTTTAGCCACTTAGAATGATGAGTTACCGTCTTATTAATTCAAAACCATACGCTACAAACTATAAAGTGTTAACCCTTTATTTTCCATCTATATATTCTCATGCATGTATATTTGGGAACCCACTTCTTTCAGTTTATTCAAAGTGCTCATATATATATATATAGAAGAGCACTACGTTTTTTACTTATCCACTACATTATTACATTTTTACTTTAAACTAATTCATGTTTTGACAAAACTATACCCCTTAATTGCTTATCATATTAAATTAACTAATACAATTACTTTTTTAATTACCTTCTAACATTATTTTCTAGTTCAAAACATCAATGAACAATATAGTTATTTTATTTATTTCACTTTAAATTAAAGATATGCTTAATCAATTAAGCTTATGATCGAAGTTATGTTGCATAATAAAAAAATTAATAAAATAATGATATTTTTTGCCTACCAAACATTGAGAAAATTGGATCTTTAGTTATTAAAATTAAAAAAATTAATAGTTAAATTTAAAGGATATCATTTTAAAAACTTATTCCAATGGTAAAACCAAAGTGTGATATAGTGATCGTAAGATTTTAGCACATTTTGTCTACCTATACAATTGATTTAAAATTTTATTATTGATTTGATTGAAACCAATAATTAATTTGTTACCTACCATATTGCTAATATTGAATTGATTTATTAGAATAATATTGTTTAATTAAATTATTTATTTTTTGTTTTTTAATAAAATAGATGTTTGCAAAAATTTTGGTAGTAAAATACCTTAATTATATTATTTTTTTGATAACAGAACACGAGAAGTGATTTATAAGCTTAATTGACTAAATATATTTATTTTAAAAAAATAAAAATAGAAAAAATAACTACCTTATTTGTTTTTTGTGTTGAGAAATAAAAAGAAATTTAGAAAAAAAACATATTACTCCAGTTCAAATGACAAGTATGTTAAGGGTAATTATGTTTGAATATGAATTAGTATAAAGTAAAAGGTAATTATGTAGTGAAAAAGTAAAAAATGTAGTGGAAATAGCCGACATATATATATATATATATATATATATATATATATATATATATATATATGGGAGACCTTCATGATTACTACATCTTTCTAACCATCAAAGTTCGCTATTATTATTAACTATTAGATCAAAAATCAATGGTTAAGATTTAATGATTAGCTGAAAAATGCAATTAATGCTAGTAAGTAAGTCATTTAATGCAATTAATCTATCATCCCTTGATTTTGATCAAATGATTAATATAAAAGTAACCATAGATAGTTAAAGAGATGTATATATATATATATATATATATATATATATATATATATATATGGAGTATTTAATGGTTACTTTTTTTTTAACCATTAATGGTTACTCTCATTACCAACCATTGGATCAAAAATTAAAGGTTGAAATTTATTGCATTAAATGACTTACCTACTTTCATTAATTGCATTTTTCAACTAACCATTAAATTTCAACCTTTAATTTTTGATCTAATAGATGATAATTAGAGTAACCATTGATGGTTAAATAAAAAAATAACCATTAAATACTCCCCATATATATATATATATATATGAAAGAGTATTTAATAGTTATTACATCTCACTAACCATCAATAGTCACTATTATTATTATCCATTAAATAAAAAATAAATCATTAAAATTTAATAATTAGTTGAAAAATATAATTAATACAATTAAATAAATTATTTAATACAATTAATCTCAATTTTTAATTTTTAATTTAATAATTAATATAACAGTAATTATTAATGTTTAAAAAATCAGTAGAAGGAACGCTTCCATCTCCTCCTCCACCTCCTCCTCGAGGCGCGTGGAAATCGTTAGTGGCTCAATTATTGAACTCTTACTCTTCTCACCACCATGCATGCCATGCCATGTCTTGTCGTTTATAACCATCAAATCATTATCTATCTATCTCTAACTAATGAACTATCTATCTATCTATCTAGTTAATAGTAAGCAAACAACTTAGTGTATATACTTGGATCTAATGATGATTCATATGGCACCGGTACACTTCTCTTTGGATATTCATTCTATCAGCAGGACTTCTACATCATCCGACCAACTATTCTAGTTACTAACTACTGCACAAGTTTTTCAACCAAAATACTATTCCTCCATCTCTTAATTATTGTCTTGTTTATTTTAGAATACAAATTAAAAAAATAATTGACTTAATTATTAATATTGATATAATATATAATTTTTTTTAATGTCCTTGTATATATAGTCCATAATTAAAATAGGAAAAAAAATAAAGATAAAATGGTAAAAGTAATTTCTTAAAAAGAAAAATTTTCAAATAAGATAATTATTTTAGGAAGGACAAAAAAAAAGAAAGACAATAATTTAAGAACAGAGGGAATAAAATTTTGGTCAACAACACTATATTTACGCAATCATTATCATTCGAAGTATTTTAAATGAATGTAAAATAGAGGAGTTACATGAAATATTACAAACTAAGGCATTGTGTTTTCTATTACAGAGACAAAGTGTTTTAAATTGAGTTTTCAACGAATGTCTAAAATAAATGAGTTACGGGAGATATTTTAGGAAGAAATCATAGGGTTTACAGGATTAAAAATTCACTGGAACATTTTAGGAATAATTTTATGAAACTGTCTTTTAGCGATTAAAAAAAAAAAAGGTGGACTGAACAAAAAAAAAACGTTATGGAAGTGAATCAGTCAGCAATTTTATATATATATATATATATATATATATATATAATAACAATTGAGTCTATAAAAGGAAAATTCCCACCAAAATCTACTTGCCAAAATTAGAACCCAATTTGTTTTGATGAAAACTTGTACTTGCATTGAAAATATAAATTTCTAATTTTTAAGTTGGGCAACATTAAAACATCAAAAGTTAGTCTACAACATAATGATGATTTCAATTCTCAATTCAATGAATGTTCTTTTGCAAATGATTTCTTATGAGACCTTTAAGCTTTTGAGTTTATAGGTTCAGCAAATTAATATTAACAAAAGAATTCATCGTAAGAAACTTTTAACGAAAATTATATAGTCCTACAAATTTTGTCTATTTCATTTGATCTTGAGTTATTATAACAAAAAATATTCACATAATTAGTATGCAAAAGGCATTATATCGATAAAATATTCAAATAATATATTTTAAGATACAATAAAATAAAATAAATAAATAAACACATTTATTTTACGTCAAAATAAAAAAATATTCAAATCATATATTTTAAGATACAAAAAAATAAAATAAATAAATAAACACATTTATTTTACATCAAAATAAAAAAAATCAGATCAGATTATGAATATGTTAATGTCAAAGTTGATAAAATTTGGACTTACCTTGAGGAAATCAAGCAAATTTTTAAGAAAGAAATACGGGTTTAAAATTTTATTTTTTTGTCTCCTTTCTAAAAATTTGAAGCAGGGGTATAAGAAAACAAATGTCAAGCGATCGGTAAATAATAAAAAAAATATAGGTAATTCTATATACCCTTAAAACTTCATTTAATATAGCATATCCTAGAGAAACCTAATTGTTTAGAAAAGTTAAACTCAATTAATGTTCATGGGTATTATTGTCAGAACAAATTTTACAACATATCATTAATTATGTTTCTTAATTCCTGTGTTTTATCAACTAGGAACATTTATCCGGAACAGAGGGAGTATCTAAAATATTAAAGTTCATTTCTATAGATTCAAAATATTTATAACAAAAAAATATGAAAAATACACATAAGCTTTAAGTGAAACCATTCGATTGGTAAAAAATTCAGATCAATCAGAAAAAAAATAGATGAAAATATTTTTTGGTTCTTTTCATCAAATCTGAAGCAAGTATAAGTAATACCCTAGGAAAGTATATCAAAAAAATGGAAAAAAAAAATTGTAATTTTTTTCGAAAAAGTAAATTATTTATAATGTTAATGTAAGGTGTATGTGGAATATTATTAATTTTATTTTTACAATTGTGTCTTATGCAATGTCTATCAACCAAAGTCTGGAGTAATCTTTTTATATTTACTTTTGATTATTTTTTAATTTTTATACATTGCACTCATTAAAATATTAAATTTTTATATTAATATAGATTTCATGCATTGCAGAGGTGGAATCATCCCTTAATTGGTATCAAAGCTTAACTATTTTATATCTAAGTCTGCAAATTGACTATTTTATTGGTATCAAAGCATTAGTTGTTTTAATTGGTATTAGAACTTAGTTATTGTATCTCTAAGTTTCGTAATATTCATTGAGACCCGGATATCTTTAAAATTATTTCTAATTTTATAGTTATAAATTATTTTATTTATGTGATTCTCTTTTATTAATTTTTTTTTAACTTTCACATTTTAATTATTTGTTTACATTAACTTATAATATTTATAGTATAATTATTTATTTATTTTGTTAATATTAAACTTTTTAAATATTTTATTTATATCTATAAAATCCCGGTGCATCGCACGGGTGTTATACTTAGTTATTATAATAAGACAAAAGCCTATATAGAGACCCATTTTCACTTAACTAACTACGTTGGGTTGATTTGAAATACAGACCACTAAAGCAGAAAGCCGAAATAGGAAACTAAGAGAAAAAAATGAAAAGCAAAACACCCACCATGGGGCTTGAACCCACGGACGATAAGGTCACTCTACCAAATCAGCTAGAGAGGCTTTGTTCTTACATCAAATCTTCTTATAAATCCAAACAAAGCATCTGATCCTTGTACTGGCTTAATTCTCTATGACCATCGTCACTTGATCTCCAAGATAAAATGACCAACCATGAAAGTCTTGAAGCTGAATTACATGCTTTACTCGTTCGGCTCGAACTCACAAAGTCTATGGGCTCACTGGAGGAAACGAGAATGTTGAAACTGACTGGCAAGCCGCCGCTATGAATTTAACCAAGTGCCAAAGCAACAAAGATCACCCTTCAACTATCGTGGTGGGAGATATCAAAGCCCTCCTCGATTCGACAGGCTATACTATCCAACATACTCACATACAAGGAAATTAAGTGTGTGTTGATTTAATCAGGAACATGGGAGCTGGATCAAGGCTTTGCGCAAATCAACGAGAGGTAATACTTGTAGTTTGAGCTGTAACAACAGTATTACTTCCCTCCCATCGCAAATTGAATGTCCCTTTTTTTTAAAAAAATAGTCAGTCTTTTTCTTTATGAAATTACTAAATTCACCTTTGCTATTTATTATTTCTCAAAGTTTACTTGTAATATTATAGTGTGAACACAAAAACATTCATGTATATATACTACCTAAAAGTCAACTTTCTTATTTGCAAAACAAAATAAAATAAAAACAAATCATTTTAGGGCGGAGTGGGTATTATTATTTGTTATAGCTCAAGGAAAAGAGCATTAGTATTTATTGCAATTCAAGATAAGAGCCATAAGAACAGTATTATTATTTGTTACAGCTCAAAAGAATAGCCAGATTCTATTTTTGAGAACATTATACAAACAATAACTTCTCATGGAAGCAACAAACCAGTGGGAAATTAGGACTCTAATTACCATAAATGACGAAATAAACATGCAATTCCACTTTAGAAACAGTCATACTTTTTTAAATTCTCAGGTAAAATTCATATACTATGATTCAGTTTCCTTCATCGAACTATGATAAAATTTTGGTATGAGTTAGATATGAAGAAGCCTCCGAACTGGACCAGAAGGATTTATAAAATTAGTATCCCCAAAGGTAAATTTTTTATTTTTATTTTTCACTTTTACAACAAACAACTGACAGCTTGGATTCCAATTCTTGACCATCGGTATTCTTGATTTGGAGTTCATGGTGAGTAGGATTCATGTGACAGACTCAAGTAGTTCAGACAAAGGTTGAGCTGCATTGAGTTGAGTGACTAGGAAAACTCACTACATTGGCCTGCAACATATTTCGCTCAACTGAAGATGCCCCTGAAAAAAGAGGAGTAATAAGATTATGCTGCACAAAGTTGCAAAACATATACTCTGTGTCCCAAAAAAAGTCATACTTTCCTTTTAAGTTTGTCCCAAAAAAGGAGTTGCATTTCCAAATTTAAGCTACAAATTTTCATTATTCTTTGAATTTATTTCTTTCTTGTAAAAAAAGTGATATTTCTCTAACGTGTCATACAAAAGAAGTTGTAGTTCTATTTTAGTTTTAAGAAAATGTATAGAGAAGTAAAAGTACAATCTTATGCAACTTTTCTTTTGGGACGGAGGGATTATATATATGGCGAGTCTCCACAATTAGCTCACCTCCTTGTTATCGTACTGGAAGCAAACCACAAAGATGCAACTGCAGGCACTGTTATCGTGCATTCTCCTTTGAATTTCTACTACATTTGCATCAGAATAAAGTGCATGATCCTCATTTGCCTGAAAACCAAAAAAGGTCCAAAATACATAATGTTGTAACTGTAAGAAACTTCAGGGGTCTGTGCAGAAAAAAACAGCATTGTTAGAATTCAAATTGTTCCATATGCAGATCCCAGTCTCTTGCTCTCTGTATTGTTGGTCACTCTGTTATTCTTGTCAACCATAAAATATCTTAAGGTTAAATTTTTTAGTGGTACTACTAAGAGCAAGGAGAAAAGAAAGCATACTCTGTAGGCTAGAACAAGATCTCCAACCTGGACCTTGTGACACTCGGAAGGTTCTAAAGGAATTGATCGTTCGCGTACTCCTCTTCTTACATTCACCCACTCATCTTCATCATGACCAAAACCGGCAAACCTCACACGGACTTCCTATGAGAGTAATATTTTTATGAGAGACTGATATAATAATGAAAGGAAATGCCAAGAATTGTAATCACAAGCATCTGTAGACAGTTCCTCTTGAAAATTTTTGGCATGTTCGCAACACTCAACAACCCCTCCCCCGCCCCCACAAAAAAAAAAAAAAATAGAAAGAAAGAATAAACCACCAATCCACAGAACTGGGGAGGGGGGTGGGGAGAGGAAAAAAAGATGATAGCAGACAAACCTAAGCTGCATGTACTTGTACAGCCACAATCTTACTAGATGAATTCTGGAATTTAGACTATACATATATTTGTTTAGTTTATAGGTCATAAAACAATAAATCCAAATGCATCATCCAAATGATAAAGCTCAATGATGTGTCCAAGAAGTCATCAAATAAAAGGGGATCCAATTCAGTCTAATCTATGATAGTCAATAGAGTAGCATATAATAAGAAAAGTCGAATAGGGTGGAGAAGTCAGACGCCTATTCATACGAGGATATAATCGCATGACTTTCCTTCGAATTAAAATCAAAGCATGCTCTACGTTCCTCCATGCCCCAGTTTCTTAAAGGGAAAAGATACTTCTTTGATGGCAAAGAACTCCAAGGTGCTTGTTAACTTCAAGATTTAAATCTTGTTCCAACACACAAGCTAATTTTTGTAATGCTATTCGTCAATCATGAGAGTCCAACATTTAAAACTAACAATATAAAACAGACCATCATAGGAAGAAGTAAGATTTAAAGGATGGAAAAACAATGGCAGGTGAAAAAACAACTATGCCACTGATGCTATGCGTAGATTAAAATTTATGTGCAGGTAAAGAAAGAAGTGAGAATGTACAGCTCAATTTTGACAAGATTTAAAGGAGATATTGCAGCACAATTTGACAGCAGCATTCATGATGAACTAACAGTTAAAACTAATTATCATAGGAAACATTCAATTTTTTTCTAAAGAAAAAATATATGCAGTTATAGAACTGAGAATACGTCACAAACGCACAAGAAAATTTATAAGGATTACAATAGATCATACAACCCCCCCCCCCCCCGAAACCCAAATCCTACCCATCAAAACCTTCATAAGGACACGGAATTCACATTGTTGTGAATTTCAAAAACAAGAATGAGATGGAGGGGGGGTTCTTACAAGCTCGCCAGTACAAAGAACTCTGAAATTGAGGAATGCACCAACATCAAACCTGGAAAGATAGAGACAAGTTAGCTGTTGATGTTACAATTTCCCAAAAAAGTGTCAATTTTGATCTTGGCTGAGATTAAGCTAAACCTCCCAAATTTCTCGTACATTAACAAGTCAGTTTTGAAAAACTATTTTGAGATCCAGTGAAATGAAGAGATTGATTCAAATGTCTAGCACGTAGGAATTGAGGAATGGGGGAAAATCAGAAGCGAACTTTGGTGACAAAAGGAAGTAGTGAAAAATTAGTAGAGGGAAAAGAAAAAAGCAAAAGGAAAGAGCCCACATTAGTTAAATTTAAGTGTGTTTCATGTCATAGCAAATGGAGTTTCGGCCGTCCATCAGTCCACTTTACCTTCTTATGTAAGTCATCATGCTGATGTGTATTCACATCACAACAAACTAGATTTAAGGCATTAACATTATGCGATCTCATTAGTAGGTAACATACTTCGATTGTAGTGATCTTAGTTTTTTCAGATGTGCCCAAATATGAAGTGCAGATTGTCATTATCTTTGTGTAATTTAGGTATTGAACAAATTTGCTAATAATATCAACAATGTTTGACTGTATAAAGTTAATTATCTGCAAGCCGTTTCTACGCCATAATATGAGTTTTTTATATTTCTACCAGGTTTGAACATGTCTGTTGTGTCGAGAGGTGTCCAATAGGTGCTCTGGCTACTATCTCGAAGTGTCCTCCTGGTCATAATCATTAAGACTGCATAACTTACATAGTAGATATTTATGCTTGTAGGTCTTAGCAAGAAATACTCCAGTATGGAGTCCTTTGGGTGCAAGAAACTTAACAATGCATAAACATTGACATTGAGTTCAAAATTATGCGCTTAATTAACTTGTGAACCGTGTTGTTTTCAAGTGCCACAAGGGATTGTGAAGAGAATTCAATGCCATAACCCTATACTATCTTGAGCGGCAATAATTAGATAGTGTTCGTAAGTTCAAACTACTTTTGACAAAGGAAAGTAATACAGACCCTATAAAAAGCTGTAGCAATCCTTAGAACACGCTTCTCATGGAAAAGATGATGATTCATTGGAGTTGCAAGTAAAAGTAATCTTGGGCACATTGTCTTAAATCTATCAACAGAAAGTGAATTCAAGAAAGAAAATATATGGACTCAAGAGTAAATATGATACAGCTCTGGCAGTTCGAGAAAAACTTGATGTTAATTTATTGCTATTAATGCTCACCAAGCACTATCCTTCGACGACAAAGCTTCAAAAACCAACTCTGAAAGCTCCGCGACCCTCTGCGCTGCAAAGAATCAACATGGCAGGATGTTCAGATAGCCATACAACAGCGTCAAAATTTTACATGATGTTCCACCTTGCAAGATATGCATAAAACTTCCTGACAGGGATATTCAACAATCATAATGGTTACAAAAGGCTGAAAGGATGTGGAGATATTTATTAAAAAGGAAAGAAAATGAATCTAAGCAGATATCTTACAAAATAAATTCAGGAAAAAGGAATGTCTATAAAGCAGAATGTAGAGCAGCAAAGCATAGAGAGTCACATGAATTAAGGAATTAGGCATAGCTGCAAAACATAAAAGTGTATGAAAGTGAATATCCTAGCCAAGTCCACCCCCCACCCTTCCACCCACACCCCAAGAAAGAAAAAGAAAAAAGGGGAAAAAATTATCCAATTAATGGCAATTCAGTTAGGTAGAAAAAATTTCCAAATCTGTATTATTGTGGACTGGACCATGGTAATGTACTTTCTCCATAGATTTTGAAAGGGATGCAAAAGTTTGACTTGAAAAGCAAGGAATCACTCACAACAATGAAAGTAAATAGTGAGCAGGCATAAGAAATTCACTATCATTAAAGGGTGCTTAAGCCTGAAATCAATCGACCATTAATTCACAGCACTAAAGGTGCTTTAACGAAAAGCCAATTGTCCATCTGAAACTGGTACGGATGTTAGAATGACTGAGCAAAGAAAGACAACAGAGTATCGCGAGACCTACAAATTGAATAGGTAGCAAAAAAATAAGTTACGAGCATCCCCTACTATACAGTGTATTGGTGTAACTATCATGTGTATGAACAATATGTGCACTCTTCAGGCAGAGACAGTTCCCTAGTGACAAGAGTGAAGTCAGAAGTCGAGTTAACTTAAAATGATAAAAAAATTCATCAAAACCACATTTGAACTGAATAAGGAAAAATAAGAAAAATCTGTCATTAACATCCTACCTTATTTTAAGAAAGAAAAATACTATAACTTAAAACATCATCTTCTTGTACGCTGAAGAGACTCTCATTAGCAACAATATTCAAGGGAGTTAACTGCCACTGTTCTCTTGCTAATTTCATATTAGTATTGAGCCCAACCCAAATACATAATATAACAAATCAAACAACCATCCTAGATGATTTACATGTTTGAGACCGCTGATGTACATAATTCAAGTCCAATGATTATCTTAATGTAAATAATCATAAAGGATAGCATGGCGTTATAGGTAACTCTCTGTGGATAATATTAACATTGGCTGCAACGGATAGCATAATGTTATTATAGTCCTAGATGGTTTCGATGGCTGAAATTACTTATTTGCATAATTGAAAACCATGGGCCCGATAAATGTGCACATTATTAGAAATCATGAGGACCCAAGTACACATCTATTTAAGAATTTTCTCTTCAATTTCACACATGCTAAATATGAAAAAAGAACCTTTCGGCTTTTGGCATATATCAGTTTCTGAGATTGCACTTTGTGTATTTGAAAAAAGAACAATATCTTTCAGAGAAATAGCTGAAGAGCTTTTCACTGAATGTTTTGGCATTGTAGCATCTGATGCAACAAATTCTTCAATGTCAGCAGGCAAAGAAGTAATTTTAGCTGCTACTTTCTTCTGTTTATCTTGGAACCAATTTTGCACCTATAATGCACAAGAACAAACTATGACTATAGAGGTTTAATAAGAGAAATCATCAATAATTTTGAGAAAATACAAAAGAAATAACCTGTTCCCAGTTTATAGCAGGTTTTCCAATACGGTGAACTGAGACACTGCACAAAGAGATCATGTCAAAGAAGAAGATTATGCTAGACAAGCTCCTTCTCATTAAAGTAAAAACTTCGCTCAAGTATGAAAAAATATGACTCGGGATGTTTAAGGCTGCATTTTAAAAATAAAGGTAGTTTACAATGAAGTTTACCAAAATTTGGTTGCGAGTTCTTGACAAAACTTCTGTGTCAGTGATTCTTCACCCTTTTCCCTATATTCGCTTTCCATTTCCATGATCTATCAATAGCAAGTACAATTACTACTCATACTTTTCCATAAAACATGGAGTACATTAGAGAAACAGACATTACCAACGGCACGCTATTTCGAAAAAGGAAATGGATATTGGGTTAGCACATATATAATGGTGTAAGTGCTCAGTATATTGACTTTACAACATAATCAGTTGACCAAATTTTCATGAACTCACCACTCATTTTAAAGGCTACACTAGTATTTCATACTCTTAACACTCTTTTCCTTGGGAAACAGCACGCAAGTGAAAAGAGACCTTCATCCATATGAAGAACTTAAGGCACCTAATTGCATGAAACTAATGGGGGAATGATGAAAGCAATAAGACTTGCAAACAAGACATTGCAGAACAACAGATTTGGTAACATGTTAACTTACCAGCTGACCTAAAAGATTGGGATAAAGATAGAAAAATCCACAATGTATATCTGGTTCTCACATAAAAAGGAGGTAATTGTCTATTAAATGTTAGGAAACCAATCATGCGGAACTGAGAAGGTGCTGCAACGAAGAATTTCAACACAAGAAGAAACTGATTCTAACAATTCGAACAGATATTTAGCCTACTAATTCTTTGTATGCTTCCATTGTGGGTGTTAATGTTAATATTAGCACTAATAATATTTAGCCAGCGGTCCGGACTGATTAGAAAAACACATCTAATTTATTGAGGAATTTGAGTTTCGCCTTCATAGCATGATGCATTGCAATTCAATCATTGGGCCACAGGGCAGGACTGCTAGAGAGAACTTAATCATGGAAAACTAATAGCGAAATTCATCTGATTTGCCGTGTCGACCCATCCTAGAAGAATTTTGGAGTCCCTCGACTCACCTCAAATTCAAAAGAAATAAACTATATGCATCATATTGTAGTGCTAAATAAAATTTTAGCAGAGGAGGGGCATTATGCAGGCACTGCAATCATCAAAGGGCTAAAGCCATAAATTTGGAGATAATCAAATTCATAGAAAGACATGCAGAGAGGGCCAAATTGTGACGAAACCGCAATTCAAAGTCGAAACAGTGAGAAGGACTAAAACTTACCTCAGCAAGAGTAAATTCAGGAAATGCATCATCCTCTATTTGCATCTCTTCCATTTCAGAGGGAAAAGGAGAAGGAGAAGGAGAAGGGGACGGGGACGGTGATGGAGAAAGAGACTGAGACGGTGAGGAAGAGAAGGAGGGAGACGGAGATAGAGAGGAAGAGGAAGATGTCATCTTACAGGGTTTTTGGGTGTCTGTGAAGAGGATTTTCCAGTGTACAGTCGAGAGAAAGAGACCAGGGCAGGGGTTCGTCGCAGGAGGAGAATTTGGTTATTTATTTTTCACTTCCAATCCTTCCCTTTGGCTCGGAAGGAAGCTTTTCTCTGATTTTTTTTCTTCGATCATTGAGCTGATTTGGACTGCTGCATTTTAATCGTTATTTTAGCCAAAAATGACATATTCCTGCAAATCACTCAACTAATTAAGTACTCCCTATTTTTGACACTTAACAATGAATTTATGTTTTTTTTTTTAAAAAAATTTAATAGCAAGTGCTTGATACTCCGCATATTAGTCATTATTTATCTATTATAAAATTACAAAACATACTCAAACTAAAAATGTAAAATGATACTCCCTCCTCCCGGATAAATGTTCCTAATGGATAAAACACAAGAATTAAGAAACATAATTAATGATGTGCTGTAAAATGTATTCTGACGATAATACCCATGAACATTAATTGAGTTCAACTATTCTAAATAATTGAGTTTTTTTTTGGGATGTGTTGTATTAAATGAAACTTTAAGGGTATATTAGGAAGAATGGTAGAAAATAAGTAGATCAAAAGTCTTTAGGAATATTAATTGAGACATCCCAAAATAAAAAGTAGGAACATTTATCCGGGACGGAGGGAGTACTTTCAAGCTCATCATTTCATCTTGACACTTTTCAAAGTAACATTTAAGTGCAAAATGGTAAAATAACGCCAAAACGAAGCATCCAAACACAGCCGTCAAAAAATAAAAATTCAAAACGCGACAGAAGTGGTATAAAATTTCGAGCTCGAATGCCAGTTAATTAATTTTTATAGTAAACTAGTAACAAATCCGTGCTTTAAGCACGAGTCATATTGTTTTAAAATAAAAACTTTTCATAATAGGTGACTTTTCCCTTTCTATTAGGAAAAATTAAATTTATAGAAAGAAATTTAAGTGTTTGAACATACGGAGTATTACTACGCATAATATCTAATTAATTCTACACAATAACTATATAAAAGAAAGTAAGATAATTGAATATAACAATTAACATACTCAAATAATGTGAAAATTGACTACCACTAAATTTGTGCATGAAACAATCTATTTAGTGAGATGTTTTGTGTTTGACAATCACCACGTACAAAAATAAATTTCGTATGAAAATACTTTGTGGGATCCATTTTACAAAAAATGTTTGTTTTGAGATTTTTTTTGACCTGTGCAACTAGTATTGATGTCCGGACCTCTTATATTGGCCTTGTCCGTGTTCTCAGAGAGAAACAAGTTAGGAACATCATTTTGGAGTTCCTTTTTCTTGTCAGTTTTTGGGGAAACTTTTAAACTTTACAAAAATAGAAATATTTACCAAACTGTCTTTTTATTCTTTTACTTTTGAATCAAAAAAATAAATACTTGCTAAAAACAGGATCAAAAATGATTCCCAAACCTTAAGGTCCATTAGGACATCGGTCTAGTTTCGATTACTGCTCTTTCGAAAACTAGTCATTGCTTGTATTTGGTCTAAATTGTCTAAAGTTACTCTTGTATAGTCACGGGCCTCGCGACTAGAATAAGATATGTGTATTTTTTTTATTTTTTTTATTGGTGTTAGAATGTATGACTCGATTCCAGGCAAATGGTCTATTCCCCGATTGAAGGTATAGTGCAAGGATGGATCACAGCATGGCGGACGCGCAAAAGTGCGGATGAAGAATCTGGAAAGAGGACGATCGCCTAGGGCAGCCGCGCTAATGCGTTTTTTACTTTCCTTGTTTGTATTGGTTTAGTGCTAGGTCTTGTATCCTATATATAAGTTATAACCGTATAAGATTGTGATATCAATACATGGCATTCTTAAAACCTCAAATACTCTCTTCTTTCAATTCTCAATTGTTTGATCATTGATAATTGCTCAATTCATTGTTTGCTCGCTTCCATTGTCGCATAATAGTTGGTACGACTAGTACTACTAGTTTTTAATTTTGAGCGAGTTTTTTTTAATGTTTTTTTTATTTATTGAATAAGATTGTAGGCTGGTATGAGGAATATATTTGCTTCAATTATATTCTTGTACTTAATATACAAGAGAAACCAAGTCAAAATAGAAAAAAGAAAAAATCGAAATGTTACATCTTACAAGTGAATGTTGAAAAAATATGGCCAAAAGAAAAGTGACAACGAACAATGAATTATACAAGTAATTAGAACACGAATAATACAAAATCCAAAATAAACAAAGAATGCTCTATATATCATATGATTTACTAGAAAGATAAACCCAAAAATTGTAAAAAAGGGTTAATAGCAAAAGAAAAAAGAGTTGATGGACAAGTGAAATGGTCTTGATTTCCTTCACCTCTTTCATGACACTATGAGTAATGATGGAGGATGATGGTGGAGAATAGAGAAAAGCCATCGAGATACAATCCTCCTCTTCGCCTTTATAGATTGGCCTCCCTATCACATGCTTGTATTGCCCACCACTCCATGCCTGAGAAAGAGAGAGAGAGAGAGAGAGAGAGAGAGAGAGAGAGAGAGAGATTAAAGGAAACATATGGGTTGTAAAGATGCAGTTTTTACCTACTAAATTATGTGAACAAAGTTAAATTGTTACAAGTTTGTCAATCGATCATGTTTCGCCATCTGACAATGCTCTTTTTCGATGAGGGAAAATGATTCAGCATGCAGGTTATATGGTCCACTATGGCTGCTAACTATGATGATTGTTCACACCCCAGCGTCGTACATTCTAGACCTTAACAAATCTTGTGGCATGGAGTTTGTTAGGTTAGTAGGATTACTGGGAGAGTTCTATCATAGTTTGCCTAAAATCACATTCAATTACCCTAAAAAAAAAAATCACAATCCTTTTTGAGATTGTTGATTATTGTAGGCAAGAAAAAGGCTTACATGTGATTGAATAAGTCAATCTCTACGGAGTTTGAGTTTGTACACCAACAATTAATGTTGGTGTACAACACCAACGCCCATGATTGGTGAATATTACTAACTTACTCTTTTACACATACATACAGACACTCACATTTACCTAGTCGTTAGCTATTCATCAGAAGCGTTGTGTTGGTGTACAACACCAACGTTAATTGTTGGTGTATAAATTAAATCCATTCCCCTTGGTTTGAGTAGCACTAAGATATTGACATAAAGATATATATTGGTTTGGGTAGCGATTTGATTTAGGCTTATTTTGATTGAGAATTATTACCTGGAATAGATCTCCGATTGTGATGACGAGGGCTTCACGATTAGGGCAAAAAGATACCCAACCTTTCTTGGAGTAAACATGAAATTCAGAAGATCCGTGGCATACGTGCAAACACAATGCATGTGAACATTCAGATCCTCTAATCAGCATTCTAATCACGTCGTATCTCAAGGAGCTGCTACCCATATCTTCTTCATCGATATTACCACAATGCTTGTAGAGATAACAAATTGAGCCAATAGTTTCTTCTTGATCATTTAACGTCAGTTTTCGTTGAGTATTTTCTTCCAACAATTGCCAAAAAAATTCACCCACTTTCTCTATCTCCAACAAAAGCATTTCCATTTTGTCACTGCATCAAAATGCCACTGTGTTAATATTAAGGAAATTGGCATAATTAGATAGGTTCGACACATATTGACTCGATTGAATGTAATAAAAGATTTGTGTTCATTAATCTTATCAAATAAAAATGCACATTTGACAAATTAAGTATTACAAGTCTGACGATAATTAAAAATGAAAACAAGACATAAACTCGCCAAAATCAAAACGAAACATTAGATCAATTTCATCACAGTTGAAATTTAAGCAAAATGTTGGTACTATTATTATTATTATTATTGAGTTTACATGTCCAAAAATCTAGTGGCTTAATACCGGGAATATACGAGTAAAATTACACTGGAAAACATAAATTAGAACAAGAACAAAACTCATCAATATATTGATGAAACAATATACAACACTTTAAAATTTTATTTTTCCTGTACTTTTTGTACTCCTACATGTAATTTTTTTTTCTAATTTCCTTCGTAAAGTAACAATAAATTCAGGATTAGTAAATCAGAAAATGTCAGTTAAATTTATTACCTGAAATTTGAATATCCAGTGGGCCAAATTCCCTCCATTTCCAACTTCAAAGCTTCCTGTCTGCACCAAACAAACTCTTCACTCGTTTCTCTCTCCTCCCCGCCATGGAATTCCACAAACCCGTATGACCGGTCATTAGACCTTGAAATTGTGGCCTTCTGTTCCGGCCTTAACTTGAAAATTCCAGCGCCAGAAGTAACCACCGATCGAATAAGATCTCTAGAGATTCCGTGGTTAACCACCTCAAAGCAACCAATTTGGCCAATTGAATCGAGAAGTTGGGCAATTGACTCGTTTTTGGATAAGTTCAACACTTGAAAATCAAGCTTTGGAGGGTTTTGGATGGATTTTTGTTGAGGGAATACTCGATCAGGCAGAACGAGGTCAGGCACACGTAGCGAGTGTTGGAGGAAATCCGTGAGAACCTCGTCATTCGCAACTGAGGATCGACGGCCAGCAGCAACAGGGGAGGGCGGTGGCGCGCGAAAATCGATGGGTTTATAGTGATCATAAGATGATTCAGGCAAATTTGCCATTTAGGATGATCGTGATGATGTAAGTATTAGTGACTTGGCTGTATCTTTTGAACTGATTTACTGCGTCTTTTTCCTGCTCTCTAGTTACGTTGAGAATTATGTACTACTCCATTTGAGATCTGCGACTGCTGCTAGTTAGTACATGTAAAAGAGAAAGAGAAAGAGAGGTGGGGTGAGGTGAGGGAGAAGCAGCAATGATGGCATGTCTCCAAGTACTCTAACACTCGGAATCAACAACTTTTTTCTTCATTCGCCCTTTTTTGCCTTTACTTTTCTTTATCCCACTGTTATTTATAGTTACCTATTGCCATGCCAGTCTAGAAATGATAGGCCGAGCTCCAGTTTGCTCCATCTCCAAAAACAGTAGGATCAGTCTGGGACAATTTGGTTAATGAAGGAATAAATCAGAGATCTGAGGGAAAATTTTTTGAAGTTTTTATTCCGAGGTCCGTTTGGATACATTATTTTTTAATGGGTGAATCACATGCCGTTTCTTTTTAAATATTTGTAATCGCTCCAGTCCACTCATCTTTTTTAAAAATAAAAAAAAGACATTTTTGAGGCGAAAAGATGATTATGCCATTAATGAAAGAAAAACATGCGCGCATCAGTAACCCAAGGCATCGCGATAAGTAATCCAAGGCATCGCGTGGGTTAATCATCGCGATGAGCAACTAAGGCATCGTAATGAGAAATCAAGGCATCGCGATGAACAACCAAGGCATCGCGATGCACCACTTTGGCATCGCGATGTACCACTTTTGCATCGCGATGTACCACTTTTGCAAATTGGGGCATCGCGATGCAACAATTGGTGCATCGCAATTATCGCAGCGCGCCTTAGGGAACCAATCGGTGCACGCCTTAGCGAGCAGGGGGGCCAACTGAAAAAATTGAATTACTGTTGCTCGTTAGGGCGAGCTTTCCGTTGTTCGCTAAGGCGAGCTGTTGCTCAAGTCATCCATTTTAGTTTATTCACAGAGACAAAAAGCGATGCTTCACTTTGTGCATCGCGATGCTCCATTTGAATTTCAACTGTTAAAGGGGACTTGATTTTCATTTACCTTTCGGTGGCGTTGCCCCCGAACCCCCACGAGGGACGATGTCCCCTCGACCCCTGCGACCTGACCGGGCAGGTTGATCCCCGTTGCGTTGCCCAGTATTTGAATTGTCTAACATGTACTGTTAATGGAATTGAAAATATTTCTCCATATCTGTCCTATTCGCCCACCCTTTCTTCATTGAGTTGATTTTTCTAACTTTCACTTGCAAACAACCTTAGTTGCCATCTCATTCAAAGGTTTCTTTCCAAATTCCTCTCCCGAATTTGGCATCTCATTCAAAAGTTTTTATATTTCTCAGATTTAAATACTATGAAGTTTTCAAGCGTGGGAGCTGAGCTATGAAAATCAATCTTCATCATTAAAAGACGAGGACATTTTAGGAAAAAAATTCTCAAAATGCCTTTTTCGGTTTAAAAAAAGGGTGGACTAGATAGAATAAAAAATTTTCAAAGTGTACCGGCCAGCAATTTTCTGTTTTTTAATTCTATAAATATACAAAATTCATGAAATTTAAATAGTGTGGAATTTGTTTTCAAAATCATAGTCATTCCATGGTTTGGATAATGTGTGGAATTCAATTGTAATTCTACATCATAGTTAAAATAAGATTTCAATAAAATGTCAAATATCTAGTCTAGTCTAGTGGTATTGGTGGTTAGTGATTTTAAATGGCAAATGTACAAACTTGCTAACAACAAAATTACAAACTTTTTATATTTTAAAAATAAATAGCATATAGTGGTGGTGGTTAACGGCGGTGGTGGATGCTGGAGTTGACGGTGGAGGGGTGGTGGCCGGAATTGGTGGCGTCCGGTAGTAGTGGCCGGAGTTGTTGGTCGATAGTGGCTGCCGGATGTGGTGACCGATGAGTGTGGTAGAGATGGCGGCCTGGATTGCTGGCGGCCGGAGGTGGCGGTCATGGTGGCGGCGGCGGTGGTCAGTGGCGGTGGTTAGAGGTTGCGGTCGGTGGTGGCAGCCGGCGGTGATGGTGGTGGTGGTGGTAGTGAAAGAAAGGTGAGTTGTTAGTGTGTTAAATAATAAAAGAAAAAATGGTAACAAAATTTTGAATTTAAATTATTAGGTTTTAGTATAGAATTAGTTTTATGGAATTGAGACATTTATAATTACAATTCAAAATTTTAATTGTGTTCCCAAATGACGAAATTTATTTTGGAGACTTCAATTCCAATTTGAAGCAATGAAATTAGAGTATGCAAACCTACCCTGATTTTCAGTGACATGAAACTCAAATTTTCAATGAGAAATAACGAGATTCTACCACACTAGCTACTATCACCTTGCGATACTAAAACTACCTTCATGTTGAGGTTAAAAACATTTTCTTTTGTTTTTGGAACTTGCTAAAGCGAATAGGCCAAAATATTAACAATATCAACAACATAGGTACTGAACGACCTCAGCTTTCAACTGGACACGTGGCAAACATTGCGACTTCATAGTCTTTAGATGGGCAAGCGCCGAGGTGACATACGCCCACATCGATATGACAACCTGAAAATCACATTGCAACAGGTCACCTACTTCATCAGTATACTCTCCCAGAACGCTGACACGAGGACCCACAGTGCGACCTAGGTACATCCTAGGTCGACCACATTAGCATCGAGCGACCTGGGTACATACCAGGTCGACCTCGACGTAACCCCTTTCAGCTTGGCAGAACAGAGTCCTTTACGGAATCACCTCCCAACTAGGAAGAGTCCTGCTATATCTCTATATACATCAATCCTAAGCATACAAGGAAACGTAATCCGAAAGACATAAGAATCACCCCTATTCCGAATTCAACTGGGATTATGACTTATCTTCTTATAAATAAGCACCCTCACAGGCATCATAAGGTACATGCAAATTACTTGCTTACATACTCTCTTAGCTTTACCTCTCCTACGAAATATTGCTAATTCTCACGCCCGAGGGTTATTGCTGGGACAACCCAGCGCCCCTTACGGTGTTCTTTGTTGATCATAGATTCAAAGCTATCTACACTTCAAGTGCAATCCCTGCAACACAAGCCGAAATCCTACTAGACTACACTCGTGGATCAGACACGATCACATACAATCTTTTTGGCGTGATCATGTACTAAACATAGCACCGAAAAATACCAAGTGTAACACTTTTTCAGTTGTTGTCTATTTTGCCCTTGATAGATATTTGAATTTTTTTTTAGTTTTTAAATTTCCTGTTTAAAAATTTTGGACATTTACTAATAGTTATTTCTGGAAAATAAAATGCAAATTTAAAAAAAAATTAGAAGTGGCCCAATGTGTGGACCGGCCATTTCTTCATGGCGTACTTGTCACACTAAAATCATCTTTAAATCTTGTTAAGCACATTAAATGGGCCATCTTCCACTTTTAACTTTAATGGATACGGCCTGTCAAATCTATAACCATAAATATAAAACTGAAAATTTCTAGCCGATTCACTTTGAAAATTTTTTATTTTCTCTAATTTCTCATTTTTTTTAATAGTTAAAAGACACTTTCATAAAATTATTTTTAAAATACTTTTGTTTCTTCCATAACTGTTCTTACGTTTAAATTCCTCAATTCTTTACTGTCGTTTGGAGGGGAGCAGAATTTTCACTTTCTTTAGGAACAACACTTCCTTCAAATTTTGCAATCAATTATTTTGAATCAAAAACCAGATCATTAACTAAAACACGATGTAAAACATATGTCTAATTTATAACCACGCTTCAAACTATACGTATTTTAATTCATAAATTGATCGAAAGGTTGAGTAATAAATATGTAAGAAAATATACACACTGCAATTATAAGTTATAATAGCAGAAGAAAGCTCATTACCTTGTGATATTAAGCCTTCAAGCAAGGGTTGTGTTCTTCCATAGGAGTATGAAAGAATTCGCGAATGGACGATTCTTGCATTCCAATACCCAAATTAATCTAAGAAAATGGCACTGCATTCGATGTCCAATTGTTGCATCCCGATGCCCAAATTAATCTGAAAAAGTGGCACTGCATCCCGATGCCCAATTGTTGCATTTCAAATTTAATCCCGATGCACAATTTTTGCATCATGATGCCCAAATTAATCTGAGAAAGTGACACTGCATTCCGATGCCCAATTGTTACATCTCAAATTAAATCCCGATGCCTGATGCCCGTGTGTTTTGGTTTCATTAAGAGTATTGTTGTCTTTTTGACTAAAAATATCTTTTTCCAATTTTAAAAAAACTGTAAACTAAAAAAATATTAAAATAGGACCGGCACGTAATTCACCAATATCCAATTGGGCAATAGGATTGAGAAGAGTACTGTACAGCCTAATAGATTCACGAACTCGATGCGGATAATACTAGGCCCAGATTTATCTTTCAAGTAGTATGATGTGAATCCTCACTAGAGTACTGGTTTTATGCATTAGGAATTTAGGCTTCGGTTGTTTGCGAAAAATATTCTTTTATTTTTGTTTTGTTTTTTTTGGAAACGTGTTTTAATTTTTTTAATGGTGAGTAGTTTCAAAAGATTAGTCAATCAATTCTAAAGTATTCAGCAAATCAACACAAAATGACTCATTCTCCTTGGAAAACGACTTACAAAATTATGAAACTATTTAAGACTATGTTTATGTTTGGCTATGATTAGAATTGAATGACTAAACATAACTTAAGTGATTTTATGACAAATGAAGCTGTCTACTTAAACCTGTTGGAATCCCTGATTGTTTCATATTCAATATGCTAACTTTACATAAGAGCAAATTTTTGACATTCCTAAGTGTTTGTTCTACCTAGGGAAATTCTGTGAGACAGCCTGTTAGTTAGTATACTTGCATTTTTACCAAGTGTTAGTTAAGTTCGATTCATTTCTGTATTCTGTGAGGGCAACAACAACAAAAGATCCTATTAAATAGACATAACATTTAAGGTAAACAAGTGGTCACAGTAAAGTATGGCAATCTATATTACAATTCACGTACTGAAACAAAAAGGAAAACCCTCAATCTTACAAAAAATATATATGATAACAGTAAAATAAAGTAGTGGTGTTTCTCGATTAATAAGGGAATAGCTAATAAATAGTTGGTGCATTGTAGAGATGGCAATTTTTGTAAGTGTCTATATGCCTGCTAGTCCGTCCACTAATTAATGGGTATGAATACATATAAAATTGTTAATGGACATTGCCCATTAAGACCACTAATTTTGGTGGATGTATATGGGCTTAGGTGGGCATCCATCTAACCCATATGTCATTCACAAACTAATACCCAGTTATTCCATCGTATGGATTCTGTGTTTTGAAGCTAATTGATTCAATTCTTTCTTTTTTTGATTTGGATTCTGGGTTTTGAAGCTAATTGATTCAATTCTGAGTTCAAGAGTGGGTTTCGATATGGAATTTGAATTAGGTTAATATAGTCGTTTTGATTAATATGTTTGAATGACTTTGAGAGTTTAAGAGTTTCAGACATGGGTTTGAATGTTTTTGGATTGTAATTTGAGGGTTTTTGATTGTTGTCGGGGTTTGTAAAATTCTTTTTGATTTGAATGTATGCTTGTAATTTGATTTGAATTGTAAATTTTATCGTGTGCCTAATGTCACTGTTTATTTGAGTTCTAAATTAACAGTGTGTGTGACAAATATCTACGCGGAGTTTTTGGGTGGAAGCTTCACTCATGATGCGTATCACATGAGGCTCGTCGAAGCTTCACTTGTGATGCATATCACATGACTAAGCCCCTCGTCCTTATGGTAAGCAATTCATATAGCTGCTTGAACTAATATGTTTTATTCATTATAGTTGGCGAAGCATCAGCTCATCAGTGGGTGCTGGCAGTTTTGCTTAATGAAATTAAGGACTGGTGTTGTTCTTTGCATAGAGAAAGCCTTGGCTCAATCTGGGGTGGCTAGGGAAGATGTCAATTATGTAAATGCACATGCTATATAATCAGTTTAGTCTATTCTTTGTGTTCTTTTCATTTTGATCATAATTTACATATGGGTATGTGATTTATATTCTGTGGACTATGCTGCATCAGTGCTTCTTTGGGAGTAGTCTATTAATAAGTGTTTTAGCATCAGGAGTGTTTTAGCATTAGGAGTGATGAATACCTGACCCTATTTTCTCTCATCTTTTTGCAGCCCCTGAGGCTCTTTCATTCCCCACTTTTTACAATAATTTTCTCTAACACAGTACTAGTAGTAGTATTTTTCTTGTTTCATTAGTTTCCAGCTGAGCTATTAAGCATCTCCGCCAACTCTCTCTGTTTGAGAGATTGATAGGTGGACCCTGTTCAAATACTAATGAAACATTAATTAATAGATCAACTCTCTCTGTTTCATTAGTAGTAGTAGTATTTCTATGTATCATCACTCCATTGCTCTGATTGTGGTGAAACTGATCCTTCTCGTTGCAAAATCGTAGAAATAGAATACAGATCAAAGAAACATTAATTACTAGACGTATTTGAATGAGTGGTTCGTTGGGATGGGGGCTAAGCTTCTCATTGGCTTTCACTGCAGGTGGATCCAAATACAGGAGTTGCTATGTATGAATCAGATGACATAATTCAGTATCTGGTCCAAAAATTAAGTATCATATGGACATATGAAGTAAGATTTGGATTAATACATGTTTGAAACATACTTCTGTGCTACAGGGCCGGTTCTGACATTTTGAAGGCCCTGTCTAAAATTTAAAATTAGGCCTCAAAATTGATAAAATATATTTAACAAAAGATGAAAATAAATTACATAGTTTATAACATTATAATTTTAAAATTATTTTCTTACAAATGAAGTACCAATATAACTAAATCTCCAAACTACTATCAAACTTTTTATTTGAAAACTATCATCCTTCTGACATTCCTTGAAGCAAAATCTTCAATTAGGTCTTCATAATCAATTTTATCCAAATAATTATTCTCAATCGCTATGAAAGCTAATTCATTAAGTCTTTCTTGTGTCATTGTAGAACGTAAGTAGGACTTTAATAACTTCAATTTAGAAAAATTTCTCTTTGCAGATGCAAACTGTCACAGGAAGAGTCAACAAAATTCTATATGCAATAATTATATTAAGAAAACAATCTACATGTTTCAAAAATTTTTAAATATCAACAGGTCTATCTTTTCCTTGGGCAAGAATTCTTGGAGTAAAGTTTAATTCCACGTATAATTCATTTCCATCAATGTTAGATTGTTCACCTTTTTTAAGTGTAGCTTCAAAACGACTACAACCGATGAGACATAATCGTTCCGGGCGGGTCACCACTTGGGTTCAAGCCGGAAGTCGGTCACGCTCGCAGGGGTCTCCCCACTCCATGGTAGTGGGTTATTTACCCTTCCTTCCCTGAATCACACTTTGTACCTATGACCTCCGGTGTAATGAGTACCCATGTCCCATGATGTGCACGCTCCCTGGAGGTCACGTTCGAATCCCCAAGTGTGATTCAGATGTGGGAAGGCAAAACCCACGCCGGGGGTGAGTTTAAACGGATGCACTCGCCGACTTAGGCCAAGTTCGAACGACGGTCATCCCTCAACAAAAGGACGCCTTTTCTGATGAGACATAATCGTTCCGGGCGGGTCACCACTTGGAGTCAAGCCGGAAGTCGGTCACGCTCACAAGGGTCTCCCCACTCCATGGTAGTGGGTTATTTACCCTTCCTCACTCCCGAATCACACTTGGGGATTCGTACCTATGACCTCCAGGTTAAGTACATAGATTGTGGGGAATGAGTACCACTTGGGCTACCATGGAGTGAGGAAGGGTAAATAACCCACTACCATGGAGTGGGAGACCTCGAACCGACTTCCGCAACCCAGTGGTGACCCGCCCGAACGATTATGTCTCATCGTAAAAGGCGCCCTTTGTTGAGGATGACCGTCGTTCCGAACTTGGCCTAAGTCGGAGTGCATCCGTTAAACTCATGGTCTCCCACCCCGGCGGGGTTTTGCCTTCTGAATCACACTTGGGATTCGAACATGTGACCTCCAGAGCGGCACGGATCATGGGACATGGGTACTCATTCCCCACAATCTATGCACTTAACCCGGAGGTCATGTACGAATCCCAAGTGTGATTCGTGAAGGAAGGGTAAATAACCCACTACTAGAAGACCCAGTGTACTCATTCCCCACAATCTATGTACTTAACCTGGAGGTCATAGGTACGAATCCCCAAGTGTGATTCAGGGAGTGAGGAAGGGTAAATAACCCACTACCATGGAGTGGGGAGACCCCTGTGAGCGTGACCGACTTCCGGCTTGAACCCAAGTGGTGACCCGCCCGGAACGATTATGTCTCATCAACAACAAAACTTTAAACTCATATCATCCAATGAATCCAACTTGTCAGAAGTAAATAAGAAACCAAAAATATTTTCATATTCTTTATATTGTTCAAATCTCCTAGTTAGTGAAGCAATAAAGATTAAATTATATATATATATATATATATATTATTACATGGACTTAAAAATTGGGCCCCTAAAATTTTTGGACTCTGTGCAGTCAATCCACTGAATCATGCTCAGAACCGGCCCTGCTGTGCTAGTATTAGCAAGAACTTCCAATTGTTTGCTTTACCGTTTTCTATGATTTGATAGTGCAGCTATAATACTTTCTCAAGATAACTATATTAGAATTTTCCTTTCAGCCTTCTCCATTCTGCAAAGTTGTACGTGAAGTACTTGTGGAGTTAGAGCTGCCACACATACTTCATAGGTAACGTAAAGTCCCTATGTGGCTATAATAAATCTAAATATTTCATGCACATATATATTGAATCATTTTTATGATTTCAAGCTTATCTTTTTGATGAAAGACTAATTTTCCATCTCTTTTGTCTATTGCTATATGAATTTTGGGTTAGGTGTTGGAATCTTCTGAGTAAAAGCAACGGATAATCTTTTGTTATTAGAATTGCATGAATACAACTAATTCATAATATTAGTTAAAATAAAATGTTACTGATCCAAACACTAAAATAATTTTAAATTCTAAACAAAACAAGCGAATAAGGTATAACTTATTTAATGGGACTGCTAATTTTTATTTAATTTGAAAAAAATTGTACAGTACTTATTTTGTATGAGTTCATTAACTTCTTTTGATTTCTTATGTTAAGTCTCTGTGACAAGAAGTGAAGAGAAGATCTGTTACAGCAAGATAAGCTACGAATCTGCCTCAGCTAGAAATTACTTTAATTGGAACATGAATAAGAATTTTAAATTTTCAGTTACAAAAAGAGTCTCGAGCCTTTTAATTTATAGATTCATTTGGGTAATTTTTTATATTTCGGATGTAATCATCGGTTATATTTGAGATCAGGAAAAAGATAATAATTTAATGACATAGAGAGTATATTTTAATAATTTTCATTTCAAAATATTAAACAAAAATATATTGTGCTCAAATAAAGTAAGGAAAATGTAGACGATTTGAGTCACTATTCATGTTAAAACTCACCCTATATTTAGAGGGTGATTGAATTGATTTTAGAGATAAAAGGTGTACTAGATGAACCACTGTAGGATCAAAAGAAAGTAAAAATTTCTAAAAAAATTTAAAATTATTTTTAGAGGGCGGTGAGAGGCTCCCACTGTGAACGCCCTAAGCTCTCAATATTTTCTCAAGCTCCACAGCCTCCACCACTAACTCCCTCACCCCCAAAATCTTTTGAGAGAATTATTTTAAAATGCTTTAAATATCTACTCAGTAATACTACATAATTGTTAATTAAATCTTGAAATATGTAAATTGTGAATTTAAAAAGTAAAAATAAATTTCTTGCATGAACGCCCACTTAATCTGTAGCAGCTTTATATATATATATATATAGACGCATGCTGGTGTTTTTGTTTTAGGTATATGGGGATGACAGTACAAGTAGACTCATCTTTCAAATCACACAAAAATAAATTGCTAGCTTAAGCCACCGTAATTTAAAATTATTTTAATTGTTTTAATATTTACCTGTGGTTGGTAGCCTACTTGCTAGCTTTAGTCATGATACCAGTCATCACTCACCAGACACCACAAGACATGGAAAGAGCTCTCAAACATCGTTTTCTCTAATTGAATTCCATTGAAAAATTAAGTACTACTGTACAATAGTATTATTCTCCCCTCCCTCCTTTTTGGTCTAAAAATTCAACCCCATCTTAACGACCTGATATGGAAAGGCCTTTGTGTTTGGGTTATGGAGTTTTTTCCTTTTTTATTTTTTACCTGTTCTCTTTTTCTTTCTTTCCCTCCATTCTTTTCTACCATTGATTCTATATACATTTATCCTACTTTTTATTTAAAGAAATCGGTTAATTGGGACCCTAGTTGTTGCAAAACCTTGACCAGTATGCTGAATTCATTTGACATCGTAGCTGTCGAAGAAAAGCCCAACAATGGATATGAAACTTAACACTAGTGGAAACAATATAGCAAGATATTCAGCTTAAAGATTCCATTAATTGAAGAGCTACTAGCATAGCAAGTTTATTGGACTTGACTTCTCTCGATCTATTAAAAGACTTTCTCAATTTTATTACTATACATATTGGAATATTTCCTTTCGTTCTACTCAAAGAATCCACGTTTGAAAAGTCTAATATTTGTCATTGGAGTTGTTTATAATTACAAAAATACTTAAACACAACTTAGATACTTACAACACAAGTGGAGTGGAGGGTAAATATAAAAGTTATGAAAATTCTAAACATAATTATTGAAAATAAACTCTTTAAATAAAATAATATTCATAAATAGTATAGTGAACTCTTTGCTTTGCTTGGAACACAGAGGAGAGGAAAAAGTAGTATAAATGAATCCAATAATGAAGAGGATTTCAATTCAAATTTTCTTATACATGCATGGAACCATTCTCTCCAATCATGAAACAGCCGGCAATCCCAGTCCTTATTCAAGAGTTCATTTGTTTTTTTTGGATTAGTGCAATTTGTTGGATTGTTCCTTGGCACTTGTCACCAAATTTACCGGCCAACACAACACCTTAATTAAAAGAAATTAAAAAGAATGGTGACTAAATTAAATACTTTTGTAGAGGAAAAAAAGAGAGAATAAAAGATGTAGGAGTATAAAACAAGAATGCAACTGTTACATAAGGGGCCAAGGGTTAGGGTAAAAATACAAACTTGCATAATTAATTTGTTCTTCTATTCTTTTCATCTCAAAAGAAAAGGTACATTTTAATTTTTTTAGTCATTTTGACCCATTCTTAGGTAATAATTACTGTAACTTATATTTATTTGATTTGAAAACATAAAATTATAATTTTTCGTAACAGCACTAAAAGTACTAAACTCACCTATTTTTCAGTTTTTGAAAACCAAGTAAATTCTTATCAATTTTTTATTTAAAAATAAGTCTAGTTAATTGAAAAAGTCAGGGCATACTTCATTTTTGAGACAGAAAGAGTATAAAATGGAAATAGGTCACCTATTTTTCAAGTATCAATAAATCTTGATGGATCAATGGAAGTACTTTTGTAATATTCAAGAAAATAAAAAAAAAAGTGTTTTACTTAAAGTACATGTTATTGAAAATTGTACCTTTTCTCAAAAACAATAAATATGTAAAAAAAAAAATCATTTACTTTAAGGAGCAATAAATAGTTTTTCATAAAATTTAGAGAACAATAAATGCTTAATTTTAATTTAGATACCCCCCCTCTATTAATTACTAGAAGAGAAATGCTTGCTGTTATAAACTTTTGGCTAGTGGAAGAATTAAAAAAAATATTCAAAGCGACTCAATAGTCAAGAAGGCTATTCAATAAGGAACAGTAAACCCATATTAATACTCGTGCTTTTTAAGGAAAAAGTAAAAAGTAATTCTACTTCTACCCGACGAGTGTGCACTCCAAGACTTAAATTCTCCCACAATTACAATGTAAACATGAGTGGTAGCTACCTTCGTCTCTCTAGCTCATTTTATCTTATTTTATTAGTTTTCGAGACCAGTTCGTAAAAGTACTGTAATTCCCACATGTGATGTGGGTAGATGTTCCTTTACACTAATTACTTGGCCAAGAAGGTAGACTAATTAAATAAAGGGCAAACTACACAAATGGTCCCTGTAGTTTTAGTATTTTTTGCATTTCGTTTCTGTACAAAAAATTTTTTGCCAGTCGTCCTTGTACTAACCAATTGAACGCAATTGGTCCTTCCGTCCAACTCCGTTAATTTTTTTCCGTTAAATGTTGACATGTGCTCCTCACGTGAATTTGGACAAGGACAAAATTGTCATTTTACCTATGAAAGTACAGGGACCAACCGTGAAATTTGGGCTGGTCTTCTTCTCCGGCAATGGTGACCTCGACTGAAAAAAGAAAAACAGAGTATTTTTTTCTTTCCTTTATTTCTTTATTCTTCCCCATAAATCTTGCCATTTAGTTTCATTTATATACTAGTAGTACAATCTATACTTCCAACCCCCAACTACAATTCCAACCCCCAACTACAGTTTCAATCAATCAATGTTATTGGTTTATTTTGGAGTTTTTCTCATTCTCAACCCACTTCAAATTTACAACTATCGCCGCCGCCGCCGGCAAGGCAGAAACTAATATGAAGCTCCACGGCGGCATATCACTTGCGGCAGAAAATTTGCCTTTTATAATCTGTTTTAAAATGTGGGTATTTGGAGTAATTTACTTGTTTTTTTTTTTTTTTTTTGGGAAAAAGCATAATGTTACTTCCCAATATGGGTACGCAACAGTACCAAAGATAATTAAAATGTGCACATCAATTCCAAAAATCATCCTCATCTCACATAGTAACACTTTTAAGGCAGACTAGGTAATCCTACCTAGGTGGTGAGCTCCATGATAGCACTCACTATGTCTCCATTGTGAGCCTTAAGAGCTTTAACAGCCTTGCCCCTTGAAACGCCTGCTTGTGTCATCACCAAATCAATGTCACGAGGCTCCACATCAGTTTCATCAATCTCTTCCTCTTAATGGTAACCCTACTAACACCTGTAACGGGTTTCATCCCAAGCTTCAACATTGCCTTGCGACTCTTTTTCTCACTCCTGCTCTGCTTTGAGCTTTCGCTACCACCTTGAGCACCGTCATCCTTGTCATCGTCGTCCTCGTCAGAGTCGGCGTCATCGTCTTCGTGGTCGTCTTCTTCCTTTACGTCCTCGATTACCGGCTCATCGTTCTGAAGCTTCTTCTCGATCTCGGTTTCGTCAACGACGGGGCCCGGCATGGCTACTGAAATCTTTCACTTCCTCGATTACTGAATTTTTAAAATCCTCAGTTCCACTCGATCTCAATCTCATCTCCACCCAGATTCCATTAACTGGGTTTTCAATTTTGCTCTCTCTAGATCTCTCTCACACACACACAGTCAACACCAACAGTGGGTAGAGCGGGTGTTTGAAAATCCTTTGGTGGGTGCAACAATGGAGTCGGCTAAATTAACAACAACCGCCGTTACCCACCCATTTGCCCGTCAATCAACAACAACCCCACAATAAATTAATCAAACAAACAGAAAATTGAAGTAAATTGGGAGAAAACCCAGAGAGAGTAAATGCATGAAAATTGGAGGGATCTAAGGAGACCCACATGGGGGAAAAGAAAAGAGAAGGAACTTACTTCTCCGGTGGGAGTGAGGAAAAAGAAGAAGAGGAGAAAGAGAGAGAATAGAAGGGAAGTGGCGGGTGATTGAGACATGCTTGGGTTCTACATTAAAAAAATAAAATTAATTTGTGATAGAAGAGAGAAAAAAATGGTGAAGCTACAATCAAAGTGTATTTAATATTTATATTTCAAGATTGGTCCCTGTACTTTTTAAGATAAAATGACTATTTTACCCTTTCATAAATGCACATGAGTGGCACGTGTGCGCACTTAACGGTAAAAAACTAACAGAGTTAGACGGAAGGACCATTTGTGTAAAAAGTCTCGGTACAGGGACTATTTGCGAGGTGTAAGGATGAAATGCAAAAAACACTAAAACTACAGGGACCATTTGTGTAGTTTGCCCTTAAATAAATGGTGTACAAACTAACTTGAAATTAAAAGAAAAACAAGGATGCAAGTCATGTTTCCTTTACTCCTATGATCATCGTATCTAGGCCGATGGCCATCCCTTGCACCAAAAATCAGAATCGAATTGGTTTTGTAATTGTCCAAATTATGAACCGTCATGAACCGAAATCAAATTAGGATGGTTTGGTTCCGACTTACATTTTTCATGAACGGTGAACCGAAATCAAATTAGGATGGTTTGGTTCCGACTTACATTTTTCATGAACGGTGAACCGTCAAATTCAAATTTTAAACGTTTGAAACTTTAAATTTTGAAATGAAAAATTGGAGGAAACTTGATAAAATGATGAATGAGTTTAAAATAGTAAATTTTGAATGTTAAAACCAACCTACTATATCACGGTGATTAACACATCCTAAGCATTTTTTTTTAAATTTGTATTTTAATAATTAATAACATATTATAAATTTTTTTTATACTTTATAATAAAATTTTAAAAAAAGAATAAAAACAAACGTTAAAAAGATTTAAAAATAATTCAAAATATTAAAAATCGTGAAACCGGGACGGGTGAACCAATGTTCTCTGCTTTCTCTGTCGCCAAAGAGTTGCTCCCCGCCCGAGATACCGACGAGAGCAGGTGGGTTTTACTGTCATATATATAGCCGGATGAAATAGCTCCTGTTGGGTGTTGTTCCGAGGATTTGGCAATCGGTGATTGTGCTCACTAAGCTGAAAATTTTACCCAAGGTCTATACCAATGTTCGATTACCTGGCCAGGAATCTCATCGGAAGAAGGATATTTGAGAAGCTAGCTCGTCTTCCCTTGTCTCAGAGTAAAATTGGGGTAGAAATTTCATTGGAAATTGAAGTGAAGTGACAGCAACGAATCCAACATACCCAACACTTGCCATTGCAATCCAATAATCTATTTACCGAAAATTCTTATAACAATGGGTCGCTGAATTCTTGGTGACCGTGGTGGTGAGCTAGGTAGAGAGAGAAAGAGGAAGAAGAAAATAATGGAAATAATTTATCTACTTTACTGAAATACCCTCACAGTTTAAAATGTAAATTAAATACAGGTATTTTGGTCTTTTAGATTTCATGGACAATAATACACCTACTTGCATATCACTTGCTGGGGACGTGGGTGTGATAACACTCATTTAACGGAAAATCAAATGAAAGGGCAACTCGAGGGCGATAAAAGTTAAATAGATAAAAATAAATAAAAAATGTAATGATATAGTTAGGCTTGTCAATGGATCGTTGATCCGAATTCAATAAAAAAATTTGGATATAAATTTGTATAATGGTCAAAAAGATTCAAATTCAATTTGAATTCGATAATTTGTTTACTTAGTGGATCGGATATAAAATTACCTTTATTCGATCCGTTAAGAACTCGATCTATCCGAAAATAACATTTTTATTATTACACAAGTGCATAGTAAATACACTAATCATGAATATATGTTGGTACTAGTATAATTTTTATTTTCTTTTATTCATAAAATTTTATTAACGAGAATTTTAGATCGGATCAGATATTTTTTGGATATATCAACTCGTAAACGGATTCGAATATGAATTAACATACATATAATTCGTCGCGTTATCAAATCGGATCAAATTGACAAAATAAAATTTCAATTAAATTTAAATATAATTATATTCGATGTATATCTAATCCATTGACGTGGCTGAATATAGTACATTTGTCACCATTATGGTAAAATACAGGAACATTTAGTGCAGTTTATCTTTTTTTTTTAAAAGAGAGAGAGAGAGACAGATGGTATGGTAGAGTCAAGTGTGGACCTATATCTTACCAACTCTCTGTTGGAAGCTCTAATTCAACTATACGGATATCCAATTTGGTCCAACACAAAGACTATGGTGAATTGGTCTCTAGTGTCAAAAATGGCCCCACCTCTTCACCTACCGTCTCTCCTGTGGGGTGTGGGTGCTTCGACGCCAGTGGTCGGCTGACCAAAATTGCTTACCTAATAGACTCTATCAAATGTCCCTCAACAACATTTTAAATAAATTAAAAAATTTTGTATTTTACCGTGTTTCCATCCGTCTGCAATTTTTATACTACTCCGTTCATTATTTCCTATCATATTTTCATTAAATAGATTTTATTTCAAACATGTGCTCATTACGTAAGAATTTAAGGGTATTTTTCATGCACTAATTCTTATCAAATAGACTAGATTTATACTATCTTCGTCATTTCCTAAATGAGTATTTATTTTTTGTTTTTTACAAAAATTTAAAAAGTTAACTTTTAAGTCTTCTTGATAACATATATACATGAACACTTTTAGTTTTTGTGTTATATAATTGCAAGTGAACACGATGTTATACTAGTTAGCAAAAGCAAATCTAGTAAAATTATGTAAAAATTGACTCATATTTTTTGATAAATGGAGAATTATCTAAACTAAGGCTCCGGTTGTTTCAAGGAAAATAATTTCTGAAAAATAAAAATGTTCTATTTTCAGGCGTTTGGTAAATCTTTTGAAAAATATTTTTAGGTGTTTGTTTGGCAAACACTTGAAATTTTTTACGGAAAACATATCATGAATACATATAAAAGGTTATTTTTCCTTCGTCCTGAAATTAGTGTCTCCCATTAAATATACATTTATTTTTAAAAAATTTTTTACTTTAAATAATTTCTTTAGTAACCTCCCAATTATCACTAGTGATATCAAATCAATGGGAGTTCATCTACTTTTCAATCTTACAAATAACAATAACATAATTGATAATTGACTTGAAAACAAGTTTTAAAAACAAAAGAAAAAGAAAAGAAAGAGATAATTGTTGTGGGACGTCCCGAAATAAAATAATGGACACTTATTTTAGGACGAAGAGAGTATTTATTAAAATTGAGTAGTGCAAAGGTGATATTAGCCTCCAATTCCAGCCCCAAATTAAAATTTTCATGATCTCAAACATTATACCAGAAGTTTCATGAACTCTTTAATCAAATTTTTTATTCTGTGTAATACTATCTTTAAAAATTAAAGTATTAAGAAAATAATTTAAAATTTTAAATCAACTCACTAAAGAATTTCAAACAGGATATATATATATATATATATATCGTGTTCACTCTATCTTAGTATTTCTAATTGAAATATCAAGTTAAAATATTTTCAGAATTAAATTACTTGAATATGTAATATTATTGCTATTTTCTCATCTCAAAATGAATATTTACTTTTATTTGTGATAGTGAATAAAAATGAACATTTATTTTGGGACGAACATGAATATATTTTTCAATGTTATAAAAGTTTCCATAAATCTTGACAATATCAACAAAATATTATATAAATAAAACTTTGTTCATAGACTCACTTCAAAATATTACGATTATTTTTCTTGAAAAAAAAGTTAGAAATGAATATAGCACATCCAAATGTGCAAAGGTGATATTAGAGAAAAATAGAAATGAACAAATTTTGGAAAATGACTTACGGAAATTGTATCCGTAAGTCATTTTCCTTAAAAAAAGACTTCATTTTTCATTGACTTGTAAAATATCTTACATTAACTACATTTTTCAAATGTTACCAAACACCGAAAAATGAGGAAAATATTTTCTAAAAATTATTTTACGTGAAACAAACGGAGCCTACCCACAAGGGTATTTCAGTAGTTATAATAATCATATTTTCTGACACAAAAAATCTGTTAACAATATACTTTCTCCGTTCTAAGTAAAGAATTCACTACACTATTTTTGGATGTTCTACTTAAAAAGTACACTTTAAAAAATATGCTTACAATTTCTATAAAACTTTCAACTTTACCCTCCACATGTTGTACAAACGTATTAACTATGCTAAAATATTTTTGTAATTATGTCAAATTTCAATACTACTTATATATCTCTTAATTATTAGAATTTTTAAACGTGGACTCTTTGGATGGGACGGAGGAGTAACTAGCATTTTTCATCTGTTAATGTCTGTCTGCCACCACCAGCACAAAACTAGCATTTTTCATAATTTTCACTATACTATTTTTGGATGAAACAGAGGACTAAGTAGCATTTTTTTAAGTTTGTATTTTAAGTGTCAGGTCTTCCTTTCTTGCTTTTTCAGGAGACTAAATGTATCAACATTTGGACGACAAAAGTTGAGGTTTGGAAAGATAGAGAGAGTGAAGTTAGTGGCCGGTGATGGCTGCCATGGGAGAATGGAATGGAATGGAAAAGGGCTAGGGATTAACGGAGTAAAATGAGATCATTTGCAACGAAAAAAAAACCACGTGATAACGTATAACGAAAAACTTGGATGGATAGAGGATTTAAAAGCATTAAAATTGTCCAGAGATAAAAAGAACGAAATAGGAAAGTAGAAAAACATTTGGTGCAAATTATCCTTCCCTCTTCCTTCCTTTTGCATCATATATAGTCTTGATTCTACAATGGTACTCCATTCGTCCCAATTATGAAAACATTAAGAGCTTGTTTGGTAGTTGAATAAGGATAAAGAGTATTATTAATTTCGGTACTATTAGCGCCGCTCTATTAATCCTCGCTTATAAATCAGGGGTAATTTTAGATTTAAAAATATTAGTCACATATTTTTTTAGTGAGGCTGCTAATAATACCACCCTCAACCTTGGTATTATTAGCGAGGAGACAAGGAATTTATCCGAATAGCTCGTATTATTAGTCCCGACACATAATAAGTAGTAGCCGGATTTGCTGGCTATATTTGTAAGTCCATTTAGTGATTTGATATGTTGATTCTTATCTATAAGTTCTTAGAGAATCAAAGTCATTATCTTTTAAAAAAAATAAAATGAAATGTACCTTTTTTAATTAAGACAAATAAAAAATATATGTATTTATGTATACATTTTCTCTATTGAGACATGGAGAGTACATCAAACTGGTCATGAGAAAAGTGACCGAAGACCAAGTATTTTTCTTCTTTTTTTATTTTTCTTAATAAAATGACAAACAATAGAAACTAAATAAAAGACTCTAAAGAAGCAATGCAAACATATTTTGATCTGAAAAAAGTGTCGTTTCAAATAATGCATACTTAATTTAAAAATATTTAAATTAACAAATATACCTTTATTAAATATTTTATTTTTGTGCTAAAATAGTTGTAAAGAAAAAGTAGGACAAAATAATTATTAAAAGAAGTGATAAAATGATTAATTAATGGGACTTATTAATAAATAATTTTTTCTTACTAATATAACACTTATTTTGAATCAATAATAATAACGAAGTAGGGGAATGTTACTATTAGATAAAGCGAAAATAGCATCCACTGTTTGTAATCATTGAGGAAGGGAATATATTCCGTTGCTTCTTCTAACTTGGAAGAGATCAACAAGTGGTTACAAACAGCCAATGGGTTGGTAATTGGTTCAGATGTTTTCATTACTGAGGTTTTGTGTGGAACGATCTATTTAGAAAGATATCTCATGCTAAATTTTTATTAGGTACAATCTAACCCATCGCAAATTCAGTATCACAAATAAGGATAAGTCTCAGACGACAAAGTATAGTTTGAGAACACATTGCAAAAAAAAGAACATAGGTGCTAAATATAACACTTTTTTTATCCTAAATACAACACCCCCTCCTGAAAAAATACTATTTTGCCCATCATTCAATTATAAAAAATAAAAAAAAATTCACCTCGAGGAGGCGGATCTCAAGGAAGAATCCACCTCAGGGTGGTGGATCTCCAGGAAGAAATCCACCTAGGGGTGCGGATCTACCATGTTCGGTTAAAACTTTAACAATTTTGTTAAATTTTTAACAAAAATGTTAACTTTAGGGGTTGAAAGTGTAAAAACAAACTGATGGAATCATGGATCCGCCCAGTGTAGGTGGATTTTTGGGATATGTCCACCTAGTGTAGGTGGATCTTTGGAATATGCCCGCCTAGTCTAGGCGGATCTAAAAAGTTCCGTTAAATATTTAATGATTTCATTAAATTTTTAACGGAAATATTAATTTTAGGGGTTGAAAGTGTAAAAAAAATTTGACAAAATAATGGATGAAATTGAGATCCGCCTAGTCTAGGTGGAATTTTGAATTTTGTCCGCCTAGAGGTGGCGGATTTGTCTTCTTTTTTTTTTCATTTATAACATGGGCAAAATAGTTAATTTTCTAGGGAGTATTGTATTTAGCATAAAAGGAGTGTTGTATTTAACACCACTAAAAAATGGTTAGAAAACCATTCAAAGATAATTGATGATAGTGACATTTTTGTCACATCACTTATAATTTCAGAAAATTATGACAAACAAACACCAAATAAATGACAAATTTTTATAATAATAGAAAAGAGTAGGTCTTAGGGACATTGTCTTACGAATTCTTAATTTGTAAGATGAAACTTAGTCTTTTACATTTCAGTCTATCAACACACAGTGGGTTGGGTTTGAAAGATTTGTCTTACGGAGAATAACCGTAAGACGATATTTTTTAAGTATTTCCTAACAAAAAATGGGTTTGCAGGATGGAGAAGTCAAATTAATTATGGTACAAAATATTTTTTGCATTTCAAAAAAAATATTTCACTTTTTTTCGTTGTTTTTAAAAAATTGTTCCATTTTAAATAACTTTTTTTGGGGCAACATTAATGTTTAATCGAGTACCTATCTTAACGAACCAAACGTTGTGATGGTTACATAGTTATATGACATGCATGCGTGTGTCATGTGACGTTGTACTTCTCAATGCAAGTTCATTGATTTACTCGTTTAAACCTTAATGTTTAAGACTTTGAAAGCTAGAGCAACATTAATAACAAATGGAATTATTATATTTATGACTAACGTACTAATTGGGGATTCTTGATTTTATCAACGTATTTTCATTAACCTAAATGTGACCAACTTACTATCAATTTTGTTGTAATGTTGATCCTGCCATTAAATCTCTATCCAAAAAATTAACAGCTAACAGTAAAAAAAATTATATTAACGGTAAAATGTCAAAAATGATACTTGTGAAAAATGGGAGGTCTATCAAACCCCCCTCCTTCCTCTCCAAACAGACTTTACCTCCGTCACTCTTTTCCCATCTCAACCACCACCAATCTCTCACTCGGAATCACCAACACCGCCGCCAATTTTTGATTAGTACAAAGTGTACTGTTTAGTACAATTTTTGATTAGTATAAAGATACTGATTAGTACAATTTTTGATTTAGATCAATCAATATATTTCTCTTTTGATAGCTTGTCAATTTATAAACAAAGTGTACTGTTTCTTTTTACAATTTCAATACGCTATCAATTTAAATCAGTTAATATCTTTTTTGATTCTTTTAATTCTTTCAATTTAAGAAAGCTCATTACTCGATAACACTGCGTTGTCTTATTTTTATTTATTTATTTTTTGAATGCGTTGTCTTAAAAATTGAAAACAACAAAAAGAGCTTTAGAAATTGAAAACCAACAAAACCCCAATAATATAAGTAACGAGTTGGAAATCCACACTTATTGACTGATCTCCCGTTCACCTGCGCCCACCAACCCAACAACTCTAAAATAAACATTTTCTTTTGATAATTTGGGGTTCAGCCTATCACGTTGAAAATCCGTCACACTCTCTCTTTATCCAAATTTATATCCGTGTAAACGATATTACGAGTTTGAGCTCATAGTATTTTTATAAGTTTAATTTAATGTTAGTATTACAGATGATTTTAACACAAATTTTAATAATTAAATATTATTAAGCTGATGATTATTTAAAATATTTATGTCATTTAAAAAATAATAAATTTAATCTGACGATATAAAAAACTAAGTAAATTTATTCTTATAGCACTAATGCTAAAATTTGTAAAAATACTACAAGTTTGAGTTGGTAATATCATAGACCTCTTATTTATTACTTCAATTATTTTTCCACAAACATAAAATAGAAATATTACGTGCCTTACCCTACACCCATGACCCATCATACATAACCCAAAAATTAAAAATAATAAAAAACCAAAACGCAAAATTACTACATCCTCCAACCCCGCCTGCCTTACCCTACACCCATGACCCATCATACATAACCCAAAAATTAAAAATAATAAAAAACCAAAACGCAAAATTACTACATCCTCCAACCCGGCCCGCCCTCGCTGAAATCTGGAATCTATAAATAGCCATTTAAGTTCACAACCCAACCCACTTCTTCTGGCCACTGTCAACCACTCTCCTCTTTCACTAACTCAGAGAGAGAGAGAGAGAGAGAGAGAGAGAGAGAGAGAGAGAGAGAGAGAGATACATAACCCTTTCAAGAACTGGTGGAAACAATCAACTAAATTACATGTCATCTTTCCCTAGAAAATTTCAACACTCCCCACCAACCCCCCTCCTCCCTCATCTCTTTCTCCATGTAAAAGATAACTCTCCCTAGCCTCCATCCATTTCTCAACGCTTCTTTTTCATTAACTAGTCTCTCTCCATCCTTGAGTTGTTTCCACAAATTACCAACACCACCTGATCATCATGTAAGTTCTTCATTTTCTTCTTCTTCTGTTTCTTTAATTATTATTGGGTAAATTCAAGAATTTTCCATTTTGTATTTTTTTAAATTTCTTAATGATCATATATATTGCTAGTTGTGTTAATTTATTTTTTGGGAATGTGATTTCAGAAAAGATGGAGACAGAGAAAGGGAATGGGAATGGGTATGGGAGACAAACAAGCCGAAACCCTAGCCGGAGAAGGAGCGTGGAAGATGTGTTTAACACCAGTGGACTTGGCGGCGCTTCCTACAACAGACGGAGCAGCCGTCACTCCGAAGAAGACGAAGAAGCTCTTAGATGGGCTGCACTCGAGAGATTGCCAACCTATGATCGTTTACGTACCACCCTCATGAAATCTTACAGCGTGGCCGATTCTGGAAATAAGTATAACAATAACAATATTAATATTAACAATAATAATATTAATAATAACCAAGGGGTGCATAAGCAGATTGATGTGAGGAAACTCAACATAAATGATAGAATCAAATTCATTGATAGGATTTTTAAGGTTGCTGAGGAAGACAACGAAAAGTTCTTGACGAAGTTCCGTAATCGCATTGACAAGTAAGTTCCTGCTAATTTTTCTTCTCTACTAACTCCATAACAAAATAAATGTTTATTTTTGTTAATAATCTGCTAAACTTTTTAACTATCTCCTTCCTGAAATGAATGCCTATTTTTGAAAATGAACACTCAATATTAATGTTGGAAAAAGGGAATATTTCTATAAGTTTCAATCTTAGGTTGAAACTTATATATGTATGTATGTCAATGTCATGTGGTTGTAGTATTGAGCATCTATATATCCTATAAGAGAGAATATATATTTTATTGGCCACGATGTCATTGACCTTAATTGTTTTTAGTTAGTTTTATGTTTGATTTCCAACATATATACGGCTGTAAGTTTGTTGGAACAGTTCAATTAATTAGCTAACTTTATATTTAAATTAATATCTAATTCCTTAAGTTTATTGTTATATAGTCCAATTGAAAATGAATGAATGTGACATAATAACAAATTACAAACAAAAGAACCAACGGAAGCATTTTCAGTGCAGCTGTTTTTACGCGGTAGGGAATCATTTACGTATTGCACAAATTGATACTTGTTTAAGGAGAAATTAAGAAAAGTGATATTCTATTTTAATTTGATTAAGAACTTGTCAACCTCAAACAAAAAAATACTAGTATCTTTTTTCAATTCGTAATTAAACCCCACCCATAATATATGCTAACTTACTTTAAAAGCAACATATATGATATAAAAAAAAAAAGCCTTTTGTCCTGGTGATTATTAGATCATTAGCTAGGTTGATGCTTTGTTGGATTTTAGCTTATGGAATGAGTTGACTAACTCTTAGAAAGGGTAAATTAATTAAGATCCCAAAGTCAACCAAAATGGACATGAACGTTGTAATGGCCGGCCGGAATCGATCTGAATGCTTATATTTTTTGATGATACAGGGTTGGAATAAGCCTTCCGACGGTAGAAGTTCGGTTTGAGCATCTAACCATAGAAGCCGATTGCTATGTGGGAGATAGAGCACTTCCCTCCTTGCCAAACATGGCCCGGAATATCGCCGAATCGTTTCTAAGCAATCTTGGTATTAGTTTGGCTGAGAAAACAAAACTCACTATTCTAAAAGATGCATCCGGGATTATCAAACCATCAAGGTAAATTTTATTTAATTATTATTTTTATGAAAAATAATGTACTTTTATAATTATCAAACAAAAGAAAATGATTATAATTAGTGAATGACTCAATTTAGACTAAATTTGTTAATTATATATATTATATTATATATATATATAGGATGGCCCTACTATTAGGCCCACCATCTTCTGGGAAGACAACCTTATTGTTGGCTCTAGCCGGAAAGTTGGACCCAAGCTTAAAGGTCAGTCTACCTTCTATTTAATCTGCACGAGTCAAATATTAATAATACTCTGGTAATAGTTTTAAAAGTAAATTGCACTTTATTTAAATTAATCACCCGGCCAAAAAATTATGCGTTACAGGTAAAAGGACAAATTACATACAATGGACATAGGCTCAATGAATTTGTGCCACAGAAGACGTCCGCATACATTAGCCAGAATGATGTTCACGTCGGAGAAATGACCGTTAAAGAAACCCTAGATTTCTCGGCGAGGTGCCAAGGAGTTGGATCTCGATATGGTAATTAACACGCCCCTTGGCCTACCCTTGATATCGATCATTCTTAATTTTTTTTTTTTTTGTCGTTGAATAATACTTTTGATAACGTTTATGTACAGAGCTTTTAAGTGAGCTTGCGAGGAGGGAAAGAGATGCTGGAATATTTCCAGAAGCCGAAGTGGACCTTTTCATGAAGGTAAAGTGAAAATTGATTCGCCCTAGCTAGCTACCATCGACTTGATTAATGATTAGCTAGCTGAAATTTTGTCAAAATGCATGCTATTAACACCATTAATTTTATTTATTTTTTGTTTAACGATCTATTTTAGGCGACTGCAATGGAAGGGATGGAGAGCAGTTTAATTACCGACTACACTCTCAGGGTAAGTTGAATATATAATTGTAATAATGAAACTTTGAAGCCAGTCCAGTCGAGTCCAGTAGACTAATTCACAAGCATGAGTATTTTAGTAATATTTTATTTATTTGAGTTTGCAAAATCTACATCACCAACTCTGTTCGTTGTTCAACTTATCAACTATATCATTGGATAAAAGGGACCTTTGTTTTTTTTTTTTTTTGGCTCATTGCATGATTGGTGAACAACCTCGTGACTAACATTAATTAAGTATATTTCATATTTTTAATTACAAAAAAAGTAATTATGGTACTGGTTTGATTGATTTTGTGTTATTTTTGGGAAAACAAACGTACAGATCTTGGGTCTCGACGTATGCCGGGACACCATTGTCGGGGACGAAATGCAAAGAGGAATATCAGGAGGACAAAAAAAGAGAGTTACTACAGGTTCATTGATCAATTCCCTTATCTCTATATTATTAGTATTTATTTATAGTAAAGTAGTAATTAATGGGAATGAATGATATTATTATTATTATTTATATATTCAAAGTAATTAGGTTGAGTTTTTCGTATTAATAGCAAGCTTAACATTGTTGAGCGAGCACATTTATAGGGTGTAAAATAAAATGTAATTATAGATGTCAACTAGCTTGTATGTTGTTAGCCACTACTTTGATTTTTTGGCTGGCAATCACAAATGTATCCGTTAACCAAATCCCTAAAGTTGGACTGAATACCACCAAACCCGGCGTTAGGTCACTGCCCAGTTTGTTTTAAAGAAGAAGAAAAAGTCTCACCTAAAGCCCAGCCCACACGATCCAAATGCTACAAAAATATACACTTTGGTAGATTTCAATTGCTTTAGTACTCTATATTTTTTTTAAGTCGGCAAAAGATATTTTTTTTACCGGTTTAGAAAATTCGTCAAAGTGTACCGGTCCAAATTTTTCCCACAAAAATAACATAAGCTGATTTACGCATAATGATAATAGTACTTCAATGATTAATCATTTTGCATTGAATTATGTAATTTTACTCTTAAAAATTATGAAATACAAAAATCATTGATCAAACATTAACTTTTATTGTTTTATTATTTAGAGTTAAGAGCATTTTAGAGTCCAGGGATAACATCTGTTCTTATTTAAGGGTCTCAAGTTTCAATTTTAGCAATGTGCAATCCAATGTTCTAATTTTTGTAACTATTAGAGGGCCTAGAGTAACTTCCGTTAACTGTTGCCTTTAACTTGGCCTGTACACGTCAATTTTTCTTGTATTTTTGGTTGATTTTCAATTAATCATAATATGAATACTGGCTAATGTAAAGTTTTTATATTTAAAGATTAACCACATATTATAATTTCTCATTCTAGGAGAAATGATTGTTGGGCCAACAAAAACTCTGTTTATGGATGAGATATCAACGGGCCTGGACAGCTCTACCACATTTCAGATAGTGAAGTGCTTGCAGCAGATAGTCCATCTCACTGAGGCCACTGTCTTCATGTCCCTTCTACAGCCTGCTCCAGAGACCTTTGATCTCTTCGACGATATCGTACTCTTATCAGAAGGCCAGATTGTCTACCAGGGCCCAAGAGAGCACATTGTTGAGTTTTTTGAAAGCTGTGGATTCAGGTGTCCGGAGCGTAAGGGAACTGCTGATTTCTTGCAAGAGGTATAAAAAAAAAAACATAATTGGGCATTTTTCCAATTACACTAGGCCTCAAGAGGCCCATATATGTAAGAAAGCCTTTCATTCTAGCAGATTTGTACGGTGTAATCAAATGAATTAAGGCACAAAACTTAACTTTTGATATGTTCATAGGTGACTTCAAGGAAGGACCAAGAGCAATACTGGGCAGACAGAAACAAACCATATAAATACATATCAGTTACTGAGTTTGCTAAACGATTCAAACGTTTCCATGTGGGGCTACGCCTCGAGAATGAGCTCTCTGTCCCGTTTGATAAGTCACGGAACCACAAAGCTGCACTAGTCTTCAAGAAATACTCAGTGCCAAAAATGGAGCTCCTCAAGGCCTCGTTTGATAAGGAATGGCTATTGATCAGGAGAAACTCTTTTGTTTATGTTTTCAAGACAGTGCAAATCATCATCGTGGCATTAATAGGATCAACTGTGTTTATAAGGAGTAGAATGCACTACAAGCTTCAAGAGGACGGGCGCTCTATGTTGGGGCGCTTTTGTTCAGTCTACTCATCAATATGTTCAATGGCTTTGCAGAACTTTCTCTAAGCATACAAAGACTTCCGGTGTTTTACAAGCATAGGGATCTCCTTTTCCACCCGACATGGGCATTCACTGTACCAACTTTCTTGCTTAGAGTACCAATATCCATCCTAGAGAGTACTGTTTGGATGGTCGTGACATACTACACCATTGGGTTCGCTCCTGAAGCAAGCAGGTATGTCCACTATTTGTGTCCCCTTTTTTGTGTTTCAATGTAAACACCAAGAACAGTTTCGGGAAACTCTTTGTAGCTGAGGAAATGTGAATCGAATTTCTCATTCTGTTTCTCCCATTTCAGGTTCTTCAAGCAATTTCTGTTGGTATTTCTGATCCAACAAATGGCTGCTGGGATTTTTAGGCTCATTGCTGGCGTCTGCAGAACCATGATCATTGCCAACACTGGCGGAGCTCTAATTCTCCTCCTTGTCTTTCTTTTGGGTGGTTTCATCCTTCCTAAAGGTTAGTTATACATATAACATGTTGACAGAGATATCGAAGAAGGAAAACAACAAATTAATAACAACAAAAAAAGGAAATAATAGCAAAACATAAAAGACAAATATAAAGCAACATTCATGATTTTCAGGGCAAATTCCAGACTGGTGGGGGTGGGCATACTGGATTTCACCCATGACCTATGGTTTTAATGCCATCGCTGTAAATGAGATGTATGCACATAGATGGATGAACGAATTTGTACGTGACTAATACGAGCACTAGTCAGTTTATTGTCATTGTTCAATGGTGTTTTTCTCTACTCAATAGGAGAGTAGGTAGATCAATAATTTTTTTATCATTCTTTTTTAATTTCCTACAGGGTTCAGATAATGTTACCAGATTGGGTGAGGCGGTTTTAAGGCAGTTTGATGTGCCCACTGATCAAAATTGGTTTTGGATTGGTGCGGCTGCTCTTCTAGGTTTTGCAGTCCTTTTTAACGTTCTGTTCACCTTTGCTCTCATGTATTTAAACCGTAAGTTTCAACACTGTTAAAGGTGGAAGGCGGATTCCTTTAAGAAAAAAAGGAAAAAAAATTAACTTCATTCTTCTTGTAGTAACTAATTTTTCGAATGCTCCTTGATTTTATTAGCTCTTGGAAAGCCACAAGCAGTAATATCTAAGGAGATGGCCAGGGAGATGGAAGCTGACCAGGAAGAAACCAAAGAACCACCAAGACTCAGAACAACTAGATCAAAGCGAGAAACATTCCCTCGATCCTTATCTGCTAATGACGGAAATAATTCAAGTAAGAAAAAGGCAAATATAATTTTGATCCACTAAAAAACATAATTTTCAACTATCCTTACTAGGATTGAATTCTCAGGAGAAATGGCAATCCAAAGAATGAGTAGTCGAACTGGTGCAAATGGACTAAACAGAAATGAAGATTCAAATCTCGAAGCTGCAAATGGTGTTGCTCCTAAGAGAGGAATGGTTCTTCCATTCTCTCCACTAGCCATGTCCTTTGACAGTGTTAACTATTTTGTAGATATGCCTGCGGTAAGTATATAGCCTAACACTGTCAGTTTTAGATAAAGCTTTTTATATAAGCTTATTAACTGCGAACTTTGCCCATAATAATCTCTGTTGTCTCAACAGGAAATGAAAGAACAAGGGGTGACAGAAGATAGACTCCAGTTACTTCGAGAAGTAACTGGTGCGTTTAGACCCGGAGTCCTCACTGCATTGATGGGAGTCAGTGGGGCTGGGAAAACAACATTAATGGATGTTTTAGCTGGAAGAAAGACTGGTGGTTATATCGAAGGTGATGTGAGAATTTCTGGATTCCCAAAGATACAAGAAACTTTTGCAAGAATTTCGGGATACTGTGAACAAAATGATATCCACTCTCCCCAAATCACAGTCCACGAATCTCTGATTTACTCGGCTTTCCTCCGTCTCCCTAAAGAAGTCAGCAAGGAAGAAAAGATGGTGAGAAAACAATGATTTGTATTTTTTATTGATCATCACATGAATTAGAAATTCCAAAACTAAAACATTCAACATTTTTTTTTTTTTTTGCGTTTTTTCAACAGATTTTTGTGGATGAAGTGATGGATCTTGTTGAACTAAACAATCTCAAGGATGCAATCGTGGGACTTCCAGGAGTTACTGGTCTGTCAACAGAACAAAGAAAGAGACTGACAATAGCAGTAGAGCTTGTTGCTAATCCTTCAATCATCTTCATGGATGAACCGACTTCTGGCCTCGATGCAAGAGCCGCTGCCATTGTTATGAGGACTGTCAGAAACACCGTCGACACAGGGCGAACTGTTGTTTGTACTATTCATCAGCCTAGCATTGATATCTTTGAAGCATTTGATGAGGTAACACACTGTGTGTGTGTGTGTCTCACACACACACACAGACATATATCTCTGTGTCTCACACACACACAGACATATATATATCACTCAGACACACGTATTTATCTTCCTCACTCACACATCAAATTGTACTGTGCATCAGCTGCTACTGATGAAAAGAGGAGGGCTAGTGATCTATGCAGGGCCATTAGGCCGGAATTCTCAAAAGATCATTGAATATTTTGAGGTATGTCACACGACCAAAATTGGTTTAAGCTACATATATGTTAAACTTATGTCAGGAAACTGAAGGACTTTATCTTATTTGTAGGAAATTCCTGGGGTCCCCAAAATTGCCGAGAAGTACAATCCAGCAACATGGATGCTGGAAGTGAGCTCAATGGCTGCAGAAGTCCGGCTTGGTATTGATTTTGCTGAGCAATACAAATCATCCGCTTTGCATCAGTAAGTTCACCTAGAGAACAAAAATTGCAGATGCTGGTTATGGAATATATCTTTATGATTGGTATCTAATTATTGTGCCTATCAACAGGAGAAACAAGGCTTTAGTGAAGGAGTTAAGCACACCTCCTCCGGGGGCGAAAGACCTTTATTTTGTTACGCAGTATTCTCAGTCCTCATGGGGGCAATTCAAGTCTTGTCTGTGGAAACAATGGTGGAGTTATTGGAGGAGCCCTGATTATAACCTTGTTCGATTCTTCTTCACTTTGGCTTGTGCACTCATGGTTGGGACAATTTTCTGGAACGTTGGCACGAAAAGGTTAGTGTGCTGCTTCAAATCAAACTCAATCTCATAACTTCGATTCAAGCAACAAGGTTCACGGGTCATTTCCTATTTTTTAATTCTTTCTTTCAACTATCAGGAGCAGTAGCAGTGATCTAACCACGATAATTGGAGCAATGTATGCTGCAATTCTATTTGTTGGTATCAACAATTGCTCAACAGTACAGCCAATTGTTGCCACTGAAAGAACAGTCTTTTATCGAGAAAGCGCTGCAGGGATGTACTCTGCATTACCATATGCCTTGGCTCAGGTTAGACCAAATTTATCCACTTAACTGTTTTATGTTTAAAATATGAAAATTCATTCAGTTCTATGAACGAAGTTTTGTTTTTTGACATGCAGGTAATCGTGGAGATACCATACGTGTTTCTTCAAACCACATATTATACTCTCATAGTGTATGCAATGGTGAGCTTCGAGTGGACTGCAGCTAAATTCTTGTGGTTCTTCTACATCAACTTCTTCTCCTTTCTCTACTTCACATACTACGGAATGATGACCGTTTCCATCACGCCAAACCACCAAGTCGCAGCTATATTCGCAGCTGCTTTTTATGCACTCTTCAATCTTTTCTCTGGTTTCTTTATCCCTAGACCGGTAAGTTTTTATTACTTCCTTGCGCATAATAATTCTCCTAGAGTCCCGTGTAGTATATATTAACTCAAAGTAATCTTTGAAAATTTCAGAGAATTCCTAAGTGGTGGATATGGTATTATTGGATTTGCCCACTGGCATGGACTGTTTATGGAGCGATTCTTTCACAGTACGGTGATGTGGAGAGTAGGATTCGAGTGCCTGGGATGTCATATAACCCCACCATTAAATGGTATGTTGAAGATCATTTTGGATATGAACACGATTTCATGGCGCCAATTGCTATTGGTTTGGTTGGTTTTGCAGTGTTTTTCGCTTTCATGTATGCCTACTGCCTGAAAACATTGAACTTCCAAATGAGGTAGTAGGGTCAATTACAGTCATAGTGACTTGTATATATACATACATATCTATATTTAAAGCCATCCAACAATAGGAGGATATTTAACACTACGTAGATTTTCTAGATGCATGTAATGAAGAGTTCTATAAGGGTTGTATATGTAAATGTAAATGAGCAGCGGAACTTAGTGATGAATGAAGAAATCACTTTCTTCTCAGAAAATTCTGAAGATTCACTACTGTTCCAACCAACTTTTTGAAGGGAACTATTTGATCAGATTATTCTTGCTTGCTGTTTGTGTTTCCTAGATTTTGTATTTTGCTATCTCGATCAGTAGGAAATCAACAAAAGTACAATATATTATACAATAATTTATTAATAAATCAAGTTGTGGCCACTAAATGAAGAAGACATCCATTACAGATTTTACCAACAAATGAAATTCAAAATTGTAAGATTATGAGATCGAGCTACAGGTTAGTATCAAGTCATTGTTTTAGTTTGTTCATTGTCGATTAAGATTTAAATGTGGCATGTATTGCTTATTATCTAGTCTAGTTTGGTTGGGCTGTCCTTGATGGCTTTGAAGGGGACAAAGATTGGTGTTCTTTTTTTCTTGGTTTTGCAAGGGATTCTTAAGCTCGAAATGTCAAAACCAATCCTCGAGATACTGTAACGACCCGAGCCCGAAGCCCGCTCCGTCACGTATAGCCCACACACTGTTCCACTAAGCACCTAGATCAATTGGCCCACCAAAAGTCCATGGATAGGTTAGTGCCTAGTGGTAGTGGGTGGTCATTTATAAGGCACACACAAGTCTCACATCTACCCGATGTAGGATATCACAACCTCCCCCACCAAAAGCCCATGGATAGGTTAGTGCCTAGTTGTAGTGGGTGGTCATTTATAAGGCACACACAAGTCTCACATCTACCCGATGTAGGATATCACAATCTCCCCCACTTGAATCCTTAACGTCCTAGTCAAGATCCAAAGGAAGCACAAATCGGCACCCTGGGTGATGTGTTCCAACACATTTCTGGTCGGGACCCACTCTGATATCATTTGTAACAACCTAAACCCAAAGCCCGGTCCGTCACGCATAGCCCACGGACTGACCCACTAAGCACCTGTGTCAACAGGTCTACCACAAGCTACCCAAAAATTCATGGAAAGGTTGGTGCCCAGTGGTAGTGGGTGACCACTTATAAGGCGCACACAACTCCCACATCTACTCGATGTGGGTCACAATTTCCCCCACTTAAATCCTTGACGTTTTCGTCAAGACCCGAATGAAGCCTAAAGGATCGGCACCCCAAGCAATGTGTTACAACACATTTTTGGTCGAGACTCGCTCTGATACCATTTGTAATTAACGACCCGAGCCCGAAGATCGGTCCGCCACGCATGGCCCACGCATTGACCCACTAAGCACTTGGGTCAACTAGGCCTACCACAAGCCACCCAAAAGTCCATGAAAATATTAGTGCCTAGTAGTAGTGGGTAGACACTTATAAGACACATACAACTCCCACATCTACTCAATGTGGGACATCGACGACTCGAGCCCAAAGCCCTGTTCGCCACGCATGGCCCACACACTGGCCCACTAAGCACCTGGGTCAATTATGGCCTACCACAAGCCTACCCAAAACTCAAAAGTCCATGAAAGATTGGTGCCAGTGGTAGCTGGTCGCCACTTATAAGGTACACACAAGTCTCACATCTACCGGATATGGGATATCACAATCTCCCTCACTTAAATCCTTGAGGTCCTTGTCAAGACCTAAAAGAGGCCTAAAGGATCGGCACATCGGGAGATGTGTTCCAACACATTTCCGGTCAGAACCCACTCTAATACTATTTTGTAACGACCCGAGCCCGAAGCCCGGTCCGCCACACATAACTCATGCACTAGTCCACTAAACACCTGGGTCAACTAGCACACCACAAGCCACCCAAAAGTCCATGAATAGGCTGGTGCCCAATAATAGTTGGTGGCCACTTATAAGACACACACAAGTCTCACATTTACCCGATGTGAAATATTACAGATACTATCGTTTAGTAGAAATGTGGACCTCTCTGAATGAATTTTTTTACATACACAAGCGCTCGAATGTAGGACTCTTTTTTAAGCGACCAAAGCCTTTCCACTCAAGCCAAACCCGATTGGTATATATCTGTGTTTTTTAATACGCATTTCACTTTTTTCGATTTCGTGTTTTTTATTATTCCCTTCTTAATTTTATAGTAGTAATTGAATTAAAAGTTAAGAGAGTAATAAAAGGATGAATGGTGGGATCAATGAGTGAGAAGCGAAAACCAATTTTTGAAAGAAAAAAAAAAGGAAATGAAAAATGAAACGTGTATCAAGACGCACTCATTTACTCTTAATTGAGAGCCCGTTTGTTTTCTCGTTTTGGCCAAAACGCAGGGTTAAAACGCAGCTTATTCCTTAACTTAGCGTTTCAATGCTGCGGTAGAAAAAGCTGCATTTTCAAAACGCAGCTGCGTTTTAAAACGCTGAAATTTCTAGCTTTTTCCCAAAACGCAGATTTTAAAACGCATTAGGGAATAAAAGCAGGGTTTTGACATAATATCCCAAACACATTTATAAAGAAAAAAGCCGCGTTTTAAATAATCTGCGTTTTAGAATCGCTACATTTTTAAAACACTGCGTTTTCAAAACGCTACACCAAACGGGCTCTGAGTTGTTTATCCGAAATTACTTTTAAAAAAGGTACCTTATTTAAGTATATATTTATTTATTTGTTACATAACTTAAAGGGTTAATTACACTATTAGTCCATCGACTATGAGATATTCCACCAGTAGTCCCTTAAGAAATTTTTTTAAACTTCAGTTCCTTAAGTACCAAAAAGTCACGCAGCTAGTCCTTTTGATGGATGCCGTTAGTAAAATTCCGTTAAGTTACCCATGTGCCTCCCACGTGCATTTAAGTAAGGGCAAAATTAGAATTTCACTCATCATCTTCTTCACCAATTCTTCAAACCCTAATCCCCAAATTTTCCCTTAATTTTTCAAACCCTAATATTCTTCAAACCCTACTCTTCAATTGGTAAAACTTGTGATCCCTTTTTCAAACCCCAAGAATTCTTTGAACACAGCAATGGCAAACTTGCGAGCGTTTTTCTGCGCACAAAAAGACGAAAGGAAAGGCCTTCGCGACTTTCAAATCGTGTCTTGCAGCCTTAAAATCGAGCTGTTCTTATTTGGGTTTTTGAGGACATTGATAAATCTCGACTGGGACTTTGTTGGGATTCGATTAAGTAAAGAAGTGTTGGCCAATTCGATCACAGGACCACCGAAGCACGATGAAGACGGAGAAGAACCAACTGGAACCCTAATGCTCTTCAATGCATCTCTTTACTTTCTAAACATTAATGTCCTATTCCTTGTCGCCATTTCGAAAGTCCCCCTAACCAAATTTCAAATCCTCAAAAAAAATTACAGATTATTCAAGCCAATCTAGTACAGATCTGATTAATTGACACGGTCAAGGAACGTTGCATCATATTCGGATAGCCTTCGAACTTTCCAAAGTCCAAATCGGCGTGAGAATTAATTCAAGGACGAATTAGCCTGATCGGAGATCAAACAAGGTCCCGGCGAGTCGAATCACAAGTTGGTGGCGGTGGCGAGTCAATTTCAAACGTAAAATGGGAAATGCGCATAAAAAGAAAAAAAATTATAGAGAGAGATATAGCAGTACAGAGGAGTAACAGAATATCACCGTGGTTGTGTTGTGTAACTTGCTGGGTTAGTGTTGGTCATTGGCGGTGGGTTTTTGTTTCCTCCTCTTTTCTCTCTCTCTCTCTTGGGGCTTGTATGAAGGTTGAGGGTGCTGCTTTTGAAGATGGAAGGATTGCTAGCATTTGGGACACCTTTGCTCATGCTAGTTAGTTTTACTTTTTTTCAAGAAATAAAATTCAGTTTTTTTGGGGGTAAAACTTTTTACATCTCGAAGCCCTTCAGATCATCGGTTGATTTTGAAATAATTGCCTAAAATAAATTTAGGTTACATAGATGGGTCAGATAACAATGGAGACATAATATTAAAGAATTTTTGGGGTTTGAAGAAGGTGAAAGAATGGAGATGGATGAAGATGTGGGTGTGTGGTGGGGGGGGGGGAAGAAAAAAGTATTGTTTAAAGTATTTTGTGAAATTTCATTTTAGCCCTTACTCAAATACACATGGGAGGCACATGACAGACTTAACAGAAAAATACTAACGACATCTACCAAAAGGACTATGCGTGTCTAATTTTGGTATTTTAGGGACTAAAATTTGAATTTTTTTAAGGAACTAACCGTAGAATGCTTAATAGTCAACGGACTAGTGGTGTAATTAACCCGAACTTAAATTAATCCTCCTCATTATTATGCGTGAATTTGCTGTCATAATAAAATTATGGAGTACTGTATTTCCTTTATACAAAAACAGGAAAGGTATACAACGCTGTGATTCGATCCCTTTCAGCTTTTATCATTACAAAACTCACGTGTACTCGCCTGCAATCTAATTACGATGTTCTCAAATTATGTGGGTTCGGTTCCGTCGTAACTCGTAAGATGTGGTTGCTCATAGTACTCCTACAATGGGTGAAAGCACGCTTTATCATTAGGATAATATGTTGTACAATTATACACTAATTGATATTTGAGGTGATTTCTTTAACTACTTTAGATTTAAAATTTTGTTTTATGTTAATTAAATATATAAAATATGAAAAAATTATCACCACATTAACAAGTAACGTAGTTCAACAATCCTATTGAATGACTTGTGACTTTATTTATTATTCTCTCCATTCTATCTAAAGAATTTAAGGGATATATAAGTGTTATTGAAGTTTATCATAATTACAAAAATGTTCATATTACATATGGAGGGTAGAGTTGAATATTTTTTGAAAATTATATGCATTAATTTTAAATGTAAACTTTTTAAGTAAAAATTTCAAAAATAAAATAGTAAATTTTTTTTTTTTTTGCCTCGAACGGGGAGGGGGAGTAATATAATCTTCTATGGTTGAGCGTTCCAAGTTTAATGCTCTCGGCCAGGCAAACACTCACACGGACACCACTGCTTTTATTTGTCTAATACTTAAAACATTTTGAGATAAATTTTTAAAGTATACTTCGCAATAACTACTGTTATAAATAGACCTAATGATTTTCCTAGAGACACTTATTAGCAAAATATATTAGGTTTGGACAAAAGACAATATATTACGGATTTTTTATTTTGTGGTGGAGATTCTTTCAAATAGATACTCTCTTTATTTCAAAATAAGTATTTTTTATTGGATTTACACAAATTTTTAAGAAAGTAATTAGGTTTTCGAGCATTGGGATATTTTGGGGGAAAAAACACAAAATTTAAGAAAGTAGTTCGACTCTATTTATATTCTCCTTTAAGAAAGTATTACTAAGTAGGGTTAAATCAATAGGTCATTTTTCTTTTTTCATCTCGCAATAATAAGAGTATTATAGACAATTTGCTTAAGAAATATTTTTAATAAAAGTAGAAAAGTGACACTTATTTTAGGACAAAATGAATACTTATTATCATAAATCATGTTGTTTACAAGCGAATTAAATTAGGGGTTGTAATGTTCCAATCTTCAATAAGTTTTTGATAATGAAAAAGAGAATTTCATGATTCCTAAAGAGATCCGATAAATTAGTAATTATCACCAGATCGGACACAGAATCGATGAGGAGGCTGCTTATGATTTATCCTCTTTTTTGTTTTTTCAAAATGTAAAGGTTTTGAACAAGATTTCATCTATATGAATTTTATTTTTTGTTATACTAAACCTCAAAGCATGTATAATTCAATATAAAAAAATAAACTTTACATTAATACCCGTGTTCTTTGCATTCACTTTAATTTTAAAAACTATTTGTTAGAGTTTCGTATCATCGTAATGGTTGAATCAACAATTTAATAACTGGTTGATTTATATTGGTCCAAATTACGTGTGGCAATTTGGGTATAATGGTTAGGTTTCATTAAAGTTTTCAAAGTTTTCTACTTAAATTTTAGTACTCTATCCTTTCCTAAATAAGTGTCATGTCTTAATTTTTTAAAGTCAAACTGATTATTTTTTAAATAAAATTTTGACTTTTTTTTAAACCATAAAACACGTAATGTATACTCCCTCCCTCCCTAAATTATTGTCTTCCTTTCATTTTTCGTCTGTCCCTAAATAATTGTTTTGTTTGAAACTTTTCTTTTTCAAACATTACTTTTACCATTTTTTACTTTTTTTCATACTTTAATTATGGGTTACATACACTTGGACATTATTAAAGAAAACAACACACTATATCAATATTAATAATTAAGTCAATTATTTTTTCTTAATCCATGTGCCGGGTCAAACAAGATACTCCCTCCTTCCCTAAATTATTGTCTTGCTTTCCCTTTTAGTCCGTCCTAAAATAATTATCTTATTTAAAAGTTTCGTTTTTAGGACAACGCTTTTACCATTTTACCCTTACGTTTTCTTCCTACTTTAATTATGGTCCACATACACATAGGTATTAAAGGAAACTACACACTATACCAATATTAATAATCAAGTCAATTGTTTTTTCTTAATCCGTGTGCCGGGTCAAACAAGACAATAATTTAGGAACAGAGGGAGTAGTACTTTTTGTGTACTACAAATTATGTATTTTATGATTTAAAAAATAAAAATACATGTCAAATTTTTATTTAAAAAACAGTCAGTTTTATTTTGAAAAATCAAAATAAACACTTGTATATGAATAATGAATGGAGTACTATACTATCTAAAACTACCCATCACTCTATTTGATAATTTTAGGTATATCCAAAACTTATTTAGAACCCATTTGATTGTTCATTTTGATCAAAATACAAGAATAAACGAAACTTATTTACTAAAATTGTATTTTAATACTGCAAAAAAAAAAAAGAGAAGTGTTTTTAAAACGCAATACACAAGCTCGTTTGAACCACCGCTATTACCACTAAAAAAAAAAAAAATCTTGTGTTTGTTAAAATTAGACGTGTCAAGTAAATAGAATATGGTTGAATAATGATTATAGTATATGATTGATAATTTGAATTTTATTTGTAGTTGAAAGTGAACACCCACTACCCACAACTTACCCTTCACCACCTATTGGAGCAAGGGAACATTTGAGGGAGTTTGCATGTTCCGCGCATGGCTTTCTCCCTGAGATTATTTTCAACCCCCCCAAACCTATTCCTTTAATTACTTTGTATTTACATGATCATCCATCTCAGCTCTGACAATCTAGTCCCCAATAAATATATAATTACCACTACACTCATTCTCTCCTTTAATTTCTTTCTTCTCACAATTGTCTACTCTAGCCACTCGATCTACATGCATATATATATATATATACATCATTCGCTAGCTCACACTTTATTATAAAGCTCTCTCTCTCTCTCTCTCTCTCTCTTCGCACTCACACACACACACACACACACACAACACAAAGATACAGAGCATCAGACTCTCAATTCAACTTTGGTCCCAATTACTACTTACACGATCGAAAAGTATTAAGAGATTGAAGAGAGAGAGAGAGAGAGAGAGCGCCGAACAATGAGCTCACAGTTAAGGGATGACGAAGATGAGGCGGCATTGATATGGGCTGCTTTAGAGAGATTGCCGACTTATCAGAGATTGAGGACTGGTTTAATTCAATGTAATGTTGTTGTAGGATCAGAAAGCCAGGAGGATCAACAGTTAGGAGAGAACAAAGTAACAAGGTACAAAGGGGTAGATGTACGGAAGCTTGATTCAAGTGAACGCCATCAATTTATCGAGAGGAATTTCAGACTTCTTGAGGATGATAACCAAAAGTTCCTGACCAAAATCAAGGATCGTTTATACAAGTAAGATAAGATTTGTTTCATGCATGCATCTTCATTATTAATTAATTAGCTTCCATGGCCGTAAGTATTAAACTAATTTTTATTGAGAAAAAAACTCTTATACTGATTTAAATGATCGGTGGTAATTAATTCTAAATTATGGAGTACCTTCTTCACCTGAAAAACAAGTCTCCAAGTCCAAGCAGCTTTGCAGTTGCAGATCTGGGACGCACTAAATCATAAAGTGATGTGCTTTACTTACTTGTACCATTCACTACCACTTAATTTCTTTTGTTTCTCAAATTAAGTCAAATATATGTAAAATTAAGTGGGTCACGCCCGGTTAACGTCTCACTTATCAATTACTCCCCTTCGTTTCCAATAGCTCATTTTTGGAGTAATTTTTTTAGGTCAACATAATTTAATTTTGATAAAAAAATATGCAAATCACTCCCTCCGTTCCTAGTTGAGTGTTTTTTGATGGAAAAAAATTTATCCCTAAATAAGCTTCACTTTTTGTATACGTTATTTAAATAACCTTGTTATCCATCACGTATGATGTTATTCAAATAGCAATTATAAATATATTTTTATATAACTACATATATTTGTAAAACTTGTGTAATACTCCCTCCTTTTCAAAATAAGTGTATTCTATTGACTTTGTATAATTTTTTAAAAATTAGTTGATCTTTTGTAATTTTTTTGTTAATGCCCTCAAAGTATTTCTTAGTAGTGTCAAATCACGAAACTCACTTTTTTTTTTTCACCTCACAATTATCAAAGGTATTATAGAGAATTGTCTTAAAGAAACTTTCTAAAAATAAAAATGAAATATTTGTAATAAAACATCTCAAAATAAAATAAAGAACATTAATTTAGTACGGATTGAATAATTATAGCCATGCATTAAATGCCAGAAGTTACCATTTTTATACCAACTCTTAATTTAGGTGGTTGTTACCACCATTCTAAAACACTTTTTAGAATTTTTTGCCTCCCTTAAAGGACACCCAACTCCACCCTTTATCTTAAAAACTCACTAAATCATCCTTTTAAAATAGAATGTGATTTAGATGAATAGTAACATTTAAAATGAGGTGTTGAGTGATCCAAATTGGGTTGTTTTTATTTTTGTTACTTCAAAAAATAAAAAATATAAGCTTTAAAAATTAATCTTATAATCTTTTTTTCCTTAATATTCCTGTAATAAACATATTCATTTTTTCATAATCATATAATTTAGAAAAGATAGCCTTCCGTGTATTTTAGTAAGACGGATCTCTCCCCCCTACTGTGTTGGTGGGTCTGTGTGAGAGTGCCTTTCTTACAAATTAGGATGTGAATACTCTACCCAAAATTTGTTACAAGTGCATTAATCAAAAAAAAAAAAAAACCAAAGCAATACAAAACCAAACGAAACGAGGGAACTCGATCAAATGCTAAGAACTTTAACACAGCACTACATGAATCAATTAAGGGCTCGCACAAGTGCTGATCTACGTATACATTATCACCTAAACTCTAAAAACAATTTGCACTCTTCTTTCCACCAATTTCTCACAACTCACAAGGCAGGGCCGGAATTCAACTTCCCACAGTAGAGGTAAGGTTTGAGCATCTATGGGCGGAAGCGGATTGCTATGTTGGAACCAGGGCTCTTCCCACCCTTGTCAACACTGCACGAAACATTCTAGAGTCTGCCCTCGACTTGTTTCGAATCCGGTTAGCCCAAAGAACAACCCACACAATTCTCCGAGACGTCTCTGGTATCATCAAACCATCAAGGTACACTATAATATTCACTCACTTGTACTCTGCTCCAAGATTTCCATGCAATGTTACAAGAATTTCATAACATAATGAAAGACCTTTTCATCAATCATCATGCTACAGGATGACTCTTTTGTTAGGTCCTCCCTCATCTGGGAAGACTACCCTTTTGTTGGCACTGTCTGCAATGTTGGACCCAAGCTTGAAGGTTGCTCTATTTGAGATGTCTCAATCAATTCTTGTTCACGGTTTCTAACAAATCGTTTTGGCTATTTAATTGGTAATCTCTGTTAGTCTGACAATGATTAAATGACTATTGCATTTTGTTCTATGTGGATTTTTAGGTTAGAGGTGAAGTTACTTATAATGGGCATAAGCTAACTGAATTTGAACCACGGAAGACAGCAGCATACATTAGTCAAAATGATGTTCACATAGGGTTACTAACGGTCAAAGAAACCCTGGATTTCTCTGCTAGGTTTCAAGGGGTCGGGAATCGATATGGTAACTAACACAAATCAATTTATGAGTGTTTTTCTCTTCGATACATTGGTTTTCAAGAACTGATTTTGACAATTTGTTGCGTGTAGAGCTCCTAAAGGAACTAGTAGAAAGGGAAAAGAATGTTAAAACAATGCCTGATGCAGAAGTTGATCTATTCATTAAGGTATGTACACCACATTGTTACATGCGATGTATATAAGTCGAAGGATTATACATGAAAAATGTTTGCAGATTTTATATTGATTTAATTTTTCAATGAATATTTTTGTTTTCAGGCAATAGCGATGGAAGGAATCAAGAGCAGCCTAATCACTGATTATGTTCTAAGGGTAAGGTACTTTCAGCATTATGTATCTAAAAATGTTGTGACAGAAATCCACGTATTACTAATTGTGAGAGTAAACCATCTTATATGATGTCTACAACATATGCAGTGGTTGTTTTGATTGTAATTATTTTTCTTTTGGGATAATTATTTTTTGACTTTGAGGCAACCAATTTACTGCTTAACTGCTGAATGAAACAGGTTTTGGGACTTGATATTTGTAAGGACACAAAAGTGGGAGATCAGATGCAACGAGGAATTTCTGGCGGTCAGAGAAAGCGATTAACTACAGGTTTAGTTCTCATACTTTCTGTTTATTTCACCTTTTCCTTTTTCTTAATCTCAAATGAAATCATCTGTGGTAGATGATGCATGGACACAAATTTAACGGTTCTTACATGATAAGAGTTCTCACTAAGGTTATATAGTACGATATATTGATCAACTAACCAATAAGGAAATTTATAGTTCATTACAATGTCTGGCCCAGCGAGGAACTTTATTTTCTACTGGATCATGTTCTTGTGGAACTTAACACACTGCGGCACCTCCCCTTTTTGAAAAATATATATATATATATATATGTATTTATATATATATATATATATATATATATATATAAAAGAACTCGGCCGGCAATATGTTCAGAGCGTTAAAGGTTTGATCCCACCATCTTTCTATAATGTGGGTGATACAGGAGAAATGCTCGTGGGACCATCAAAGACACTGTTCATGGATGAGATATCAACAGGGCTAGACAGCTCCACGACATATCAGATAGTCAAGTGTATACAGCAAATTGCTCACCTCAGTGACACCACCATCCTGATGTCTCTCCTCCAGCCTGCTCCTGAGACCTTTGATCTATTTGATGATATCATCCTGCTATCGGAAGGTCAGATCGTGTACAATGGTCCACGAGAGCATGCACTTCAGTTCTTCGAGAGTTGTGGGTTCAAGTTGCCTAAGAGGAAGGGCATCGCTGATTTCTTGCAGGAGGTAAATACTGCAATTTCTTTGTAATTAGACTTGTGGCATTCACTGGATTTCTGGATACTGGATAGGTCTAGACTTTTCATAAAGATAGGATCCCACCCGATAATGCGCAAAACATAGACATTTGAATTTCAAAGCTTGATTAAATTGAATTTAAATGCTACAGATTACATCGAAGAAGGACCAAGAGCAATATTGGGCGGATAAGAATAAGCCCTACCATTACATACCTGTCAGTGAGTTTGTAAGTCATTTCAAGGCTTTCCATGTCGGCTTGCAGCTGGAGGATGAACTCTTAGTTCCCTACGATATTACTAAAAGTGACAAAGCAGCCCTTGCATTCAGAAAATACTCAGTTCCCAAGATGGTTCTTCTGCAAGCTTCATTTGAGAAAGAATGGCTATTGATAAAGAAAAACTGCTTTCTCTACATCGTCAAAGCTATTCAGATACTTATAGTAGCTTTAATAACGTCAACTGTTTTTTTGAGACTTAACGTCACATATGACGACGGCGCTCTCTACATCGGTGCCATTATCTTTTCCATGATCTCAAACATGTTCAACGGCTTTGCTGAGCTTTCTCTCATAATGGCAAGACTACCTGTATTTTACAAGCATCGGGACTTCCTATTCCATCCAGCATGGGTTTTTACTGTCCCAAAATTTTTGCTTGGAATCCCCATATCAGTGTTGGAATCGGTAGCTTGGACAGTCTTGGCATACTACATTATTGGATTTGCACCACAAGCTAGCTGGTACACTTAACCAAAACCATGAGTATCTATGGCTTGTACCTGTAATTTTAAGTTCTCAAAGACTACAATTCCTATTAGTAGTTCCTAACCAGTCATTTTCCTTTTCAGTTTCTTCAAGCAACTATTTATCGTTTTCTTAATCCAGCAAATGGCTGCTGGGATATTTAGGCTCATCGCTGGAGTATGCAGGACCATGGTTATTGCCAATACTGGCGGATCACTCTCTCTGCTTCTACTGTTTCTTCTTGGGGGTTTCATCCTTCCACAAGGTTAGCCTTTACAAGTTTTTGTACATGTGTGTGGTTGTGTAATACTGTAATGAGCCATAGCTTGCAATGACAAGTAATTAGGCAAGCAAGTGCTACATTCGTCCCAAAATGAATGTTCCTTTTTATTTTTTTGCAAAAATTAAGGAAATCGACTTTTAGGCCATTTTAGTACTCCCTCCATCCGGGGCTTCCCCCCCAAAAAAAAAGTACTCCCTTCGTCTCAAAATGAGTGTCCCTTTTTAACTTTTTGGAAAAAATTAAGGAAGTTGACTTTTTAGGCAATTTTAGTAGTACGCATTCATGAATGCCTTTGGTTTCAGAAAGGGGCACTTATTTTGGGACAAAAATTTATCAAAAAGGGACACTCATTTTGGGACGAAGTGAGTAGTATGTATACACGAATGCCCTTCATGTCCGCACTATAGTATTGTAAGTGTATACTGGGACCAATAGGTAGCAAAGGCGAATTTAGTTGCTGCATGGAAAAGGAACAATCATTTTGGGGTTAAATGCACCAGTGGTCCCTGTACTTTACTACTTTCTAGCATTTGTCCCTCTATTTAAAAGGTGCAAATCTAGGTCCAAAGTACACTGATTTTGCTTGCCCGTGATCCCTCCATTAACGGCTGTTAGAATTTCGGCCGTTAACTCACCATGTGCAAAGCGTGTTAGTTTTTAAGGGGCAAATACATAACTTCCCTTTTCACTCAAATAAATAAAATAAAATAACTTCTCTTTTCCCAACACCGATGGCCGCCATGACCGATCGTCCACCTCAACCACCACCACCGCCACTTTTCATTGACCAGCGCAGCACTATCATCCAACTTCTGAAAATGAAAACATATCTAAATGAACGCTAAGAAATTATGTTAAACTAGTTACCACACCATCATCCAATTTCTCGAGATCCCCACCCCATCCCACCATTAGCTCCACAGAGGCCACCAATCATCGACCAGCCCCTTTTCACCCGTCATCACTCATCTCAATAATCCATTCCAACCAATTACGTGTCATCTCAGTTTCACCTTCAACATTAACTATCGACTGCCACCAACAATAAAAATAGAAAGCAAACCCACCACCACTGTCACATAGGCCGACATCACCTCACACATACACAGACCTCAAACCCACGCAAATATAAACTCTCACACCCAGACCCAGACCCACAGCTTCACCGATTTGAAAATCAAATAAATCACCGTGAACCAGGTAACAGAGACACACAAACACACGGCTTTGCTTTGAATTGAAGAGGGGGAAGGGAGATAAGAATGAAATAGAGGAAGAACATTGGTTGCAGACAAATTATTTCTCTTCGTTTCTATCTGGCAGTGAGATTTGGCATTGTGGAGTCAGACAATGGTGGGTCAGTGAGGCCTGATCCATCAATCCCTTGAGTGACTTCCGGAGCTTGAAAGAAATGAAAGTCCAGTTATCCTCTTTTCGAGCATCACACTCGTGGGGTGGCGTGGGGAGGATTTTTTCATTGAGCTGTTGAATTATACGAGAAACCCAGATGGCCAAAAGAAGGGAGATTTGTGTGTGTGTGAGAGAGAGAGAGAATTTGGCTTGAACTTGGGGAGCATGAATTCAGCTTGAGAGTATGCTAATGGCAATTCAAGGTCGTTGGGGAAAACAATCGTGGCTCAACTCGAAGAAGATTGTGGAAGACTCAAAGTTACCATTTTGCCCCCTTTAAAATCTCACGTGATTTGCACATGGCCAGTTAACGGCTATTTTCTAACGGCCGTTAACAGAGGGACCACCGGCGAGTAAAATTAGCATACTTTGGACCCAGATTTGCACTTTTTAAGTAGAGGGACTAATGCTAGAAAGTCGTAAAGTACAGGACCTGGTGCATTTAACCCAATTTTATTTTATTTATTTGAGTGAAAATGGAAGTTACGTATTTGTCCCTTAAAAACTCACATGCTTTGCACATGGTGAGTTAATGGCCGTTAACGGAAGGACCATGGGCGAGCAAAATCAGCGTACTTTGACCTAGATTTGCACTTTTTAAGTAGAGAGACTATTGCTAGAAAGTCGTAAAGTATAGGGACCACTAGTGCATTTAACCCATCATTTTGGGACAAAAATTTCAAAAAGGGACACTCATTTTGGGACAGAGAGAGTAGAAAAGAACCCTTCTGAAATACAATGGTCCAACCATCAAATTTTGTAACCCTGGTTTTATTATTGAGGGTACATTGCATGGATCTGCTTGATTTTGCAATTATATATCTGAACAATTGAAAGGCAAGCTGTAGAGTTACTTCATCTCTCCAGATACGCCTCCTAAGGGTGGTGAACCTGTATAGGGTAGAGCCTTCCAGTTTCTGGACCCCAAAGTGGCAGGAGCCTCGTGCATAGGACATTCTTAATTTTTTTTCTAATTTATTTTATCTATCCGTCAATTCTCAAAAGCTATCTCACCTTTGAAAGGCTCTTCACATTCATTAAATTGTGCTTATTGCTAATTGTCGGCTAAGTGGAGATTACTTATGGTATAGGCCAAATACCAAGGTGGTGGCAATGGGGTCAATGGTTGTCACCTTTACTGTATGCTTTCAATGCCATGACAGTCAACGAGATGCTCTCCCCTAGGTGGAACAACAAACTGGTATGGCACCTGTAATGTTACCATCTTTAGTGATTATTTTAAAAACATTATCATGTATACAATCTATTTGGCAGCGAGGGTACCAAAGGAAGTCTGTCAGCATTAAAACATAGCAAAATGGTTTACTAGATTATAGTTTGGGTTTGTGAAACTAGAATTGAAGTCAACAAACTACTCTGCCATTGCAGGCACCAGATAATACTACGAAATTGGGTGTGGCGATATTAAGGGAATTTGATGTGTTTCCTGAGGAGAATTGGTATTGGATTGGAGTACTGGCCCTGCTTGGTTTTATCATTCTCTTCAATACATTGTTCACTGTCTCACTCATGTACCTAAATCGTAAGTTTAAGATTGCATGTCTAATATTCTTTTGATTGGTCAAATCATCATAGAATGTTTACTTGCACTAACTTATATGCCCCTCTCTGACTCTCTCTCCATTAATAGCTCCAGGAAAGCCACAAGCTGTAATATCTGAAGAAGCTGCAAAGGAAGCATCCAATCAAGAAAATGTTCTGGAGAAAGAATTCACCACATACAAAACCTCAAACAAAAATAATCCTGGTAGGAAGTTTAATATCCCAGTTTGTAATCATCATTAGTTGTGGAAAAGAATATGAGTCAAAATAAATCACAAATGTTTAATCATAATTTTCAGAAGTAATAGTAACTGGACGAGTGAGTAGCAAGTTTGATGCCAATGAAGCTCTCAGAGGAACTTCTGAAGAGGTTGCAACAAAGAGAGGAATGATACTTCCATTTACACCACTATCAATGTCCTTTGATAGCGTAAATTACTACGTTGACATGCCCACAGTGAGCATTTATTTTCCCTTGGATCAATTCCCTTTAGATGTATATTACTTTATGTTCTCTCTGTTATGAAGTTACATGCTTGACTGTATATTCTTACAGGAAATGAAGAAAGAAGGTTTCACAGGGGAGAGGTTGCAATTGCTAAGAGATGTTACTGGGGCTTTTAGGCCTGGAGTTCTCACTGCTTTAATGGGGGTCAGTGGTGCAGGAAAGACGACCCTGATGGATGTTCTTGCTGGAAGGAAAACAGGGGGATGCATTGAAGGTGATATAAGAATCTCTGGATTCCCTAAAGTACAGGAAACTTTTGCAAGAATTTCTGGTTACTGTGAGCAAGTTGATATCCACTCTCCTCAAGTAACGGTGAAAGAATCTCTAATTTTCTCAGCTTTCCTCCGGCTCCCAAAAGAAGTTCGCGATCAGAATAAGATGGTAATTATGGTTTCTTGATAGAATTCGATAATTGTCCATAATCTATCAAGCACTTAGCTATTTTTCTTGATCTTTCTTTTCAGGCTTTCGTTGACGAAGTGATGGAATTGGTTGAGCTGAATATTCTAAGAAATGCTATTGTGGGGGTTCCAGGAATCACAGGGTTGTCAACAGAACAAAGGAAGCGATTAACAATTGCTGTAGAGCTTGTTGCTAATCCTTCAATCATATTTATGGATGAACCAACCTCAGGTCTTGATGCTAGGGCTGCAGCCATTGTTATGAGGACAGTGAGAAACACTGTTGACACTGGACGAACTGTTGTCTGCACAATCCATCAGCCTAGCATTGATATATTTGAAGCCTTCGATGAGGTAAGATTCGTAAGAAACTTAATTCAGATGTCTCTCTCTCTCTCTCCCTCTTTCTCTCTCTCATGACCAAGTAAATTTGTACCAGCTGCTGCTAATGAAGGGTGGAGGACAAGTGATCTACTCGGGAGCACTAGGGCAGCAGTCCGAGAATGTTATTGAGTACTTCGAGGTAATTCTCAATTTAACTTGGAAGCCTCCTCCAAAAGGCATATGAGTAAATCTAGGCATGTATGATCCAACCATTGGTTTATCGTTGCAGGCCATTGATGGTGTACCTAAAATTAGAGAAAATTATAATCCAGCTGCATGGATGTTGGAAGCTAGCTCAGTTGCAATGGAAGTTCAACTTGGAACTGATTTTGCTGAACATTACAAATCATCACCCTTGCACCGGTTAGTGATTTAGTTTAGTAGTACTCCCTCCGTTCCGATCAAAGAGTCCACTATTCTATTTTAGGATGTTCCAAATAAAGAGTCCACTTTAAAAAATAATACCAACAATTTTCATAACACTTCAACTTTGCCTTTAAATGTGATATAAAGCATCTTGACACACTAAAACATTTCTGTAATAATGACCAATTACAAGGATACTAATATATCCCTTAATTACTAGACTATTTAAACGTGCACTCTTTGATTGAAACAAAGGGAGTATAACTGTAGCAATAGTTAAGAAAGCTGTGTGATAAATTTGTGGGTTTGTAATCCAGACAAACTAAGAGTCTAGTGAAGGAGTTAAGTGAACCACCCGAAGGAGAATGCGACCTCTATTTCCCTAGACAGTACTCTCAATCTACATGGGAGCAGTTTAAGTTGTGCCTTTGGAAGCAGTGGTGGACTTACTGGAGAAGTCCTGATTATAACCTTGTTCGTTTCTTCTTCACCTTAGCAGCTGCCCTGATACTTGGCTCTTTCTTTTGGCAGGTTGGCACCAAAAGGTAGGTATAAATTACCCGCAAATTCATTTCCCTAACATGTTCTAAAACATCATTTAGCAATGCTGGCTTCTTCAATGAAAAGTGATTTCAAATTACTTCTTTTTCTGTGGTTCATATTGGAGTTTGTGTTTCAGGGAGAATGTCACTGATTTGACTATGATCCTTGGAGCCATGTATGTAGCAGTGGTGTTCATTGGTGTTAACAATGGCCAAACCGTACTGCCAATTGTAGCCGTTGAAAGGACCGTATTTTATCGAGAAAGAGCAGCAGGGATGTATTCTGCTTTACCATATGCCATGGCACAGGTAAACAAACCTCTCTCTCCCCCTCCTTCCCGACACCAATTTTTTTTTTAGAAAAAAAATGGTCTAATCACTCACCTTCAAAGTTTTGTAGTACAGAAGTCAATTTAAATTCAAGTTTTACATGCATGTAGAAATTGGTTGGAGTGCAGGTGGTGGCAGAAATACCTTATGTATTTGTTCAAACTGCATACTATTGTCTCATAATGTATGCAATGGTCAGCTTCCAATGGACAGCAGTGAAGTTTCTATGGTTCTTCTTCATCACTTTTTTCTCTTTCCTCTACTTCACATACTACGGAATGATGATGGTCTCAGTCTCACCAAATCAAGAAGTAGCAGCCATCTTGTCATCAGCTTTTTATGCACTCTTCACCCTCTTCTCTGGCTTCTTCATCCCGAGAATGGTATATTAAATTTTTGAGCATAGCCTACCCACCATTGATTTTTGATTTCTGGCTTATTAAACCTAGTGAACGAAGACAAATTCAAAAACTTTCTTTCTAATGATGCAGAGAATAACCAAAGGATGGGTATGGTACTATTGGATATGCCCAGTGGCGTGGACTGTTTATGGGCTCATTGTGTCACAGTATGGTGATGTGGAGGATACTATTGAAGTGCCTGGAATAAAGCCAGATCCGAGCATCAAATGGTATGTGGAAAATCATTTTGGATATGACCCGGATTTCATGGTCCCAATTGCTGCAGTTTTGGTAGGTTTCACTCTCATTTTTGCTTTCATGTTTGCCTTCGGCATTAAGGTATTGAATTTCCAACAGAGGTAGACGCAGCTTAAGATACCAAACACAGTATTTAAAGAATCCCACTGTTTGTTGTCGTTGTAAACTTATATTCAAAATTGCTAACAAGGAAAAGGCAGCTAGATGCATGGATATATGACATTGCCCCTTTAGTTTATTTGTCTCTCATTATGGAATCTCCACAAATTTACATCAAATTTTTATTTAGAGAAAATATCAAGTTGACTTTGAAAAGCCTCGTCACGACCCAAATGCCATTGGATATCGATTTGATGGTTTGTTTCAAATGTTATAACGGCAAAGCAATTTGGGCATATGAGTGGGTCCAAAGTCTTAAAGGTCAAACCACTTGGGTTACTTGGGGTCAGAACCACAGGATTCCTAAAGCCATTACATCAAAGCAGAATCAGTAGATAGTAGGATGAGTAATGTCATGTGCACATAAAGTGTGCACCAAATATGTATCAAAATTTTAGTTGAGATTTTTTGAATGGTTAAATGATTTGTGGTTCTTACCACTTGAAAATCTTTTGACCAATCAAAAGTGTCAACAAGGACTTTAGATGTACATTTGGTGACACTTTAGATACACATAGCATTACTCTGGGAGAGTTACATGTGCTTGAGCTTGAGTGGTCCAAAGTCGAAAGCTCTTTCTTGCACTTAAAAACTCAATGTTAGTCAAATTCTCTTGCGGCTTAACTGAGAATACTTGTCATTATCGTACCGAGAGGGAAGGGTCTTATCATGTAAAAGGGGGTCCTGACGTATTGCCTTCCTGGTTCCACGTGTCATGTAAATATAACAGCTGTTTGGAGATAGACAGTAGACGTTCAAAGTAGCAACAGCCAAACGCTGCTCAAGTATATAACCGTGGACCCAATTCTCCATCTCTTTTGATCCGGCAGTGTGACGGGAAAAGATTTTGGAAAAAACTTATAACTTTTTTTATTATTTTAATAGTAGTACATATGTATTAATGTTTTTAATGTCAATATATAACATTAAAAGTTGACAGTTTTAAAAATAAAATTAGTGAATCTATACAAAAATGAATATATATATTTTGTGACGAGAAAATTTTAAAAATACACACTCATTTAAGTATAAGATGCGTATTACTTTCTCTGATTAAATTTAAAGTGAATATTTAACTATTGTATAACCAAAACCCAACTTACGAGGGTCAATTAAAAGTTTATATATAAAATATGATTAATGTTACGTGCGGTTACTGAATATTTAATTTTGTACAAAATTAATACTCCTTACATTCCACATGTGGAGGGTAAAGTTGAAAGACTTATGGATATTGTAGGCATAATTTTTTAAAATGAACCCTTTGAGTCAAACATCACAAAATAGTATAATGAAATCTTTGTCCGTAGGAGAGGGAGTATAACATTCTATATATCAAATCTTAGATTAGAAAATTTAGTGATGAATCTCGTGATGTTTTGTTTTTATAATTCAATGGCGTGAAATGATGGACGGAGGAAAATTATTTTATTGATTAGAGCAAGTCCACTTAATTTGCTAGTTACAAAAGAAGTGGATTCTTTGCCAAAATAATTGGTGCTACAATAGCTTTCGCACATTGTTTCTATGACTAAAATGGTTTGTGTCACACTATAAACACCATATAATTCTCTTTGTTATGCAAAATAGTAAAAGGTCAATTACATTAGAGCTTCTCCAATGCAATTTCTATCTAGTAAAAATCTTAGACACATAAAAATAGATTTTTCAAAAAAAAAACCTTCTCCAATGCAAACATCTTAGGCTGAGATGGAGATGAAGTGACATTTAGTTGGAAAGAAATCCTCTACGTAACTCTCTGAGATGTCTTTCCATCCTCATCAGTTTTTATTTTTATTTTTTACTGTCAATCAGTTATAATATGAAATTTTTTTTTGGTTTTTATAATTAATTATAAAAAACTTTCACGACTAAAAGAATTTTTTAAAAGCAGTCTGCATTGAAGTACGTTTAGAAAGATTTTTTTACAACATACGAAAGAAGTCTTCTTATTTAAGTATGTCATATAGGAAAAATTAGATGATAGCATTGGAGATACTCTTATAATTCGTGTCACATTACGTTCTATACTCTCAGTTGATTTGATAAGCTGTATTCCATACTAAAAAAGAAATTTGAGTTCCAAAGATACTAACACTACATTCAAACATATTTGTCCAACCCAAATTGTAATGAAATACTGAAATTCATCGGCAAAGTACTGGAAATGAAAGGTAGTTCATGTTTACAAAGAAACTAACATGGTTGCGAATCATTTGGTGTGTATAAGTTTATACAGAGATAATTGCAAAATAAATTCTGTACTAGTTTTGAAATTTTTATTTAAGTTATATAAATTTTTTTTTTGCAAACTAAACCTTCACTTAATTTTTTTTAATTAAAATCTTCCGTTAAGTTGCTGTTAGATCAATTGATAGGAAGATGATTTGGTCACCGACGTGGCTCTTTCTAGAAGTGCCCAAACGGTTCAAACTGCCGGTTCCAGTTTCTCGGGTTTTTTTATTACTATTTTTTATCTTTTTTTTTGAAATTTTTTGTTTTATTTAAAAAAAAAAACTATTATAAAGTGTACAAAAAAGTGTTCTATTTTTTTAAAATTTTTACAAAAGCTATAAATTGTAAAAACTTTAGTTATGAAAAATTAAAAGTATAAAATTATTTTACAAAAGTTTTGTAATGATTACAAAAATTTGAGAACTCAAAAAAACTCACAATAAAAGTTTAGGAAGTAAAAAATAAAAAGTCAAAAAAAAAAAGAAACCGAAGAAAAACAGTGAAAAATAAAAGTTTAGGAACTCAAAAATCTAAAAATTAGCTACTTTGGTGGTTCAAACCGCCAATTTGGAACAGGGATTGAATTGACGGTTTGGAACAAAAGAAGAATCGGCGGGTCACGATTTTTGATAAACAGAAACTGAAATCGAACTGTAGAATCAGCGGTTCCGGTTCGAGGACGATTCCATTTCGTCACGGTAATACGATCCTCTTTAGAGAATAGTGAAAAGTAAGGATGGAAATGTCAAATATTAGGGACCGAATAAGGCAAAGGTGCTTAGTTCAGGGACCAAATTATGTATTAAATCAGTGATCGTTCAATGGTGGCAACGATTCCACGTTGGCAAACCGACAGACGACAAAGAACAGAGGGCGAGACTGGGGCCCACACATGAATGCAGCAGAAATAGTATTGGTCGTCAAGCAAGCGTGTGGCTGAGATTTATTCTTTCTGGCCCTACCACGGTATTGGTTGCAGCGCTTCGACGCGGTTACTTTCGCTCCTTGAACAAACAGACTTGAGTTGAGGATTAGCTATCAATTTTACTTTTGTAGTAGTAGTAGTAAAAGATTTGGTTGGTGGACGACTAATAATTTACAATAAATGTTCAAACTTGTTGGCTTTACCTTTTTTTTGACTTTTGATTGGTTGGATGGAGTCCAACAACAACACAAATGACAATTAAGTTCATCAAAAATTGTTTACTACTCCCCTCTATCTCATCTCACGTTTTCGAATTATTATTATTAATAAATTCCTAAACAATCACCATTCTATACTTATATATTTTAATTAATGCACTTTATTTAATTTCTCTTTTAAATATTTAACTTAGTTAAGATTATAATAAAAAAATAATTAATTAATGTGTATTGAATTTTCAAGTGATCAAAACTTAAATCTACTAAAAATAAAGTTGTTCAATATAAAATGAGACGAAGAGAGTATCTTCAACCAACCTTCCTTCCCAAAAGTACGAATCGAACTAATACCGAATTCGTAATTAAGATGTGTCTTAAATTTAATAGCATAGGTGATGCCTTCCCAATATTGAATTTGTTCCCATATATGGCTAAGATTATATTGAAATATGTATGTTAAGTATAAAGTATGTATTGTTAAACTTATCTAAAAAAATAAATTTGGTTGAAATAAGTAGTATAACATGATATAAAATAAAAAAGAGTGGCAAGCAAATGTTACTAAGTAATTTTGCTTCCTATAAAGTTTTTTTTTTTTAATTATTATTATTATTTTTTTTAAAAAGGAAGTAAAAAGAAAAAAAGTGATTAAAGCAGGCGATGATTTATACCGACCCATAAGGGGCCAACTCATGTCATGTTGGTAGTCCCCCCCAATTGCCTAAAGGGTAACCTACCTGTACGTCACATCTTTGAACTATAGGATGAATAATCAAAGTTATTTGGCTTTTTTCGGAACCCTTGCTAGAATGGCAATGGATGTAAATGTAAGTAGTCAATTTACAATTATAGTATTTTGAAGTGTGGCTGGCTGGCTGGCTGGCTGCTTTTGTGGTTGGTGCGGTACGAGTTACCAATTCTACACACCTTCACCTCAATTCCATTAGAAACTCATTTCATCTTTAAGTCTCAATCATTCATTTAAAGTTGATTACTCACAATTCAATCCAATAAAAAACAAAATACTAGTAAAGTAAAAAATAAACTAACGTCTTTTACCTACCTAGCTCGTAACTTTATTTTTAGTTAGTTACGTGTAGACATTTTTATATACTCCATGTTTTATTTTATTTATTTTTTTGGGTATCAATTATCTCCTTCTAACGAGAAATTTAATCATACCTTCGATTAATGTTTTTTATTATTATTATTGTTGTTGTATACCACTCAATTACCCTCTACTTATTTCAATAAATTTCTTCAAAGTTTGATGATGATGATGATGACATTTTAGGGCGTTGGGGTAAGTGTTACCTTGAATTTCTTACTCCCTATTTTCCTAATTAAGAGGTTCGTTCCTTTGGTTTCAGGAGGGCTGAGGTAGTTTCCAAAAAGATGAGTACTTAAAGCAGGGATTTTCAATATTCTGTTGTCTCCAATTTACCACTCCCTATCCTCCAACCATCAAAATGGTTTTTCTTTCAATTTTTCTTTGTCAATTTAATTAATTAAACTTTGACTCATAATTTTTATAAATTCTTGTTTGGAATAATGACTTTACAAGTCCCTCGACTATGGCTGATTTCACCATTAGTCTCAACAAAATTTCATGCATTTTTTGTCTCTACCACTTCAAATTTGCACGCCGAAAGTCCTTTTGATGGATGCGTTGTTAGTGATTTGCCGTTAAGTTGACCATGTGTCTCCCACATGCATTTGACCAAGGGCGAAAAAGAAATTTTCCTTATCATCTTTTTCACATCTTCAAACCCCAATCCCAAAATTCCATCAACAATCAAAATCGAACCACCCCGCCCCCCGCCCCCACGATAGCTTCTGCATCCCCATTTCTCAAATGATACTGTATTGACATAATTCAAGTTCTAGAAAGAAAAAAAAAAACCATTCTTGAACCCAATATTGAACTTTAACCTGACGATCCTTTTGCGACCGGCGGTGTGACGCCCTGACCCGGATTCTAACATGAAACCCCAAGGTCGGTGCGCCAAACGAACCAACACTAACAAAAATGAAAAGCACATGGCGTAACCACCCGTACTTACTAGAAAACAAAATGGCTAAACTTGATAAAATAAAAAAATTCATCGGCGACACTACAGTCGGAACCCAACTAACACAACCACAAGTCTAAAACTCAGGAAAATAAACAACAACAACCTCCACGGCCACAACAAGCCGGAGAACCAATATAAACCACGAGCTAAAACATGCTCGGAAAAGAAACGGAACTATAACTGAAGCTATAAACACAAGCACGACATACACATGTCGGCATCCAAAAGAATAAAGAGTTACAACGCAGGAAAACTACCCAAAGTAAAGTTTACATAACTTTACATAACTAATCGTCCTTACTAAGATAAAACAACTACGACTATAAACAAGCTCCACGAGCTACAAAATCAACAAGATAGCCTGCTAATTAACTGCGATCTCGCTGACCTCAACGGTGACTTCCTGGCTGGCTCGGATCTAAGGAAAAACATATGAATAACAAATGGGGTAAGTCATAATGACACAGTAAGTTACTAAATGCAACTACATGACATGGCATAATGCTCAATCATAAAATGTAACATGGCATCATTTATAAGTATACCAAACTGTAAACATGTACCATATAATCATAGGCACATAAACCACATATACCACGTAGCACGGTGATGATCACATAAGTGCACGTAAATAACCACATTTAAAAGGATATAGTTATTGTCTATCTGACACTGCTGTCGCTTTACACATCTCAAGTTGTCGCCGAACCGGATCTCGTGCTCGGAACATACTGAACACACTGAACATACTGTCGTTACATCTCGCTATTCTATTTAGCGAGGAAAGATACCATCGTTACTTCTCACTTGATTACATAGTGAGGAAAATACTGTCGTTACTTTTCACTGTCTACTTAGTGAGGAAAATACTGTTGGTTGTCATAGTTACGCGTATTGCTTATAACAATGGGACCACTTCCCACTAGGGCCAGTAGTGAGGAGAAAGGGAATCAATGAGGCGACCCATAACAATCGCTTACCACAAAGGCTATGTGCTGTTGCATTGCCGACTCAAATCATGTATACCAGCTGAACTTCCAAACGATGCACAAGTAGATATTTACTCGTAACATATCAACAACAACAAGGTTCAAAAGTAGTGAACCTTATCCCAACCAAGGAGGTCAATGATCCTACCATAACACATTACTAACACATTTTGTGAAGTAGCCAATCAACATCTCAAAACCACATATTTAGTCTTGAATCACATAGTCATACAGGTACATGTTTGCAAGTACTTCTCAAGAACAACTAGACCACATATTTAGTCTATGAACATCCACACGTTGAGGTACACATTTGATTCCCAAACAAACACACTTTAAGACTATTAATTTAGTCTATTCATAATCACATGTTGAGACTACTCATTTAGTTCTCAAGCACAACCATATCAAGAGTACTTATTTAGTTTATGAACATCAAGTGCGAAATACTACACTTACAATGACAATAGAATCATATCAACACCATTCTTATAATCACAAGTGCCCTCAAGTACACTTATCCTAAATCATATAGTTTTGTAGTCCAACCCAAAGTTAAGGAACAATCGTTTATCTCATCGAGACTGTCGTACTAGTCTCTAACATTCTATATTTTAATATACATACGTGTAAACAACTCTCGGGAGTTGCTAATTCTATTAAACGAACATCCCAAACTACACAAGTTCAGATATACAGCTTGATAAATTAATTAGACGTCATCTTACGATTATAATCGGAGTCTTTATTTTACCAGTACCAAATAATCGGAGGGCTATAATCTATAGCAAGCGAACTCTAATTCGCGTAGGAATTAAACATGTTGTCCGGTGAATATTATTCTCTTCAAATATCAAATTTCTAGAGTCATTATCATACTTCTCAAAATTTGAATATAATTGCTTTAGGTGAAATTTCTCAATTTAAGTCTCATCTTGTCTTCTTAATTCAATTCCAAGGTTGATACTCCAACAAACATACATGCAACCCATTTTATACCAAGCAAATATCACATTTATAGTTTTTACATACCATCATAACAATTAGACATGAAGACATCATCTTTAGCAAGTCTAACATGTGTATTTATGAACTAACATGTAACAATTCCTAAAGCATACAACAAGGGGGTTAGTAACTTACTTGAAATGAGAAATCAAACCATTAAAATCACAATCAAAGTCTTATAAGTTGCTCCCCTAGTCAGCCCCAACACATGCATGGCCTTGGATCAAAGATTAGTTGGTTGGATTGAGAGAACAAGAATCACACACACTAATCTCACCTTCCAGCACACACAAACTCACTCTAGCATTCTTGGTTGATTTAGGAGGTAATGGGAGACTTTTGTTTACTCCCTAGCATGTTAAGGAGGTGGGAAGAGTAGTTAACCCTGGTCAATGGCGTGGTCCACCTTCAGTCAATGTATTTTAAGTGGAGAGACTGAACAAAAGAATTTTCAAAAAACAGAGCCCACAATCTGCCCACAGAGCGATTGCTCTGGGGTGATCCAGGGCGATCGCCCTGTCCCCAGTTTGTTTCATGTTTTGACAATTGCCAAAAATTGACTCCAAAATGATACCAATTATTGTATTGCAAGGTAAATGTTATATAAACTAGGAAAATGTATCAAGAATCAAAGTATGACTTAATCTAACATGTTACTCAAGTGATCTAAACACTTATGATTAACATATTAACATGCAACAAGGTAAACAGATAACACATAGAGAGTCTAGGGTATTACAGGCGACGCTGTATCTTCGGCGAGTATACCACTGTGATGATTCAAATGCCCCAAATTCATCATTTTCAAAAGTTGCAATTTTAACTCTCAGGTTATATACCCAGCAAACACTACTTTTGTCTCTCTCTCCAAAAGTGGCAATTTCAAGTTTTCAACTCACAATCATCACCATTTTCCACCTCATTCAACAAATCAAACAATTTATTACCATTTATTGCTCAATCCAAAAGTGGCAATTTCACGTTAATAGTGATTTTGAATCACTTTCAGATAAAGGCCAGAGTCCCACCGTCAATGAAAAGACGGCAGTGGCAATTTGCTCGTTAACGGTGAAATAGATTTGCAATCCAACCCACTACACAAACACACATAAGCAGCTCAAATTTCAGCCCTCTTCTCCCAATGATTTAGTCATTTCCTTGTATAAATCCCCTTCCTATCTCCAAATTTAGGATACAGAAATTGGATTTCAATTTCAAGAACTTTTTGTACCCTCTGTTAACTTATAATGGCTAAACCCAAGAGCTACATTACTTCAAAAGACCTTAAAACTCACAACAAACCAAAGGATATCTGAATCTCAATCCATAGCAAAGTCTGCGACGTCCCTCCCCTTGCTCAATCTCGTCGGCCAAGACGTCACTGATGAATTTGGGGGTAGAAGCTTTGGTTATGGTGGTGTCTGGATTTGGGGGTAGAAGCTTGGCTTGATTCGGAGAGAATGTGGGGGAGTTTGGAGCTAGCGATGGTTGGGGAAGGGGAAGGATCGAAGTGGGGAGGAGGTGGCGGTGGGTGGAGGGAAGGGATTTTTGGTGGAGGGGGAGGATGGGGATTAATTTTTGAGGTGGAGGAGGATGGCGAGGGTTTGGTCGGAGACGGAGAAATTAAGGAAGAGAGGACTGTGAAATGAATGTGAAAGAGGGAGAGAGAGAGAGAGATTGAGGAAGAAGATCTATGAAGAACATGAGATGAAATTCCTTTTTAGCCCTTAACCAAATGCATGTGAGAGGCACATTGGGCACTTAACGAAATTTTTTTAATGACATCCATCAAAAGGACTAAGCGTGTCTAATTTTGATACTCTTAGGACTAAAATTTTTAAAAAAAAATTGTTAAGGGACTACTGGTAGAATCGGCCATAGTCGATGGACTTGTAATGTCATTAACCCTAAATTCTTTTTATTGAAACTATAAAAATTTATTTATCATTACCATATTATAAAAGTTGAAACTCATATTATTTTTAATGCATTTTTAGTGATTGAAATTATATCACCTAAAGTAGATCAAATTTATGTCAAGTCTTAGTTTGATATGTACACATATTAACTTCATTTTTTTCTAAACTGCCTGATCACGCCAAAGTTAAGTTGGTGACCACGTCGATTCCACGTAGATGCTAAGTGTGTAGTCTAGTAGGATGCCGACTCAGTATTGCTGGGACTGTTCTTGAAATGTTCTTAAACTGAGATGGGGGAGTAGCGCATGTGATCAACAAGAAAACACTGTCAGGGGAGCTGGGAGTGTCTGATGAGGAACGTGAATCAAGCCTTATTTTGTAAGTCCAAAAACAAACCCAAGCGTGGAAGTCAATTGAAGAGGCCAATTTGGTGAATATGATTGAAGTCCAACATGTTTGGGAAAGTTCAAGAGCTTAAACGACATTTTTTGGAAGCAAAAGTCTTAAAAAGTGAGCCCATAAGTTCAAGGATGAATTTGGAAGCCTTTTAACACTAAATGGATGACTTTAGGGGGCCAAAGTGCACTTTTCAAAACTAGGCCTTTAGAAAAACGGGATTGATAGTCTTTTCCTTATTTTGGTTTGTTATTGTTTCCTAATTAGCCTAGGTAACTTACTTAGTTGTTTCCTATATAGTTTAGGTAATTCTTAATTATTTCCTTTTATTTTAGGATTCTATTTTCTTCAAGTATTAGGGTTTGTAAGCCTATATAAAGACTTCTCTTTCATTATAAAAGATTAGAACTTTTTTATATTGATTAATTTGATTTGAGTTTTCACAATATTGTGAGCTTTTTGAGAGATTTCTTGGATTAGAATTCTCAACCCTTGAACTTATCAAGTTTGTTGAGCTGCAGGCTTGTGGCGTTTCGTGATCTTGGTTCCTAATCAATTGCGATTAGTGGGTTAAGGTTGCACCCCAAGGTTCTAGGGATTAAATCCGCCCTAGAGTTGAGGGAAGCTCCCTATCTTTTCGTTTCAATTCGTTGTTTCTGTGTTCAATTCGCGTTCTTGGTTGGTTCCACTTTGTCACGATCTTGGAATCACATCAGTGTCCCGGCTACCCTTCGGTGTAGGAATCAGTATAATGTTATAACAGGGGCTTGATTCACAGAGCTTGGTCTATGAATGAAGCTAGATTACTCTTCAACCGGTTGTGAGTAAGGAGAGAGAAATGTGTAGTGTGTGTTCTGGGGTTAAGGTAGCATAGAGAGGAGAAGGAGGAAAGTACCTCAGTATTTATAGGCTGAAGGCTGGATGAGTTGGCCGTCTGGAGGAGACCAATGAGAGACCAATCCGTATGACTCCCTTATCCCATTGTTCTGCTAAGCGGCGGTGTCAGGTTCAGGAGATTGTGGTCACCCAGTTGTACGGTGGTCCTGACACTTTCTTGTCAGTAAGTGAAAGAGTGGAGCAGACTCCTGACATGTCGGGGTTATGCTTCTGAGTGTCCAATAGGGGAAATCCATGTGTGAGGAGCGGTTCTAGGCGAGCTCGTCTGAGTTGATACCAAGTGAAGGCTTGGCGTCAAGGTCGCTTGAGCGGTCGACCCAGCTGGATCTATATAGGTTACGCTTTTAGCTTGATAACTTGGTCGGTTGATTCAAGCAACATTGGCTTGAAAGGTCTACGCACGACCTGGTTCATCATGGTACCCAGGTCGTCTCTAACGGACTTGCATTCTACTAACTCCAGCTCGCACGACGGACTATGCCCGGTCTTGTCTACTAGGCTTGCATCATGCTGTGGTGACCTTGCCTCGTGTGACAGCTGAGGCGGAGCCCGTTCAATCCCCCTATTTATTATTTCCTCAGTTCCACCCAAAAAATTCAATTTGAAAAGTCTAATAATTAAGAAAAATATAAGTACTACTGAAATCGGTCATAATTATAAATATGTATGACCAAGATGTTTATAGCGGCAAAGTTGAAAGGTTTATGGAGATTATAGATATAATTTTTTAAAATGAACTCACTAAATAAAATATCTCAAAATAGAATAATAGACTATTTACCTGGAACGGAGGGAGTATAACACTACTTTTTTTTTGTTACTTAACTACCTAGTCAAAAAGGAATAAAAACTAGGGAGTATTTAGTATAAGATATAGCAGAAAACTGAAATAGAGGGAGTAAGTTTTTACGCTCCTATGTAAATGACACTTAGGCTCCATTTGTTTCACGGATAAGGTTTTTCAGAAAATATTTTCTAAGTTTTTTGATGTTTGGATAGTGTTTAGAAAATGAGTCAGCGTAAAATATTTTTCAAGCCAATGAAAAATGTTATGGATTGTCCGTAATTTTTTAAGTCAATGAAAAATGTTATGAATTGTCCGTAAAATGACTTACGGAATAGCTAGTCCGATAGATCATTTTCCGACTTCCCGCAAGCTCGCAACTGTTATGATTCTATTCAAAAAATTTCATGCTATACTTTTCAACGGTATAAGGCAATAAAAAATTTGATGTCGATTTTGTTTTTTGTCCTTCTGCTCTACTTCGGGGACTGTTAAGTTTTCATTTCTTTATTTTTCTCTCCCTTTTAATTAGTGCAGTTTGATCTTTTTTATTATTATTATTTTTTCTCTTTTAAATGATCAATATGTTTTATAATGAGAATTTAGTGGTCATTGATCATATCATCAGTAAACGTGATTATCAAAACCTACTAAATTTATAAGTAAACAAATAAACTCTCTCTAGCTATAATATATATATATATATATATATATATATATATATATATATATATATATATAATATACATTAAGAGTTAAGATTTCAAAGGATATCTTTTTATCCCAAAATTACGAATTAAAAGTTACTCATATACACATTTTCAAAAGTTTATCAAATTAAAATTATTTTTTGGAAACTATATGACTTGCAAAATATATATTTTATTTTTAGGTGGTTGGTAAAACTAATAAATTAGTCAAATGTAAATGTAACTAGAAAATTTATTACACATCTTTTTTAGACTTTGGGTAATCATTTGTCATAAAGTATGAAATTTTATGTTTGAGTAAATTTATATTATCATTTAGCAAGTGATATTGCAAGAAGTATTTTCTAACACATTTTTACAAAGTTTACCAAACACCTGAAAATATTTTTCGCAAGATTTTCATACGATTTACCAAACATCTTAAAGTAGAATGATTTTATTTTCTGAAAACAAATTTTTAGCAGTCATTTTCTCGAACTCATTTTCCGTGAAACAAAAGAAGTCTTAATAAAGAAAGGTTTAATATATAATTTGGCTGAACTTTAGACATTTTTCTGATTCGGATTTAGAACTTTGGTATTTTCTATTTTGGTCCTTGAACTACACTTTAAGCCTTACAGTTCATCTCTCAAGTGACGACCGTCACTTTACACGTTAATAAATATCTAAAATGCCTGAAATACCCTTATTAAATGCTGACTTTGTTTCCACGGAAGACAAAATTTACTTAGTTGGAATTAATGTTTTTTTTTTCTAACTATCGTAAACTTTCATCTAAAACCATTTCCTCTCTCTTTCTCTATTTGCTTAGAGTTTATCATCTCTCTCTGGCAGTTGCTTACACCTTTTTGTGAGAGTTCTTAAAAATTGATTTCTTCTCCTGTTTTCTACTGTATTTACGTAGAATATTAAGTACTACTAGCAAAAAATCCAACTGGGTCAGTCCTATTTAATAATATTAAATTTAGGTTTTACAGATTGTATTTGTATGCAATCATTAGTTCAGAAAGCTTTCAACTTTCGAATTTCAGTTGTTTTACACAATGTGATTATCATTCTGCACTGTTCAACCTCTTTTTTTGGGCAAAAATTTATCTTGAGTTAATCTTGAAATCGGGTTATTGAATTGGAGAAAAAAAAAAACCCTAATTCGAATTTTAATGATTTGGGTTTGAAAATTTGTGGGAAGGGTGGAAATTAAGGCTGTAAAACAATGGCGTTACTGGTAACTGGGGTATTGTTGAACCTATTGTAGCATATGAACACAGATGTGAAGGTTGGTGGTGAGCACTGATCGTCTTTATTGCAAGTGGTGAGCATTGTGCCGGCGTTAGCCGGCGGCAAGCTATTTTCAAGTCAAGGGTTTTATATTAAGGTATCTGATTCTTCCCATGCCACTTGTGTTGGTACCCCTGATATTGTTGTCACCACTAATTCGTCCCCTCTTGAAACTGGTCTTAAACTCAGTTGACTCGAAGCAGTCTTTGGTCAAATCGTCCGGTTCGCGATCAATACCCTCATCTCCCACCAGATATTATTCGTTGCCTACTTCTTTTGAGAAGTTCTCAAATAGGATCAAACAACATGCGAAGATCAAAGCGTTGGACAAGGCAACTACTAAGTTAGGGTTGGGAGAAAAGGGGGGTTCGGTTCATGGGGGAACTACAAAGAAGGCAGGGATGGGTAGCTCCATAAGAAATTTTTAGCTGAAATCAATTTTTTGCTAGTAGCTGTCTATTTGCTTATAGCAGCATGAAAGAGAGAGAGAGAGGATTTGGTGCTCTTTGGATTTGACCCATTTGTTGAAGATGAAACCATTGTTGTTGAATCAAAAGAAACAAAGCAGACAGAAATAGAGCAAACCACAGTAGCGAGATAGAGACAACAGCTAGAGAGAGACGATGGTTAAAAGAAAGCTTGATCAGAGAGAAGATAGAACTCAGAAGAAGAGGGAGAGAGTGAGATGGGGAAAATGGTTTAGCTGAGAGTTTGTGTTACTTAGTTAGAAGAAAAAAAATTCCAAGTAAGTAGGTTTTGTCCACCGTGAAATCAAAGTCAGCATTTAGTAAGGGCATTTTGAGTATTTTAGATATTTATTAACGTGTAAAGTGACGACCGTCTTAATGGATGAACTGTAAGAGGCTTAATTTGCGATTCAAGGACCAAAATAAAAAAAGTCAGAGTTCTAAAATCGAATCAAGAAAAAGTCTAAAGTTAAGGGACCAAACTATATATTAAACCATAAAGAATAGATCAATATTCCGGTATATACAAACAACTAGCAATCTACTTGGTCAAAAAAATTGGGTGGAAGAGGCTTTGTCCGTGATTATCGAATCTACTTGACTTAATTCCAATCAACCAACCTGCAAATAGTGCTTGGCATTCGTATTTAAAAAAAAAATCTTAATTTTCTACTTTCTTTCTTATTAATGTTATTATCTTTCTCTCCTCTCCTTTTTTACACAATATTTTTTTATAATCATTATTCCATCTGAATAAAGTAAATAATCCACTTTCTATTTTTAATAGTTAACATGTCACTAAATTAAATTAAATCAAAATTTTATAGTATAATTTACTTATATTTTAGAAAATAAAATTTTATTTATTAAAGAGTAGGCCTTTGTGAGACCGTTTTATACGGATCCTAATTCGTAATACGGAGCCTTACTCTCTTACAGCTCAGTCCACCAACACACGATGAGTCGGGTCAAGGAGATCCGTCTTACAGAAAATACCCGTAAGACGGTCTTTTCAAAAAATTTGTCTTTATTTAAAAACTATATTAAGAATACTATAGATTACAACTTTCATAATTTTGTATAAAAAAGCCCTAACTTTACCGCTAAGTCACCCCTTACAATTAATAGTTAATATTTGAAAAAATTAAAAATAAATATTCATTTGAGACGATGAAAATATAAAATTTAAAAACAACCCCAAACTCCAGAAGAAGTATGGGAAAGTACCTTGTAGTTAGAGCAAGTTCTATGCAGTCTTCAAAGAAAACAAAATTCGGATGCAATTTCAAGAAATTGCCCAACAGGACAAAACAGATACCCACACCCAAATTGTATCTGTAATCCAGTAAATCAGATGTCAGCTTTCAAACCATGATCTTCCTCTTGGATGCCAAAGCACATCCTTGTCAGCTTCACAAGCCTCCACGTTTGTCACCTTCTTCCATTCATTTTAGCAGGGGCGTAAGTCCGAACCGTCAAACCGTCAAATCGAATCAAATCAAATCGAATTGGCCAGGTCGGTTCGATTTTGGGTTAGACAGTTTAGGTTTGGAAATTTTATAAATCGAGCGATTCGGTTCGGTTTGTGATTTTTGGTGCCAAACCGAACCAAACCGAATCGAATTGAACCACCACTATTTAATTTTTATTTTATATATATATATATATTATTTAGTAATTAGTAATTAGTAATTGAATTTAATAAAAAAATTATTATTGTTTGCCTACATTTTGATTGAATTATTGTAATTTTAAAGTTAATTTTTTGACTTTTAATTATTTAGTTTATGTTAAAAGTATTTTTTTGATATTTAAAATTATTTTCTTTTTAAAAATATTTAAATAATTAAACCGCGGAACCGAACCAAACCGATCGGTTCGGTTCTGTTCGATTTGAAGTTTGTGGCAGTTCGGTTCGGTTTGAAATATGTGAAACCGTTAGGGGTGGTTCGGTTTGCGATTTTGACTCAAATCGAACCACATTCACCCCTATATTTTAGGGTTAATTACGTTTGTCACCTTCTTCCATTCATTTTAGGGTTAATTACGACTGTACCACCCGAACATTCACATATTTTTACACTTGTGGGATGTCGTCTCAATTTTTACACATTAAAGCCCAATGTTACATTTTTGATGCAATTACGGGTTAGTAAGAGATTTTTGTTAATTTTAACGGAAACAATTCAAGCGCACTTTTTATAGTTTTGTCTTTTAGCAACTATATATGGGTAGTACAATAACATTTTAATGTTTATATTCTCTCCGTTTCAAGTAAAGAGTTCACAATTCTATTTTGAAATAGTTTACTTATATGTTAATTTTTAAAAATTATACCTATAATCTTCATAACCTTTTAACTTTATCGTCTAAATATAGTATTAGCATCGTAATTATACTCAAGTATTTTCGTAATTATACTTAAATATTTTCGTAATTATGACAACCTCCAAGTATACTAATATATTTCTTAATTATTAGACTTTTTAAATCTATACTCTTGGGGTGGAACGGGAGATAATTTAACATGGTTTATTATTATTATTATTTATTTAGAAAAGACACTGTTTACTAAATAATATTAATCATATTTTTTTTCTTTTCAATTTTCATTTCAGATAAAGTATAGAATATACAACATTTTACGAAAATAAATTTAAAAAATAGTCAAAGTTAAAAGTATCATAGTTTTTCTTGGACGTCATTGGAATTGAAGCCTAAGGATATTCCATTGTTTCTATTTTCTTTTCAGACATTGGGGTGTTTTTGGATGAACTCATCACTAAAAAGGATTTAGTTTTCTTCTTTTTTCTATTTCTTTATTAAACAAGTTATTATTAGTTTTTTTAATAAAAATAAAAAATAGTTACTTTGAATTTGTACATTTTTTGTTTTACTAGTTTTTTAATTTTGTATACTCAAAACTTTATTTAAAATAGAAACCAAAGAAAAAAAAATAATTATTACTCCATCCGTCCCTAAATTATTGTCTTCCTTTCTTTTTTTATCCGTCCCAGAATAATTGCCTTGTTTAAAAATTACCTTTTACTATTTTCTCATACTTTAATTATAAATCACATACACATGGGCATTACAGAAAATTACACATTATACTAATATTAATAATCAAATCAATTATTTTTTTTAATCCGTGTACTGGGTCAAACAAGACAATAATTAAGGGACAAAGGGAGTAATATTTTTAATAAATCATGTGTATTTTCAACAATAAAATAAATAAATTAAACCATGTCAAATGTAACCTTAAAATAAATAAATTAAACCATGTGTATAGATAATACATGACCGATTTGTATTAAAAATTAACAGAAACTCCTTTGAATCCCAAATTGTATAAAAAATTTAACATTTGACTTTAGTGTGTAAAAATTAAAACCACGTGCCTCCAAATTGAACGTGTAAATCTTGGGACCGTAAAGGTACAATTAACCCATAATCATATCTCAAGCGGAATGACACATTTGCTCTCGGATCCACGCAATCATGCCCTCTCAGTTCCATCCATATCCCAACCACAACTAAATCAAGGTTTGTTCTAATCCCGTCATTAATTTGAAATAAAGTTGTAAAAATCACATTTCGTGCTTGTCTAATCCAATCAATTTACAATTCATTAATGGGTTTTAGGGCATCCATGTCTATATGAACTTAGAGTTAGAGTGATAAAAAGAATACTCCCTCCGTCCAGATAAATGTTCCTAGTTAATAAATTACAATAATTAAGAAATATAATTAATGATGTACTATAAAATGTGTTCTGATTATAATATTCATAAACATTAATTGAATTCAACTATTTTAAATAATTTAGTTTCTTTGGGATGCATTATATTAAATAAAATATTAAGGGTATATTATGAAGAATAGTAGATAATAGATAAATCAAAAGTCTTTAGAAACATTAGTTGAAATATTTCAAAATAGAAAGTAATAACATTTATCCGGGACGGAAGAAGTACATTACATTGCCACAGATAATACTTACAAAACTCGTTAAATGTATTGCACTATATGAAAATCCTGATGAGGTAATGTATAAGTATATTTTAAGTTAGTCTGAGTGATAACTGAATTTAATATATTCTTGAATTTGACCTTGGGATAGCTAAATTTAGTACTCCTCCGTTCCTAAACAATTGTCATCTTTTATTTTTTTGTCCGTTCGAAAAAAAATTATCTTGTTTCTAAACTTTAATTTTTAGGAAAAAAACTTTTACCACTTTATTTTTACTTTAATTATGACCACAAGTACAAGAATTTTAAAGAAAAATATTACAAGAAATTTAATGAAAAATATATATTATATTAATATTTATAATAAAATCAATTAATTTTTTCTTAATTCTTGTTTCCGATCAAATCGAACTACTACTATTTAAGAACGAACGAAGTATATTATTGAATTTGAGCTTGGGTTGGGATGGTTGCTTTTAACTCACTTGAAAAACGTTTAATAAGTTGAGCACGTGCAGGCTAACTTGAACTAATCCGATTACAAGTATATGTTGGGGGGTGGTTTGGGTACTTACTAAAATTAATTCTAAAATTATAGAGAGAGAAAGAGGAGAGAGAAAATCACAACTCACGTCTTCATTGTTGGGTCAGCTGCCAATTTTTCTGATAAATGGCCCCCTGATAAATAGCGAGCTCGGAAACAAGTAGGATAGAGATCGAGAGAGAGAGAGAGAGAGAGAGATACATAAGAGGGGGAAGCTGACCAAAGTTTCACTTCTTTTCTTCTCTCTTTCTTTCTCTCTCCCTTTCTCCGTCAGATAGAAAACCGGAAGACCAAGTCTTCCTCTCATTTCTTTCGCCATGATGTCGTTAAACGGAAACGGCTTTCTGGTATTCTTCTATTTTTCCACCTCCCTTTCTTTTTAATTTATCAAATCATTTCTTTCTAATTTTTTTCACTTTGATCACCCAAAAATTCATACACATTTGTGTAATTTTGGATATACTTTTTCAGAATTGATTTTTGGATCAGCAATTCGTATTGTAAACATGAATTTGATTGATATCAATACTGATAAATTTCTCGTTAAATTTGTGCTCAGAACAACTCGCTATCTGGAGTTTCACGATGCTTAACACAGTCGCCGAGAAGAGTGCCAGCTCCGTTGGTGGTACGTGCGAGCTCGAATGGCAGACCAGGCGAACGCAACGTCAGCGTTGTAATGGAGACGACTAGTCTGAAGGAGAGGAAGGATGGTGCAGCAGCGGCGCCGGTGGTGGAGCTGGACTCTAAACCGGTCGTCGGTGGGGGTGTTGAAGACGTCTACGGCGAGGATTGCGCCACCGAGGAACAATTTATCACTCCTTGGTCTGTTTCCGTTGCTAGGTGAGATAGATCCGCCAACCACAAATTTGTTCGATATCTCCAATGCGTCCCTCTGTTTTTCTTTTTCTTTTTGTTCCTGTTATGTCCCTTTGGTCCCCCCCGCATATAATTTAATGTCGTTTTTAGATGATAATTACTAGTCAAACTTATTACTGTAGTCCTAATAGAAAGCACCAGTTTAAAAGAACACATAGCATCCTTCGCCCGAAATCAAATTGGGATAGAACTAGGGTTCTCATTTGGGATAATCTGGACTTTCCTTTTCAAGAGGTGGTTTTTCAATGGTCTGTTTAAACCCCAAATCTTATCTAGCCCAAAACAAGAAAATGATAGATATTTTAGGATATTAAGGTCTCTGGTACAAGTCCCTTAGGGGTAGTGCACGAGAAAATTTATATTTAGGTCCGGCAACGCACAAAGCTGGCCAGGCCACCACATCTGGCTGCCATACGGCCCATACCAAAAACATAAATTAATAATTAACTAAGTTTATTAAATACAATTGAAAGAAAAACGGATATGAAGAAACCAGACCTTGAGCCCTGTTTGAAAGATGAACATTTTAATGCAGGTGTTTAACGGAGATTAGTACTTTAGTAGACTTGAGTTAAATTGACTGTATTCAGTCTGGTCGTGTGTTGCTACTTAAGTAAACTGAAGGCTGAATTTATGTATGCTGAGGTCTATTGTACTAAAACAGTAAAACTTGAGAAGTGACTGTTGTGTTCGGAAATTTGAAAGTGGATAAACGTTTTAAATTGGAATGTTATGGAGTACTTTGGTTGATTCTGCGGGTTCCACGTCCAAGGTCTTATATTTGAACCAAGATTTGATTAGTTAAGAGTGTTCAGTAATGTGAGTTAAGTGTACATAATTTAGTGTCCACTCATTTCTTACAAGTTTTTCGCCCCGTTAGTTTGTTTCTCCCTTTCTATCAGACACTTGGTTGCCAAAGAAATGTAATCTTGCCGCTCTAAGAGGAGGCATTACTTGACTAGAGATGGTTTATAGATTCTTTGCTCATGCCTTAACCATATTCTGGCTTTTTGATTGCGACATGGACAAAAAATATTTTGCAACAATGTCTTTTGCTACAAAATATTTTTTGGTTGAAATCTCGAGTCATTGGCCTAAAGTTGTGAACTTTTGGTTGGCACTCTGACGGTTAATACTTTTGCTCTATTCGTTTTCTACTTTGTTTATTTAAGATCATTTCTGTTACTTTTCTGCTAACTAAGTTGACATTTCTTTCTTAAAGAAAGGGAAGTCCACAAGTCAACTGAATTCCTCTACTTCATTCAAAGATTTTCTATTCTTTCCTCTCTCTTTTTTTTTTATATTCCTTTTCTTTTTCCATGTAATAGCTTTTCAGAGACTTAAGAAAGATCATCTCTACAACGTTAAGCTTATCCATAAGTTACTTTCTGTGTTGCAGTGGATACTCACTGTTACGGGATCCACACCACAACAAGGGACTTGCCTTCACTGAAAAAGAGAGGGATGCGCATTACTTACGTGGTCTTCTTCCTCCAGTTGTTGTCCATCAAAACCTTCAGGTTATTAAGATAGACTCATCTTACAGATTCTTCATTTCCTTTTTCTTGTCTCTCTTTTTACACATATTTGCGTTCATAGAGACAGAAAGCACGTCTGTAACTTCAGTGTTTCTATTAACCAGGTGGGAAAGATGATGCACCTTATCCGCCAGTATCAAGTACCCTTGCAGAGGTATATGGCCATGATGGATCTTCAGGTATATGGTGGAATTATTAATAGTTAATCATTGTCTCCTTAATTATTATCGCTGCTCTTTCTGCAAAAATCATTTCGTGTACAATGATTCAGATGGACATTTTGCTATATATATGTCAACAAATTTAATTCATATGTATGTCCTGATTTACAGGAGAGAAATCAAAGGTTATTTTACAAGCTACTCATTGACAATGTTGAGGAGCTCCTTCCAGTTGTCTACACTCCCACTGTAGGTGAGGCATGCCAAAAATATGGTAGCATCTTCAGCCGTCCACAGGGTCTTTTTATCAGCTTGAAAGAAAAGTAAGTGTTCTCTATGGTTTTGCTTTAGTTCCCTGAAAAATTGTAGCTGCCTCGCTTTCTATACTACCATGTTGAACTGATTAATGGAACCTTTTCAAGGGGCAAGATTCTTGAGGTGCTGAAGAATTGGCCAGAGAAGAAAATTCAAGTTATTGTTGTCACTGACGGGGAGCGCATCTTGGGGCTTGGGGACCTTGGCTGCCAGGTATTTTTTAATGTTAATAAGTTGGCAACAGGTATCTTATCTCTTTCTTTGCATAAAAGCTGCAATTAGTTACAAACCTGGATATATTTGTTATTGCGACTAGTTTGGGCCTCTTCCCCTAGCCCTCGCCCCCCTCCTCTCTCTAATGTGTGCATATATTGGTAATTTAAGTGTATTGCTTTACAACGTTTTCATAAGCTGATTGACCTCGCAATGGATAAATTGTATCAGGGAATGGGAATACCTGTGGGGAAGCTCTCTTTGTACACGGCACTTGGAGGAATTCGCCCATCAGCTGTAAGTGTTTGCAAGACTTCTATTTATGTTAATTATACCCATGATGGTGCCTTCGATTGTTCTTTTTTTTTTTCCTCCTTTACTAAAAGCAGTAAAGTATTCTGAAATCTGAATCTGTTAACGTTTATAAATCTTCAGTGCTTACCTATCACCATCGATGTGGGCACAAATAATGAAAAGTTGCTAAATGATGAATTCTACATCGGTCTCAGGCAAAGGAGGGCAACTGGGCAGGTTAGCATTTTACTTGGTGCTTTCGTAGTCATATTTACATTCTAACTTATTTCATAGCTATAAAAGTTTCTGCAATACTTACATGGTTTTCTTCAATTCTCCAGGAATATGCTGAACTGATGCATGAATTTATGTCTGCTGTCAAGCAGAATTATGGAGAGAAGGTCCTCATCCAGGTCAGTCATTTCTTGAAAGTTTATTCAAAATATACTGATGTTGTTTAGCTCTCTTTAATCTTTTCATTCACTTAATGCAGTTTGAAGACTTTGCAAACCACAACGCGTTTGATCTTCTTGCAAAGTATAGCACTACACATCTTGTTTTCAATGATGATATACAGGTGAATAATGCAGAGCAGTGATTCATGAAATATCAGCCTTTGTTTACCTAATCTCTCTCTCTCTCTCTCTCTTTCCTGCATCAGGGCTTGGGGCTGGTGTTTGCCTGATTTCTAATTTCTGTTTTTTCTCTTATTCCAGGGGACTGCTTCAGTGGTACTTGCAGGGCTCATATCCGCACTGAAATTAGTTGGCGGATCCTTGGCTGACCATAAATTTTTATTCCTTGGAGCTGGGGAGGTGTGACCATGCTATCTCTTTAATAATACTTCTTGAAGCAGTTGCGATAATATTGATTTTATTTTTAAAAAAATCAGTGAATTGGTTAGAAGCAGACATTCTTGTTTTATATTCATATTTATCATTACAATCTACATTCTTGTTTTATATTCATATTTATCATTACGATCTGTTCAGCATCCCATCTCCTTTGAGGCTTTTTTAATTGATGCATATTTGTTCCTCCTACCCTTCCCCTTCCACTTTGCTGGAGGTTGGGTTCAGTACTCATTTATCTCATTATTATGCAGGCAGGCACTGGTATTGCAGAGCTCATAGCTCTTGAGATTTCAAAACAGGTCTTGTTTATTTCCATTTGGTTTTAATATTATGGAGCTTATTTTCATGTTTATTTCCATTTGGTTTTCCTTTTTTTCCAAACAACTTCCAATAAAGATGTGAGGAGTATTTATGCTGATGTTTTTGCAGACACAAGCTCCATTGGAAGAGACCCGCAAGAAGATTTGGCTTGTAGATTCTAAGGTATTGTAAATGAGAACTAGCTTATTTATTCTTTTTACCTTACTTTCTTCTTCATGCATAACTGAATACTTTTCTTTTTGATAGGGGTTGATTGTTAGGTCCCGCATAGAATCACTTCAACATTTCAAGAGGCCCTGGGCCCATGAACATGAACCTGTTAGAGATCTTGTGGATGCTGTCAAGGTATGAACTCTCTCTCTCTCTCTCTCTCTCTCTCTCTCTCTCTCCCCTCAAGAACAATTTTTGATCACTTCATTTCTCCTGCTTGCTCAGGCAATCAAGCCTACAGTCTTGATTGGATCCTCTGGAGCTGGTAGAACATTTACTAAAGAAGTTGTTGAAGCTATGTCAGCTTTTAACGAGGTATCATATTTGTTTAACTTTTTTCTCCCAATTCCTAATTAATCTGTTGTAGTCAACATATAAGCAACAACTGATGTCACTGTGAATGAATGGTCTGCAGAAACCTGTCATTCTTGCTCTTTCCAACCCAACTTCCCAATCCGAATGTACTGCAGAGCAAGCTTATGAGTGGAGTGAGGTGATGTTATTATCTATTGATGTTCCATTCAGTTTTCTCTGCTTTTCCCTGAATCTTGACTATCCAAGTTATTATCTTTTTGTTGATTACAGGGCCGTGCAATCTTTGCCAGTGGTAGTCCATTTGACCCTGTTGAGTATAATGGAAAGGTCTATGTGTCTGGCCAGGTCTTAGTTCTTGAACTCTTTAATACTTTTAACTCTTTAATACATTATTGTTATATATGTCCAAAATATTGAAAGAATGGACTGATTTTGCCCCATTTTTCTTACAGGCAAATAATGCTTACATTTTCCCTGGCTTGGGTCTGGGTTTGATAATCTCTGGCGCAATCCGTGTTCATGATGACATGCTTCTGGCAGCCTGTAAGTTCAGATTCCATGAAACCAGCTTTAGATACTAAACAAAAAGAAATATTAACACCTTAAAATGCAAGGGTAGCCTATTTTGACTTGTTTATATGAGTCTAATAATTGACTACTCTTAGTCGCTAGAAAATTGCTTCATGCCATTTATTTGAGTCTGAAGACCACCCTTGAAGATTAGAGGATTAGGACATGTCCTAGTCATGGTCCCAATTGAAACCAAGTCTATCTATGAATGGAGATAACTCTTGCATTGTTTTGCCGTTGTACATTTCCAACGTAGAAAACGTATTTGACATCACTCGTTTTATTCACTTGCAAGTCGTGTGTATGCACATTAATATTTATGTTTTTCTTGGAGCAGCGGAAGCTCTAGCTGCTGAGGTTTCACAGGAGAACTTTGACAACGGACTCATATACCCGCCATTTACCAACATCCGAAAAATTTCTGCCCATATTGCTGCAAAGGTGGCAGCCAAAGCATATGAACTTGGTGAGACTATTTTCAATGGAATCTTTTTAGTTCAATAAATAAATAATGTCTCGTGATTCTAGTATATTGTACATGTCACTGTGCAAGTATAACTTGTGATTGCTTTGCTTTATAGGTTTAGCCAGTCGTCTACCTCAACCAGAAGATCTGGTAGCATATGCCGAGAGCTGCATGTACAGCCCCAGTTATCGAAGCTATAGATGAAGTAGTTGAAGATTCCGTACTTTTGTTGTTTCAGGGATCATTTCATAGTGCTTTTGTTAAGTTTTTTTTAGTCCTAAGTCAACTCATCCCTTGCCGCACCCTTACCCTTTTTTTTGCCCCTTTTCTCAAGGCCCGTTTTCTCAGTCTGGTTTCATTCAATCATGTAAGTTAATTAATGGTGGGCGAAGAAGAAGGTTTTTATACTCCATATTGTCAATGGTGAAATCTAGGTCATTTAGCTTGATGATGTTGTTTACAGCTGTAAAATGTGAAATAAAGATGCAATTTCGACAATGTGAAATTTACTTATACTATGATTTGGTTGGAGGAGTCATTGGATGGCTGTCAGTACCGATCTTCGGTTGTGTACTGCATCTGTAATTGGCATACTAATTAATTATCTCCGGCAAGTGGCTAAAAAATATTTAAGCAATTACTGTACAAATTTAATTAAACACAATTTATTTACAAGCATTATTAGATGTCGTTTTCTGTAGGAACTAACTGATGCTGAAAGTGACTAGTTATGAATTAATCCATCCATAAGCAAAAAAGGTAACTTTGTTTGTGTTGTTGTGTGAGACAGAATGCGCTCTCTTAGCAAATATGGGAGCTAATTAATAAAAACATAAAGTGTGGGAATTGAAGGGGTAAAATAAAAATCAAAGAAAAGTTGTGTTCGACTTATGATCAAACACATTTGAGATTACAAGTCTGAATCAACAATGGTATGGAACTGTTAATTATTGGCATTGGGAATCTAAGCAAAAGTCTTTGCGCCCAAATACAGTATATATATTATACTGCGTGCGAACCAACCATTATGAAGATGGTGAACGCCATCGTTCCTCTCCTCTCTCACTCCTCAAACTTCTCTCTTTGATCTTTGCATGTGGGACGTCTAGTGAACACCATCGTTCCTCTCTCTCAGCCCTCAAACTTCTCTCTTTGATCATTGTTTAGTGCTTTTGAAAATGGATGGTAACACATCAGTTTACGTTGGATGTTACCGGATCTTCTCGAATGCCCCCCCCAGATCTTCCCATTTATGACAAACTTCAAGTTAGGCCCGAACAGCATGAAATTAAAAATTGAAAAATCATTCGGTAACGATTTGGTAACACGTTTGTTTTAAACTTTAAAAAAGGTAGTCACCGATTTCAATCTTGATTTACATGCCTTCAAAAATCAAACTAGAACCGGCGGTCAAAATAATGTACTTTTGATTATTATTATTATTATATATATACACACACACACTTACACACGTTATGAAATTCATCACTTTGGGTTTGCTTATTTGTTTCTTAACTTAATGAACTTGTTTTGCTCACTTAGTAAAAAGTGAATTAAAATAGATATTGTAACCAAAATTGGACTGTTATAAAATCGATACCCGGATCCGTTATAAAATCGAAACTGCCGATTTGATTTGATTTAGATTAGGTTTTTTATTTTAGAGAAACCGGTTGAAGATTCAAAAAAAACTTCATCTTCATACTGGGGGTGCTCAAGCTCAACCGATCACTGCTGCATTGTTTGGGTAAATCGTCTAGTAGTTTCTTTCACGTAAGTTTCGGGTATTTGCAGTGGGGTAATCTGTAAAAAGGAAACAATCGTAAGAGGTGCTGAGGGTCTTCTCCTCCTAAACCCTCCGACGTATTTATTGGTCATGAGAAAAGAGAGAGTGAAAAAATATATTGTCCATTAAAGTGACTACTTACCTTTGTGTAAAAAAATGGTAAGGTTATATATATTCGTGTAGGCCGCTTTTCATTTAGAGTCCCCTTGCGTAGTGGGGCCCATGAACCTTTAAATGGGGTCTAAAATATACACATCATCGATCATATGGTTTGGTAATGATTTTTAGCTTGAAATCGGCGGACGCATTTGATTAAAAGCGATACTTTTGGAATAGGATTAAAATTTAAACCTTATGAATGAGTTTGATTAAAAGCGACACTTTTTTGAAAATAAAATAATACTTCCTTGTTCTTAAAAAAAGACATGTTTGATTTGATACACATTAAGAAAATTTAATTAAACATATTATAATTTTTATATATTTTTGTATGGAGTGATATCTATCAATTAAAGCAAAAAAATAAAATAAATGATAAAAATAACATCTTACAAAAAAGAAGATTAGAAAATAAAAAAAAAATTTCTTTGGAAACGGTCTAAAAACTCAAAGGTTATTAAAATTGTTGAGGTTGATGACAAAACTGACAATCAAACTTTGCATAAGGAGCCCACTATACTATTTAATTTTTAAAATTACAAACAAAAAAATAATCATCAATTCAAACAAATTGATGATTATTTTGATGATTAATTTTGCTATAAACCCAAAATGCTGTGCTAAAAATAGTTTTCAAAAAAGAAGAGCTATCTCTTCAATTCGAATAAATTTTACATTGTTAATTAAAACCGATGGATAATATTGTAAAGAGAATAATAAAAGTAAGAAAGGAAAAAATGAAAGAAAGCAGGAAGGAAGGAAAGGCGAAGAAGTGAGAAAAGCAGGACGTTATCCGCTTAGGGCTAAAACAGTCACTTCATACACAAAACATCGGGCTAATTCCGTAATTAATCTCAAAATCCAAGTCCTTAATTACCCCTCTTCCCTCCTCTCCAGTCTCCACTAATATGCTCAAGTCAAAACTCAAAAGAAGAAAACACATGCAAGCCCCCCCCAGTCTCAAAAATCATCACAGTCGTCTGTCAAGTGTGAACGCATTTTTGTAGCATATCTGAAATTGACCGAGTTAACCGGGGGTGGGGGGCCGAGTCGAGTCGAGGCCATGACTCGGCGGTGTTCTCATTGTAGCAACAACGGCCACAACTCCCGCACCTGCCCGACGAGAAGCGCCGGTGGTGGCTTGAAGCTGTTTGGTGTTAGGTTAACTGATGGCTCTTTCATTAAAAAGAGTGCGAGTATGGGGAATTTATCAGCTCATTACCATTCGTCCTCATCCGCCGCTGCTTCACCCAATCCTAGCTCCCCCTCCGCTGACCCTCTTCCTGACTCGGTTCATTTGCCTGATGTTTACCTATCTGACGATCCCACTCACGCCTCTTGTTCCTCCAAGCGCCGTGCCGATCGCAAAAAAGGTAAAACTTCCAATTTCCTCTTTTTTATAAATTTAGACATTCATTTAAAATCACCTCTGTTTCTGTTTTTTTATTTTTTTAATTTTCTTATTCAATAACATTCCTTTAAAAAAAAAAAAAGATGTGATCGGATAAGATTTTAGGAATGATGCTGTTGAATTAGTAATATTTTACTACTTTATTGAAAGATTATGATCGTTTCTGTACGATTAATTCTTAATTTTTAATAAGTATTGTCTTTAGGGCGGAAATGAAATTAGATATTGGTGTGATGTGTGCTTTATCAGTGGTTGGCTTGCTTTTCTCACTTTTCGTTTTGGTTTGACTTGGTCTTCCCCTCGAAAAAGCTGTTTGCTTTGCATTCAAGGTTGGACCCTGGAATTCGTTTGGCCAAGTTTTAGCAAAGATGAATTGATCATTTCAAACATTATTTCACGTAATGGCAAAAATATCTATTCATTTATTGCATCTCAAGGAAAAATAAAAAGATTTAAGATTTAATAGTGCTCTTTTTACTGCTCCGTAATCCGTAATGCTTATTATGATTAGCAAATAGCAAAGTTGTGAGTTAATGAGTAAGGAATGGAATTGATGATCTTCTTTTTAAATCAATTACACCTTATCATTGAGAGGTATGAAGAAAAATTACACAGATGATCAAAATTGAGAATTGAGAATAGATTCCACCGTCTCACCAAAAAAGACAGGTGATGTCACTCTTTCCTTTAGTTGTTGTACTTATCTGTGGAATCCTTTTCTTATGTACGTCAAAGATAATGGATAAATATAATCACAGCTCACAAGTGAACAACAATGTCATCAGCTTGTCTTGAAATATGGATGATAAGGAGTAAGGAGACTATAAATTGTTGGATTATGCAAGTTGAGACACGTTCTCTTGAGAACCATGAGATTCCTTATCGCTCATTTTGCAATTGGTCTGGTTACTGCTAATTACAGTTGAATGGCTCTTCAAACCATGAAATCTTCTGTGATTATATTTATGACATTTGGCATTATGTTCTTGTATGGTGCTTATTGAGTTTACAAATCAGGGTGAGAAGGGTACCGAGTAAAATGAAAAGATAATTGGTGCTGTGTACTAAAAACAAGAAAGAACAAACTTATGGAGATTCGCTCCAGTCTTTGAGCCCGTTTGGTGCAGCGTTTACAAAACGAAGTGTTTTAAAAAATGCAGGTGTTTCCTTATAAATACGTTTGAAATATCACTTCAACACGCAGCTTTTTTTTCCTAGTAGCGTTTTAAAACCTGCGTTTTGGAAAAAAGTTGAGAATTCCAGCGTTTTAAAACGCAACTGCGTTTTGAAAACACTGTTTTATCTGCTGCAGTATTGAAACACAATTTTTGCAAATAAGCTGTGTTTTACCCCTGCATTTTTATCAAAATGCTCGACCAAACGGGCTCTTTGTCGAGAATTTTGACTGTCACTCTACGAAAAAGGCCAACCATGAATAAACAAGAAAGTGAATCAATGCTTGTGCGGCTATAAAGGAAGACTTTGGCACCTGAAAGCCTGCTTTCTGTTTTGCCCACTGTTGAAAAACAGTGTCACTAACTTTAACCATAGCCACTATCCACAAAATTTATGAGGTAATCTGCTATCAGAGGGAACACCACCCGTCCTTGATGGTCCGAAAGTCCAACACCAAAGATGCTTTGGAGTACTAGGGCAATGGTGAAGCATGTCATAATGATTATCTGACAAACATATAAATTGACGTGAACTTGTGGAGTCTAGTCTTGTGAAACTGATCCTTAGTGTTGAGTTTATTGAGCATTAGAAAACAACAATACATCATAACCTCGGGATGTTCATTGGATGCATGGAGGAGTAGAGAAGGGATGAACACTTGCCAAGTGGAAAAGGACTAACATAAATAGATAACTGAAGCCTTTACTGACCAAGCTGCCTATCTAGAGAGTAACAAGATTAAGGAAAGAGGTCAACTCCACTACCTATTTATCACTAAAACTTCAAAACAAGATGGATATTCCTAGAAATAAATTTACCTTGTGATTGAATAATACTTTGGGGGGCATCATGCAAGGAATATAACTGAAAGAGTCCGGTAAAGCTCTCCCTAAGAAGAATGTAATTCAACCAATGGGCCTCCTAAAATCAAATATGGAAGCCGATTCCAACTTGGTGACATGGAAGCGGGTAAATATTATATCTTTGATAAACTAATTTCCAAAGGCGCACGTCAGTAACAAAAGCCCACCGCTCTCCCCTCATCGCATTAATAACTTGCTCCTCGGAAACTCTATATGGAAGAAAATGATCTCGGAGTGAACAATCAATGAACGATTATTACCAATAAAGATGTCTCAAGCTTATTTGATAAATTCATTTCATGATTTTCTTTTACATTCCAACAAAACTATCCTACTACTCAAAGACAGTAATTAGGCTAAATATTTTTCGATAGCGTAACTCCCAACTTTTATTTGGCCCATAGTTGTAAATTTTGTACCGGCCAGCGTGCGGCTGGTTTGGTCGCTGAAACGACAGACTGGTACCGGTGTGTACCGGCGTACTATTCCGAGTTTACCGCACTTCCTTAGTAATTTTTTATAATAATTTATAGGCCAAAATACAAAAAAAAATCCCAATGTATCCACCAAATTCCAAAGTTTCCCCAACCTTAGGTTTGCCCTATAACCAATCTGAAGTTGTCAATTTTTCAAGTTAGCCCCCTGCTGTGATGGCCGTTAGAAAGTTAACGTTTTTATCATGTGCCTTGCACGTGGCGGGGGCAATTAGGTCATTTTCTCATATATACAAAACAACACTAAATAAAAGGGGTCAAAGTGTCAAAAAAAGAAATTACCCTCCTTTAAATTCTCCTTCCTCACATAGTCCAAAGTGTAAAAAACCAATAAATTAAACCTTTGCCCACACTCCAATTCCCAAATTAAACCCTCCCCCTTCCACAAAATTCCAATCTACTCTTGAGAAACCATTCTTTCCTTTTTGTAAATATATTGATGATACAGCAAAGTGTAAAACTTTTGCTACTTGATACATCAATTTTTTGACTCTGAGTTACAAAAGTACAATCACCACGCAAAAACCGACCACCACCACCACAGCGTCTGCCACTGACACCACCACCACCACCGCCGCCACCACCCTTCGAATAGTGAGAGAGATTCACTCTCCAGCCGTGTATCTCATCCAACTTATGAATAACTTGAAGAACATCGTCACGCTCGTCAAAATCCACAAACGCATAGTTTGGGGATTTTCTAGTAATCCTAACACTTTGTACTGAACTGAAAGGGCGAAATTCGTCCTCGATTGTTTTCTTGAAAATTCTAGGGTTCAAATTGCCTACGTACACTTGAGCCATTTTTTGTTTAGCTTTGAGAAATTTTTGATGGTGTTCTTGTGATTTCGGAAAGGGAAAACCAGAGGTACGTATGAAGTGCTGGACTCCTAGAGGAACTCAAATTTGAAGAATTATACCAACAGGCTCTTTAACGAGCTGAGAGACACAGCCTCCAGATCCATATAGAACCTTCCATCATCATCAGCATAGACGAGACGAATAGGTCTGGCGGGACTGGAGGCGACGGGGGAAGTAGTGAAAGGAGAATAGAGTGGTGACGGCTCCGGCGAAGGGAAGGTCGATTGGGGAGAATCGCCGGAGCTTCGGTTGAAGAATCTCCTCATATTCTAACTTGCTTTTGGGGGGTTCAGTCCTTGCAGTGTGATCTGTTTTGTGGGGTTTATTATTATAGCTTTTGGAGAGAAAGAAGTTTGTGCGCTGTTGTTAGAGAGAGAGAAAGAGTGTATGTGTGTGTGTGTGTGTTTAAAATGGGAGACGGTCAGAGGGAAAAGCAAAATTGGAGAAATAGTCAAATTGGGGGATTTAAAGATAATCATCTGGGTTTGAGAGATGAGCCCTTACTCCGATCTGGGTTCTTGACATCCATATGGGAAGAGAGGGAGCTTTCTTTTTTGACACTTTTACCCCCTTTATTTATTGTTGTTTTGTATATATAAGGAAATGACCTAATTGCCCCCGCCACATGCAAGGCACATGATAAAAACGTTAACTTTCTAACGGCCATCACGGCTAGGGGGCTAATTAGGAAAATACATCGGATGGGGTTATGGGGCAAACCTTATGTTGGGGGAAACTTTGGGATTTGGTGGATACTTTGGGGTATTTTTCTTATTTTGGCCTAATTTATAATTGCTAGTATAAGTAGAGAAAATAAATATGATTAACCCCCCAATGTATCCACCAAATTCCACTTTGCACCTCCAATCGAAATTTGTTTAAAAGTCACAAATTTAGGCTTGTGGATAGGAGGGGAAGGAAAAAGAAAAGGTAAAGGGAGAGAGAGGGAGGCAGAAATTAGGCTTGATTTATGGATGGAATTAAAAAGAAAAGAGAAAAAATGGAAATTGCCTAATTACCCCGCCCGTGAGATGCACATGTCAATTTTCATTAACTTCTTAACGTCCGTCGTTGGAAGGGTGTTATGTGGGACAAATTTTAACATGGAGTGTGACTTTGGAACAAATTTCGATCGGGGGTGCAAAGTAGAATTTGGTGGATACATTGGGGGATTAATCATATTTTGGCCAAGAGAGAACTTGTTAAATTTTGGTTCTACCAAATTCTCCAATTAAGATCTCTAAAACATCACAAATTTGTAAGTCTATACCAAACTTCACGAAACAACATTTAAAAAATAAATAAAACATCGAACATGATACTAGTTAAGAGCAACATTTAACTAATTAACAAACTTCATCACAAAAACTCAAAATAAAGCATATTGAACATAATAAGATCAATAACAACATTTAAAACTAGCCTACAAACTTAATTAACCAACAATTTAAATTTTGAAAAGTACCGATAACATTAGGACCAATGCTCAATGCTTCATAAGTGCACTAAAACTGCTGAAAGCAACTTCATAACTGTCACTTTTAATTTAATCTTCAACCTTGATTTTATTTATGCAAACAACAATGAAATATTATTGAAAAATAAAATTTTATTGTGTTTCTGCCAAAACATGTAAAGACCGGTACACACAAATACGGGCCGGTACAGGCCGAAATTTCAAGTGAAATGGTACATAGTCTGTTTCACACCGGTTTTCGGCCGAAATGGTGTGTACCAGCCAAAACGAAATTTATAACCATGGTTTGGCCCCTACTTAATGAAGATGTTTTTCAAACTACCATCACATTCTTGAATTCTCCGATCTCTTCTCAAACCATTGTAAGAACTCGAGTCTGGTTCAACACAAAAGTACCTTCCATTGTTTTCTTTTAAACTTGTTTGGGTTGGTTTGTCTATCGCAATTTCGCAACTAATAAGAAAGCTTGGCTAGGCTCTGAAAGAATAAAATTTGAAGAAGATCTGCTACCTGCTAAGGCATCTCTTCTCAATCATGATCTCCCTTTTCTGTTCCAACTAAACTTTAGCTTTTGTTCATTCTTTTCTTTTCTTTTTTCCAATTTTCTTTTGATTCATGCCAGTATTACGTTGTAATTATACTTTTTCCTCAATTTTTATTTAGTTGGGAAAAATAGAATGATGGGAACAAATTGTATCAGATATCTTTGCTTCTACCTAGTTTTATCCAACTATTATAAGAATTATGTTCAACCTAGCACACTTCCTCTTATGGACCATCGGGAAACATGAATTAGTCTTTTCCGATAGTGGAGGAATTATACAAAAACAACCAGGGCCAGGAGACCTGTGTAACCGATGTTTAGTTAATAATTTGCTTATTAGCTTACAAGATTTATAATAACTGGCTGCATAGACATAAAGGCATAACATAGCTGAATAGCATCACACGTTTTTATTCATCAATAATTGCCTTTAAATTTAAGCTAACTTGCTTTGAATTTTGGTTGTAGGCACTCCCTGGACAGAAGAGGAGCATCGACTGTTCCTTCTTGGTCTTCAGATGTTAGGAAAAGGAGATTGGCGTGGTATATCACGAAATTTCGTCTTATCAAGGACTCCCACTCAGGTGGCAAGCCACGCCCAAAAGTACTTCATCCGGCAATGTAGTGCTACTAGAAGAAAAAGGCGATCTAGCGTTTTTGACATGGCCCCAGATTTGGTATGTCCTCCATTTCTGTATTAAATCTCATACCGGTGTCATACATGCAACTAGAGAGAAATGGAGGTTGGGAGTCCTCCCTGCCACACAAATACCACCCCAACCCTTAAACTCTTGATGTCATTGCTTAAGTCGTTGCATTAAGTTCTTATAAAGGAGTTCTCTGTTAACCAAAGGAAAACACAGTTCTTATCTAATGCCCTTACCATTTAAGGGCTATGTGAAATCATACAAGATTGATATATTGCATGTATATATATTCTTTCGTTTATAATGATTGTTAGTATTTTAGATAGCCATGATATCACTTTAAAGATTGTATTTCCTCCATTCCTAAAAAAGAGTTTATTCTTCCCTTTTGAGATGTTCCCAAAAACAAAAACAAAAAAAGTCCACAAAGCATCTTTCCGTTTTGGAAGTACTATTTTACTATTATATGCTTTGATTTACGGTAACTTGGTTAAAGGGGCCCACAAAGCATCTTTGTTTTCAAACTTTTAAGGGTAAAATTGGAAAGCAAACAATGTATTATTATCTATACCAGAGTCAATTGGCTTTTCTTAATGTATGTGCCAGTCAAAAGGGACTTTTTTTAGGGATGGAGGAGTAATTATTTTCCATAGCCACGATTGTACATTTTGATTTATCTATAACAAAAGGATAATTCTAACATCCTTTGCATCTAGAAATAGAAATATGTACCCTAGAGATTTTACAGAACACCCTGATGGAAGTCGGATATAGATTCATTCTTTCTGAATTGCAATATCTTTGCTGAAAATTACAGCTGAAGTCCAAAGATCAAAAACAGCAGAGTGTACTTCTGTATCTTTCTTTGTTCCCATCTGGTGTTTCTTTTTTTATTATTATTTTTTTTTTAGGGGGGGGGGGAGGAAATCGAAGGTACGCTCTTCAGATTCCACTTGAGTAGAAGGCTAGAAGCTCAAATCTTTTGGCCGAATCTCACACAAACAAGCAGCTTTCATGCCATTTAATTTGTCTTTCGGGTTTGTCAATGACCAAAACACATTGAAGTATCATTTAAATTGTTAATTGTCAATCACGGCAGTCAGCATATGTTACAAGAGTATACTGATTTTATACATGTATAGTAATCTGCGATTTCTATCTCCATTATTACCAATACTTTCTCTCAACAAGGTAGACCAATGATTTTTGTACTGTTCAAAGCTTGAAAACTGGTATTTTTGTAGAATGGGAGCAAAGTCGGACTCGTGACCATATTTCCCCATTTTTATTGAAAAAGAGCTTACATTTGACACTAATAAGAAGAATACCCTGTAGTCGAGGAGGATCATTGGCAAACTTTATGTAAAATTAGCAATTTGCCCCTTTAGGTGTCACCAGCATGCCCTTCTCTTAATCATTTCTTGTATTTCCTTACATAATACTTTTATAGCTATACCATATACATATACGATGTGTTCTTTTGCAGGAAACAGGTCTACCATTACTGCCAGAAGATGAATTCATGCTCCCTCCCCGAGCAGAAGAAACTGACCAAGTAAACTCTCCGCCTTCTTTAAATCTTTCTCTGAAACCCGATTCAGAATCCATGGAAGCCTCTACAAGTGATATGGTTGAAGATACGAAAGACGTATCAGCACCCTTGGGCGATCTTCGACCCGCCATTCCTGCACTCTATCCGGCTTATCTTCCTATACCATTTCCATTGTGGCCATTGAATGCTTCCCCTCTTGAAGAAGAGGAGGGAGCTGAGGCATCTCACCATCAGGTCCTCAAACCAATTCCGATTTTTCCAAAAGAACCTGTCAATGTAGATGAACTTGTGGGAATGTCTCAGCTGAGTCTGAAAGAGAGTGTTCATATCGAACCCTCACCGCTCTCCCTAAAGTTACTGGGAGAACCCTCCAGGCTGTCTGCATTTCATGCCAGCATTCCGGTCAGTGTACGTTCAGATGTATATAAAGGGGACGATGATGGCAATACAAGAAACTTGAATGGGGTTAAACCTACCGGTATTTAGCCTTCTTCTTCTTCTTCTTCATCTTTTCCTTTCCCCCCTCACTTTTCTCTTTTGCAACTTTTGTAAAGTAACATGTTGGTTAATTTAATTTCTCCTGTGTTATGTAACTTATGAAAGAAATGTTAGGTTAGTTGTGTTGAAAATCTTTATTCTTTGAAGTGTAAACAAAGTTAACAAGCTAGTACTATCTTCCTTGTAAAGAGTTCACTATTTTATTTAACATTGTAAAACTTAGAAAGTTAACTTTTCAACTTTAACCTTAATTTCAAGTATACTGATATACTGTATCTTTTAATTATTACCCCATTTTCACCCCTCGTCAACTCTTCCAAAATAAATGTTTTTTTATTTTAATTTTGATGTTCCCAAAATAAGTGTCATTTCTTTTTATAGAAGGTTTTTAAGCCAATTGTCTATAATACCCCTTTAGTTGCGAGATAGAAAAGATACGATTTGCACTAATTTGACACCACTAAATGACAACTTAAGGGTATATATTAAGGATAAACACAAGAAATCAAATAATTTTTTAAAACTCATATAAAATTAAAAGAAAACACTTATTTTTGGAATGAAGGAAGTAGAACTTAGATATATTTAAAAATATGATTTTTTGAGTGAAATAGAGGGAGTATAATTTTCATATCTGCAAGTCATATTTGTCACCAATGTTCTTAATTAATGACTTGGATATGTGGCAATGTTTTTGTAAAACTTCATCATTTTTTAAAGTTTCTGTAAGTAGTATTGGAAAAGCTCATCTGGAAGCCACAGAGGCAGAACTAATTAATTATTGTAGTACTAATATTTTGCTGGAATTTAAAATATTTCTGTTCTCCTCAAAAGAAAAAACAAACATAGTTAAAAACTTAAAATGCAATGGGATTTACGTGCTAAGTTCTTTACAAAAAGACTTTAAATAAATTTAAATTAAATCTATATATATATATATATATATTTAAAGTTGGTGAGGATGCCTCTAAGTGTGCCACCTCATCCAACTTTTGGTTCTTTTGATTCTCAAGCCTCCAAGTAAGCATGACCTTTGGAGTGAAAATGACTTTTTATTTCTAAGTCATTAGCTAATAACAATACCTAATAATAATAGGTTTTACAAAATGTATTAATATTAGTTAGTACTAATAGGAGAAGGACTTTAGGAAATAAAATAATGTTGTCATTGAGATTTGAACCAACACTCTTTTAAATATGATTATACACCTTAAATCAACTCAACCAATTATATTATATGTAAAGATTTTAAAAACATATTATGTTATTCTATAAATTATTTTATAATATAAACCAACTATATAGATTTTATTTTTATATATGATACTCTCTCCATGTCAAATTGAGTCTCATATTTTTATTTAAAACGTCCTAAAATAATGTATATAATATATGATCCATATTAACAAAACTTTAAATTATTTATTCAAAATTGATGCTTATGTTTTATTGATATTTGTGTAAATTTCTTTTTCAAACTAATAGTGTATAAAAAATATGTAAATATATATAGTATCCAATTAAACATTTTTTAATCATTGAATGATCTCCAAAAATTATTTCAATAATATAATTATATTCAATTCTTAAACAATTCTCATTTGTTCAGAAAAATGTTATATTTCTTCAATATGTCCCAAAGTAAATATTTTATTTTTAATTTTGTAAATTTTTTCAAATATTTGTCTAAAATATCTTTACTAAGTGCAAGATGAAAAAAAGAGATAAAAAAACCTAATAATATAATATCATTAAAGGGTACTAAAAAATTTAAAAAATGTATAGAAACAAAAATATATGTATTGATCACCAATAAAAAATACTTATTTTGAAACGAAAATATTATAATAAACAACTACCAATTTACATATATTGACAACACTTAACTTTTGTCAGACATGAAGTAAACAAACTTCTATATTCAATAATGATAATTTTTTTAAAAAGTATTTTTAAAATGTATCAATTGAACACAAAAGTTAAATTGCACCCGTGCATTGCACGGGCTCTATAACTAGTTAATATTAAGCTAAAACTCTCTGAACCAAAGGAAGGTAACATAGTCATTATACGTTTAACTTCACACATTTAAATTTAGGGACTAGGGTTCCGTCGTAACACAGTGTTGTCTTATTAAACTTCAAAAGCTTAACTTTTGAATTAAATGGTTCCACCAATAGTTGGTACCAAACTCTCCATTAATTGTACTATTTATGAACTTTTGAATTAAATGAATCCTATGATAGTTGGTGCCAAACTCGAGCAGTATCTATCTAAGATAAAATTTATGAATTTTTGATTGAACACATTTTTGAAAAATAGAGAATCTTTGCTCTCGATCGATCGATCGATAGTTGTTGCCAAATTTTAGATTGAGTGCAGTCATTTATGAACTACCCTGCTTACGTGGCAATAATACTATTGGACGTTGTCTCTTGTAAGGGTCACAGCCTAGCAGCACTCTCGATCGGTTGATCAGAAGATCTCATGCATGCAAGCATTTCACAAGTTAACAACAAGAGGAGCTGCTTGAGCTTGCCATCTATCACTTTGCACTCTTTCCACGCGTTGCTGCAAAACCCTAATACAACCATCTCCTTCTTTTGTCTTAACCTCTATAATGCCTTCTGCTTCTTTAATTACCAACTCCGAACAAATCACTTCCTCCACAACCCTCACATTGATCTATAGCAACCAAAATCAAAAGCAAAAGCTACTCTCAGAACTCTCTAGTACTCCACCTACCTTCCAATGGCTTCCGGAAATCACTCATCAGCTACCAACAACGTCGAAACTACCGAAGTTGCATACTCACCGCTTCCCATGCCCGTGGATGCTCTGATGCTGCCCAGTGGCAACTCGGTTAATGACGGAGAAGGCCAAAGTAACTTGACGTCCGTGGAAGTTGTAAACTCGCTGAATCCTGTGGACGCTCTGTTGTTGTCTGGTGGAGAAGCTAGCGGCAGTAACACCACGGACGTTGCAAACTCGCCGGTTCCTGTGGCGGTGATATCAGTGGATGCTCTGATGTTGCCTGCAGCTGGTGCTGGTGGTAGTTCAAAATATGACGGAGAAGGCGGAAGTAATTACATGCAAACAGAAGTTGCAAACTCACCCGTTGATCCAGTGACGGTGACATCATCAGTGGATACTCTGATGTTGCCAGCTGGTGGTAGTTCGGAAAATGACGGAGAAGGCGGAAGTAATTACATGCGCACGGAAGTTGCAAACTCACCCGTTGATCCAGTGGCGGTGACATCAGTGGATACTTTGATGTTGCCAGCTGGTGGTAGTTTGGAAAATGACGGAGAAGTGGAAGGAGAAGGCGGAAGTAATTACATGCGCACGGAAGTTGCAAACGCACCCGTTGATCCAGTGGCGGTGACATCAGTGGATGCTCTGATGTTGCCAGCTGGTGGTAGTTTGGAAATTAATGACGGAAAAGTGGAGGGAAGCGGAAGCAACACGGTGGTGGGAAAGTGCATCGGAAGGCGGAATCACGGAACGTCTTGGACCACCGTCTTGGATAAGGGAATGAGAAGGCACATGGAAGATAAACTTGTGGCGATCCCTATATTTATGTCACAACCTTGTGACCAGTTTGGTGGCTGTACCTCCCCAAATTGCGCCTACGCCGCCCACGACTCCCGTGTTCATTACTTTGCCGTCTTTGATGGGCATGGAGGTTCACAGGTAACTCAACAAAATAATTTTTACTTAATTTCTCTACTTACAATTATATACTCCTATTAATTAATTTATCGATAAAATTAAATAATTTGTGCTTTGCTTGGGAAATTATTAGTATTTGATTAATCAATTAAATGTTTTAGTTATCAAACATCCAGATATCTGCTTAATTTTATGTAGTAGTATAAGTTTACAACTTGTGTTATTTTGTTGGACAAACAATTTAATTATACCCACGCTTTCATTTTCCTTTCATTTCAGGTTCTTGATTTTCAATTGACATGTTTAATACTGTATTTGTCTTAAGGTTCTGTTTGAATACCACAATTTCATTGCTTGTAATTGGAATTGAAATTAGAGTCTCCAAAACCAATTTCGTTGTTTCGGAACACAATTAAAATTTTGAATTGCAATTCCAAATGCCTCAATTCTAAAAAACTAATTCTATACTAAGACCTAATAATTTAAATTCAATTTTTGGTTCCCTTTTTTTCTCTATTACTTAACACAATAACAACTCACCATTCTTTCACTACCACCACCACCACCATCACCGCCGGCCGCCACCTCTGGCCACCGCCGTCGACAACCACCTCCAACCATGGCCACCACCAATTCCGGCCGCCACACCTCCCACTGCCACGGACCACCTCCGGCCGCACCGCCGACGGCAATCGCAGTCGGTAGCCACCTCCAACCACCGCCGCCAACTCCAGCATCCACCGCCGCCGTTAACCACCACCATATGCTATTTATTTTTTTAAATATAAAAAGTTTATAATTTTATTGTTAGCAAGATTAGAACTTTTATCATTTGAAATCACTAACCACAACTACCAAAAGGCTAGACTAGATATTTAACATATTATTGAAATCTTATTTTAACTATAATCTAAAATTATAATTGAATTCCACACATTATCCAAACTATGAAGTTGCTATGATTTTAAAAGCAAATTCCACATTATTTAAATTCTATGAAATTTTAATATTTATAGAATTCAAAAACGATGTATCCAAACGGACTCTAATGGTTTTCATTTTCAACGGAAAAGTTATATTGACTTGAAGCAAATTGTCACGATATAATCAAGATTGAATATTGTCGGTTTGTATATTATTGTTGGTTTTGGTGGTTACACCCTAACAAAAAATTTAATTGTATTATTAACTCCACGTGTTTAATGAAATTTTTGTCTGAATTCTTTCCACTTGCATTCTAAATTTCTATTCTTATAAATAGTATTTGAGTTGGTCGTAATTACAAAAATGTTTGAGTATAGTCAAGATGATTATAACGATGGTGTTATTGAAAGGTTTATGAAGATTGTAGACATAAATTTTTAAAAGTGAAATCTTTAAATGAAACATTCTAAAATAAAATAGTGGACTATTTATTTGAAACGAATGGAGTAATTAATTAATTTAAATTCAGAAACCTTTTGAAATCCTTGTTAGCAAAATTGCAAAATATCATATTTACCGTTTTGAAAAGAATAAAAATTGACTAATTTGATTAATCAACAAAACTCTAAACACAAAGAGTGCAAATAAAATAAAATAAAATAACAATTTGCAAAATCTTTGGCTCCTCCATGTGCTAGTCAGCATTAATTCCTCTCATTGTATTCCTTTTTAATTATTGATAGTTAAATCTTTGATAAAATCTATTTCCACTACAACTTTTAATCCACTACATTCATTAATAGTTAAATGAATAAATCATTGTCATGACACAATTGCCCTTCAAATACTTGTCTAAAGTCGATTAATTTTTTTTTTCTTTATAACTTAAAATCATTTTTTATTTTTTTTCTCTTCTCAAATAAATTATGGCTATTCGTCAACACTAAAAAATTAAATCTATCCATTATTTTGAATTTAATTTCTTCAAGTATTTTTTTAAGAAAATTGAAATTAACGTAAAAAAATTAAAAGATGTTGTACAATTGCCAGCTTTTTATAAAAATCTTTTAAGTAATCGCTAAACATATATTCATTAATTGATTTCTTAAAATTTATAATTTGTACTCTGTAATTTGATATTATAAAACTCGTGCCACTCATTTGTTTAGTCTATTTTGTCATTTATATTTTTTTTATTTGTAAGCAAAATAAATTAGACTTATGTATTATTTTCTATTTAGATGTCTTATTTATATTTTTAAATTTTTTGTGTATAAAATTATTTATTTTCTTGTGCACGATTGAATGTAATATTATTTATAAAAACAAATAAAGAATAAAAATTAGAAAGGGAAGCAATTAAATAAAGTGGGTTTAAAGGGTAATTGTGTTAAGACATTGATTAACTTAATTAGATTTTAATAAACTTAGTGGATAAGCAAATACTCCTATCTCTAAATCTTTTTAAACAGCCGGCGTGGTCCGAATCAGCTCCTCCCCATGTCACGTACCTTCCTTTCGTGCGGGGCGTCTACTGCAATAGTTGCATCACTTCTTCCTTGTGATCTAAGTTCTCGCTTCTCCATTAATTCAGACTCTGTCGAAGCTTGTCGTGTTTGTCATTGCATTCCTCATAGAAGCATATATATATATATATATATATATATATATATATATATATATATATATATATATATACCTTGCAGCCTAGTCGTTCCTGATCATCTCTCTGCTTGAAGAATAAAACTTGAAATTAAGAATATCATGGGTTCAAAACTGAACCCATAACGGAACATCTCGAGCCTGATCCAACCCTCTTTCTATTCAAAATCGAGTCTAATTATCGTCCACCTCATCAACACAAACAATTAACATACAGTTGAAGCATTTCTTTTGTGCCAAACCTCTCTGCCTTTCAGAAGCACTCCTCGTTGAGATTTTCAACTAGCTAAATTTCCCCAAGTCCTCTTCTTTATTGCTATATATTGAAATGTTAATTGGTTCACCGGCCTTGAACCCAGTCTAACAATCTCAAGCCTTAATTATCTTGTTCCAACCAATTGTTGTTGTTATAACGACCTGCACACATTCTACCTCAACATCTTCAATTCCTCGCTTTATTCAGTCTGCATCGTGGTTTTCCACGTTTTTATTAAAAATAAATAAATATATATATAATTGTGCAACGGAAAAAAAAAAAAGAAACTACATACAGAATAATCAAAAGACTAGAACAACGTTAAACCTTTGAGCCATGATGACCCACTGTCCATGCTCCTTGGGACATTCCTTCAAAAATTTTTGATTCTTTCATTATGTTCTGCTCCCATCTGTGCAAGCTTATTATATAGCACTCCTACAATTGCTCTTCTGCTGACATGGCAAATAGTCAAATCCATTTCTTCCACGATTCTTTTAATTAATGTCCATGGCCGGCCATAGGAGTAAGAGGATGCTCCAGATTGCACTAATTAATTGTGATTATTTTCAACAAACAAAAAAATATGATTATTTTTTGCAAAAATGTTTTAAAAGACATATTTATCAGACACTCAAGTTACAAAAATTATCTCACAGATAGACAAGGGAAGGATAATAGCTTTATAATTGATCACTTATTACCAACAAACATCAATCACCACGCCAAAAAGTGTTCAGGTGATCTGTCCGAATTTGAGTATGCAGCTAGTTTGTAGATAGGATGCCCCGGCTCTCAATAGGCACAAGTGTCAGTGGGACTTGTCCTCCGGTAGATACCTGTGAAGAAAGGAAGCACCGTTAGGGAGCTGGACGTTGGTCCAGCTAAAACCCTCCGATGAGAGAATCAGTATATGGTAAGGTTAATGATCTCCGGTGAGGATTCAGGCCTCTCTTTCGAGAGTAAATGCACCGAATGCTTTGAAGATTTGGTAGTTATGTGTATTAAATTGAACTTAGGTTATAAATGAAGGCAATCACCTTATATTTATACTGGAAGAATGCTGGTTTGAGACAGGTGGACCTACCAGGTGTCAACCTGGGACAAATAGTCATGTGTCCATTTATGGTAGCCGTAATCTGTATTGATGAGCTTTTATAGAGAAGTGATCTGCGTTGATGTAGAAGATAGAACTTGGCTGGGAAGTGCGTAGATCTTCTAGAAGCAGCTATACTTAAAGAGCAAGTCACTCTTTCAACCAATGAGAAATCGGTTTGTGGCCTCCGGAATGACGTAATAGCAGGTAGGCCTTAAATGCGGCAGCTTTCGTTGACTATCTTCAGTTCCCGGGATGGAGACCTCGGGGGTCATAATATTGCAGCTCGGGTCTAAGATTTCGCGGGCTCCCAGATTCGATTGGAAACCGTCTTTAGCCACCTTGGGATTCTCGGGGAGGTCGAGTCAAGATGACGGGTATAAGTACCTGGGATCCGAGCTATAATCGAAGCTCGGGATTCTGATGAGCTGTCTTCCGAGCTCCAACTAAACATGGCCTCGTGTTCCGCTCACGCCACGTGGAAAGAAACATATTTTTAGTATCTTCAATCAACAATTATCTTACAAACTTTTGAGTAGGCTCCTACTACACTTCAGACTCTCGGGTACAAAGCATTACACGGGTGGATGCGGTTCGAGCTCACGAGTATTGCTACTAGATTATTTTGATAGTAATTCGTGCTATGAATAATCGTGGGCACGTTTATTAGTTAAAAAAATAGGGAAAATTACACAAATGGTCCTTATACTTCTCAAATGTTTTGGGATTGGTCTCTAAACTAATTTTTGTAAAAAATTTATCCCTGTACTAATCAAGTAAAATGCAATTGGTCCTTCCGTCCAATTTCGTTAGTTTTTCACTGTTAAATGTTCTGGCGTGCCTCTCACGTGATTTTGCCTTAGGGTAAAATTGTCCATGCAAATTTTCTTTTGAATTGACAAAAATACCCATTATAATTTTTTCTTTCAATACTTGATACAAGAGTATTAATGTAATTTACTAAATTAAAGTTTTTATACTTTTCTTATCCATTCCAAAATCTCATCCCCCTTCTTTTCCACCATGGCTTCCACCACCACCCCTTTCTTTTCACGATGGTTTCCGCCACCACCACAATTGAAGAACAAACCATTTAACAAACCATCCCCAATTCCTCCCATTTTCTTAAAATCAAAACCAATCCAAGCCAACCTAGGAAAACAACCGTCACAATTGGCCCCTTGTCCCCCACAATACCTACATCGCCGCCGTTAACGTCGTCTGGGAAAAACTTCCATTTGAAGGGCTTGTCTTTGGGGCCAGAAAGAATACGGGCGAACCAGTCGGTTGAGATTGAGGAATGCAAACTATGTGACGGGAAGAGAGGCTGGAAAAGCCCTAACGGGTTATGATTTGGCAGGAAAATCAAAGTGCGATGGTGGTTGAAAATGGAGAGGCGAGGTAAGGGAGTGTGGAAAGAGCGAAAAATGAGTGAGGGTTTGGGTGAGAGGGTGAGATTTGAGGAGGAGGGAATTGGAGAAGTCGCGATTGGTGGAATTGAGGATTCGGACTGAAGCTTCCATTGGAATTTGAATTTAGAAATGGTGGAATGGGAATCTCGGGCACTATGGATGACTGTTTGTTTGCAGGGATTAACAACAGGCTAATATAACGATGGAACTGGATTTGCCAATCAAATGGTTGCCGGAGTTTACGAAGTTCTGATTCCTTTTTTACTAAGACCAGGAAAATGCTTTTGCTCGTGTGGAAAGATTACCCCTTTTGGAGTTCTTAATATTGCTTCCCTTTCCTTTATCTGGGTTTTTATTTTTTTTATATGGAAGAAGATGATTTTGGGTGAGTTCAGTATTGGGCAAATTATACAAATGGTCCTTGTACTATTTACAATTAAATGATTAATTTGTCCAAGGAAAAATCACGTGAAATGCACGTGATTTTACTTAACGGAAAAATATTGACGGCAATAGATAGAAGGATCAATTGCGTCAAGAAATTGAGTTCATGGACCGCTGGCATGAGGTTAGGACCAAACCCAAAAAATTTGAAAAGTACAAAACCATTTGTGTAATTTGCCCAAAAAAATACGTAGAGACTATCGGCGTCGAATACGGCTACAGCCAATACGAACGGAGACGCGTTGACCGAATTTAAAAACTCCCGCCCTGTAACCACCCTCCTCCACCACCGGGACTGCCACACTCCATTCTAAAATTGCATTCGGGTCCGTACAGTCGCCGTGCAATATCATCCCCTTTAATTTGATGCCGCCTGATCGTGAAGAAACTGAAACCCCATCCCTATCTTTTTCCCCTCTCTCTTAGACCTTAGGCATATGTCGATTCATCGAGAGGAAAAAGAAAATGAAAGCCGACGAAGAAAAGGTACGAGCTTCAATTTCAATTCTTGTGATTTGATCGCAGTCAGTCAATCAGAACGATTGAATGAGTTTTTCATTCCCTACATAGTGAAATTGATTAGATTGTTATATATTTTTCTAGTTGTTAGACTCTCAATAATTGATTTTTCTGTTACATTCTACCCCCTTCGATCATTAACAAAAATAGACACTCATTTTGGGACAGATGGAGTAACTTCTTGGCTATTATTATCTTCCATTTCTGACCACATTACCGATTTGGTGATGATTCTAGTAACTACTTGTATACACCCCAATCTCGAACCCTCATTTTCATTTACGTACTTAATTTTAGCATCGGGGTGCTCACACTACTCTTCTCAATCCTGAAACCCTAATTTGGTATATCAGGCCTCAGAACTCAAGGATATGTTGACTGTTCAATTATTAGGTATTTGAATTAGGTAACAAATAGGTTCCAGCGTGCATAATAGGCTTTGACGAATACTTGCCTTCTGCGTTTGATCTGTCAAGTAAATTGGATACGATTTAAGATTTACATGGTTACAAGTTCTAGCAGACGTACAGGGGTTGACTGATGTGAGGTTAGATCTGTAAACAGGTTTAATATCGTCTTGTACACCTACTTCAAGGAGAGGGATTTCTCCTGTTTCCAACTCAGATGTTCAAATTGCTTGGGGATTGCATAACTTGCAGAACTATGAATGCTTCTAGAGCTGCTTAGATTATCTTTTTTTTCTCCTTATTTGTGCGTCCTTCTGAAGTGTAGCACCTATCAGAAATATAGGATACCACCACTATTCTTGGAATATATATAATTAGTACAAATTTTGCTGATTGCAATGTTCTTTTTCATTCACACATTTTTCATATTTTATTCCCTTTTGATGGTCATTTGTATACTTAAATTGTAAAGTTTTTACTATGCTTATTTGCAATTATTGTCTTCGCATTGCCTTCTTTACTAGACTTGCTCATCTCTTTAAGTCAATAATTGCCTTTTGCCAAGAGTAGGAAGGTAGTTGGAGGTTATCCTCTGGGGTAGAGGAGGTACATTGTACCAAAGAGCATGAGATATAACATATTACAATTGCAGAAAACGAAATGAAATCTTTAAAAATTAAATGAAGGAAATATTTCCTTTTATTGTCAATGAACCAACCGGATCTTCTTCAGTACATCAATTATGTTTGAATCTTGAAAGGTGTCTCGTAATTGGCATCTTTGTTAGCTTCAGCTAACATGGAAAATGAGCACATGCATGAATGGCAGTATGTGAGGCCTGTTAATTCTTTTTCCAGCTTATCACTTCCCGTGTCTTTTCTGAAAGATAGAGATAGGGTGGGGTTCGAGGAGATATGAGGCGTAGTAATTGTTTGCTGCTATTTTGCTAACCACGTAAAAGGAAATGAATAGGGAGGTTTCTGAAAGAGGGCACATGACAGGAAAAGACACTTGTGCTCAACCTTTTAGGGCCGTGGAGGGCCAGTAGAGCGTGCAACTGTTTAGTGTTTGAGATGACGGTGTCAATTCTCATTGCCTTGATATTGCACATGACATAATATGCAATTTCTTTATGATGTGGGGATGACGATATTGATCCCGAGAACCTTCAGTTGATTGGAGTAGACTCAATCCCTCCTGCACTCATTTCAGAAGTCAAGGAGGCACTTGAAGAATCTGATCTCTATCCATTCTCACCACCAAATTATTCTGTCCCCAGCATGTCAAGCACTTTCAAGTTGACTTTCAGTTAGGAAGCAAGCTCGATCAAGAAGTTTTTATCTTTTCGCACCAAATGAAAGTAGTTCAACCATAGCAAACACGGAACTCAAAATTGGCTTTCAATCAATGAAGACTATCTTCTGTCAACAGTGCAAGACGAGTTTGAGCCAATAGCGGACACATTTTAGATAACTATTTATACAACTATATTTGCTAGTATTTCATGTGTAGGTGTATGTATAGATAAGATACCTTAAGTGTATATTATTTTGCATGTGCTTCCTCCTTTGCTAGTACTCTTGCTTTGATATATGGTATTATAGCCACTTTTGGTATTGGTATGTTTGAGGAATTTTTTATTACACTCTTCAAGAGTACAATAGTAAGTTAGTGCAGTTTTTTGAAAACTAATTAACGAGTGAAACATTCATTTTAAATTGTCCTTTTGGTAGTCTTACACTAATTGATGAAGTATTTAATCTTTATTACTTTGTGTTTATTTGGAGGCATGTGATAAAAGCTACGAGGAGACACCCTGAAGATGCAATTTAGTACTCAACATGGTCATTAAGAGTAATGCATTGAAGTTGAGTAGAACGACATTCGTGAAAGTAAAAAAATGAGATCACATTCGTGAATGTTTAAAAAGTTTCAAGAGCAAGAGCCATGTCACAATGGCAATGCGTGAGAAGTTCGACTTACAAAAGCATCTTCAGCACTTCCTTCTTCCAAGTGTAAGACTACATTGGTAGGAAACTTGTCTTGAGCTAAGAATGGTTGAGAAAGCAACGAATCTAAAAGCTTAAGTTGTTAGACACAGGCCCAATAATGTATATCAAGCGTAATACTCCCATGCACATGCGACCCACTCACACGTGGAAAGATAAACAAAGATGCCTCACCAGGGGCATCACAAACCAAACAGGGTACCATGATGTGCACTCACAATCCTAGGGGTAACAAATACAAGGGATGACTTGAACCCTAAACCTTGCTAAACCAGAGCTTTGATACCATTGTAAGTAATCAACTCATCTAAAAGCTTAAGTTGTCATATGGGGGCCAACAATATATATCAAGCTTAACAAGAATGCTTAATGCATCCAAAAAGATTGGAAGATCTATTGGAAACTTTCTAGTTGTTAAGTGGAGTCAGGAAAAAACTCTAAGGTTGATGAAAAAGATAGTGTGATTAGATCTTGTTGAATGCCGAATGATTTTAATGTCTTATTGACGAGGTCGATAGAATGCATATCAGGAAAACTAATATGTTATTTTGGTGGATTATATAGTTATACAAGCTTTGAGAATAATGATAGAAGGGATAAAAAATCAATTTCACTAAACATGCTTATATGTGCATGTATTGCTCTAAGGCGGGTGAAACATACATGGAAAATGGTGGTTCTTATTAGTAAAAAGTCAGATAATGCTCATGGAAGAATGTTTAGCCCCTATTTAATAGATGCAGTGGGTCAAAGTGCCTACTAAACTATAAGCTCAATATGTGTGACTTGACAAAGATGGAGGCTTCGCTGAAGAGCTAAGGACTTTTATGGAGTGAAAATATTTTTGACGTATGGCCCAAGTGTTTCAATATTTCAAGTTATTGGTGTGTATTATGAAGATGTGTTGCTACCAAAAATAGTGAATGCTAATCAGACATGAAGAAATGTTTCCTTATAAGCCATTGGTAGATGATAGTCTTCCAAACTACAATTTCTAAAATTGCTCAAGGCATTTGCCTTACAAAATTTCCAGTGTGTTTTCTGATGAAGGGCAACGATGACCGATGAATTAATCTTGTGATGCTCATATATGGTTGTTATTGATCTCAAATTTAATGATGCTATTTGGCACATGTTAAATCATCAACTTCCTTGAAAGCTTTAGATGTCATAAAGAATTCCCAATAATAATAGAGATTTGATGGAACCTTTCAATATTTAAACTTTGCTTTGTTGGTGGAGAACCTCAAATTACAAAAAGTTCATAGAGTATACCACTTGAACATATTGTATAATGGAAAACATAGACTGAAATGACTAACGTAGAGTTTAGAAATCACCATTTTGTTTTGACGATAGGTGCCCTACTTCAGGTGTGGGATCTAAATGTGGGCCATTTGAGGCATGAGATCTAAGCTGAAGAACCTTGGTTTGACGTGTTCCAATATCCATATGGGTTTGAGATTTTTTGTGACCATATCATTAGTTCAAGTCACGGGAAAGGGATATCAATTTCAAGCATGAAAGATGTGTAAAGGGTACCGTAGGGCCACAAATGCTAACCTAAGTGGATTATGTGGTCTTGTCCACTTGAAGTATGGGTTTCAAATTTTATTGATTTGACGCAGTTCAGAAATCATATATAGTGGCATATATTACATGTTCTTAATGTTTAACACAAATGGTATTCACATTAATTAGACATGAACAAACTTCATCGTTTATGACATTCGTAATGTCATATTCCTCCAGGACACTATATTCCGTTTTGCATCAGGGCGTTGCACTTGAGAGATTCATAGAGTTTAGCAATTTTCTAATTGACACAACGATGATTATGTTCTTTTCTTTTGATAGAAAAAGAAGATATCATTAATCGGAAGATTTATAGATATGTGGATAGGATATCTACCATTACAAACAAATCCAAAAGACGAGACAAAAAAGAAACGAAGACAAAGAGAGGCCACGAAAATCATGTGCTCGTGTACAAGGTCAAATGGTAGTTTTTTTTGGCTATCAATGATTCTCGAGTTCCTCTTAATCCAGATACAACGAAAGATGGCGAATATAACGCAATTCCAAAGCATTCTCCCCTCTTTGTCTTTACAAACCCTTCCATTTCTGAACCAACAAATCCTCTTCAAGATCCCACACCGTAAATAGAAGTCCCCATGAATACCAAGGCCCGGTACATTGAAGTCTCTATCTGTTAAGTAACCAACTCATCTAGAAGCTTAAGCTGTTAGAGGGGGTCAACAATGTTTATCAACATTCCCCGCGCACGTGTCACCTGTCCACATGTGAAGAAATTAACAAATCAGCCTCACCAAAGGCATCACAATACTATGGGTAATAAATGTAAGTGGTATACTTGAACTCATGACCTTACCAAACTAGTGTCAAACCAGAGCTCTAATATCATGTTAAATAACCAACTCATCTAAAAGCTTAAGCTGTTAAGAGAGGGGCTCAACAATGTATATCAATACTATTTTTAACAACATCCTTTGCCTTCAGATAAAATTAGTGGAGGGAACAACATAGGAATGTTAGAGCGACACAGAAAACCATAAAGAGACCAACTATTATAAAGGCCCGAAGGAGTAAGATTCGAAATCCATCAATTGACAACATTATTGGAAATAGACATTCCCGAAAGAGGAATTAAAGCTAGGAGTTCATCAACTTTCACTTCATTGGGATTTCTAAAGTATGGAAATCCCAGGAAAGACTATCACAGGTAGAGCAAGTGAAACTTGTTCTAGGAACCCTGTGTAACGAAAAAAATGCAAAAGATGTGGTTTCTCAAAAGCAAAACGTCCCTCCCAACTATTACCAACTCTACATGAATACGAGTGAAGAAAGAATCAGATAAGATAACTGGGGAAATGAACTTCCGAGGACTTGCATGGGAAGTGTAGATCAAAGGCTTAGCCGATTCTGATGGACCGTCAAACTAGCATTAGAAGCTGCCAATAGATGAACAGCTAGGAATATCAGCAGTATATGGGTGTGCTGGGGATGAATATCAGTTTCATGTCAATGTAGATAAGTTTTTTTCTTATATAGTGCAAAATGACACAAAATCATCTTTTGCTCCAGAGAGCGCATTCGAAACATCAACATTTATGTCTGATATTCTTAGAAATTCTCTGATCTACGATCACCCTGATGCTATTGTACTATTAAAGACTTGTGTTTAGGTTGCTGATGTGATCACCGGCTTGTTGTTGCTATGGTGAACTCATTAGCTACTAAGGATTAGTTCTACGATCTTGAAATTTGAAACATGGGAATCTATGCTTGCTTAATGTTCATGATTCCATTTGGCACATGTTTCTAAAGTTTTTGATGTTATAGAAAAAGGCCTAATAGTGGAGATCGTAATGTAACCTTCCTATCAAAAGGCTAAAGTTGTTAGAGAAAGTGTCCAAAGTATTTATCATGTTCTAAAGGAACTCCTGATAGTCTCAAGTTTAAGTTGCATGGGTTCGCAAGCAATCATCAATTATGGTGTCTTAAAATCAAAGAAAGTATTGACATTGCCGTCGGGATTGTTATATTTAGGGCATTAGCTTTGCCTTCCTAATCACCTGAGGGTTAGGTAGAGTTGGTGCATTAGATAGTGGTAGTAGACTGAGATCAGAAGTTATATTTCTTGTGGTGTGGGGTTATGGGGGACCATCTAAGGACAATTATTACAACGTCCACCAATTGATAGGTGCGATGAGGAATTATATATAGCCTATGCTACATGGTCTCGTAAATGAGTTTTGGGTGTGGGTACGAGGCCAAACACTGGATTATCCAATCTCCAGACTTATTCATTACGAGATTACAAAAATATCGATGTCTTTAAATATTTATATTTTACTACCTATAATGAAATAGTTTTCAAAGAAACTAGAGGGAAAACATATATGGAAAGTGTTATGTCAACGTGGAAATAGAATTCCTTGATTAGATAATCTTGGTGATAGAGTTGAGTGTCTGATATGGGTGCTTGATGCATTTTTTAGAGTCCATGGAACATAGCTAACCACAATGACGTACTGGTAACGCTACCCTTCACCTACTTGTCATTTAGGGTGGAAGTCTGACTCTTAAAGTTTGTTTGTCTCTTGTCTACCACCTTAACTAGTCGTGTAAATGATTCGAACTGAGCAGAGTAGTCAATGTGAAACTCAGTTCGTTCAAGTTCAGGTAGAAATCATAGTTCCTCAGGCTCAAGCAAGCATTCTATGCAATTAGGATTTTTGATACAAGTAATAAAGGATTATCTTTGCAAATAGGAAATTGAGTAAGAAGAGGATATCACTAACATTTTATATTGCCAATCATGCCCTACGAGGCTTTTGGTAACTTGCAGGAACTCACAAGCTCTATGAGCCTTACGAGTCAAACCCATATCAAGCTAAGCCCGATAAAAGCGCAACCTCTCGAGCCTTCCAAGTTGTGCTAATCATGTTTAGATTGGAATTGGATTGATTAGGAAAAAGCACCTAGTTTTGGATTTGTGTTTGGCTCACTTTTAAACAAACTCGAGTCAACCTAGGCTTTTATCAAGTCAATCCCAAACTTGCTTTAGAGCCCTAGTGGTTTTAGGCAAGTTGATTGAGGTGATCTGGAAAAATTTATACATGTATAATTGTATAATTGTATAGTCAGCAGATGCAGGTCAATTATTCCATACCTAAGATGATGTCTAATCAGAAGTTCTAGGTTACATAATGTGCAGTAAGGACTTCAACTAAATACTAGTACTTGTGGTATAAGTTCCCGCTAACTCCTGTTGTACGTAATACCCCCTCCATCCCCAAAAAAGAGTCACATTTGACAATTCAAAAATTTTAATGTTGTACTTCTACTTCTCCATATTTTCTTTAAGTTGCATTAAAGTTCTGTGTTTTTCGCTTGTTTTTGGTTTGCATAATACCTAAGAATAGTACCATATTTTTGGAAAGAAAGGAAAAAAAATGAAATTTATAGCTTGAATTTTAGAAATGCTGACTCTTTTATCGCGACGGACCAAAAAGGAAATTACAACTCTTTTTAGGCCGGAAGGAGTATATAGTAACTATTTGAACTTTTTCGGTACAACGTGATGGCTCTGTTAATGATGTGGTAAAAAGGTCGTAAAGTGAGAGATAGTTTCAGTTTTGAATCCATAGAAAATAGACCAAAAAGTAAGTGTGCCAGTTAGGGAGAGTGATAATCTATATCATTGGCAAGACTAGAGGCAGGGAAGCTAACATGAGTGAAATTAAGAAGGATATGACCGTTTGTTTTCTTAGGATTTTTCTTTGACATCAAAAACCTGGTGAAAGGATTTATGTAGCTGACCCCAAGTGAATGGGACAAAGGCTCACTCGAGTTGAGTATTACCTTAATAAGGTGTATGTGATATGTGGAATTTCATGTCCCACTGCAATATTTGCTGGGACAGGCTTATCAGGAAACACTCCTATGTTATTGAATTGCATTTTGGTACACATGCGACAGAATATGTTACCCTTCAGCAGTAGACCACTTAATTTAGCCAAAACAAAACTTTCTACTTTACCCCCTTAGTAGCAAAAGCATCAGTACCTTAGCATGCAACTGTAATTTTTGCATGATTGTTCCAAAATTACAGAGTTTTAGTAGTCATCTTTTACCCTTTTTAGGAATATCAAACCTATATCAGAAGGTTGTAAACATTATGACTTTGCTGCTTATAGAAAGCTACCCCCAAGTGTACTGTAATTTAGACTACTATGAGTAACTCATTCCAGTTATGGTTCTCAATCTTGTTCCTCTCGCTGAAAATATCTTTTTTTCAGGAACAGTGATGCTTAACATTGTTCCTTATTGCGTATATTGTTGCTTCATGAATCCCCTTATTAAAGTACATAACAATTACTTTTAGATCTACACCTGAAATGTGCTGTAGATTGGAAGAAAAACTATTAAAATGTTGTACTTGATCATGCTAGCTCTAAAGGCAGGTGTGTTTGTGTGTGTGTGTTTTAATAGAGGAAGAAAACCAACGTTATGATAAGAGGAAATATAATGCTCAAGGAGGCAAGACATCTTAGGAAGGAACAGAGAAGGTAAAGACGTAAAGTAAAGAAGGAAATATACACGTCCTTCAAGCAAAATCAGAGATTGAGCACCCTAAACATGCCCAATGCCAAATATCATGAACATTTTTTATGATGCTAAGAGTTCGGTATGTTATTCTATAGTGAAGTATGCTTTCCGAGCAGATAATAGATGTATGAAGCTTTCTGAAATTACCAATTTCATTTGGTCATTTGATGGCAGTTAATATTTTGAGCAGATTGCAATGTGATGGACAAAACTAGCTATATTAGCTCAGCTCATATTTGGTTTGGATAGAGCTTGTATAGACATCGACTTGTCCAGAAAACTAGCAAGGCCTAAAACTTCTTGAAGCTTATCAAGATAATGAGCTCGGCTTGATTAGTGTTCCAGCAGTGTAAAAGCAATTAAAGATTAAGCTATTCGAGCTTGGCTTAATGATCTGCTTGTGTGATAACAAGCCAATGTTGAGCTTCATGTAAAGCGTGTCAACAGGGGTGGGGAGGAAAAGAAAACTTGTGCACCCACTGCCTAGCTACTTGGCTCACTTGTTAGAGCAGAAAAGTAGTTGATGGTGCCAATATAAGCTACTCTATTTTAGAAGGAAACAATTGAATAGCTCTATCATGACTTACTAAGTTCTAAGACACTTGCCTGACCTCGTCATTTGGAAATTTAGCCTCAGTTAATAAATGGTTTTCCTCTTTCTTAATTTTGTCTCTCCTATTTTTATCTTTAACTGATTGAGCTGTCTGAGATGAATACTTTTGATTTCTACCGAGTGTGATCTTTTTCAATTTTATCTTTGTGTCATACATAGGTGAGTGCTTACTGTGCCAGCACTCTCCATGAAATAGTAGCAGAGGAGTGGAAGAGTGAAAGTGGTGTTGATGAATGGGGTCCAAGGTGGGAAATTGCTCTTTCTAGGGCTTATGAGAAAGTGGATGATGCATGCATGGACAAGTCATTAGCATCAGCTGGATCAACAGCATTGGTAGTGCTTGTGTCACCTTGCCAGATCATTGCCGCCAATTGTGGTGATTCAAGGGCAGTGCTTGTACGGAAAACTGAAACCATTCCCTTGACCAAAGATCACAAGGTCTCTTCCTGTCCTCATTCTCATTACTTTCTATGGCGCTCCTTTTTTGATTGTTTTGCAATTTTCTTTTTCTGGCTATGTTTTATTCTTTCCTTGGTACTCCCTCCGTTCCAGACAAAAAGTTCACTATACTATTTTGGGATGTTTCACTTAAATAGTCGACTTTCAAAAAATTATGCTTACAATTTTCATAATTTTTCATCTTTACCCTCCACTTGTGTTGTAATCATCTTGGTTGTGCTCAAGTATTTTTTTAATTATGACCAAATCCAATGACACTAATATATCTCTTAATAATTAGACTTTTCAAACGTGGACTCTTTGGGTGGAACGGAGGGAGTATCTATGAAGAATATTGCTCAAGTGGCTTTGATCCATTCTATTGTTTGTAAATATCTTGCCTTCGAAGGTCTTCTACAGTGTTTGATTTAACCTATTAGATATAAAATGAAACATATACTAACAGAAAATATGATCAGTTTGTGCCGAGTTGATAATATGTGTGTGTGTGTAATTTTTAGGGCATGGATTAAAACAGTTGTAGAGGAGAGAAGTTTTTTGGTTATACATTTTGGATTTATCACACTTCCCCTGATGTAGTTCTTTTTCAGATGATTGTCCATTTAGGGTTCCCAATGGATTGGAGTCCTATTCTTGTTTCCTCCATAAATGCTTTTCAACTCAATTGCAAGAATTGTTCCAATACCAATTTTACTTGCTTTTCCTTACTATTGAAGAGCCTAATGTAGTAGGGCCCACTTTATTGTAGAGAATGGGCTTTTCCAAAAGTTGAGCTGACATTTTAAGGGGAAAGAGTGTGTTCCAGCTCTTCTTAAAGCAAGCTCTCATGAATTTGCTGTTTTTACAAAAAAATGGAAGCCCCCGTGAACCAATACATTACTTGAAATATTAAACAATGGGCCATGTATAAAGTGATTGAGAATTTCCCCCATGATTTCTTTCTGCATTAGAATCCATGTTCTTGTAATCCCATCTTTCCGAAAATAAAAATGAAAAATCTACAGCATAGCCATGTTATGATGATGTTCTCAAGTGAAGTCCTGTAAATCCTTGTGTTCGATCATTAGTCAATAGTATTCTACAGAACCTTCATCTGACACATTGCACTTGGATATCGAAACTTTTTGACAAAAAACAAAACTGAAACTTTTTGGGAACCAATGTGGTATATGGAGTGGTCTGATGGAAGAGTTTCTCTGGCTAATAGCTGGTTTAGTCTTAAGAATCCTAATATTTCTTGATTTGTATAATGATGGTACCTTTAATTAGCCATTTGAACTCTTTAGCTTCTGCAATTTTTATAAACTATCTTCTGCGTTTTTTCAACAGTAGTTACAGTGTTTAAACTGCAGTCATTTTATTTTGCAACCCTCTCTCCCCCAAAACACCTAAATAAAGAAAAATATTATAAATCAGTTAGTAACTGTTTATTTTTGTCCAGCCCAATCGAATAGATGAGGTGCAAAGGATTGTGCGTGGAGGCGGCTGTATATTGAACGTTCATGGTGTTTTGAGGGTGGACGGCATCCTTGCAATGACAAGAGCAATAGGTTTTCCTTCTATTTCAAAAGAACTTTGTTTTTCTTGTTTCCCTCTCAATGACATTGGCATTAGGTTTGTTCTATATCATCTGCATTATTTCATTTAAACAGTTCTAAACTGTGGTGCATTCCGCTCAGGACAATGACAATTGTTTTATACATCAACAAAAATTATTTCCTTGATAGTTGTCAGAATTTTATATATAAACATTTAAGCTACTTATATGTTGATTTTTAATTTTTTTGACTTGATGTTTGATGGAACACAGTATTTTATGACTAATTATTTTTGGTAATGGATGAATGAAACACTCATATTATCATTCCAACTTCTTAAACTATGCAACTCCCTATTTTATGCTCTCTTTTTCTTGTTTTTTCAATTTACATCTTGGATATCTCAATTTCAGGAGATCGGTCCCTGAAGCCATGGGTTACTTCAGATCCCGAAGTAACCTTCACTACTAGATCAGGGGAAGACGAGTGTCTAATCTTAGCTAGTGATGGTTTGTGGGACGTAATGTCTTCGGATGAGGCGGGAACCTTGGCTCGCAAACTAATCAGGCAGAAGCGACAAGAGGTGACATCTGGAGATCGCCCATCTGCATCTGTTGCAAATCTCATCCATGAGGAAGCGCGCGCAAGATCTAGTTCTGATAACGTTGCAGTTATTGCTATTGACCTGAAACCACCTAGAAAGCGGCGTCAAGTGTGCCCATAAAGATGTCAGTTCTCTCTCTCTCTCTCTCTCTCTCTCTTAATCTGATTTCTATCAACACTCTGAATAATCTGCAAACTAGGTTATGCCTGTTAAGGAGATTGATGTGCCTAGATTTTGGTGTAAGTTTGAGGTTTACTACTTTGACAATTATATTTTCATTTCCAAATGCCTTCAATGGATTGATGTACACAAAGATTCTTTTTTTCTTTTTCTTTTTTTGACTAAATACACAGAGATAGGTTGGAGGGGACATAGACCTTACCCCAACCCTTATTATTATCATTTAATGCCTTTGAATGGCTACATCTAAGACCTATAGTGAGTCTTTTAAACACCCGACCTTGAGTAGTACCAGGTTGTCTCTGGTGGGACTTGACGCCTCTCTTAATTATTATTATTGAATGCCTTTGAATGGCTACATCTAAGACCTATAGTGAGGCTTTTAAACACCCGACCTTGAGTAGTACCAGGGTGCCTCTGGTGAGACTAGAACACTCGGCCTCTCTTAATTATTATTATTTAATGCTTTTGAATGGCTACATCTAAAACCTATAGTGAGGCTTTTAAACACCCAACCTTGAGTAGTACCAGGGTGCCTCTGGTGGGACTTGAACACTCGGCCTCTCCGTTAAGAGAAGTGAGGAGTACTAAATTGTGCCTTTGGTATGGCTTGAACAACGACGGTACCTTTGGTGAGGCTTGAACACCCGACCTCTCCGTTGAGAGTAGTTACGTAGCAGGGTGTCTCTAGTGAGACTTGAACACCCGACTTCTCCGTTAGGAAAAGTGAGCGGTACCAGTTGAGCTAGAGTTCGTTGGTAGATTCTTAAATACTTTGTTTGTAATATAGACAACTTAATATTCTGGTGCCTGTAGCTAAGTCTAGCGAAAACAGGTTCCACAAGTGGGGTAAAATGCTGCTTGTATTAGACCCTTTACCGCATCACTAATGATGGGGTGCGCCCATCTTTGTGTTCGAAGCGTTAAATTGCTTCTTGAATCTTGTCCTCCTTTGACTTTGACATTCAGATATACTTTTTATCTTCATAATCATTGTTTACTTAGTATTTTCTCTCAGATGGCAGGTGTGGTGATTTCTTACTGTTCTTTGGCTCTGTATAGGGTCAAGAGTTTTGCTTCCATGTTCTTGCTCAAGGAAGAGGATATCAAAGCTGGTGGATCAGTATGATGGTAAAGATAGTGTAATATTAAAAGATGCTGCTTTGATGAACCGTAATGTGATAAGAGACAATTCTTGGTCACATCAATGGAATGCACCTCCGTCTTCTATTTTATAGAATTACTTGTGTCAAAGCTGTTGCCCTGGTTCAACTTTTTCGTGTGCTGAACTTAGTTCATGAATGCTTTCCCTGTTATCTACTAGACAGCGTTTGTAATTTTGCACCCGGGTACCAAGTTTGTTTTACATCAAATTTAGTATGCAAAGTTTATTGTAACTATTTGTGAACCCATTTTCAAACGAATTACTATCCTTTTGAAGTTTTGTCGTGATTCTTTCGTGGATGATTGCTGGAGTTGGCTGTTCACTGAGGCTTGTTTCATTGATTTGGGATAAGCAGAATGTATGAAGACTCTCCCGTTTGTTCGTAAAATGAAAATTGGACTGGAGGATACACCCTGGTTAGCAGCAAAGGTCCAATTAATCATCTATTAGACGTGGGATTAAAGAAAGTGAACTCATAATAATCCCGGAAGAGGTAAGGAAGGAATTGTTGACTTGGAAAGCAGTATAATCATCAGTTTTTGAACGAAGTAAACTTGTACAGGACTGCTAGTCAAAAAATAGAACACTAAAAGGTGGAGATTTGGTGGTTTCAGTTTACTAAATTTAAATGAAACTATAGCACTGATTTGAATTTTATTTTTGCTATTTCCATGGTGGAATCTATTTAGCTTGATAATTTATTAATGGAGATTGAAATTTTGCTTAAGAGCAATGTAGTCAGCAACAGTTAGAAGTAGCCGGCAGGTTTCAAGTGTTATTGCTCCAATGTGGGCGACAGAAAGGGACATTATAGCATATATTTGGGGTGAAGGTGAAGGGAGGTAGGTACCCGAACGAACCACCCGGGTATGATTGTCATACAATGTGATAGCAGTGGAGATCTAACTGTTAGGTGCTGCCAACGTGTCGCTATCTATATCTGTCATTATTCGAGTTCGAGGGCCTCGGCCTCGGCCTCGTGCACACAATCTGGACAATGTATTTCTCATAGTAATACTCTTGTTCATTTTCGGGATAGCGTGTGCGTTTAGCTTCAGCTCATTTGGATAGAATTTTGGCGAAAGGGGCAAAAGTTTCTGATTGGGTGGATCAATAATGTCTACTAATAATCAATGGGGATGCTTGCAAAGATAAATGAGCAGAATAGATGCAATAGAGAGAATATATGTGGATTTCAGTAAGAAAGAAAGCAACCTTAAAGCTAACTTGTGTATGATTGAATCAATAATTGCTGTATTTTTGGGTTATTCCCTTGAGCACATTCTTCATGAGCAAAAAGGGATAGTTTTTCACAAAAATCTCAGGAGCTTCTTATCCCTTCAATGATGCGTCAGCGTCACTTCTTCCTCATTCATTTATACATGCAAGCAAGAGAAAAGTGTAAACTTTTATGTGTATGTATGTCAAATTAAATGAAATTCTAGACTGAAACAAAAAAAATTTTTTTGTTCATTTAAATGCATTAGAGTTTCAAAAAAAAAAAAAAACCTTGGTTTATTTTTTCGTAAAAATCTAATTTTAAAACTTTATATAAAAAATGTTTTTTATTTAAAATTAGTTGGTTGTGAAAATTTTTGTTTTTCTTTATTGTTGCATGAGTATTTTTTTAGTTTTTAAAATATTTTTATTATTATTATTATTATTGTTTATGTATAAAAATTGTCAAAAAAAATTTTGTTATTATTATTTAAAATAAAAAGCCTTTTTTTAATTAAAAACCAATTTTCTTTAATCTAATGCATTTACTAACCTGTTGAATATTTTAAAAATCTAATGCATTTACTAAAAAAAAAATTTGAAAGAAAAAAAGTGAGAGCTGATCGGTACGGCCACTATCACTTGTTTCCATTTTTTTATTTTTATTTTTTTGAACTACTCTAAATCAAATAATCAATCAACAATAATTAAGAAAAAAAATTATGAATTACCATAGAAGTCATCTCATTAAACCCACCCTATTATCATGAAATTGATCCATGGCTGGAATACAGAGAGCTCGATCTTCAAAGAGGAAGACAAGACAAGCAGATACTACAGAGAGTATAATTTTCTGTATTATAAAGAAAGAGAAGATAGGGGGAAAAAAATTTAAATGGGGAGGGTAATTTAAGAATTTATCATAAAAAAAATGGCTATAGTTAATAAAAAGGGAGCAATATGGTTATGAAAGAGAATCTGAATACGTGCTTTCAAAAAAAAAATTTCAGAAAATGGTATTCTGATCCTACTCCAGACTCCACCCAACCCCATTGTTAATTAGCTTTTTCTAGCTACTTGTTTAACATAGGGATTAGATGTGACCACACACATATAATGGCGACATGAGAGAGAGAAAGAGAGAGTGGAATCTCTTGGGTGTGGCAGAGGAATAAAGGCAGAATCTCTTGCCAAACCCTTCTTCTATTTCTAATTTTTTTTTGGTTTTCTGAGATTAGCAATTAATTGCAGGAAAGATTGATAAAAGACATGAAAACGACTGCCTTTTAGAGACTTGGTTCTTGTACGATGACACGTAAGCTCATTTTATTTGCACTTCTCGTAATTAATTATAAAAATCTATCACGTTTAAAAAAATATTTTAAATTTTTTGTTACATACAAAAGAGGTTTCTTATTTAAACATATCATGTAGAAAAAACTAGATAATAACATTGGAAATGCTCTAAGCTCAATTCATTTAATTTGCGCTTCTCATCTTTATTTATTGTAAAACATTTTCCAGCGATCAACTCATTTCTCTCCTTGCATCACCTTCTTGTACCATACGTTTCACAACTTATACACTTGTTTTGTAAAGCCAGGTATTGCCTGCCTGCCTTCTTCTTTATGTTATGATGACCTCTTGCTCTTGGTGTGTGCTTATGTGATCATAATCTTCTTGATTTTTTGTAAATTGTTTTAACACCCTTACATTTAACATATATTCACAAATTAGCACTAGTAAAGAGAAAAATCTTGCAGACAAGCACATTAATTAATTCTGCAGGGATCATCGTCAATTTTTTGAGGACATTGCTTTGAATTTTTTAAAAGCTCCCATCACTAGCTTGAAGTAAAGGAAGGGCTGACAAAATTTGGCACCCTCTTTTTTTCGAGAGGCATCACAATTTTTCGCGTCGTACATTGCTTGCCATATATATAATGTCATTGCAAGTCATTCACCCGGCCGGTATCAATTTTTCATGTCCAAATTGACGGTGGAATATCGACTTGTCATACCATTAGGTCACATCTATGAAAGGTTGAAACAATTTATCATATAACGGAGGTTTATATATATACATAATCAAATGTTTAAGTGTTTGGTGAATTTTATATAAAGTATGTACTATAGAGTTTTTTTTTTTTTTTAGTGGATACGACGTTGTGGATGTCCCTTCTTGCATATGTGCTCTTTTTCACCCATAATTTGTTGTCGATGATAATCTTTTTTCTTTTGTGTGCTTTTGATTTAAGGGGCCAAAAGTTTGTATTCCAACTTTTGGTGTTTTTGGAAGTTGTCTTAATTGGCAAAAGATTTGGCACATAGTAAATTAGCTCTAAAAGGAAAAATATATAATAATAAACGTAATCGGCATATGCCTTGGCCAATTGATATTTCATTCTTCTAGTGAATTGAAATTGATTATTGAAGATACTTTGTTTTTTGGATATGGAATGATTTTAAACGAGTTTTAAAACAAAACAAAAAAATAGCTTTTCTTAATTTATTCTTAAGGAAGTTTCCTAGTGCAAGATTTTGTGAAACTGATTATATTTTTCTTTTAGTTTCTTCTCTCTTTTTCATATTTTACTCTCTTTAGAACAAGTAAAATTCGGTACTTGATCGAAGCTGAATTTAAAATTTTTGACACGTGTTAGGTAATCATGATTTGACATGTACCAAACAATAAAAATACGTAAATTAATTAACCATTCAATTAGTCGATTGTCAATATTACTATCGAATATGTATATGTCCTACGTACGGAACAAAGTATATGTCCCATTCTCTTCTCCTCTCGGCTCTCGCCCTATAAGAACCCCTTTTCCCATGCCATATTTAGCAGTACAATCGAACCTTAAGCACATTCACTTTTTCCTCTAGTCTCTCTCTACACAAAATTAACTCTCCATTCGCCTCTCTCTGTGGTTGCTTGCAATACATAGTTACAAACACACGATCAAAATAGAGGCAATGGAAAGAAATCAAATGCACAGACAGCTTGGCAACATGAGAAAGTCCCTCTTTGATCAGGTTATTACTCAACAGTTGTTTTTATTTGGGGAGCAATTACTTCATAGCTTGTGCTCATCCTAAACGCCAATGCTGGAGCTGGAATAGAGTAACGAGACATACTATTTTTTTTAATTATTTTTTTCACTTCTTTTTATATATGGAGGATTCACAGTGGTTCTGGCCATTTAGCCTCTGATGACTAGAACTCACGACCTATTGATTGTAGGTGAAGCGTCTTACCAACTTAGACACACTTCGTCTTACCAACTTAGACACACTTACTTGTCGCACGATACGTACTCTGCTATATATGCATTATCGCACGCACGCATGTAGGCATCGAAAATGCACTAGAGGAACTGCTTTGTTTCAAAATATTTCTTGACTAATATACTCATGAGTAGGTGTATTTGTGCAGGGATTTCTTGACGAGCAATTCATCCAGTTGGAAGAGCTGCAGGACCGTGCTAATCCTAACTTTGTCGAGGAAGTTGTAACATTGTTTTATCGGGATTCAACTCGACAAATCCTCATTATGGAGCAAGCACTGTGAGTAGCTTGGACTTTTGATCCTATATATTAACTAGCTATAACAAAAATGGGGGTGGGCAGGCATGTACTTAATAAATAAAAACGTCGTCAAGACTGATTTGGAAACCTAATTTAACTAATTAGTTTAAGTTGTAATTAAAATGTGCAGGGAGAAGAACCCGCTTGATTATAATAAGTTGGACTGCCTTATGCATCAGTTCACGGGGAGTAGCTCAAGGTAAAATTTTCAATAAACGCATCTAAAAACTCCATGTTTAATTTCTTTGGTGTCATTTAACTAATTAACTAAACACTACCTTAACATACTCCAGTCCATAGATATACTAACTCTCTCTCTCTCTCTCTCTCTCTCTCTCTCTCAGCATTGGAGCCAAAAAGGTGAAAAATGAATGCACACAATTCAGGGAATATTGCAAGGCAGGAAATGGAGAAGGGTAAATTATCCATCTTCCAAATTTTTTTTTCTTATCATGAGTTAACTCAGCTATATATGCAATGTGGACTGTGACTGCTCTGCGTACTAAGTAATGTGTTTACGGGCAAACACGGCCAGTTGAACCGTACAATTATTTATGTATTTTTGTTCCAAAAATAATAATAATAATAATTGTAATTGTAGCAATAATAATTATGGAGTTATGTTTTAGAATGTTTTATTTATTTTTAATTTGTTGGCATTCTATCATTAATTATTTGTAGTTTGTGATCTTTTCAAGTGATCCCTAATGGTTCTGCATGGACGCATGCAGATGCAGGAGGACCTTCCAACAACTTAAGAAAGAAAATGCAACTCTTAAAAAGAAGCTTGAGGCTTATTTTCAGGTCCTAATATTTCATTTCCTTTTATTTTCCTATTTCATTTCCTTCTAACTTGTAAATTGAATACTAGCTACGGACCTCTTGTTTTAAAAGGCATGCATGGAGTAGATTGTCTGAAAATTCTTGAAGCAAATAATTTGTTAATATTTGAAGGGTTAACGATACATTGTAATCTCTCTCTCTCTCTCTCTCTCTCTCTCTCTCTCTCTCTCTCTCTCTCTCTCTGTGTGTGTGTGTGTGTGTGTGTGTGTGGTGTTATTTTACTCACTACTTTGACATCGAATATAGAGAGAGATTATGATGTACTGTCGCTAGCCCTTCAAAGATTTTTTTTAAAAATTGTTTCAATAATCTTGAGACAATCTAACTCGTGCCTTTTAAAATAAGATGTTTGAGGATTAAAGATAATATTTTTGTATTTCAACCCTCAAAGGAATATGACTTAAGAGACGTGTCTATAGGCGCAGTAACGGCCATTTGCAGGTCTCATTTTAGTCGTTTCGTGACGATTTTTTGGACATTACTATCCGTTCTTTATTAAATTAATTCAAAGTGTTATGAATTTCTTCTTAGATAATCTGAAAATGAAATATGATTCCACACACACACACATACACATATATATATATATATATATATATATTGAAGAAATATTTTTATATTGGAGTGAGTCAAAGCGAGTTCGACCCATTCCAGTTCTAACCCGACTTATATGGTTTATATTAGTGGTTTATTAACTAAATGTAGTTGTAATGGGTTCTGACCCATTACAACTGCTTTAATCCAACCTAACCCAACTATTTGACAGGCCTATTGTTAATTTTTGGTGTTTAAATTCTCGTTCCCTAAATCTAATGGTAATGATTATTACCCATTTCACTATTTCAGCTGGCGAGGCAAGCTGGGCCTATTGAGACCGCATGCCGGCCCAAGTAATCAATGGACTGGTTGGTAGCCATGGCAGCGAAAGAAAGTTTCCTCATCTTCTACTTAGTAGCTAGGATCTTCTTACCTCTCTTGATCCTCTCTTTTTTTTTTTCTTTTTTTCCGTGTCTGTGCGAGTTTGTAATTAAATCAATGAATTTAAAGCATCTTCAATATTATCATCTAGTTTTTTTTATGTGTTATGCTTAAAAAAAAAAAGACATCTTTTATGTGTGGCAAAAAATTTAAAAGATAGAGAGTCTTATTTCTAAACTGGTGATGCAAGACTTCTTTTAGAACATTCTGAAATTATTTTATAATTAATTATAAAAGATAAAAATTACTCCTACTGGGCTACTGTTCCTCAAAGTGAGAGGTATTATCCGGTATTCAAGTTTCAATAGCACTTGCCTTTTGAGAGTTGGAGCATTCTACCAGTCAGCTAGTTATACACGTAGAATCGGCGTGATCATCGAAGAGCATTTTGGCTTGATCAATAATCATGTATACAAACCATTAAGAAGAATCTAAGTCATGAATATTAGTAAAATGATTATTGATGGATGGGTCTAATAAGGAAGAGTTGGATGAGCCCAACCTTAATGGCAGAAAAACTAAAATTAGTGTTTTGCTGGTTACAATGAGCATGTTGCAATTGTTTATTAGCATACAACTAGAAATTAAATGCACCCGTGCGATGCACGGGGCATATATTAATATAAATAAAATAATTAAAAAATTTAATGCTAACAAAATAAGCAATGATATATAGATAAGAATAACTAAATAAAAATTAATTTAATAAATAGCCAAATATCATATTGTTTGTCATATCTGCTAAAGGACAAATTGAAGTCGAATGTAACACGCTTTTCATAAAACCAATAACACTGTACCGTTGAGAAGCAACATTTTCTGCAAAAGAATTAAAATATAACATTAAACTAAAAAATCACCAATAAAGAAGAACAAAATAATATTATAAAAAACATTCAAAAATAAAATACATGTCAATTAATTCAAGTTAATTATTAATTTTCAATTATTAAATGTCCAAAATCTTATGAGCGTACTATGGCTTAAACCAGCACACAAATAGTTTTTATGTATCAGTAGATTAAATCCAACTCGTTCAAAGTTAATCAAACCCAAATAAATCGTATTTTTAAAAACACGACATTTTAAGTTTAACCCGCCATTCTCTTGAAAACACATCCATCATCAACCTCAAAATTAAAAACCCTTTACGATCTCTATCCCCAAATTCTCTCCCTCAGCAACTCTTTGTTTCTCCTTCTAATCAACACTAATCGTTGGGAATTTTGTTTCAGACTTATAAAGGTATCTCTCTCCTTTAATTAACTTTTAGAGGAAGGACGTCAAATGTGTATTTTTACACTGTTAATTATATATATTTCATATTGGAATAAAAAAAGTGAAAATTTATATTTGATTGTTATCTATTTCTTTATATTAGGTTAAAATAATCATGTGCAAAATTATTTATTAAACAAAGAATATAACAAATAAAAAAAAAGAACATGTCTAAAAATAAAACATAATCATACAAATTTGAAGTAATAACAATTTTTTATTTTATTTTACATTTGAGTTTTAGCCGAATCATTTTCTAAATGCAAATATAACTAATAAGAAAAAACAAAATATGTCTAAAAAAAATATACAACTTAATAATACAAATTTGAAATTATGACAATTTTTTTATTTTACATTTGAGTTTTAAATGAATCTTTATCTAAATACATTTACTAATTTTGTATGACACTAATAGGAGAGTTAGGACAATCTCTATTATTCGTTAAATCAAAATTTGATAAGGGGCTATAAATGACTAAAATTGAGGGGAAAGTTTCCTGCAATCCGTAGTGTTGTGTTTCTTGTAAAAAAATTGTTTGTTATTGAAATATATATAAATAAATAATAACTATTTTAATGAGTAGAAAATATCATCCCGTTTGTGATGTCAAACAAAATTAAAATTAAAATTGATAACAGGTGTGACATACTTTTCATAGAACCTTCAACATTACAATATTGAAAATCGGCATTTTCTACAAAATAATTTATATTTGACAATCATTTAAAAAAGTAAACACCAAAAAATAACAAAATAATAATATTATAAAAATGAGAAAAGTTTCGATTTGGCCATTGATTAAAATTAATTATTCTTTTTCAACTATTGGATGATTAAAACATTATTTGGGCGATAAACATCATATTACAAATCAATTGCTTTTGGCCCAATGAAAACTGCCCAAATTATTTCATAATCGCTACATATATATACATCTATATACGTACACATACATATAAGCTCGTTTATGACCTATTTCAATAAACAACAAAAAGCACAACCTTGCAGCAATGGGAATTGTGGGAGTAATAGCCCGTGCCTATGGCACGACGTTGGTATTACACCGAATCAATGTATGCTAAGATTTTGTAGGGATAATTTTTCAGAATATTAATTAAACCCAACTTGTACAAAAACCCAAGAATATATCTATATATATATAAAAGCATAATAGTCTCCAAGAAAGGAAATTTCCCACCAAAAATGACTTTTCAAAAATGGAAACTTATCTGCTTAGCCTATACCACGGTTTTTGTTATATTCTGGTTTGGTCATCCACAGTTTTGCAAATATCAGAACATGGTTTTGTCTGACACAGTTTAGTTTTTCTGTTTGCTATGAGAATGGTTTTGTAAATAACAAAGTTGTTTTCTCTTATACCAATAAAGTTAAAACTTTAAAGAAATTTTAAAATCATTTGTAGTCTGGGATATTGAACAAATTATTTACCATGTTTTTTTTTTTTTTTTAATTAGCTTGGAATAGATCGTGTCTTAAATTTTAAACAAATCTATATATATATAAAAGCAGAATAGTCTCCAAGAAAGGAAATTTCCCACCAAAAATGACTTTCCAAAAATGGAAACTTATCTGCTTAGCCTATACCACGGTTTTTGTTATATTCTGGTTTGGTCATCCACAGTTTTGCAAATATCAGAACATGGTTTTGTCTGACAACAGTTTAGTTTTTCTGTTTGCTATGAGAATGGTTTTGTAAATAACAAAGTTGTTTTCTCTTATACCAATAAAGTTAAAACTTTAAAGAAATTTTAAAATCATTTGTAGTCTGGGATATTGAACAAATTATTTACCATTTTTTTTTTTTAATTAGCTTGGAACAGATCGTGTCTTAAATTTTAAACAAATAATAATAAATTACAGAATAAAGCACAACAGGAGAGAAAAACAGTTGTTTACTAAAAAGATGTATTTTTTCTAACATTGCCTTGGGTTATGAAATAGAGCACGCCTGGAGCATTATAACTTAAAACGTTTCCCAAACAGAACCACTATAAATTGCCTTTCTTTCTTTTCAACTCTTGAACCATTACATTTGAAGTCTTGGCTTAGTAACATTTCAGCAAAATGCCTCCTCTTTTCTCCCAGTTTTTGGACATCAACCCAAGCAAATTGGCATGGGCAGTGAAGGCAAGATTGATCAGGGTTTATGATGTACCCGTCTATGGCAATAGCTCCAAAAAGTATTCGTTGGAATGCATTTTCCACGACTCTGAGGTACTGTTTGAAGTTTTTGTTTATGCTTTACAATTATAACTCCAGTTTGTTTGTAACAATATTAGAAAAAAAAAAAGTCCCGATTTTTTTGACAATAATCTCTCTCCCTATCTATTAGGGAACAAAGGTCCATGCAACAGTCAAACAAAATTTAATCCAAAAGTATCAACCATTGTTGAAAAAGACGCAGTTATATTTCCTGAAAAATTTCATAGTTGCTGAAAATCGGATGAAATACAAGACCACTACTGCAAAGTATAAAATTATTTTTGTTGGAACAACACGTGTGTCAAAAATGAAAGATGCCGCATTCCCGCGTTTTATTTTTGCTTTCAAGCCATTTGAGGAATTGTAAAATGCAGAATCAAACGACGAATCCCTTCTCATCGGTAATTATATTTACAGAGAAAAAAATTCAAGCTTATTCAGTGCCCTAAAATTTTATATGTTTGTATTTCTAATTTTTTGTTATTTTTTTTTACATTGTAGATGTTATTGGGAAGTTACATGCAAAAGCTTTTCCCCAACGAAGGGAGATTAGAGGCCGCGATACAAAGATGCTTGATTTAATTTTGGAGAATTTGCAGTAAATAATATTTATTCAAAAAAAAATTCTATGTGAATGCTTATTTATATTTTGTTTTTCATAAACTTTATATATTTTTCGTAGGGGCACAACTCTGCCATGTACGTTTTGGGGTCAACCTGTTGATGATTTGTGTGACTACTTATCTACTGTTTCTTCTGATGAACCTATTATCGTACTTCTACAATTCTGTCGAGTGAACGTGTTTAGGGGTGAACTTCGGGTTTCAAATACCTACCATGTTAGCAAAGTTATCATAAATGCAAATATGGTTGAAATAAATCAGTTGCGTAAAAGGTATATAAAAAAAAATTATTTTATAGTAACGTATATTTACTAACTACTATTAGTTATGTTTAAATCTGTTATTTTTTCTTTTATAGCTTTATTGAGGAAGGAAGGATGATGACTCCAGTTGGCAAAATTTCATCAATAACAACAGGCAATGTGATTGATGAGTTCGAAAATTCAAAGAATTTGCTGAGGACCATAGAACAAATTTTGGAAACTGAGGATGTAAATTATTTTTTGTTACTGCATTTTTTTTCAGATATTTATTAACAAAGTTATTATAAAAAATATTAAGAATGACCATTTTTTTCAGGTTGGAAGTTATTGGGTGATTGGGAAAATTGCTGCAATTGAAACTGGGGACGATTGGTGGTATATTTCGTGCAAGGTAAAAAAATAATTTTCTTATTGTCTTGCACACTTAGAATATTAAAGTTGGTCTTTGATTTCTTACTATGATTTTAATGTATTTTACAGGTATAAACTTCAGGTTTGAGTTATAGATTTTAGTGGAAATGCTTCGTTCTTGCTTTGGGATAAAGAGTGCAATGAACTAATTGGAAAAACAGCTTTGGAGTTGAGAAACAATTCGGAAAACGATTATCCAACTGAAATTATCAGCTTGATTGAAAAAATGTTTTGTTCAAAATTCAAGTGAAAGATGACAATGGAAGTGTTTATGCAAAAGTTTTTCCTGTGATAAAAATAATTCAAGACAATTCAGTGATTGACAAGTATCGTGATATTCATCAAGAAGGCCAAGAATCGGACATTTTTTCCAAGCTCAAAGATAGTGATCTTGGGGATGAATTTGACGTAAGTATTAATGTAAATTATTTGTAATTTATTACTTATTTTTAATATAACTATTATTAACTTTATATTTTTTTAGTTGGGATCATCTGAGGACGAAGTTTCAACTCCAAACCAATCGAAAGTTAATTTGAAGTCAATGGATATTGCTGAAGATGGTGTTGTGAAAAGGTCACTTATGGATGATTTCTCATCTGCTACAAAAGAAAAGGGGGTGAAGGTGGTGGTGAAGACAGAGAAAGAATAATGGATTTTGTAATGGATTTTGCATCAACAATGGTTTATTTGCATTTTGCTTCTCTTTTGAATTAGTTGCCTTGAACGCTTTATTTCGGAGCTTTTTTGTTATCTTTTGGGTATTATTTTGTTGGATGTAAGCTGTCCTTTTGTTGGTTGTGAGATGTCCTTTTGTTGGTGATGGTAGTAGTTTGTTTAAAAACTTGATTTAAATGGCACTTTTATGTACAAGGGTTATTTGCATTGAATTTAAGGTTTAAATTTTCTATTCTGAATTTAATTCTAAGTGGTATATTAAGTTATTCTTAGATTATATAGATTGGATTATTTTGCAAATATTTTAATTTTTTTTTACTTAATACATTCTCTCTGTTAATAATATCTATAAATTATATTTTAATAAGTAAGTCGATTTTTGTTTGTATAAATAAGTTTGTCAATTAAAAAACACATGTAACAAACTAAATATACAAACCAAAATTAAACAAAAGGAATAAATTAACATATAACCCATATCTAAATTCATGCTTTTTGATGTTGCAATTACAAATAAAAATTCATCTAACACATATTTTTTATAAGTATAGCCAAATTTTTTTTTCAGAAATATGTATGGCACTTAAAAAACACATGTAACAAACTAAATATACAAACCAAAATAAACAAAAGGAATAAATTAACCCATATCTAAATTCATGCTTTTTGATGTTGCAATTACAAAAAATAAAATAAAATTCATCTAACCCATATTTTTTATAAGCGTGTCAAATTTGTTTTTTAGAAATATGTATGGAACTTAAAAAACACATACGTAACAAAGTTAGTATAAAACCAAAATAAACCAAAGGGCTAATTTAACATAAGACCCATATATAAAATCATGATTTTTTATGCTGCAGATATAAATAAAAATTTAACCCATAAGAAATATGTATGGCGCTTAAAACAACAAACTAAGTATACAAACCGTAATAAACCAAATGACTAATTTAACATAAAACCAATATCCAAATTCTTTCTTTTTGATGTTGAATATACAAATAAAAATTCATCCAACCCATATTTTTTATAGTACAAGTTAATTTACACAAAAAGAAAGTCCATCCTTCCTCAAATTATTAGTCGATAACTTTGTCGACTAAGAACTTGATGAATTATGAACTATCTTTCTATATCTTTTTTTGTTTGTAACAAAAAATGTTCAAAAAAAAACCATTGAACCAGATTTTCTTCAAATAAATAACTCTTAATATTTATCGGAAATAAAATATAATGAATGGATTGAAATTAGTATATGTTTTCAATACTAAATATTTTTTTATGCCAACACCAGTGTTTATGTCATGTTGATACAAAAAAATTCATTTAGATACATATTCGTGTCTTACTCAATGGTTAGTTTAATTTGTTATTGATTTTATATTTTCAAATTTGTATATTCATAATGTTTAATTTTTTGTCACTTTTTATTTATGAAATTATTTATTTTATAAATAATTTTATTGGGTATGATAATTAACAAATCCATTACATATATATATATATATATATATGTGTGTGTGTGTGTGTGTGTTATATTTCCAATATATCCATTTTGATTCTTTATTATTAAAAAAAATATTTAAAAAAGTATACCAAAATTTATAACATATAAAGAAAGGGATAAATAATATTTTAATTTATTTACTATATACATGAAATTGTATCGCAATAAGAGAGCATTTACTAAATGAACGTGAATCAAAAGCTGTGATTTTTTTTTTTTCTCATACATTTCAAAATGACAGCATAAAGTGTACCAACTTTTGTCTTGGTATAATAAACCAACTCTTACCAAAGACAAAGAGTCATTATACTTTTTGAAAATATAATAAAATCTTGCATAATATTTTACTTTAACAGGAACCAAAGGGTCAGTTTCAGACCTGTCATATAAATGATTATCTTTTACAGCATGCCATCAAACTACTAAAATTGCTTATATAAGTAAGCAACAAAAGATTTCTCATTGTTCTCTTCTTAACGTTATCAAACAAGAAAGTTTCCATATTTTTCCTTTTTCAAAGCTGAAATTTACAATCAATCGGAGGAGAAGTTCGTCCGATAATTATCTTAACAAAGAAGACTAGAGTTATACGAATCAAGGAGTCATGAAGATAACAAAGACTACTATTATATCAAACAAGCGCAAGATAACGTGTAGTTCTTTAAAAGGTATGTTTTCTTTAATCTTTGTACATATTTTTGTATATATGCTATGTATAAATATAATGTAGCTTTAGTAATTTAATAGATAAACATATTAATTCAACATGTTTGTATAAATAACAAAGTGTAAAAAATTGACTTTAGACACGTTGAAGTTAGCATAAAAATTGATTTTTTAAACAAGTTAGTGTATAAATTTCAGTAACTTTCATAGGAACATTTATAAAAATCAAAGAAATAACTTGAAAAGATTAAGGTAACCATATGGAGATCATGAAATCCAGTATCATCTCCAAAAAGCACAATTTTTTTTACTGTTAAATTATGTGCATGTTAAGTTCTTTGTGAATTAAATCACTTGAGTAAAGACATAAAATTCTGTTAAAATCAATTTTGAGATTCAAATAGGTACACTATTGGTTTAAAAAAAACACTTATTAATAAAGTTATTGGGCCTACACAGCAGAAAGTAGTGTTTATACAAAAGGTCTTATTTAGCCAAAATTTAATCTTAGTAGAAAGCCAACCAAAGTGTATAAAAATAAAACATAAAATAACTTTCCAATTTGCTAAACCGAAATTTTTTCTAAAGCAGCATAGTTTTTTTGGATGGGTACTTAATATACAAATTTGGCACAAAACACATTAAGATGCATAAAGTTTACATAATGAAAACAATAACATTGTGTAGTAAGTGGGAGTAGAAAGAGATTACTCATCTTATCTTGAATATTTATACCCTGAATGTTTCATTTCCCAATCACTTTTTAAATGGCCCATAATTTGTAACAGATCCTATAAAAAGACAAAATATATATGAATTACCAAACAAAATAGAATATTAAATGTTTAAAGATTACAATAATTATGTGCATATTAAGTTGTTTGTAAGTTAAATCACTTGAGTAAAAAAATAAAGTCCAGTTAAAATCAATTTTGAGATTCAAATAAGTACACTATTGGGTATTCAAATACCATTTGGGCTTAATAAAGTTATTGGGTCTATATATGAGAAAGTAGTATTTATACAAAATGTATGATTTAGCTAAAATTTAATCTTAGTAGAGGCTCAACCAAAGTGTATAAAAACAAAACATAGAATAACTTTACAATTTGCTCAACCAAAATTTTTTCTAAAGCATCATGGTTTCGTAGTATGGGTACTTGATATACAAATTGAGCACAAAGCACATTAAGATGCACAAAGTTTACATGATGTAAACAATAACATTGTGTAGTTAGTTGGAGTTGAAAGAGATTACTTATCTTATCTTGCATATGAATATCCTGAATGCTTCATTTTCCAGTCACTACTTAAATGATCCATATTCTGTAACATATCCTTAAAAAGACAAAATATTTATGAATTACCATACAAAACAGAATATTAAATGTTTTAATATTACAATAATTATATGTTTTGTATGTTTTACATGTGCTTTATCAGTTTAATCTTATAAAAGTAGGTATACTTATCTTGCATAAGATAACCAATTCAAATTCAGAACAAGTTAGCTTGAGCCATTACCTGTCAATAAATATAAATTTGTTATATGTAAGATCAAGTAAGGAACTTTTAATACATAACTTTTTTGTACATAATTAATGGATATTTACAGAAGCCCGAAAAATAACATTACCCAGCCATATATTGATTTATAAACTTTCAATATCCGAACCTGTAAAAAAAAAATTTTAATAATTGTACAAAATATTGTAAACATCAAAATTGTAAGTTGACAATTTATCTAAATAACATTAGCTCACAAGTTACACAAAAGAGACTTTAGTATCTAAAAATAGTGTTTCTACTGATTGGGCTTAAAATATCACATGGGCCCATAAACGTATAATTATACATTTTGAGAATTCTGTAAAATATCCTCCCATTCTAAACATCTAATCCAAACATGCGTGAAAAGAAATTATAGTTTAGGATAAAATATGAACAGATTTGTTTATGTTTTTTGTTTTATAAACAAATCAAATGAAAAAAATTGATTTAAAAATAATTTTTTGTTATTACAGTAAACTAAAAGGTTTAAATTAGTATAGTAGAACAAATTATCTTTTAAGAAATCTCACAGATCTGGAGATTGTCATGTTTTATATGATTATATCAAGGACAAAAATAAATAAATCATACGGATCTGAAAAAATTAATTAGAAAATAATACAATATAACCGAAACAGAAAACTTTATAGATCTGAAGAAATATTCAAACAAAAATTGAAATATGACTAACTCTGGATTTTTTTCTCAATAATACTATAAAAATTAAGATAAACAATATATCTAAAAATTTTATAAATTAACAGTTAACAAAAATCGAAATCTGACCAGATATAATTTTTTTTTGCCAAAAACACAAACAATTAACATAAAATTATAGATCTGGAAAAATAGATATGATTTAAACAAAATAGGGTATATACGATGACAAAAATTTAAAGATTAATTTTAAATTACGGATCTGAACAAAATAATCAAATTAAAACGATATTATCATGATTAAATGCTAAGATTACAAACGAAAAAGCTTATTTTCTTTAAAAAATTCGTATCGACTTAGTTTATAACATTAATTCCAAACGAATGACTATTAAAAATATATACCACCAAATCTGTAATTTTGTTTAAAAAAAAGGTAAAACTTTAAATATAAACATAGATCTGAACATTCATGTAAACAATTTTTGAAGAAAATAGCTAACAAAACAAATAAATTCAATAAAATCTAAACATGAAGTATTCCAAGTAAAGAAAACTTATCTTTATTTAAGTATCGTATCAACAGTAAACCGGATCTAGCAAAAATCTGATTTTAAATGGGATTCGATAAAGGATTGTCGTTGTTTAGGTGTTAGATATGTCAGATTAGTGTATATTTGTATAAATTTTTGATATGTCAGATGTGGCTATATGAGGCGCAAGGTTAGGGTTAGGGTTAGGGTTAGGCGAAGAATGGAAGCGGCGGACTTAGGGTTTCGAGGCGTTTGGTTTTTGGGGGAGAGAGAGTGCCGAATGAGAGATGAGATGAGAGTCAAAGCTCATCTCTCTTATTTATATAAATGGGTTTGGGCTTCCTTTAGAATGATTTGATTTTATAAATTCTTGGGCCTAATATTTCATCTGATATATCTATATGTATTTGTCTTTGCCATAGTAATAGATTGGCCCTTTTTATTTTGACTAAAATACATGGTTAGTGTAAGTTTTGGGCTTTTATTGTACAAAATGGTCTTTCAAACGAATGTCTCTTATACGTAGTCTAACAAATATAATGGCCTAACTTAAGTTTAATAAAAACATGGGCCTTATTAAATAAAATGTCCTCTTCATAATAAATAGACCCAAACAGTTTGATGATATTTTAAGTATTATGTTAGGCTTTTTTTTTATTCCCAAAATAATTACCATATATATATATATATATATATGTATGTATGTATGTATGTATGTATGTATATATATATATATATATATATATTATTGAATGTTTCTACTTAAACTTTTTTTTAGACTTTCTTTATATTTTATGTTTGGACCTCTTTACTATTTATTCCATTTTCAAATTTTTACGTCATAATATATATGTTACATTTATGTTTTTTATATAATTCGATTTATAGCAATACAGTCCATTTATTGAACACGTATAATTCAAATGTTATACATAATTTATATTGCAGAAAATGTTTTGTCACAGCAATATAGTGTTGAAAGTTCTGTAAGAAATCTTTTGAATCCGACTTGCATTCCTCCTCTATCGATTATCACAAATGGTAATATTTACATTCTTTTGAGAAATATTGTGATTTATATTTGTATTTGTATATGTTATCATTAATAGTTTTTTTTTTCACAGCTTATACCCCAATACGGAATGTGGAAAACAAAAATATCTATCGAATTTCGGCATTAAGCGGTTCAAGTCGATCAACAATTGTTGATTTGACAAATGATGAAGATGGATCCAATTATAACATTTGTGACATGCTGAATAAAAAAATCCATTTAGATCAATCTCAGATTATTATTCAATGTAAAGTTTTATTTTTGATTTTTCGTTATATTAATTATGATATTGTTTTTCTTAGTAAACAAATTCATTATTTTTAAGTTGTACATTTCTTTAGTTTTAAAAAATAAAACAATATTGAGCCCATGTGTTATTAGGTTGGATATTTTGTTCTAAAATGATATTTTACAACTATGTATACAGTAAAGTATATATATATATTTTTAAATTTATATTATTAGCATGCTTTTACGCTATATAATTATTAAATTTTATTATTATGCAGCTAGAATTCATCATCCAATGAAGGAAATTATACTGCAAAATTCGCACAAAGATGTTATATGTAATTCCAAAGGGTAGTCGGCAAGATATTGTTCACGCCACTATTAACTCATCTTATTTGTGGAAGGATTGTACTGTATTGAGGTTGACAAAGAATATGAGATTACAAAGTATGGGGTCCAGCGAGAGTTGTGAAGAATTGAAGATTTTTGCAGATTGGATTGCAAACATTGGTGATGGAAAAATTGGGGAACCGAATGATGGTGTTGTTTCTGTTGATATTCCCGATCAATTCTTGATTAAGGAATTTAATGATCCAATTGCTGCAATTGTTGAAAGTATCTATCCTTTTTTTGGATGTAATCTTGATGGGTCATCGTATTTTGAAGATAGAGCTATTTTGGCTCCAACTCTTGATGTTGTTGATTCGATAAATGAATATATGGTTTCAAGGAACAATTCAGAGGGAAGATTGTATTTGAGCTCAGACTCTCCATGCCATTCTGATCGAATGTTGATCTCTTGAATGATATTCATACTCCAAAATTTTTTAATGGAATTAAATGTTCAGGAATTCCTAATCATGAGTTGAATTTGAAAGTAGGGACTCCGGTAATGTTGCTCCGTGACATAGATCATTCTCTTGGATTATGTAATGGCACGAGGTTGATTATCACAAGGATTGGTAATCATGTTTTAGAAGCACAAGTTCTTTCCAAGGACAATTCTGGTAGAAAAGTTTTGATTCCAAGAATGTCACTAACGCCTTCTGATACAAGAATTCCATTCCAATTCCAGCGAAGACAATTCCCACTCATGGTGTCCTATGCAATGTCTATAAATAAAAGTCAGGGTCAATCTTTGTCTAATGTTGGCGTGTTTTTGAAAAAGCCAGTTTTTAGTAATGGCCAGTTGTATGTTGCTTTATCTAGAGTCACCAATCCAAAGGGACTTCGAATTTTGATTTGTGATAATGATAGTAGTAGTTGTTGTAAATGTTCGACCACCAATGTTGTATTTAAAGAAGTATTCCATAATTTGTAATAATTTTTTTTATTAATTGATTTTATATTTTTATATATGTTTTTAAATATTGTTTCATTTATATATATCGAAATGATAATATGTTTGTTACAACCTGGAATGATTTTTAATCATAAACAAAAATTAATGTAGTATTATCAACTTGGAACAACAATCGCTGAATGTTGACGAAGATGGTGATTAAGAGTCGAATTACTCTCGACAATAGAACCCATATGACAGAAAAACGCAGACATGTATATAATTTTTTTTTCAGGTTGATAGTTTCGTCTAGCAAAATCTTGAAAAATGAAGGACTGTAGTATTATTTTATATTGTGTTTAATAAGGAGAGAGAGATAGATAGAAAAAGTATAGTATATTTGATTTTTAGAGATTACAATGTGAAATTCCGTCATAACCCTAGAATACTAAGCAGTGAATTTTTGCAAATTACAATCACTTCCACTTAACTAAATTTGGTTCAATTTCGATTCTTAACCAAATATTTAAGCTTTTAAGAAATAATATTTTTCATTACATCCCGTGCATCGCACGGGTTTATACCTAGTTAATAATAAATTATGTTTACTTTATACTAAATAGAAAGAGATTGTTTTTTAACAAAGCAGGTAAGAGGGGGAATTAAAGATTTAATTTTTTTATATTTAATAAAAAAATAAAAAAAGTAGAAAGAAAAAAATTAACTTGTGATTACTAAAACAAAACTTAACATATCTAAGTTAATAAAATAAAAACTTAAAGAATAAAATGTTTATAAATTTGAAGAATATGGGATCCTCATAATACCCTGCTTGTTATAACAAATGAAAATCACTCCTCCAACAAAACTGCTTTCTCTTAGAATTTTCCATATCACATCCAACTCCAACTTTAATTCAAAGAAACAACTTTGAGAGGAGGAGGAGGGAGCACCCAACAATCAAATTTCTTATTTACCACCTCAAATTTTAACAATCAAACATTTTTAAAAAAAATAATAATAACAATAAAACTCAAATAAATTAGACAGAAGAAAGAAAGACCGAACTATATCTAATAGGGATGAACTAATTGTGATGAACAAACGAAGAGAAGAAGAAGAATCAATCGAATCAAAAGATATCAAGAATTTATTATTATAGAGGGCAATTACCTCTCTATACCCAAAGATCCCTAAAACACAACTTGCAAAATGTATGCCCACATGGTATAAACGCTACTCCTTTGTGCCTCACCATACCCACACAACAATTGTTATACTCCCCTCCACCGCCACTATTTACTTCTTCCTCCTCCTATTCCTCATCATCATCAATTCGGTAGGGTTTCGGACGATGAAGGTAGATCCGTCATTGTTCCAAGAGATGACACCATCAATCGTTTTATCACCAAGATCCCGGTAAGTCTTGGTCAAAAATGGCGTCGGTGAAGATCTCTCGGCATTTGCCCCAGTCGATTCTCCGTCGCTCCACTCTACCCGCGGCGAATCCATGGCGTGTTACACTTGAAATATACCAAAAGACATCAATATCAACTGGAAAAAAAAAAATTCAAGTCAAAAAAATAAATAATAAAAAGACTATACAGAAGGAAGGGGGAAGAACAGGGGATATGGGAAACGGAAAGAAAATTCCAAGGAATGGGAATTTTTTTTTGCAGGGAATGGATGGAGAAAGGTTAAAAAGCAAAAGGAAAGAAGGAGAAGCTGCTTGGTTACGGCAGCAAAAAGCAATTCGAGAAGTTTCTTTAGATGGATTGTTTTATGATGAGTTCATATACATTTGTTTGTAGTCTATACAACTCTTTATATTCCAAACGCAAGACATTTTTTTATGAATCTGTTCAGAAGAATGCAAAAAGCTTTCTAACAATTAAATGTGCGTTTGGTTTTCCAATGCAAAACTTTGAGCAAGACTAAATAGAATAGTGGCCAAATTTGGAAAGATGTTTTTGGCAGGATCTTTCCAGATTTGGACGCTATTGTGCTTTTATATATATATATATATATATATAGATGCAAATCGGAGATGTTAAAATACAAAAAATAAATAGATAAATTAATTAAATAAAAATTAAAAAAGATTAAAGCCTAAATAGTTTTCCAACTGAACGTTACTAGTCTGTGTTTCAGAAATAGTGACTACAAGTAATAAACCAGGATAATTATAAAAATGACCAACGTACTATCAGTTAGTAACCGATTTCATCTCGTACTACCAATATCCTAAAACTAACCAATGTACTACCAATTTGAGTCCAATGCGGTCCTTCCCGTTAACTTTTCATCCAAATTTCTAACCGGACTGCTAACGTTATTAACAGAGCTAATTTATGAAGGGTATTTTTGTCATTTCCTTTCGGGATAATTATAAAAATGACCAACGTACTATCAGTTAGTAACCGATTTTACCTCGTACTCCCAATATCCTAAAATTGACCAATATACTACCAATTTGAGTCCAATGTGGTCCCTCCCGTTAACTTTTCATCCAAATTTCTAACGGGACTGCTAACGTTATTAACTGAGCTAATTTATGAAGGGTATTTTTGTCATTTCCTTTTAAATCTCACCACCCCACCCACATACTCTCTCTCTTGCCAGAGATTTCATCTATCTCTCTCTCTCTCTCTCTCTCTCTCTCTCTCATATTCATTCATTTGTAATTAGCTAATTTTCTTCATTATTTTGACCATGGTAATAGGGGTTTTGTTCAAAATGAAGGTGGTCTAAGAGATATTTGGTCTCCGCTAAAAGACTGTTATCCCCAAACCCCCTTCTCGTCGGCGTCTCCTCCACCTGCCTCTGTTCCCACCCTTTCCCATTACCACCACCACTCCTCCACCCTCTCTTCAATTTCAATTCTACCACCGCCATCATCTTCTCCTCCTCTAACAACCATGGTGCCACCACCGTCGCCACCCACGTCACCAGAACAGGTCCAACAACAACTCAACAACATAATTGACGCACTAATCGGTGCCATCGACTATGCTGGTTGGGTCAATATCCTCTCAAACAGAAACCCACCATTTCTCAGCCACTCATTGTGCCGAAATAGTATTGTAAGCCGACGATGTTGACGATGATGAAGCCGACCATGTATGTATCGGAGGGTTGAGTGAGGTTAGCGGCGGAAGAATCATCGGGTTCTTTGTTGAAGGCTTTTGGAGATTTCCTTTGCACGCCCCTTGCTCCTGCCCTACAGCCACCATATTTATACCTACCTTCTCCCTCCTTGCGTCATTAGAGCTGAGAGAAAAATCTAGGGTTAGATTTTGGGTCTTCAGCCGTCTCTCTCTTTACCGTTAGCCTTGAGTCTCTTCTCTCTTCTCTTTGTAAGTGTGTGAGAGAAAGTATACACTTGGGTATGTTCTTAAAGGTTCTACCTTCAGTGAGCTTGCTGGTGGCATTTTGGTATTGTTGAGGGTTTCGGGGTTTTCAGTAAAGGTGAGAGAGGCAGTGAGGGTGTTGTCCAGTTGTCGTCTTCTTTGTGGCCACCGGAGTTTGGGGTTTGGTCCGGTTGGGTGGTTCTCTTGGTGTGCTTGCTGGGTTTAGTAGTGCTAGGGACTCGTTTGGTGGATGATAGTGAGAGGGTGAGAGTGGAGAGTTCTTTACTGACTCCATTTTGCAAATTATGGCCAAGGCGTGAGCTGGATCAGATCTAGTGTATTTTTCATAGAGAGAGAGAAAGAGAGTATGTGGGTGGGGTGGTGAGATTTGAAAGGAAATGACAAAAATACCCTTCATAAATTAGCTCCGTTAATCACGTTAGTAGTCCCATTAAAAATTTAGATGGAAAGTTAACGGGAGGGACCACATTGGACTCAAATTGGTAGTACATTGGTCAATTTTAGGATATTGAGAGTACGGGGTGAAATCGATTACTAACTGATAGTACGTTGGTCATTTTTATAATTATCCCGAAAGGAAATGATAAAAATACCCTTCATAAATTAGCCCCGTTAATCACGTTAGCAGTCCTGTTAGAAATTTGGATGGAAAGCTAACGGGAGGGACCATATTGGACTCAAATTGGTAGTACATTGGTCAATTTTAGGATATTGGGAGTATGAGGTGAAATCGGTTACTAACTGATAGTACGTTAGTCATTTTTATAATTATCCCGTAATAAACCCAATCAAAGTTCTAAAAGCGTAACTTCGGTAATTTCCAAAAGATTCTGAGAAAAAAACTAACTTTGATCGACTTAATCGCAATTAGTTTTTTTGAACTGATTATTGTTTAATTTTTTTTTTGCTTTAATTGACTAAATCTTATAATGTCATTGAGAATCACTCGAATTTTTTATTTTAAAGAGTCCTTTCCTTAAGCGCTTCGTACATTTCCATTCCATAAAATGTTTTTCATTACCTTAATCATGCCAGAACGATAGTAAACAAATTAAAGTGAGTAATCATATACCTGTCTCAAAAAGAATATCTCTTTTGTTAATGATTTAAAAAAATAACCTTGTTTTGAGGTAGAGGGAGGTTAAATTTGAATATCAATAATATTGTTTAGTATACCTGTGCAAAGACTTTTGATTGTTGATTTTATGGTTACGTATCGTTCAAGAAATATGAGAAGCAGATGGTATGTGGACGAATCACAGATTCCTAAGAATATGTAAGGGCTGCTATGAAATATGTATTTGGCTTGATTGATGAAAAGCTTGACTTGCCAGAAAAAACAAGTTACAGAAAGTCTTATTCTTCTTAGTCTGCATTTTCAAAACGTCGGCTGCATTTTAAAACGCTGAAATTTTTAGCTTTTTCCCAAAATGTAGGTTTTAAAACACTGCTAGAAAAAATTGCGTTTTGAAGTGATAATCCAAACACATTTGTAATGAAAAAGTTGTATTTTGAAAATTTACTTTCGAAAAATGCTGCACCAAACGGGCTCTAATAGATGAAGTTAGTGTGGTTAACAATTACTCCCTCTGTCCCGGATAAATGTTTCTACTTTATATTTCGAGATGTCTCAATTAATGTTCTTAAAGACTTTTGATCTACCTATTGTCCACTATTTTTCCTAATATAACCTTAAATTTTTATTTAATATAAAACATCACCAAAAAAACTCAATTATTTAGAATAGTTGAATTCAATTAATGTTCATGGGTATTATCGTTAGAACATATTTTATAGCACATCATTAATTATATTTTTTAATATTTATATTTTATCAACTAGAAATATTTATCCGGAACTGAGGGAGTAGTAAAACGCAGAGAAGTAGCAATCTTCGCTTTCACCGTAACTATCTTTTGGGAGTGTACGTAAATGTAACTATTTGACTTTGTTTCCGTTTTTTGATTCATCTGCTTGCCATTGTGAGTGTGTGTGTGTTTTTTTATTATGATATTGTGTTAGTTAAACATTGATTAATGCAACGCTATCCAATTTTGCGAATTCACTGTGTCGGGTACTCGTTTAGGGTGTGACATTTTTTACGAAATCAATTACATTAATAATGCCATGTCATTTTAGCTCTTGTCATGAACTGACTATGGATCATCATTAACTTGGCATCACCCAAATAGCAGTCGACGGGGATGCAAAAACCAAATTCATACGCTAGATAAGTTTTCACCCCGTAAATTCAATGGACTTATATTTGATGTGCAGAACACCGAGGATCCTTGATTGTATAACGTTTATATAGTGATCCCAACCTTTTAAACAGGGCCGGACCAACACTTATGGAAGCATAAAGCAAACTCTAAAGTGAGGCCTTCATAAAGTAGATAATTTTTTTTAATTATTATATTTTTATTTAAGGTTTATATTTCGTGCTTTTTAGAATACAAAATCATTTATTAAATTATTGTAATCGATTTTATTTAACAATTCCTTTTCAATCGATAATAAAGCTAGCTCACTTAATCTTTGTTGAAACATTGTCGATTTTAAATAAAATTTTATTAATTTTACTTTTAAAATACTTTTTTCTGCCGAAACAACAGTTATGAGAATCGGTAACATTATTTTATAAGTGATATACGCATTTGAAAAAAAATAAAGCATTATTATACAATTAAGTATGTCAATTGGTGTATCAATTTTTACTTGTATAATTTCTCTTAAAATTTTTAGTTCTATAATAAATCTAATCCATCAATATCATAGTTGACATTATGTTTTAATAAACGTTCAATGTTAAGACAATTTTCTTTTAAATTTTCAGTATACAATGATATTAATTTCTCAATGCTAAATAGAAAATAAAAAAAATATTTATCCATTTTAAGTTATTCAAATCTACTTTGAAATGAAATGATTGTTTTATCTATTATGTACAAAAAATAATCATCTGTAAATAATTTTTTGGTAGATGTTACAACCCCATTGTCAATAATTTCATCATGTACATGAAAATTAAAGTATTTTTGTTGGAGAGATAGAGAAAGAGAGGAGAGTGATCTCCTTGCGCTACATGGATGAGCTTTAAAAGTAGGTTAGCATTTTTCATTTTTTATATCTTTATCCTTATTATAATAATGATTATTAATGAATGAGTATGGAAAATTAAGAGTCACTCTTAACATTTAAAAAAATATTACTCCCTCTGTTTCAAAATAAGTGTCGTTTTAACAAAAAAAAATTGTTCCAAAATAAGTGTCGTTTTAGGTTTGTAATGCATGTTTTGCCTAATTTACCCTTCTTTTTTCCCAAATTATAAATAATTTTCTCTTCATTAAATATTTTATCTTCCCTCAATAGTTATCTCATCCTAATTTATCTTTCCAATTACTCTTAGCACAAAATTAAAAAATTAAGAATATTTAATAAAAGTATATTTGTCAACCTACAGAACTTCTTAATATATGTGCACAACTCTAAAACGACACTTATTTTGAAACTGAGGGAGTAATATAAGTTTTTTTTTTATGCCTAAATTTTTTGGAGGCCTAAAGCCGTAGGTTTAAGAGCTCTACCCTTGGGCCGACCATGCTTTTAAATAAGGGTGAATTACGGGCCTGTCCCTTTTTAAACATTTGTAATCGCTCCAGTCCAGTTTTTTTTTTTTTTTTAAATCGAAAAAAGGTATTTTTGGGATGAAAAGACGATTATGCTATTAATGAAAGAAAAACACGCGCACATCAGTAACCCAAGGCATCGCGATGAGCAATCCAACATCGCGTGGGTTAATCATAGTGATGAGCAACCAAGGCATTGCGATGAGCAACACAGGCATCACGATGAGCAACCAAGGCACCGTTTGAATTTCAACTGCTGGAGGGGACTTGATTTTTCAAGGCATCGCGATAAGCAATACAGGCACCGCGATGAGCAACCAAGGCATCGCGATGAGCAACACAGGCATCGCGATGAGCAACCAAGACATCGCGATGAACAAATCAAGGCATCGCGATGAGCAATCAAGGCGCTGTTTGAATTTCAACTACTGGAGGGGACTTGATTTTTGTTTACCTTTCGGGGGCGTTGCCCCCGAACTTCCATGAGGGACGCTGTGCCCTCGACTCCTGCGACCTGATCGGGCAGGTCGATCCTCGTTGCGTTGCCCAACATACTCTTTGGTGAATTAAAACTCAAATCATTGATAAAAGTCCCAAAATCAGTCCAAGAAGATCACTCTGATTTTGGACAGCACACTGCCAAACTCGATTTTTGGATTTCGAAAACAGTATTTTTTGGTAGAAAAATTGTGCACAAATATAGTACTAAGTTAGGATAATAATATGAGATTGATTTTAAACAAATTCGAAGCTTAAAATATAGATTAAAGTGACCAAAACAGCCCAAGAACAGAAAAAAAGGGATGAACTCAGAAAATTCGAATTTGATCAAATTGTGATCAAATTTGTGTTCTAGGCATGAAAATTGATCCACAAACATGAGGGAAGACTATATTAACAACATGAAATCGTTTACAAGTTTTCAGTTTCTTTGATGCAACTAAATTTTTTTTATGTTTGTGTGTGTATATATTTTTTTTAACGAATCTCTAAAATAAAAAAGTGTTCATGTTGCACAGGGACATTTTAGGAAGAAAATTATCAAAATGCCTTTTTTCGGTTAAGAAAAAAAAGGGTGAACTTTAAGGGTTAAATTTTTTGAAAAGGGACTAGCCAGCAATTTCCTGTTTAAATTAAGTCGTTGGTAATACTTTTTGAGCATTTTTTTTAATTTCTCGACAATTTTCTTAAAATGAAGCCGTTTACAGGCCTGTCCCAAGGGCGAGGGCAACCAGGTTACCCGCCCAGGGCCCAAATTAATAAGGGGCCCATTTTTTTTTTTTATAACTGTTGTAGTATTAGTATACATGTAAACAAAAAATAGTACCCATGTTTCTTGAACTGAGGCCCAAATCCAAAGTTTTTGTTGTTTATTTAAATTATGTTTGTTCAATTGTTTGTTGAGACTTTATTTATTTGTTAAATTTTGTTACATTGTTAATTATTGTTCTACTTTTTACAATATTTTTATGTGTTTAAAAATTGAAAGACATTGACTTTGTTTATTTGTTAAATTTTGAATTATGTTTATTCAATTGTTTGTTTGGATTTTTAAGTCTTACAGTTTGTTCACATCTTACATAGTTACATTGAATTTTCAATTTAGTTAATTACTAATTTGAGGTCATAGCTCTGAGTGAGTGATAAGAGGACCATGAAATAAAAATATGAAGCAACAAGAAGTCCCAAATTATTCTTATGATGATTGTTGATTTGAGTAATTGAGTTTTTTGACTTTACGAGGCTAAATTTGGTAAGAAATTATTTTGTTTTCTAGATAATACTCCCTTCGTCCCTAAATTATTGTCTTCCTTTCCTTTTTTGTCCGTCCTAAAATAATTGTCTTATTTGAAAATATTCCTTTTTAGGACATCACTTTTACCATTTTACCCTTACTTTTTTCCCTATTTTAATTATGGACCACATACACATAGGCATTAAAAAAATTACACATTATATCAATATTAATAATCAAGTTAATTATTTTTTCTTAATCCGTGTGCCGGGTCAAACAAGATAATAATTAAGGGACGGAGGGAGTAATATTTTCATAAACTTGATTTCAGAGGGTTGCTATTAACACCCCCAAAATTTTCAAGTACGCCTCTTTACTAAGAACACCTCCCTCCAATATTTTCAGCCCCTCAAAACTCTAAGTACACCTCCATATTTTTCTATTTTACCCTTACTAGCATTTTCTCTATAATCAATTCTTTTAAACACACACACACTACAACCCTCTCTCTCGTCTATCTCTCACTCACTCACAGACACGCTGCAACAATGACCATTCAATATATATATATATATATATATATATTAGGTTTAAATAACACTTGTTTTGCTCTACGGGATTTGTTCTAACTCTGTTGCTGAAATTCGAGCCCTTTTCCAAGGTGTTCGCTGGCTTTTCTCTCAAGGCTTTCACAATTCCATCGTGGAGATTGACTCTGCTTTTCTATTCGGATGTGTTTCTAAAGGTCATTCTCCTCCTTGGAATGCCTTTTATTATATTAGTGCTATTATTTCTATGCAAAGGCTTGGGAATTATTTTTTTCGTCATTGCTTCCGCGAAGCAAACTCTGCTGCTGATAGCCTTGCGAATATTGCTATAGACTCTAAATTGGATTCCGTATATACCACGTTTAATCAGCTCCCGATTTCTGCTAAAGGTGCTATTCGGATGGATGCTAGAGGTGTTGCTCAAATTAGAATTTCTTAGATAGTTTTTTTCTGTCTTTTGATTTGTATTTCTCTTTCGAGGTCAGGCTCCTTTGTCCTCCCATTTATAAGGGCCAGGTTGGTTGTCCCCCTCAAGTTTGTATTTTTATTTTATTTAATAAAATTTAGCAGGGTGCCGCCCCTGTTTCCCTAAAAAAAAAAAAAAACACTTGTTTTGCAATTATGGTAAAATTTAGTAATATTTCAATTTCTTTATAATTTGGTGTTCAATTTCGTGATTTATAGCAAATTTACTTTAAAAAAATGAATTTTTGGGCTATAGTTGTTCGACCCTGTGTTACCGAATACCTTTAGTGGTGTTCGGCCCTATGGAACACCCTTAATGGTGTTCGGCAACCCCTACATTTTTGTAATATATATATATATATTTTAACTTAAAAAATAAAGAATACATAATGACATTTAAATCAAAATTTATAATGATATTTTTGTAATATATGAAGAGGGTGTAGTTAGAGATATTGGGGTGGTTAATAGCAATGCAAATTTTTTAAGGGGAGGGCTATTAACACCCCCTTCCTTTAAATGGTTCCTAATTTATTAATACACCACCTTTATATTTATTTTTTTTACCCCTTTCTAAATAATTTATTTTTCTAAACCTAACCCCCCCCACATGGCAGAAACCAACCTCCCCAAAACTCACGGCTCCCTCATTCTTTTTTTTTTCTTCTCAGACCTACCCTCTCTCTCCATCAATCTATGTTCCCCTCCCTCATTCCCTCTTTTTATTTTCTTTCTCCTTTCTCCTCTTTGAAAACACCTTGAAAAAAATTAAAGATTTCTTGTTCGGTCCTGAGTAACTGAACAATTGAGGGTAGTTCGGTTAGTCCTAACTGAACATTATAGTAAGAGGGGAGGGGAAGAAGGAAAAATAAGGGGGGAACTGAGGTAGTAGAAGGAGAGGAGAAAAGGGAGATGGGAGGGGAACTGGAAAAAAAAAATGGGGGAGGGGGACGGGTCGCAGTTACGGAGGGGAAGAGAAAGGAAAAAAGATGGATTGGAAAAAAAAAAAGGAGAAATGATATTGATGTCTTTTCAAACTATGAATTTTTTTTAATTATCTTTCTAGGGGTGTACTTAGAGAAAGGAGGTGTTAATAGCCCTCCCTATTTTTTTTAAGAGAATTGTTATTTATACCCAAAAATTACTTAGTACACCACACCTCTAATATTTTCAATCCCTCAAAATGCTGAGTACACCCCTCAATCTTACCTATATTTTTTTCAAAATTAACTAAAATCTACTAAGTACATCCTACCCCAAACAAAACACACCCCTTCCTCCTCCTTGGCCCCCACCCAACCTAGTCCGCCACCTTCCTCCTCCCCCCACACACAAAAGAGTGGCGCTAAATGCTGCCCCCTATACGCTAAACGTAACCCCTTTTCCCGATGAAATTACTAACTTGTTCTTGGATGTATATGTTTTCGACATATTTTGTGTAAAATTTTTTTTTTCTATTTTTTAGTTATAATTTACATTTAAAAAATAAAAAGGTGCATGAGGTCGGAATAGCCTCATGTCGAAGAGGACATGCGGCCGGAGCAGCCTCATGTCCCTCTTTGACATGTGGCCAAACCAGCCTCATGTCCCCCCTAAAAAGTTTTTTGGAAAACAAAAAAAAAAAAAATAGCAGTGTGCATGCAAGTCCCATTTTTTTAATTTGTTTGAAAAAACAAAAAGAAATAGCAGTATGCATGCATGTACATTTTTTTTTTGGCATGCAATATATACCGGAGTAGCCTCATTAATCGTTACAAAAATAAATCAAATATCATTTTGGATGAATAAATATACACCGGAACAGCCTCATTAATCGTTACAAAAATAAATCAAACATCATTTTGGACGAATAAATATACACCGTAGCAGCCTCATTTCTACAATTATCTTATTTCTGCAATTATCTTTATCGAACCACTAAAAAATTTAACACAAAATAGCGTCTATGCACAAAAACCTACCCCTTCCTTCTCCTTTCCCTCCCCCCACACCACACCCCCCAGTCATGCAGCGCGCCCCCTTCCTTTTTTTTTAAATGATTCGCTCGGCACTGTGTTACAGAATACCCATAAGAGTGTTCGACACTCCTACCGAATATCACTATGAGTGTTCGGCACCCCACCGAACATCACTTTAAGTGTTTGTCACCCCTACCGAACAACTTTAGGTGTGTTTGGTAGGGCTGTCGAACAGTAATGAATTATTTTTTTAACATAAAAAAGTGAAGGACATTTAAGTTAAAATCTATAATACTCCATCCGTCCCTAAATTATTGTCTTCCTTTTCTTTTTTGTCCGTCCCAAAATAATTGTCTTGTTTTAAAACTTTTATTTTTAGGACATCACTTTACTATTTTACCCTTACTTTTTTCCCTACTTTAATTATGGACCACACACACATGGACATTAAAGAAAATTATATATTATACCAATATTAATAATTAAGTCAATTATTTTTTATTAATCCGTGTACCGGGTCAAACAAGATAATAATTAAAGGACGAAAGGAGTAGTATTTTTGTAATATATAAGAGGTGTGTACTCAGTAAATATTTGGGTGTTAATAACAACTCATTTTTTATAATGGTGGATGTTAAACATCATACCCATTTATGCTAAGCGTTGCACCCACTTATACCATATTTATTAAAATACCCTTCATCCTATTTAAAAAAAAAAAAACCTACACTAATCTCTCCTTCACTCTATAGCCGGGCCGGCATTTTTAAAATTTTTAAAAATATTATTAATTTATAATTATTGTCATTTAGAACATGTGATCGGTCGCAAAAATATAAGACACATGAGGAACTGTTCCGTGTCATTATAAACGATGCGAACATCCTGTAAACAATAATGTAACATAAAAAAAAAATCAGACACGTATTGAATCAAAGTGTGTAGTATCATTTGTATTTTGAATACAAATAATATAACATAAAAAAATTAGCAAAAAAAAAAAAAGAAATAGAGCCAAGACAATTTTATTTAAAAAAAAATAAGATTGATATTTGGGAGAGCCAGGCCGACACTATTGGATATAGTCGGGCCGGCTATATAACAAATGGCTGAACCGACATTTTGTTATATAGCCGGGCCGGCTATATCTTATAGGGCTAAGCCGGCTCTATTTTTCAGTAAAAAAACCCTTAGTTAAATAAAATAAATAAAAAAATGTACCGTGAAATAATCATTAACATTAATATAAACTCTAATCTTAATTATAATTAATAATAAATACTTATTTGTGTAAGTAAATAATACATTAAAGAGTACATTATCTGTTAAATTTATCTAAACTGTACCAATATATTTATTTATCATTACCATTAATATAAACTCTAATCTTAATTATATCTAATACTAATTAAGGATACTTTCATTATATTTTAAAAAAAATTATTAAAAAAAATACATTACTTAATACAATTGGAGGGATCATTTAACGTCTATGGTTTTTATTCATTCATTCGTATCCATGAGGCTCTTTGATTTGTCCATCTAGTTACAGAAGAACGAAGGAATCCCTATCCCAAAACGCAAAAATCTCAAGGAGATTTAGACAACCTGATTTTCCCGATTCCAACTCGAAAAAACCGACAATCGGCACAAAACAGTGAGCTCAACTCTCAAACCCCCCCAACTATAGATCCCCCTCCGGGCTCCGGCGCCCAAAGTATATCGCTTTCTCCTCGGCTTCCTTCTGCCGGCGTTTTGATAGACTCCGTTTGAAGTTCTCCTTTCTTTTTCTCTCTACAATTCATTTTCTTTTGTCTTCTGTCGACGTATATGCGGCCGAGGATTTTACCTCCCGCGGCATTGATCGTTTTCCATCAGTTCAACTGCTGTCTATGAACTAGGGTTTTTTTCTTTTTCTTTTCTTGTTTCATTATATATATATATATATATATATATATATGTGCGTGTGTTAGAATTTTAATATTTCATATACTTACGTGTTAGAATTTTATTTAAGGGTGAAGTTTTGAGCTTGCAAATCTTTTAGGGTTTTAGGGTAGACGTTAACTTTGAATCGGCGGGGGCATGGCATCTTACAGGCCATTCCCTCCACCTCCTCAGTCAACTTTTGCTCCTCCACCTCCTCCGCCAAATCAAAATTCCCTTACCCCTCCTCCCCCACCAGCACTTTTGGCACCTCCACAATTAAGAGGAAATCAGTACTCCCAGAACTGGGGTTACAGCGGCGGTGGGAGCAGCGGCGGCGATGGGTCGTCTTCATTTTCCCAGAATTTTTCTCAGGTGCATCAGAATTCGAGCTTTCAACATGCAGGTTACGGGGTTCCTCCCAGAAATCCAGTTCCTAATCCACAGCAGTATTCATATCCACCACCGCCTCCGGTGGATTCTTCATACCTACCACCACCCCCTTCAATTTCTCAGAATTCGATGAACTTACCCCCTTCCCAGTCAGCCCCACCAGCACAAATGTACTATCCATCGTCGCAGTACTCACAGTTCAATCCTCAACCTTTGCAGCAGCCAATGCAACCACCCCGACCTCCACCTCTTCCGTCTTCTCCTCCCCCAAGTTCATCTATCCCTCCACCTCCGCCTCCTCCATCGCAACCTCCGCCGCCTCCTCCACCTCCTGCATCAATCCCCCTTGGTATTCAAGGCAAGGGAAGTAGGCCAGCTGGTGATAAAGGGGCTTCCAAGGAGATTGCAGGTTCTGGGTGGCGTGAACCAGGGCATTCCGCTCAAGCTACTTCTTTTAAGCAGCATGCTAAATCCTCAGCACTTCCACCAGTGCCAGCAAGGAAATCGAATGGGCCTTCTGGGAGGGTTGAGACAGATGAAGAGAGGAGGCTGCGCAAGAAGAGAGAATTGGAGAAGCAAAGGCAAGAAGAGAAACATCGGCAGCAATTGAAGGAATCCCAGAATAAAGTGCTCCAAAAGACCCAAATGTTATCTTCAGGGATCAAAGGGCACGGCTCAATCAGTGGTTCACATATGGGTGAGAGGAGGACTACTCCATTTTTGAGCGGTGAGAGGACTGAAAACCGGTTGAAGAAGCCTACAACTTTTCTTTGCAAGTTGAAGTGAGTATGTCATGGCACCAAAGCTTTAATTTCTTTCTTTGAATGTCCATTGCAGTTTAGTTTGGTTATTATAATTGATTTTGTAGTAAGTGTGTTAATTTCTGATCACTGAAATGCTATTTGAGCTCTCTTAACTTTGCATCACATCCTTTGTTTTGACAAGTATGTTTTTGTTTACGCCTGTTGCCATTTAATGATTCCTGTTCTTCTACATTTCATAATGCTGAAGGGTCTTTTCTACTTTTGTGCTCTTTGAAGATTCCGGAATGAATTACCAGATGCTACGGCCCAGCCAAAGCTTTTCTCAATACGGAGAGACAAAGATCGGTATGCAATATTTTTCTTGAAATCTTTGTAACTGCTAGATGCTGTAGTTTTCATATTACATGCGCACACACACTGACACAAACACACCAACATGTTTATGTGCTAACCACATCCAACTTCATGTGCTTGCCTGCATACTGACTGCCACGTTTAATGCAGCCTGAGGTTGTAAAATGACTAGTAACTAGAACTTGATTGAGGATAACTATTACTCCCTCCTTTCCTAATTAAGTGTCCTGTTTTGACGTTTTGAAGTCAAATTGATTGTTTTTCGAACGAAAGGACTGATTTGTTCAAATTGGCAAAGTTTCTGTAACAGGCTGTCATCAAGTTTCGGAGATAAAGGGGCCTGCGCCTGAAGGACTGATTTGTTTTCGATTTCCAAATAGACATTTTCTATTCCATCCCTAGTATGGCATTTGTGGCAAGAGTGTTTAAAGTTAGTTCCATATTGCGGTTGTGGTACCTTTTTTGGGGTTATTAATTGTGCTGGGGATAAAATCTTGGTTGAAGTTTGTCTTCTGGGAAAAGATGAATTCTAGCGAAAAGTTCCTAGGGCATAGGATTCTGACCATATATTTCCTTTAGGTCCTAAATTTTGTACTTTTTTGAGGATTATCTGGTGTACGTTTTCCTTGGGGGGTTGGTGGTGGTGGTGACCATGTGGGGTGGGTGGGGGGTGTTAGTGCTCGTTAATGACTTCCAATTCTCCATACCTCATGAATTAAATATTTAACTTCTAAAAATGGCAATTGTGTGACTATGTTCCATGGAACTACGTTCATGATGTTGTATACAAAGGAAGCGTCACCTGTTTTGACGCTTTTTATATACCTCCTTATAAAGAAAAGAGTAATGCTAGGGGTACCTAAAGAGTACCAAATTTTTTGCACCAAATGATGTATCAGCTGATGTGATATAAAAAGCAAAATTAAAAATCATAATTAATGCATCACATCAGCTGCTACACATCATTTGGTGCAAAAAATTTGGTACTCTTTAGGTATCCATAGCATTACTCTAAAGGAAAAAGGGTTTCTGATGCATTATTGCGCCCTTGCATCAATCTCTTTTACTAAAATTTATGAGATGTTGAACATGCGTTGGATGGTTGCAAGAGGGGTGCATTTATACTTCCTTGCTAGCTAAGTTGATTGTACCTTATATTATTTCATGTCGAATCATAGTTATCGTTGGATACAATTCGATCAATCTCTATTGATTTAAATCGGATAGATGAATTGGCTTGGGACACTAAATGAGGTAATTGGTGAACTGTTTTTGACTTGTATGATCCAGTCAACTCCCAATCAACTTGAAGTGATCCCCTTCCATATTTATTATTTCGTTTTTCTTTTTTCGTTGTACAGAGGTCATAAATCACTATATAAAGGGTTTCCTGTTTGAGATTAAGCGAATTGGCTAATCCACCTTCCTCTTTCTTTATTTCCTATTCTATTTGAGTTTGGTGTAGGACACAAGTTCCATTGTCAGACTATTTGAAGGATGTGTAGTTACTTTTGATTTGGAGAATCAATTCTCTCATGCTATTTTTTCTTCAATAGATTATATACGCAGTTAAGTGGAATTGGAATGATGAATGATGGTGATGCAACTTTATCTGCTATAAGATACATTTACAATGATTCTGGATGTGGATCTATGCGACTTGATTTTCCGAACTGAATGTTGTTGTTTTTGGGTTAGGTTTGATTGAGGATTATTAGTTGTCAAGGGGAATTTGGTCTAGTCAGTTTATTAGGTTATTTTTGGTATATTAATCAGCTAAAAATCATTAGGGTTTCCCTCGTAATTATATCTATATATACTTGGATAATGCCCAAATTCAGCGGGGTATAATATTTTTTAAGAACTGAGGCTTTGCGCCGCTCCAGCCTTTGGGTATTGGTTGATCTGTGGGTAAGTGTCTTCTCCCTCTGTTTGTCGTCTTCTTCTCTATTCTCTTTCCGTGCTCGTATATCAGATTATTGTGTTACACATCAGAAGAGTTTTTTACTTTTGGTTAATTTATTGAAGTTATTACTCGGCATTCAAGAAGATAAGAATCATAAGATCCGTAGGTGTCCTGATCTACATTTCTTGCCATGAAGACACTCCTCTTACCATTTCGGTGAGGTGTTCATTCGTGAAGGCTAGTTATACATACGTTATGTTTTGTTCAATTTATTGACCTTTTATCTCTTTGGATATTTCTTACCATTTTATTCACCGTTGCCATGTGTCAGAATCTTGCTCTTGTGGTCTTGATCCCTTGGGTTCTGTTAAGGATAGGTATCTCGATTTGATTGCTAGTAATTGAATATAGTAATTATTAGTATGGCTTCAATTATAGGAGGATAAAAGAGAAAGGATCTGAGCACCCAATTCTGTTGCAAAGGGTCACATTTCATATCCTTCCAGATGCACATCTCTCAGATATAGGCATATAATAGGTGATCAAAGAGTCGATGCAATCAACTTGCTATTTAATTTGCCTTTGAAAATTTGATCTATTCTTCATTAAATACCTAAAGAGATATAGCAAGGGCTTTCTATTTTAGGCTGTATGAATCATAAGATTTTGCACCAAAGTAAAGGCAATCAACATGTGAACCTTCAGAAGATGAACTACTATCAAGATATCAAGAAGTCCTTAACTGTGGGATAAAGGTTGCATAGTTAATGGACACACTACTATGTAGAATTGGTCTTCAAATGCTAATTGTGTTCTAGATTGTGTTTTGGCCTGTCCGTTATAAAGTGAAGTGCCCCCCTACATTAGCTTGTTACTACCCTTTGGCTGCTGGAGATCCTTGAAACATTAGAATGACATCTAATTTTGAAAATATTGGCCTTCAGGACCTGATAATTTCAACTAATTTATACTAGCTGATATACAATGATCAACATAATTACATATATGTATACAAGGTATTTTTATAAAATTTATGTGTTTATGGAGTTGCACGAGGTTGGGTTATACTTGACGCATGTTGTGATTTAATGGTCAAATCTTGTTATTAAATGTGCACAACAAGCCCTTATTGGGTCATGCACCTTGTTTAAGCTTGGCTCTTTACGTGAAGTCTAATTCGGCTTGCATAATGAGCCCTAGTCGAGCATAGTTAATGATCCAACCAGCTCGTTTGCAGCATGCTATGTGGTAATACCCATGCATGCTCCTGAGAAGAGAATATATTGTGAGGGAGAGATGAAGTGTGACATGTTTCTCCTCAAGGTGGATGGCAATTGAAAGCCAAACATTTCAGGCTAGGAATACAGTTCTCAGCACCAAAACATGGGGCCATTATGTCACTTTTGTTAGGTTACAATGTAGGTTGTGTGGGCTCAAGATTTCCTTTCTTTTAGGTGTGATATTTATAGTTATTTGGTCAAGATAGGATAGGAATATGTGCATGAGATGCCTTACTATGTCACAGATTTTTCGTTAACTTGGTTCGCGCGGTCTAGGAGACTTCAAATTCTCTTGAGTTTGTTCTACCACCTGATCTGAATTACTATTGAACCCCTGAGCATGGCATGTGTAAGCCGAGAAAAAATCCAATTGTCCAATGATTTCAATTTGTAGCGGTGAAAGTTAGCTGAACCTGGTTGCCTAGGCTCGTCCTAAGTGCCCTGTTGGTGGTTGAATAATTTAGGTGGTTTGCCATCTTTTCAATGCAGCAAACATCAATATCCCTTCCATACATAGTTATTAAAGGCGAAAAGCGAGAAGCGGGCGAGAGGTGCCTTTTTCGGGCGAGAGGCGAGGTGAGAGGCGGGCGAGCAAAAGCCGAACAAGTCGATAATTAAGAAAAAATAATTTTAAAGTGTTATATCTTGTAATTTTTTTCATAAAATAATTATAAATAAAAGTAATTCATGTAACTCAATCTACAAATGGTAATAATAACACTGTTTTCAACTTTAAGGTTTTGTATTTATACGAAAAACTACATTTTTTTCTTGAAAATCAAAAGATAATAGGTGGATTCTAAAAAATATAGACAATAATCTTCTAGATCCACTTCAAACTAGCCAAACACTTTGGATCTAACCTCTGCAGGTGCCGGCGACCCTCTCTATACATCTCCGGTGAAGATTCCGGCGCCGACCAGATTTTCCGGTGAGATCCGGCGGTGAAAAGTGTATGCTTGTGAGCGTCTCCTCAAGGCGAAGACATCTGTGGCCTTGGATTGGACAAATATTAGGTTGATTTGTCTAGATCTAAGAAAATATGTTGAGATCTAAATTTTTTTTTTCAAATCTGGTCAAATTTTGGTTTGGGTTCGCTTTAGGTCACCTTTCTTTGCCTCTTGCCTCTCGATTAGGCGAGAAAGGCGTACGCCTGGGGTCGCCTTTGTCACATCACCTCGCCTGGGTACCTCCGGGCGACATACCCTCGCCTCTCGCCTCAGGCGAGCCAGGCGGTCGCCTTTAATAACTATGCTTCCATATTCTTTAGTAATTGAGTAAGATAGTCGTAGAATTTAAATGACTAAGGCACAATTTTCTGCCCCAATAAGTGATCCTCAACTAAAACGAATAGAAGATACAAATTTGCTTAAGTTACCATGATTTGTTGATTCCATAAGATGCTTCTTTGTAAGTTTTGAGCAAGACACCTCTGATGCTTCTCTGTAAGTTTTGAACAAGACACCCATGTCTAACAAGTCAATTTTTGGCATCTTCATTTGTTTTCGGCCTTTATTGGGTTTGTTTTTATATTTGATGAATGGCTATCACCTGTTGCTAGAGACCCCCTCCCCTCCCCTCCCCTTCCATATTACCATAGTAGTAATATTTCATTCGAACAGATCTTTTGATCTTGGTTTAGAAATATTTGGAGGAACATGTTCTTAAGCTTCTTGTATCATGCTTTGAATGTTGATTTATTAAACAACATTTCATCTGATAACATGCGTTTTCAGCAAAAGCATAGTATATGAACAAGTAAGTTTGAATGGCCATGTGAAATTGTGAAGGTGTCTAGTAAATATCGCGGTTATTGATGACATGTTGGCCACATCTAACTGTGTGCGAGTGTCTAGGAATTTTCTAGGTTATCGGTTGATGTGTAGGTAATACAACTTGACTACTATACATCAGTTTGTGAAAGCATCCTTTTGTTTCTCTTTTTGTTTTTGTTTTTGATTTTGTTGGCATATCCTGGACAAAGAAGGAGTTGAAGCCTTTGGAGATTCTTCTCTTGGTTTTTGTGGCCAGTGACATTGTTTCTAGTTTGTGTTAGCTTCCACGCTCGGTTTGTTATGATTCAGAAATAAGCATCCTATTCACGAGATAATTGAAAAGCTATAAATATTAAATGGGTCCTACTCACAAGTTCCCTTATGAAATTTGTTAAGAATTTATATTAAGGGATACCCGGCATTGGGAATCAACAGTAATATACTGGGGGGTGGTGTTAATGCACTGCTGATGATTTTTGGTGCCAAATATTTCTCTAAATGGGATCTTAAGAAGGCTCATAGTGCCACTTGTTAGCAAAACCCATATTAACTTAATGCATTTGGACATCTCACTGCAGTGCTGTATTTGTACTCTTTTTCCGGAATGTGCGTCCCCTGCGACAATTGTTTGTATTATGTTGGATAGGTTGCTGCTGAAAATTTTATTTTAAATAGGATTATAGGAAACAACAGTCTAATTTTGAGATTGTCTACTTTGATATCTCAGCTTCATTCTTATAACTGCTCTACGCTTGATTAAGTGTTATCTGGTTCCTCGTTGTTGATCTGATAGTTTTAAGAGTTGCTAGGGTCACAAAACGAGCACAAAATTTTGTGAACAAAGTCTTAGATGGTGATTGTTGATTGGTCTGACGTTATAGGTCCTATTATTTAGGCGGAAACTACAAACTGTATGACCAATCATAGGATGCCAATTGGGATGCAACATTATTTTGTGCTCATTTGGTGGCTGTAGCATTACCCTAACTTTAATCTAGGTTCATCTTTCATCGTTTGATTTTGTAGCAAAACTCACATCCATCTTTGCAGAGTCCCGAAATACGCAATCAATTCACTTGAAAAGTTGCACAAGCCTCAGCTGTACGTTGAGCCGGACCTTGGGATACCGCTTGACCTGCTTGATCTCAGTGTATACAAGTACTAGCCCTTTTGGCCTTATTCTTTTAAATTTCCGACAAACCTTGTGGCTTTTATGGGGAAATCACTCCTATTTTTTTTTTTCATTGTACTCCACGGACTAGTCCTCCCAAAGACGAGATATTACATCTGGATCTTGAAGATGAGGAGCTGTTGCGTGATGATGATCCTGTGACCCCAGTAAAAAGGGATGGCATAAAAAGAAAGGAGCGTCCTACTGATAAAGGTGTTTCTTGGCTGGTCAAAACGCAGTATATTTCTCCTCTTAGCATGGAGGCAACAAGACAGGTTAATTTGTATATGATGGCATATAAAGAAGCTTCCTATCTTGATACTTGTATGTTTGCGTAAGAAAACTAATATTGTCCTGACAAGGCTTAATGATGCCATACGCAGTCCCTGACTGAAAAACAAGCGAAAGAACTCCGGGAAAAACGAGGGGGACGCAATATTTTGGAGAATCTCAATAGCAGGTCTGGTATATTCCTTCAAATCCTTGTTGGAAAATGAAGGCTGATTATGTTTGCCTGAGACATCTATGATTGATGAATGACATTCATTTTTATCAGGGAAAGGAAAATCCAGGCTATTGAAGCTTCATTTGAGGCATGCAAGTCAAGGCCTGTTCATGCAACGAATAAAAATCTACAGCCTGTTGAGATTTTGCCGTTACTGCCGGATTTTGATCGGTATGCATACTTGCATTTCTGTCTATGAACATCATGGTAATCACACACGCACATACTCCTAAAGTGGGAACATGAATGATTTGGCATCTTTGACCTGTTTATATGCTAAAGGAACAATAAGCAGTTCATAGAAGAAAAAGAACTTGCAAGAAATTATGATAAATGAATATCACTTATCAAAATAAAAATGATTAAATGAATATTACCTGTATGCATATTTGTCAAAACGGGATACGTATCGTGTATCGAATTCTATCTTTATGATACGTATCGGGATACACATCGCGTATCGTAAGATACGCTATATATATATATATAATGACTATTAAGCAATAATTAATAAAAATATATTAGTCAATGATTAAGTTTAAACTTCATATTGTAACTTGTTATGAATTTTAAAAAATAAGTCTTAAACAACTGAACTATCTCAAAAAAAGTAAACTCAATTTCAAGTTCTAACAAGACTAAGAAGAGGAAGAGAAGTAAAGACTAAATATTTTGAAACCTTGATATTAACCCAAAAAAATTAGGAGAAAAAGAAAATAGATCAAAACAGAAAATTTTCACAATTAAGTAAACTTTTAAGCTTAAAAAACTATCAAATTCTTACTTTTTTGAAAAAATAAATAAATTCCAAGATGTAGTATTTTCTTCCTTCAATTTTGTCTTCACTCTTTAGCATATATGAACTCAATTATTACTATCAACAAGGGTTTTCTTTTAATGGAGGATTAGGGAATTGGATAATGGATAAATTAGATTTGGGTTTAAAAAGGGAGGTAATAAGAATTGGTGATTTTCGTATTGTATTGCACGATACGTATCGCGTATCATACGATATAGAGTCCATTGCGATACGGTCATGCAATATGTATCTAAATAGGCAATTTTTGTATTGTATCGTACCATACGATACGTATCGATACTAACAACTATGCCTGTATACGACTTTTGTGGCTAGCCTTTAGCACTTGAAATTGTTTGTCAAAGCTGTTATAATATTCTGTTGGTCGAACTATTCCATATTTATCTCTGCATTGGAAAATGCGTGAACTTGTAAAAGAATGTTGGAATTTTTATTACTGAGAGAAGATGATCGGAAGATAGAAGCATTTTCAGAATGTAGATGCTGGACTTCAGATGGTTTACATTAACAAAGGTCTAACATAGTTAATCTATACTATATATTAAGGGCGGGTTGATTGGACTCTTTGGACTCCTCACTTTTGTCCTCTCCCTATTTTACCCCTTAATGACCACCACTTTCACTAATCCCCCCACTAGCCTCATCCAATAATTTACAACTTTAACATATTTGTTTCAAAGAACATTTTTAAAAAAATTGAAATTATGAGTCATATATTTATATATTTGTGTATATATGCACACACGATCGCTTGTACGATATTATGCCTGGGAATATTGACATATACGCTTCCAGTTTGGGACATAATGCATTGTTAATCTGCGATCCTTTTTCATTTATTTCCTTAAGAAGATACTATATCAATGCCATTCTACATCATTTGCTCATTTTGATGTTGCTAACCTGTGCATGTTGTGCTTGTTTGCCAGGTACAATGACCAATTTGTTGTTGCAACCTTTGATAGTGCTCCGACTGCTGATTCAGAGATCTACAACAAGATGGATAAATCTGTTCGCGATGCCCATGAATCTCAGGTAAGATCGATGTAGATGCTTTCTTGCATGTCTTTGAGATTTGTGTTAATGGCTAATCTTACTTGGAAACTCTATTGATCCATTGGAAGCGCTTTAGTTACACGTAGAAGTTTAACTGGTGGAGTATACAGCTGTTGAACCTGATTACTCTAGGTTTTAATAGTTAAAGAAAGAAACTGAAAAGGGGTATGCTGAAGATCCTTTGGTATCTTTAGAGTTCTTAAGATATGATTGCTGGATTTTGACCAAATTCTTTCTGCGTTGTACAATTTATTTCAGAATACTTTTGGAGAGAAGTATGAGTAGTTTGTTGGCGCATACAAAGAGTCCTTGCAGTGCAGCATGACCTTGTTTTTTTTTTTTTCAAGCCTTACAAGTCTTGTCAATTTTGTAGATTATTAGTTGATCATGAATGGACCAGTCATTGTTGCTAAAGTATCATGGTCCAAGCAGACTTGGTAATAAAATTTGGATTCCCTATTTGTTTTCAATATCGTTTTCTGAAAATTACAGTTGGAAAGACCAGCCTTATTCCCACTCTCAAAAAGTTTTGTATGACATGGCTTCATTCAAATGTTCAGTTATATGCAGCCTCCAATGACAGAACTGCCTTTTAAGAACTGTAGGAGCGTGTCACCTTGAACTTATGTTACCTGGAACATCGTTTCAGTTCCATGTTATAGGGTTTGAAACACAGAATGCCCTAGGGGTAGCTTCATTTAGATGCTATTATTAGGTTGTCTTCATATTTAAACATAAAAGTGCTCTTTCTAAGAAAAACTTAATCTTAAGATCGTCTGGACACATACGAGTAGATTAATGAGTGCAAGCATTGGGACGTGAGATAGTATCAACATCAACAATTTGGCTAGAGGAAGGGGAAGACCAAAACTAATTTGGACAGCAATAAGGAAGAAGGATACGAGCAAGTGTGGCCCGTTTGACGACATTGCATTTGACCGAACCAAAGGACGAAAAAGGATTCATTTAGCCGACCCTAAGTAATTGGGAAAAACACTGATTTAAGTTGAGTTTTTAATTAATAGGAAATTGTGATGTTGGACCAATCTACATCAATCTAATTCCACTTGAGGAGAAAATAGAAAAAATTTCCGGATCCATATTTATGTAGAGCTGAAGGGAAGTTTACCATACTTACATCCATGCAGTCCGTAAGTTCTGAGTATTTAGGAGATGATTTGTTCTGCACCTACATTCACCAACTCATTATCGAACTGCCAACTCACTCCTTGCAAATGGAAAGGCTTGGTGGGGGGTTTGGGGGTCATGAGGAAATTGATTAGGATGTGAAGTATATTTCTCAGCGGTGTTTTTCCTTCATGAACAGACCTCCAAGTTCTCAACCACCAATTATAAGCTCTGATTGAGTCTGTTCATGAATAGACTTCACTCGTAGGATTTTCAAATATGAAAATGTAACAGATTCAGTTTGGGGAGGGGGGACAGAATTATCTTTCAATTAGGTAGGAAAACGTTCAATGTTGTTAGCAGTTTGGGGAGGGGTTTTCCAGTTTTGCAGTTTGTGGAAAGATCTAGAGGTAGACCTCATGAAATAGTTCTCTCTGCTCACGAACTTCTGTGGGTCTGAGTATGGATGGTGAGGGCGTTGAAGATCAGTGGTGGTTTTTGGAAGAGCAGACAGGAAAGGTGGCGCAAAGTGGTGGTTTCTAAGGAGATTAATGGGTCGGGTCAATTCTTAAGAATTGCAGTGATTCTGAGCAGAAAGTTGCCGATGGTTTGTATTCCAGAGATGTATGATCATTCGGGATGGTGTTTGGTGGCCGAGAAAATCGGGAGGTTTACGGATAAGTTTTTGAATGATGATGGGAAGAAGTTCAAGTCTTACAAAGAGGAGTCTAGTGGTCGTGCTCGAGAATTTTGGAGCTCAGGGCAAGTTTATCAAGTCTTTCAAAGAGGTTGTGGATATCCCTCCTTGGCCGGATTTATCTCTAAGAACCAAACCAGCGCACTGTTTGGAGGTGGATTTTGAGGTTGAAGCGAGGTCTTGTGATGAGACACTGGCCTTCTTAGAGCATTGTTTGGTGGGTTGGGTAGGGGATTTGAGATCCATCCAGATCCAAATTGCAGAATTGGGTGAATCAAAGATGGAGGATGGCGGGTGGTGTCAGGGTGGTCAATATGAACGGAAAATATTTTCTGTTTGAATTTCCCTCGAAAAGGAAGCGGTCCGAATCTTAGAGGAGAAATCGTGGGTGTTCAATCAATTGCCTCTCTTCTTGGACATTTGGGACCCAATAAGGTATCGTGACAGCGTCAATCGGAAGCCAAGAGAAGTCTGGATAAAAGCTCTTGGATTACCTCTGCATCTTTGGGGGAGGTCAGTGTTCAAAGAAATTGGGGACAAGTGTAGCGGTTTTGTGGGGATTGATGGAGCGACGGAAAGAAGAGAGGACTTGTGATGGGCTCGGATTTTGGTTCGCTTCAATTAGGAGATGCCGGCAAATGTTCGGATTGGTGTGGGAAGCAGAATTTTTGCGGTACCTATATGGGTGGAGTCTTACCACTTTTTGTCTTAAATGGCAAAATCTTAGTGGTGATGTGGGTGGTGGAACTTCTTGGCAGGCGGGATGGCAAGGTAATAAGAAGCATGCTTCTCACGTGCAAAGGAAGGATGTGAGGCCTGTGAGGCAACAAGGGGGAAAGAACGTGCCGTAAGTCGGGAGCAGTAATTGAAGCACGTGGGTTGACAGACTTTCAAAATTCAAATTCAGTAGGAGAAACGACGGCGTTCAAGGGGCTGATGCGGGCTTCAGTTATGAGAGCAAAAGATACGGGGGTTTGGGCGAAGAGAGGCCCACATTGGTGAATGGAAAAAAAATCATATAAAGTCCACGTGGGTTTTAAAAAGAAATGCGACTTTAGATGGAGAGACTTGGGGCCAAGAGGTCACGAGGGGGTTATTAATGGGCCTTTCAAATCCGCTTTTGCTGGTAGTAATCCGGAAGGTTTGGGTGATGTAAATGGGTCGGCTTTTAGGGCAGAACGTCGTGAGACTCAGGATGTGACCACAAGCCATTCCCTTTTGGAGACATGACTGATTTGTTGAGTCGAGCAGAGACTTTAGATCGAGCTGGAATAGGCGAAGAGGATACCAACACAGTATCTAGATCGGAAGCAGAGACGGAGGTGTACGGGGAGGATTTGGATCATGAATGTGGGCAGTTTGTTGAAAAGGATGGGTCGCAAGATGTGACTGAGGGGAATAGAGGATCGCATCTTGCTGTGATATGTCGCGATATAGCTTTCGATGGTGGGCCTTCTTGTGGTCACTCGACTGAGTTCGTGGGTGAGGGTTTAGAGAGCCATGTTGAGTGCACTCCGTTGGCTATGATCAGACCACACGAGATCTGCAAAATACAACTTGGAGCGGCCACAGAGATAGAAGAAGATATTTCGATTTGGGTGAAGAATAGAGCGAAAGAGTTTGGTAAGTTTCTAGAATTTCCTGTGTAGGTTTTGAGGACAAGATTATGGAGCTGTGATGGAGAGAAAAAAAGAAGTCTTCTTTGGTGGACAGCAGTAAGAAACAACGGAGCTCGCGGGGTAAAGGCAAGAGAGAATTAAAACAATTGTGTTCTAGTGTGAATTATGAGCAGTCAAGGGGCAAGGGGAGAAGGAGAATTTCTTTTGTTGATTATGCATCTTAAAATTCTATCTTGAACATATGGGGCTTAAATGACTTGAGGAAAAGACTTTTAGTACAAGAAGCAATCAAACGATGGAAACCACATTTAGTGTGTCTTCAAGAAACCAAGATGGAGGCACTGGCCAGAAGCCTTAGTCAACAGCTTAATGGGGGGCCGGTGGACAGCTTGGAAGCATTTAGGAGCGTAGGGGCATGCAGGAGGGCTTCTGGTTTAATGAGACAGGAGGGTGTTTACAAAAGTGGACTCATTATTGGGTAGGTATTCAGTTTCATGTCTGTTAGGTTGGTAGAAAATGATAAATTGTGGGTTTTTTCGGGTGTTTTTGGTCCTTGCACGGACGCAGCTCGTCGTTTATTGTGGGAGGATCTTAAGGTAGTAAATCTGTGATGGAAAGTTCCTTGGTGTGTAGGGGGGATTTCAATGTTGTTCGTTTTCCTTACGAAAGATATGGTTCTCGGAATTATTCTAGAGCAATGGCAGAGTTTAATGATTTTGTAAATGAGGTGTAGTTGATTGATCTACCTTTAGTAAGGGGAGATTTCGTTTGGTTCAGAAACAGCGACAGCCAACAGTTTTCGAGAATTGATAGATTCCTAGTTTAAGTGGATTGGGAAGAGCTCTTGTCTGCCCAGGGTGACTTTCGATCACGTTCCATTGCTCCTCGGGTGTAGTGGTTTTAATAAAGGAAAATCTCCTTTCAGATTCGAGAACATGTGGGTCAAGGAACTGGGCTTTGTGGAATGGGTTCAAGATAAGTGGTCGACAAATGGGCCGATTGGTAACCCGTGTTTCCAACTGGCTAAGAAGTTGGAATTATTGAAGGAAGACTTGAAGGTGTGGAACAGGGAGGTGATTGGCAGATTGAACACTAGAATAAATGTGGCTTTAGAAAAGGTTTGTGAATTGGATGAAAAGGCATGTTGTCGAGTGTTAAGTAGTGAGGAGGAATGCTTAGGGGGGAAGTAAAGAAGGATTTGGTGAGTCTATTGCTAAAAGAAGAAATTTATTGGAAACAAAACTTCAGGGTTCAATGGCTAAAGGAGGGCAATAGAAACACCAAGTTTTTTCATAAAATGGCAAATGCTCACAGTATCAGATTGGGAAAGTTGCGGTGGATGGAGTTCTATTGGAAGATAAGGATGCTATTCGAGAGGGTATTGTGGGTTTTTATCAACGTCTCTATTTTGAGAGAGGGGATTGACGTCCTAATTTAGATGGAGTATCCTTTAACTCTCTTGATTAGGAGGATAAGACAATGTTGGAGCAACCCTTTTCAGAGGAGGAAGTGTTGTCAGCTTTACGGATTATGAAGGGTGATAAAGCTCCAGGACCCGACGACTTTTCCATTGCGTTTTTCAAGCAATGTTGGGAGGTGATTAAAGAGGATATTATGGAGATTTTCCAATTTTTCCATGCCAATTCGTGGTTTGAGAAAAGTTTCAACGTGTCATTCTTAAAAATGGTGCTAATGACCTAAAGGATTTTTAGGCCAATTAGCTTGATTGGTAGAGTTTATAAGATTATTGCGAAAGTTTTGTCTTGGCGGATGAGGAAGGTGATAGGCAAGATCATTCTGAGTCTCAGCATGCTTTCGTAGGGGAACGTCAAATTCTGGATGGCTCGTTTATAGCAAATGAAGCGGTCGATGCCAGAATTAAGACGGGAGCTTTAGGTCTGGACATCGAATAGGCATATGATCATATTAATTGGTATTTCTTGATGTATACGATGGAGAGGATGGGTTTTGGGCACAAGTGGAGAAAATGGATTCTTTTTTGTATATCTGGAGTGAGGTTCTCTGTTTTGGTGAACGGTGAGCCCGCGGGTTTCTTTGTTAGTTCGAGGGATTTGCGTGATCCTTTGTCTCCACTTGTGCCCAAAACCCATTCTCTGTCTCATCTTTTATTTGCGGATGATACCCTCGTGTTTTGTGGAGCATAAATTTTCGAGTTTGGCTATTTACGCCTAATTTTGTTGTTCTTCCGGGCGGTCTCGGGGCTTAGGATCAATATTTCTAAGTGCGAGATCATTCCAGTAGGTGAGGTGGAGAATATCGACTCTTTGGCATCTTTCTTTAGTTGCAAGGTTACTAGTCTCTTAGCTTCGTATCTAGGTCTTCCTCTTGGAGAGCCTTTTAAAAGCAAAGCTATGTGGAACCCGGTGATAGAGAGATTCGAGAAAAGATTGGCGGGTTGGAAAAAACAACTTTTATCAAAAGGGGGGAGACTTGTTTTAGTCAAGAATGCTTTGTCAAGTCTGCGTACTTATTTATGTCACGTCACTATTCGTGTTACCAGCTTTGGTGCAGTCTAGGCTTGAAAAGTTGGAGAGAGACTTTTTATGGGAAGGCAATTCGGAGGAGCACAAATATCACTTGGTTAAGTGGGATAGGGTCTACAACAGTGTGCAATATGGTGGGTTAGGAATTAAAGATTTAAGATGTTTTAATGAAGCCTTGTTGGAGAAATGACTATGGAGGAATTTGACCGTCACGAACGTGTTTGGGAGGAAAGTGGTGATTAGCAAATACGGTAGAGGGGACCACCTATGGTTTCCAAATGCGATTTCTTCATCTCATGGGGTGGGGGTGTGGAAAGGCATTCGTGAAGGATGGACATCTTTTGTGAGGCATATTTCTTTCGAAATTGGGAACGACTCTAAGGTGAGATTTTGGTTGGATAGGTGGTGTGGTGACACAACTTTAGGGAGTTCTTTTCCCAATCTGTTTAATATAGCGCTGGATAAGGAGTCTCTTGTCAGCTCTGTCTTGTTGATTGAGGAGGATAGGATATCTTGGAATCCAATTTGTCGTAGAAACTTGCACGACTGGGAGATAAAAAACAAATAAAAAAAATTCTTCAGTTCTTGGGCAAATTGTACTCTGAGCAGGCTGCCTCTTGTGAGGACCAAATGATCTGGAAGACAGTGCTTTTTTTGCGTGGGAGGTTGCGAATGAGGCCATTCTAACTGGTGATAATTTGAGGAGACGTAGGAAAATTTATGTAAATTGGTGTTATCAGTGTAAAAAGGATGATGAGAGTGTTAATCATTTGTTGATACACTGCCAGTAGCGACAGAACTGTGGAACTTGGTGTTAGGATTGTTAAGTCTTTCTTGGGCCATGCCAAGATCCGTGAAAGAATTACTACTGAGCTGGTCACTTTACAAATGCAGGAGGAAAAGGCTATGGGACGCAATTTCTTTGGGAGTATTTTGGATCATTTGGAAGGAAAGAAATTGCAGGATATTCGACAACGAGGAAAGACCCATTCAGCATTTGAAGAATTCTCTAATCAGTATGTTATTGTTTTGGTGTATAGGGTCTGGGGAGCAAGATGTGAATATCATTAATCCATATATTTCTTTTGTTGAGGCTGTGAGTAGTACTTAACGAGCCCTTTTTTTTTTGGCTTTGTATACTTCTAGTTTACACTGGACGCGCCACCTTTTTTGGCGCACTTTTATTGAAATATTTACTTATCAAAAAAAACATGAGCTGCTTTCTATCTTAAATGCTGAAAGCCTGAGGTGAGAGAATCTCCGAGTTGATACCTCATGTTTATTGTCGTCCATGTTGGAAAAAGAGTTTCAAATTTTAAGGTGATGCAGGTATTTGTTGATGAAATTTAAATTGTTGGCCCTGCAAAAAAAAGAAAAGGTGTTTGTTTTTGAAGAAGGCACGTGGCAGGTTTAAACTACGTGTGAAAAAACAACTCATTTTGGGACAATCTAGCATGGGAAAATGCAGAACATTCTATTGAAAATTTGAAACATCCACAACTTTTGGGTTGTGATTCATAATTGGTATCAACATTTTATGTTCAGAATCTACTCTGTACAAAGCGCTGGAAATGTTTATCAAATTCATTCTTGAATTTGTAAGATCCATTCCTTTGGTATCTATTGTAGGCACGAGAGAAAATATTAAAGGAACAGCAGATGACAAGCGTAGACAGAATCTATACTGTTGGTGGGGAGCCAAAATTTATACGTGACCTAGTATCAGTAATGAAAATAATTGTGAAGAATTTTTATGCTTCTAGTCCAATTCATTTTTCACTCTATAGACCAGAAAGGTTCTTTTGGTACTTCTATTGTAGACTTGAAACGTTTTGATAGGACAGGATTGTTACTGCCTCCGTCCCAATATAAGTGTCGTTTTAGCAAAGTTTTTTTGTCCCAAAACAGGTGGTGTTATAGGATTTCAAGAAACATTTGCCCATATTCCGCCAAAACTGATCTTATTTACTACTCTCATTAAAGAGGGTTGTTAAGAGAAAAAAGAAAAATACAAATGCAACTTATCTACGATAATTGAACTTAAATCAGGGTAGATTAGTCTTTATGTAAACTTCCTTTATCTGTGTGCAAATTGCTAAAACGACACTTATTTTGGGACGTAGGTAGTATAAACTACTGATATTGTTAAAATAAATTTTATAATAGTTGGAGAGAATTTCGACCTAAATAGTTATTCAAGTTTTAGAATCATATTGCTTTGGATATACGTTGATATAGGTGGGAGGACAGACTAGATGTTTGTTTAGACCATTCCTATGCTGTCAGGCATTTTTCTTTATGTAATTGTATCTTTATTCTTTGTTGCAGGCCATTATGAAAAGTTTTGTGGCATCATCCTCTGATTCAGCTAAGGCCGATAAGTTTCTGGCCTACATGGTTCCTTCAGCTGATGAGGTAGGATTCCTTCTAGTGAAACATGAAACTATTGGTAGTTCTTTCCCGTTATGGCATTTTCTTTGAACCTTTTTTTAATTTTGATCAACCCAAATACGGCATTTTCTTTGAACCTTTTTTTAATTTTGATTGACCCAAAATTCCCTAGATATCTATAAGCCTACTGACTTATCCTGATAATGGCAGCTATCGAAGGATATGTATGATGAGAACGAGGATCGGTCATTTACCTGGGTTCGCGAGTATCACTGGGACGTATGTGCCAAATACTTAGTTTTTTTAATTTTAAGTGTTACTTTTATTACCGATAATGCTTCAACCCTTGCAAATTCTACAGGTGAGGGGCGAGGATGCAGATGATCCTACTAATTACCTTGTCTCTTTTGGTGAATCAGATGCTCGCTATGTGGTAATTATATTAAAAGCTTGATTACTTCTTACTTGCACACTGTCTAGTGCTGTCCCAGTGATTGCCTCCATTTATGCAGCCTCTCCCAACAAAGCTCATTCTAAGGAAGAAAAGGGCCAAGGAAGGAAAGCAGAGCGATGAGATTGAACATTTTCCAGTACCATCAAGTGTCACCGTTAGGCGAAGGTCAACTGCTTCAGTAGAAATGAAGGAACCAGAGGTAGTGTTTGATACATGCAGCTCCGTCGAGGCTTAGTAATCTGGGTGTTTTCTAATTATCCACACTCAAACTTTACTTACTCCTGGTATTCTTGTGGTTGCAGAGTTATGTAGGTATGAAGGGGGTGAGTACTTCTAAACATAGGAGAATGGACATGGAAGATGTCCATGGCCGACAACAGAAAGGTGTGCAAGATGCTGATATGGATCAGTCAAGTGGGGCTGAATACGAGTCTGACTGACTGCTGTCAGATTCAAGTATTGAAGGTATAGCATAATAAAGGTTAAATGGAAGCAAAAGTCAGGAAAAGGAAATCGGACACACAGGAATCCTTTTTATTATTATTTTTTTTCTTTTTCTGGTGGAGACAACAGAACTCCTTTTGAGTTTTCCCTATGTCAGTTTTCTTTTTTCTCAGGCAGTAATGTTTTCTGTTTCTGAGTCCTCGTTCAGCCTTGTGGTTTTTACAGCTGTATTTAAGAGCCATGTTTTTGTAAGATGTAAGACCAAAGCTGTTATATGTCTGTCCAATCTAAGATACACTCCATGGTTGTACAAGTAATTATAGCGAAGTAAGGAATTTTCTGGGGAAAATTATATTTTTGACCATCGTACAAATTGGGGATTACCGATTTATCCAACGTACTTTTCTAACGAGTCTGCTAACGTTGTTAATGAGGGGTATTTTTGTACATTAAAATTTTTTATTTGAGATTTATAGTTTAATTTTTTAAAAGATTTTGGACTCAAATAAATTTCTTCAATGAATCTCAAATTTGGAAGGGTAGATAGATCACAAATTTGGAAGGATAAATAAATAAATCGATACACAATCACCAATCGCCACTGCTGTATAATCCACTACCCTCGTTGTTTATGCTTGTTGAAGAAATCGTCTATTTAAGAATCACAAGGTTGCTATTTCCCAGATTGATTTCTTCTTCTTGAAAACTCACTTTCTTCCCCTCTTCAAAGCCTTGTTAGAAGGCCGAAAGGAAAGATTATCCGTGATGGCGGAATGAAAGAAAGAAAAGGGTAGAGTTTGCCAAGAAGAAGATAGACCAGCCACTATCATTCTTAATCCCTGGTCATGGACCGAATGATCACTAGATACATTATATCCCTTGCTTCGCCTTTCCCTTTGCTGCATACCACTTAGGCAAGGCAGTCTAAGAGGCTAGCCACCGTATAATCCACTACCCTCATTGTACATTCCATCTTTGGTCAGCGCCACCACCGCCACTATCAGTTCCCCCGCCTCTGTCTCACTTCAAAACCGTACAATAGATATAAATACTAAAGGTTCAGAGTTTCAAAGCTTTATGCCCTGAGCCCAACCTGGTAAATTCTCTCTTTCGCGCGCACACACACATAGTAGCTAGCTCTGTCAATCTCAATTTTTCCTTTCATCTTCACACACAATAAAATTTCGACAGAAAAATTAGGCACTTACTTATACTTAAGAAAATGGGAGGACGTGGATTTTAATGTGGGTATTCGAAAAGGATTGAGATGATGATTAAAGATTGGTGAGCACAGAAAATAGGACATGGAATTTGAGAGGAGAAGATACGAAGGGGGAGAGACCGCCTGGGGCTGGGTATTGGGTGGGGAAAGAGAAAATTAAGAGGAAGAAATAAAACAAATTGAATGGACAAAAATACCCTTTATAAAATAGCTTACATTAACAACGGTAGCGTCCCGTTAGAAAAGTGGATGGAGAGTTAATGACAATGACCACATCGCACTCAATTCGTGAGTACGTTGATCACATTTTGGATATTAAAACTTAAAAGTACGTTGGTCAAATCGGTAATCTCCAATTTATACGATGGTCAAAAATATAATTTTCCCAAATTTTCTATAGGTTAACTATACACAAGTTCTTGAAGGCATTATTATGTCTATTTAGGAATTTTTTTTATCCCTAAATGAGTGTCCGTTATGCTTGATTTCAGCATAAAGTGTCAGAGCTACAGGATCCACGTGTGTTCACATGTTATGCGCAAATTTGAGAAGTCAAATGTTGAGTATAACACGTGTGAGTGCAGAACAAAAAGCTATCATCGCAGCTCAGCTCATTACTTTCAAATGTTTTTAATTTTTTCCCGGTCCCAACATTATTTAGAAAGAGTGATAACATGCTATAACACAATACTTTCTCTTGCTGCCTATAGACTGCATTCGCTCATTAATTCGATTCAACAAGCTTAACTTTCAAACAGACTTTTTAAATGAAACATCGTGAAAACAACAGGAAGATAAAGTAGAGTTGAAGCCAACTCTCTCTCTCAATTTTTCACAAATTATATGTTGATTTTAAAACAATTTTAGAAAGAATATATATACAAGCTTATGGTAATGATGGCTGAATTATGTTGACAAGGATGGCGGAGTAGAAAACGAAGATGGATCGAGACAGTTTTCTTTTCTAATTATTCTTTTCATCTAGTTGTATGTCAATTTCCTATTATACCCTTGTAAAGTAATCATGTGATATCCACATGATCATGATCACTCAAAGGACGAACTGCGAGAGTATAAGGATGATTTATGTGATTTTCCCTTTCTTTTTTCTCTAACTTTGTAATGATTGAAGTAAAAGTAAGATGAAATAAAATAAGAGAGAAATACATGAAATATAGTGGAACCACAAAGCGAGAAAGTGAAAGACATACATGAAATATAGAGGAACCACAAAGCGAGAAAGTGAGACGCAAAAAAACCATGAAACGTTAAAAGAACACCGTATGCAAACACACCCGTACAATATCCTCAAATTAGATAAATTAAGAAATAACAAAAGCATCTTTCATTCCTTTGATAAGCAAAAAAGAATAAATATTCTCAAATTAGATAAAAACAAGAAGCTATGGATGATCCTTCTCAATCCTTAAAAGGATCAATCCTCAAACCATTACAAGTTACCAGGAACTCCAAGATTGTAACTTTAGTTATTTTTGTTGCTAGCAAGGCTATAAAAAGCTGAATACATACATGGCTCAACAAGTAGCATTAACTTTGTTGGGGGTAAAATATACACAAACTATTTACATGGTAGAGAAGTTGGAACTGCATATGGTGAACTACAGGGAGGAGCCAATGTTGCAAAATGCAAAGACGCAAATTGTTGGCAATCAGTAGACTTCCTTTCCTAGATAGCAGCGGGAGAGAGACTTTCAGAGCAAGCAAAATCATTTCATCTTAAGGCAAGAAAACAAAATAACGCTGTAACATATTTGCTTTCTGAAACAAGTAGTGGTCCTCGGGGGATAATATGAATGCAACCGTAGACCATGTGCATTAAAGTACATTAATCCATACTTCACAACAACATTATAAGTTCTACGGAACAAACATATATTTATTGAACTAAGAGCATGTCTACACTGAAGTACAATGGTTTTCAGTTACAGGAAATATCAAGCAGAATATATAAAATTTGAAGTAACCAGGCATTACCCTAAACTTGAAGTGAACAGACAAATTGCCCTTAACCGTAGATAAGATAGATTATAATTCTTGTAAATAAAAGATTGGAGGTTTTCCAGAAAAAAAAAACTGGTCGACTACTCAGCAAAAATTAAAAAATGAGGCGGGTTGATGCAAGCTACCAGCAAGAGAATCAATAAAGTACAGCAGACAGAGTTGAAAAGTAATCATGATAATAAACCAAAGAAAGATAAGAATAAGTTAAACATCAAAAGGTCGAAAATACTTTAAACCAATCCAGCAGTAGTGATCAATGTTCGTTGAGTTGACTTAACTATTATAGTCAATGTGCCATTTGAAAGTAACAGTGTGTGTCTTGTGTCACGCCAGAATCATGTATTTGGTCGAGTTACAATAGCCTTTCGTTATTAAGAATATCACTAACATATCGAATCAAGTGCAGTATTATTCTTCAAGTTAAAGCATCATAAATTCACTTTGAATCTTTGGTCATTGATAGGACTGTGTAATGAAGGGATCTGGAGAGATTACATAGAATCAGTCAGTTCTATAGTCAGGGGTTATAGAGAGGAGGGTGTTTGATCAGGCATCTAATTAGTTGTGTAGAGGTTTTATACATTTGCAGATATTAACTATATCAATATATAACTAAAATCTTGTCTAGTACCGAAGAAAAATATTACCTTTAATTTGTTCCACATGTGCAGGCAAAATCATATAATCGTTTAGTCCATAGCTTGCACAAAAGAACAAAATCAACAATGTGAGCACGACAGTCCCATGTTCACTTGGGCTTCTTGAGTGTGAACCTTCATGATAGCTAATCAAGCAACAACAGTTAGCTGCAATTGTTGGAATACAACATCTATAAACTAAAAGAGTAATTTCATCTTTTAAGGGCTTGTGAAGAAGGAAGATTGGAGCAGCAGATGCTAAGGGGTGTTTATCCAGAAGAAAAATAAAAAGAGGAGTCATGATTATCAAAATGAGGAATTTCATTTCAGTATAACACCATGAAAACACAATAGTTTAGAGAAATCTCAAACACTTCATATTCAAAATTATTGAGTTTATTTTAATTTCACTAATCATAAATAAGTTAATGTCACGAGAAAGTTTAATTCTTAGAGGTGCATAACCACTCGCTCTTTTGCAGAATCAACTTTCTTTACTACGAACATCATATTCTTGTACTACCTCCATCAAAATAACTTCTCCCATTTTGAAAGTCAAACATTTTTAATTATAAATTTTCACTACCATACTTTAAATTGCATTTTTGGAAAGGAAAAATTCAAAATATCAATTGCAAATTATAGCTTAAATTCTGAAATGGAATTCTTGTGGGAAACTAGAATGGAAACTCTTTTTATTTGGGATGGAGGGAGTATTATATTAATTTTCTTACTATCTTACAATTCTGCAACCGCCTGTCTAGCTCACACTTATTTACTTAACATATTTATTAACATATTTAAGATAGATGAACAGAGTTCAACATCCTCTCAAGATAAAAACAAGACCAAGGACTTCATGCTTATTAATGTCACAATCATAATATAATACTCATGCAGTAGCAGTGGCAGTAGCAGTAACAGTAATAGAATCAGAAGTCATTGCTTTATGATATTATCGAGAAAAACCCATAAGACAACAAAAACACAACACTTACCAGTTCGGTTTTGGAGTGACCTCTTCTGTGTCTATTCAAAAGAGAAGACTTCTAGACGAAAGTGAGGCCCTGTTTGAGGAGTAGCAGAAACCCAAGGTCAGGATTCAACTCTGGATAACATGTGAACAGATCTAAAATAAATGAAACTGTACATCTAAAAGCTCTTACCAAGCTTGCCGACATCTGACAGCTTCCTGACGAACAATTCTCTTCGGATCATCAAGAGATTTTGATACAGCCAGCAGGACCTGTACATACCAAATCAAAATTTCATTGATCATCGATCACAGAGAGAGAGAGAGAGAGAGAGAGTAATAACAATGATATTCTTATTATGATTATTGTTAACATTAATGATATTTAGGACATAGAAAGCACTAAAAGGTGGTTTAACTATCAATGTTAATTATAATGCAGACCACAAAAATGCTTGCAAGATGTAAGGTCTTCATAAATAAGTTAAACAGCTAAAATGGAAAAGAAGACCTGAAAATGATTGAACAAGTACCTGTGTTCTCATGGGATATATCCTTGCGTGGTTCAGCTCAGACATGGCAAGAAGACACTGAATCCCTGTCTCTCGAATTAGCTGAGTATGTCAAAACAACGTTAGTTATAACCAAAAATTGTATACAATTTTATAAATAATATTTTGATGTCAAAATGAACATAAACTCTTCAAATAAATGAGTTCGGACAAAATCGTGAAAGACAGAAAGATAAAAAGTAACAGGAAAACTGAAACTGAAAAGGATCTTTCAGATTTTCAATTTCACGACATTCAGTGGTTCTCTCCATTATTTCATTCTATTAGCAATATCTGAAATTTAAATCATAAAATGTCCAGGGATGTTGATATTAGAGGGGACAATGCATTCCCAAATCAAGTTTCTCTCTTATAATTGAAAACATATAAGTTGGTGAAACTTCCTACAAGCATGGCCATTAAGAAAACATGATTTGGTGGACTATTCTTTACATTGAAAATTACAAAAAAAACCATTCTAGCAATTAAAGCATAATAGAGCAATGCCTTCTGCCCCTCAGAATGTTCAGATATTTTAATTGATACTTATGTTCCTTAATCTTCACGCACTTCGCTCACTAGGCAAACTGCTTATATTCACGATATAGGGCTGTAATATCTCATTTTTATTATTGACCAATGACTCGTAAATGATTTGAGTTAGTTAGTCGAGGTCACTAGTGTTGTAACCTTAGGAGGTAGCTAGCTCAGAATGAGTCTTATATCTTCATAATCTTCAAGTGCATCATCTAGCTACACACTCATTCGCAATAGCTCACTCCTCTTCTCTCAATTTGAAATATCTTTGCAGAATCTTCCTTTCCCGCCACTACTAACAAGACAGCCCAATACTCTCCATCTTCAAAGGCTGTCCTGTAAATTATACAAATATTCTTTTCCTCCAAGTTCAAGAAACAAAAGGTGGGAGTTTCTGGTTTCCCAAAGAGGGTGCGGCACAAAGGAGGGAAAATGCTCCAACAGCTGTTCCTCACCCCTGACTAAAACTACTACCATCACATACACACAAACACAAAAGTCACTTGCCCATAAGACAATGCTCTACCCACAATGTGTAAGGCAGTATGTAACCTACTCCATTCTCTCAACATAAAGATAATAACAAGAGAAAGACCCCACTTTTTCCTACAGATGAATTTTCCATTTGCTTACTCCCTCTCTCAATATCCCATGCAGCTAAATGGGGAGACCAATGAAACCAAAAAAGGGACATAATTTCAATTGTACTGCAATTTTCTGGCAGCTTGCCGACTCCGGGAAGAAAGGAAAAACTTGAACTGTTAACTAGATCTCATACCATCATGTGGGGGTAGGAGATGAGCTCGTTAAGGCACCTGACCATGATATGAGCATTCTCTACAACAGCTTCTTGTCCTGCAAGCATCAGTTCAGTATTAGAAATTAAAGAAAACTTCTGCATTTTGTGTGCGTGTGCATGTGCGTGTGCGTGTTTGGGGCGGAGGGGTGGGGTGTTCAGATTTCCTGAATGTTCAAGCACTCTCTATTTCATGACCACATTAGATTTTATTAGTCAGAAAATGCAACTGGGCAATCTGGACTAGCAGCGGCTACAAACATAATCAGCATAAGTCCGCATGGAAAAAATAATGATGATGACAAACAGGCTATTACTGCATTATTAATGACACTAGTTAACTCCTACAATTGGACCTGTGCAAATGATTGTGGAGCCCATGGCATACCCCCTTCTAATACAGCGAGCTTTTCCAAACAGACAATATATAAAGAAAATAAATAATACGATAACACGGACAACTACAGGTGTAAAACGGAATGTTGTATCAAATGCAACTGTCTGGGGCTTAAATAACCGAAAACATATCTGTCATTTTATATTTTCCCTTGTTAATAGAAAGAAAAAATCAGATTATGTAGCTGCTTGTTGTATCTGCATTGGTCATCCAAGATGTACGGAATACTTTCTTGCAATACCAGGTCCGATACAAGCTGTTAAATTTAACGAGTGAGAGATTCATCTCTCCTACCTCCGCAGTTTGTGGATGGATCACCCACAGAAGCATTAATAGCAAAAACATACTAATGAGAGAAAAAGAAATGCCATTGAAGTAAAGCATAGAGCATAGGGCATAGGATAGTAGATCAAGACTTCCACTTAGATCAACCCAAGCAGATATATGGTAACGGTGATTGACATGAGAAAAGTGCTGTCTGTCTTCAGAGTTACATAGTCTTGCTTTCCAACACCTGATATGTCCATCTGTATAGTTTGTTTACTGAATTCTGCATTTCTCTGCAAATCTTTCTTTTAGGTGATCATGCAGCTTAAAACTACATTATAATCGTAATTGCCTAGAATGAATTTTGTAGGAATCATCCACAGTAGGACAATATATAGGATGTGTTTAAGAAGCATCAGCATAATGAAGATGGCTCATAAACACAGCTGCAAGTGAAAGAACTACTCATAAATTACAAAATGTCATACCTCAACCTGAAGACAACATTGTCCCTCCAGAGAGTCTTCAACGACAGCAATTATCTAATCGCATAGAAGCACAACACTCACAGCAGCAGGAATTCAACTAGTTTACTCTTTAGTCCTACCCAAAGAATCAAATCCAAACCTCCATAATTGACACAAACTGAGAGTAATCCAAGTTCTGACTAGAGGTGCCCATCCGGTTACGGTTCAAACCATGAACCGCCACGTTATCAAACCGTTGATTCTGAACCTTCTCTGAACCTTAACCGGCGGTTCAACGATTCGGTTCCGGTTCACAGTAAACGATTCGGTTTAAAAATTTTTTTTGGTTATTTACAATTATAAAGTTAACTTAAAATATTAAAAAAATACTTTTGCTAACTTAAAAAAATCAAAAAAATAGTTTGTATAAAGTTTATAAAGGTTTAAACTTTAAAGATGATATTTTTAAAAACAAAAACAAAGAAAACAAAAAAAAAAAGAAGAAAAAAGGTTGAAAATTACGGCTTGAACCGTCAACCGTACAGTTCCGGTGCGGTTCAGGTTCAACACTTGTGCATTTTGTGAGGTTCAGAACCGCCAGTTTGAACCAGATGGGCATGTCAAGTTCTGACAAGAGTTGGACATCTACACTGCATATTTGTGGTAGATAGTGGTAACATTAAGTCATTTTCTGTTCTACCCAACATCAGGAGAGAACCTTATTGAGCATCATTCCTCCATCAAATGAAATTCCAAGAACATTTGGTATCTTACTCTCAACTGAGGAGTAGTGATCTTAACTCAAATTTATGCAGGTTCAGGTCTCTCATTCCATAAGTATCCTAGGCACAATATTGAATATATAAAAGCTACCAGTTTGAAACTATTTGTGAAACCATATTAAACATTTGCCTTCATCAAAAGTTGAGAAACTATATGCTGACACAAAATGTCCATCTTTAGGAAAGTTATTACAACCAATAATCACATACTAAGGATAGAGATCCGGCCTAATAAGTAGGCACCCCTATCTTGTCTGCCAGTACCATATAATATAACTACACGCCTCAAAAGATTATATCTGTAACAGATAATATACAAGAACTTGAAAACATTTTATACTTCCACCCAATAATTGGAAGTTAAAGTACTGGGGATGTCCTCACACATTACTGCTTATCTTGCTGAACACATACAAGGTAACAGAAAATGTAACTGATCATGTTCGCAGATGATTTACAAAAAATATATCATGAAAAACAGAACAATTGAAAAATCCTGAACAACGATCTTACCATTTTTATCTGTCAATATTCCTGATAAAACTAGAAGGAGGTTATATATTATATCTCGATTCATAATATCTTCCCTCAACACTGATAATCCTTCTAGTATAAAAGGGATGAGCTGCAAAATAAAAATTACATTCATGCAATGACACAACCCAGTCTATATTAGCAGAAACAAAAGAACGGAATAAGATTCTACTAAGAGGTTCTGACCTTTTTCGCTTCACCCAAGATAGCACTTAGTGGGGCATCTGATATTACATGCGCGAGAGCTCGATATAGCATTGATCTAAAATCATGAGCATTTTCAATAACTTAAGTCATGAACAATACAGAATTGTCAGGACATATCAAATTGTTGCATAATATCATAAAAACAGAAACAAGTATGAGACTGCTACTAGGTATCGGAACAGGTCTGAGGGACAAACTAAAGTATCAAAATTATGTGTTATTCCATTTTGAGAGATAGAGATCACTATCTGGTCAAAAGATTCAATCTCTCTCCTTTCTCAACGTGCTTCTGTGGACATAATGTTTTTTCCTCTTTTCGGATCAAAACTACTTATAAAATGGATTGTGTTGAATTGAAACTGAGACGCTGCTGCAACAAGTAGGTCTACCAATTAACTCAACAAAGTCTTTCGTTATTATAAAAAAGAACCAGTTAAACTATCAAGGCAACTTCCCATAAATATCAGCTACTTCTTACCAAAAAATAAAAAATAAATAAATATCGGCTACTACAGTTGGCATTCATCATGATGGTCAACAGCCTACATGATTCACAATGAGACTGAGCATGAACTACTACGGTACTCACTCTAAAAAGCCACGAGCCACCAAACCCTTCCTAATAATCGCGCAAGTCATCCATGATAGTGTTGTTCTATTTAGAGCTGTTTGACCGGCTGGTTACCAGCAAAGCTCAAATTACCTGACCAGTTTCAGTTCGAGCTGCTTAGACGAGCCGAGTTTGGCTGTTCCTGTGGGTTAGCAAAGTATTATGAGTTGACCCGAGTTTGCCTATACCTGACTCAGCTGCTCGCACGAACTGTGATTTGAGTCAAATCCACGTGACCCGGCTCAACCCAATAATATATGTATACTACTTAACCCTTATCCCCATTGCCAATACCAGTTCTGCTGAGGGATGTTCCCTAGCTCAGGAAACATTCTCTGTGACCCTCCAAAATCCTCAAAAGCATCCATGACTGCCATTTCACCTCCACATTTTATATCTATCGCCAGAAAACTCCAGCCCTTCAATGCCACCATCCAGCTTCCACCGGCTTCATTAACGATGATTACCTATTCTCCTCCACAAACGCAATACTTAAACCCAAATCTAGCTACGATCTAAACGAGATCTACATCTCCAAAAACTCTCTCTCTCTCTCTCTCTCTCTCTCTCTCCTCCCCCCAAATTTCAACCAACTCTGGCGGTTGAGTGATTCTCGACTTGAACTCGTGGGAACACGCAAGCCCCATGCTCCTTGACCAGAGTCGAGTTCGGTGGTTTTTTGTAATCTCGAGCTGACTCATTTACTAAATCTCATAACTCGGCTCAAAACCATACTTGGTCCGACTCAACCAATTCACAGATCTAGTCCTGCTCCTGGCCATAGCATTGCCATTAATAAAGATGTTCTCATTTTTCCTATCAGACACTAATCGGCTTCAGAAAATGGAGAGAGGGGGGTCCCACTGCTTCCTACACTAGATTATATCATTAGATGATGTATGCGCGAGCAAATACTATGTAAAGACCTGTGCATCCGTAAAACACTGCTGTATTACCAGTTACAATGCCACATTAAATGCTAGGAGTCATTAGACCATGTTCTCAACTTGACAAGAAGCACTTGCCAACAACAATGTTTTCTTCTTTTTTTATTCCCATCGTTATTGCTTGTTTCCTTCTGAAGAATTGGAAAGTAAAATAGTAAGATATAGATTCGAAGTGAAGTAAAATAGTAATATATATATATATATATATATATATATATATATAAATGCTTCAATATAATCCATCAAAGCTTCTAATGGTTAGAATAAGACAAAATAAGAACTCTACAGTCATCACTACAAAATTTATAAACAGAGCACTGAACCAAGACATAAAGCACAGTAATCCCTGTATATGCAATGAAAAACTATTGCCAACATGAGGAGAAAATAAGATATAATTGAAGATCCTCAAGTAACTTCAGTATTACCTTGTCATTGATGAATCAGATTTCATTACTGAAGATAGTAGAATAGGCATCACAATATTGAAGAACCGTTGCTTATAGAGTGGTCTTATGGTTGCATGAAATCTTCTGTTCAAACAATCTTCAGAATCACTCATCACAATATGAAATGAATCTGCAGCAGATCTCATCAACTTCAAGAGTTCCGTCTCTTTACCAACCTCGTGTGATTCTAATTTCCTTGGCAAGGCCGACAAATTGTCACTTGACAACAAGAAACTTAAGAAAGTCATAATTACATCTTTCACCTTTTCATGGCCTCGCATCAGCAAACCTTTTCCCATCCATGCTAATCCAACAACAGCATGAATATGAATGGACCAACTATTTACACTGCTTAGACTTAAACTACCAACCCCTATCCCATTCACATCGTCAATATTGAAGAATCTAGTCAAGTGGCCAACACCATAGGACATCCATATATTACTTCTGAAGACCACATCCATTGCTACTTCCAAACTAACATGTTCCGGAATACCCACTCTATTTCCTTTTAAAGGCAACTTATTAAGCAAAGAACCTAATGCCTGAGCTGATGAAACATGACCCCTTAGGAGAGTAGTCACAAATAATTCCAATATTACTTCCACATCTTTTATGGGTGTTCCTGGACGAAGTGCTATAATTACTGATGCAAATAATGAGATAATCCACTCATCTCTACAAGAAAATCTGTCTACACTCTCGGTAAGTCCTTTACATTTGACCAAAGGAGGAGACAAGGGTTCCTTCAACCGAAAAGTGTTGCTTGACGAAAGTATGCTGAAAGCTTTATCGAGAACAGTGCTCTGACCTACTACAGAACAACATCCAACTGCATGCTTCATTGCCGTCATTGTTGCTTCAAGAAGTTTCTGATAAAATAAAAATACAGCTATTATACCAATCCAAAACTCTGAAATGAACTTGAGGATGATGAAGCGGCGTGCTAGAGAAATGAATGGGGGGATCTAAGAAAACTTAATAGGGGAATAGAGCAGTGATACTTACTCTTTGCTGGAAACTACCGAAAGACGTACTACTTGTTATTTCATCCCAAATATTTGCTGCAAAATGCAATGGCACTTCATCAAAACCTCCAATATTCTGAAACCTGGTTAATGCAGCATGAAAGACTACAGGATTAGTGAAAATGTTGTGGTGTGTCTAGAGATGGAGCCTACTTTTGCCAGTGATCTTGTCACCCAAAAAAAATAAAAAAAACAAATACCTTTACAGTTATATAACACATGAGAATGCATCTTCTCAATCACACAAGGTTCTTAAAGTGCTTACCAGGAAAAGAATATAAAAAAGGAAAGGAAAAGGGTCAATAACAACAAAACTAATAATTTTAAGAATGCCTCTTCTACTAGAAAATTGCAGAAAATATTAAAAAGTGAAAACTAGGGAAGCAGACTTTAGTATGAGATTAATGTTAAATAAGACAGTTGAAAACTCTAATGTTGTTGAGAATTGCAACGACAACTGCTGGGAAGGATGGATGAATTCAGCAATCAAAATAGACATGACGATCAAAAGGCAGAAAAAAATTATAAGAAACAACGAAGTACATACCATGGAAGCACCTTATCAGAGAAGCACCCCAAAAGCTGTACTGCAAATTCCGCTGACTGAGAATCTCCATGGACCTATAGGAACATGTGCATAGGTTTAAGTAGAAAAAGTAGATTAGAAATCAGTCACAATAGTAAACAGTAGACTTGAATATATAGATTTGCACTCGTCCACTCATTCATTGTCCACGGAACAAGACAAGCATTACCACTTAAACATTTTACTGCTAGTAGTCAGGAAGCTGCTAATTACTTAAAAATACTTGTGACCATCTCCAAACAAGTTGTAAGGAAGATAGGGTGGTAAAAAGAGAGAATACATCCACGAATTCAGCTGAGGACATAACCTTCAGCCCAAAGAGCAAGATAAGATATGGGATTCAAGCAGTAGACATACTGAAAACTCGGATAAATTGGTAAAGATAGCTTTGTTCAATCCTTGGACAATTCTCAGCATAAAATTCAGGCTGGTCATGCCGATATCAGAAAGCGCTTCCACTTTGAGTGACAAAGGGATAGTAGATTCATTGGAGGAAATCATTGAAATCGTCTTCTCTACAACAATGTTATCAAAGATTGGTGTTTTCACAGAATCATGAGATTTCTCAATAAACACACCAATCTCCACCAACGCCTTCAATACCAGTCTCCACAGAAATGTCTGGTTGGACTCCAGAGCAATTATTGACATCAGTTGTATCAAAATATTCTCAAATGTACATATTGATACTGGTAAAAAGCTTCCAGGAAATGTAGCCAAAATCTGCAAGCCCTGAACTGAAGTTTCAAGGTAGGAGAAATGAGAAAGATAAATCAGCAAAATCCATAGAAAACTGATACTTAACTTTCAAATTAAGACCTTTATATTATAGACAAATCCTAGATTCAGCTCTATGTGATTAAACAGATTCTCATCAAAAGAGTAAAGTATGGGATTTTTCACGTCTTTAAGATTTCTTCCATCATAATTTTTTTTTTTTGATAAGTAATAATTGTATAGAAAAAGGCGCCAAAACAGGTGGCGCATCCTGTACACTAGAGGTATACACAAACAAAAAAAAAAAAATCAGGTTACAGGTGAAGGAAGATAGTGCTGGTATGGAGCAGTTAAATTATGCAGGGAAACCTTGTGATTTCAAATATGACAAGGTTAAAGCAAGTTACAAAGTGGTAATTCTAGAGCATCTGGGAAAATGTGTGCATACAGCAAACATAAAAACATTCACATATTAACCACATGTTAAAACGGTGGGGTCGGGTATTCACACGGAAGATATTGAAGTCACAATGTACCATAAGTACCCAACTCAACTGGGCCTTTTCTCCAACTACTTGGAACCGGCATCATAAATCTTCTTCTTACACTCCTTTATAGGGGCTGGGGACCAGCTGCGATACCAAACTATATTGCCAATAAATTTTAACTTACCGTTTAACTCTACTTTGTTGTTTAATACCATCTTTGAATTTTTATAACCGTGTATAAAATTTCAGGGGGTAGAGTTATGTATAATATAATATGATTATGAACATGGAAAAGTACATACTGTAGGCATCTTGGTGCACATATAAGTTGTGATACGATCAATAAAGACGAAAATTAAGAGACATCCACAGAGTCGAATGCGCTTGTAAGACATGTTAGTTAAAACAGGCACTTCAACAGACTACTCTAGATGTAGAATAATGAAATTGGACGCTCAAACAAGCTGAAAGTCACATCCTAAAATTGATGTACAAGGCGCATCTTCAGCCATCATTCAAAATCACAATTCCATTGAGTACCTTAGTCCTTGTAATACAACATTGAATCCTCATGTTATTAAACAAATTTTTAAAGGGAAAGGGAAAGCAAGCATAGCCAAAGACAAAAGTATCTACCTCCTGGGTGAATATAGGGATCTGAAGTGTGTATTCCATCAATGCTTGTTACTAGGGCAGAACTGAAGGCCCCAACTAATAAACTGCAGTAGCTATTGAGCATGCTGCACCAGGTCTCATGACCAGAAACAGAAATTGAGGTAGGTCCATCAGATCCCACAACCAAACTTCTGCATGCAGCAAGCAGTTCAACGCAGAGATAGAGGGATCCAAAATTGGGTTTTCCAGATAGAACATAATCTCTCTCTGAATGACCAACACCATTTTCAACTAAATTTCCCAAAGCATTCAGTAAGCGAGGGAAGAAACTTTCAAACACTGTATTACATGAAGCAATAGAAACCTTGGCAAAAACATGTAGAATACGACCAACTGCATATAGTCTCTGCTTGCTCTGCGGCGGAATATTGTCATAAACCTTAAAACTAGTAATAGAGTTTATTGTTGTGTTCATGTCCTCATCGCTGACAATCAAACTTAAGCAGAAGCCACTATTTTGCTGAATTATCTTTTCCAGAAGTATCAAAGCTTCTGTAGCAATTTCATTATCCTGATACCCCATACCATTCACTGATTGTGACCCCAAGGACAAAACAGATGGTTCAGAAGTAAAGATTGTGTCTTTTAATGAACGCCAAATAGATTCAACATGCTTTAGCATTCTGTCTGCTCCATATGTAACTGTGCAATAGCTAAGATACTTCAAAGATTCAACCTATGGCCAAAAAAGTCAATAAAATGACAGACAAATAATAAGTAATAAATTGCTCTGCCAAAAGAAAAGAAGAACAAGAATAACATTCAGCTTTTACCAACCTTTGCTGATGACAGAGAAGAAGAAAGTTTTTCAAGAAGCAATGGAATGGTAAATGGCTCATAAAGAGGGTAAGAAGCAAATGCCATCTGGGAGATACAAAAAGAAGTCAAAAACTAACCGCCAAAGACAGGGACTTTAGATATCCAATACAAAAAGATAACAATAACAATTGATGAGAGGTAAGACAGCATGGATGAAGTATAATCAGAAGCACTTCAGTCACAGATTGAAAATTCAATTCAGAAATAAAAGATACATCTTCAGAAGATGCCTGGAAAACAAAGAGCAGAACAAGTTGTCTGATAAAAGTTACATATTTAGAAGATGCCTTGAAAAAAAGGAACACAAGAGTTGTCTACTTTTTGCTATGCACCAAGAATTTGCTGAAGTTTACATATTTGTACTCCGGAGAATTTAGTTATTTGGTACGATTTACCAATATTTATATTGAGGTTTTTGCTTGCTTTCAGTTACCCTTGTTCAATGACCTATGTACAATAAATAATTTAGCGTTCAATGTCAAGGTAACCCCTCCAAATGGGGCGAATATTGTTAGATCATCTAGGTAAAATTTTCACTCAATAATAAGTCCACTTCCATAAAGTAATGTAAAATGCAAGTGAAGGGTCACTACTCACCAGCAACCAAGGTAAAGAAAGATTTTACATCTTCCTATTCTTGAGACCCATTCCGCCATTTATATAAAGAAACTCTGAGCAACCCAGCCCAAGTGAACAGAAGTCAGAAAGCAACGATGGAGTTAGTATATATGGTCACGTTGGCATGGCTAACATCCAACCCTCATAATCTTGCAACAGCCCTATTTACCGGGGTTAGGCACCTAACTATTTGCTTGGACAAATTGATCCACCATTTGTTAGTCCAATGAATGACACCTCATAAATAAAATAGATCCAATGGTTGAGGTTCAAATTCAAATTGCCCGCCCACTATTTTTTTTTTTTTCAGAAATTCGGATTAAAATGTATTTATGTTGTTGACAATAAGAACATATATTTGTTCACAATATACATATAGTTGTTTGGAATACATACATACACACACGCGTATATATATATATATATATATATATATATATATATATATATATACATACCTTGTTTGCAAAAACTGATCCAAACAACTTGTCCTATGAACTTGGTAGGTATCGGACCCTATTTACTGCATTGAGTAAGAACTTTCAAGTGCTTGTGTTAGCTTTTTTTTCCCTTTTTCTTTCCAAAGGTATGAAATATCCTCTTAATCTGGGTCCAAATAATTCAATCCTTCCTACATACTTCTGACTTTCTATTGAATAACTGATCTTGTGTGGGGGTGTACAGGAGTGGAGAAATGAGCACAGAACATGATCATTTACTGGGGAAGACACTAAATTTCTGGTGGAAAGATGCAAGAAAACAAAATCAAATTGGTAAATTCACACCAAACTATTTCTACTTTTAACATCAATGTTTTTTGTTTTTTTCTTTTTTATGCTTTTTGGGTGGGGGTGTGGGGGGCATAGGAAGGTTGGGATTGAACCTGAGGCCCACGCTTTGTGAAGCCCCATGTCCACCACTAGGCCACCCCGTAAGGGTATTCTTAAACATCAGTCATGTTCACTAACATAGCCAATGACCATGAAGACCGATATTAACACAACTAAAATAAATTTTCTCAGGTTGCTATAGCAATGTGAACAGAGAAGAATTTTTTGCAAGAAAAGTCATCAATCGATCACACATTAGGCTGAATAATAATACCAATTACACCCAATATTTAAGCCTCTAGCCCCAGGCACCTCACCTCCCTCAGAGAGAGAGAGAGAGGAGAGTAATCTCATTGTGCTCCCCAACTGCAAACAGCAGACACAGCAAAGCAAAGTGGCATACTACATATATTTGATAGGAAGAATCAACCAAACAAAAATAACTGAAACCACCAGATCATTTCATTTGAAGGAATTAACACATGACTCATACTCCTTTAATCACATTAATAATAAAAGTTTGAATTGTGGTTATTATGAGAAACACAAGCATCTTATATAAGCAGAGTATCCCTGTGATGAGCACAAAACGTAGAATACTCTTTTGAAAGAAAGATTGCAAATGACTAGAGCCACACTATCATCAAACTACATACCATTAGTGCCCTTGACAACTCTTCCCTCTTCACATCATCCTCACCTTTTGGCTGAATATCGTAAACGGATTGAAAAATTAATTATCATATGGCAGTAAAAATATACGCATAAATAATGAATAACATCCATATTGGTTCTCAAAAAGGCAAAGCCACAAAAAGTAACAGTCTCGACTTTATCACAACATACTAAACACTGAAAACCCTGAAGGCAATTGTACCTGTAACTATTACAAAGCATGCTTCACATTGAACTATTGTAGTACCCAACTAGGGGGACAATAATCATCAGAACAACATGGAAAGTATAGGACATCTTATTCCGTGTCAAATGAGATTTAGAGTCCACATATTTCTTTTCTTTTTTTCTTTATCAGTTATAGTAACATTTTTTATATGCACGGTATGAGGCGAAGATATCCGCACACAAACTTCACCTTCACAGATAACATATATGTAAGCATGCCAGAGGGTTCTGCCATGGCAGAAAACAAAAAATAAATAAATAAATAAAGTTAAGCCAGTTAGCTGATTTGTTTGGCCACATTCAGCTCGACGCTTCGAAGTTGTCTTAAGAATATAGTGGTGAAAATCTTTAGATTAGAAAAGCAAAGGTAGAAAAATCGTAGCAATTACATATTGCTTTGTAGGAACTATCCAATATCCTCAATAAAACACTCACATGAGTGAAGTGGATAGGAAAATAAGATCCCAAAATGTCAAAAAGATCCCCTGCATAATTTGATAGTGGACCCGAGGAATCCGGAAATACTCGCGCCAGAACTTCCACAATATGAAATGTGAGCAGTAAGCACTGTGGGTCTCGTTCTCCATCAATAGCTTCACAGATTGCATAAATGAAGTCGTCACCCTACACCAGAAAGATGAGCCACATATTAAACCATTTAGAGTGAGAATGAAGCAAATACAATGTCAGAACAGGATATTTCAAAAGGCTGTCTTTGACTATGGAGGCAGGAGATGATCCTAATAGTCCACAAAATCACTATATAAATATGATAAGTAACCGTGTTACCTACAGAGAACGATCGAATTACTGTTTCTCATTCAAGAGACTCGGCCACACCATAACACACAGAGAGAGAGAGAGAGAGAGAGAGAGAGAGGGAGAGATAGAGAGAACGAAAGGAAACCAAAACAGCACTTGCTCCTCTGATACTCAAAACAGAATATGACCATGTATACATGAGTAGAGCCAGAACAGGAGCTCTTTTGGAGCTGAGGGCGTGAGGGGGGGGGGGAATACACTATCAGAGAATGTAATCCCTTTACTAGTACCAAGTGTACGTACTTAGCAAAACGAAAGGATAAAACAGAAACAATGGAGCATATTCTTTTCCTCTACCACTATTTTACTTACATCCTCCCCCACTTTGTAATTAAAGGTTAAATTCTAATAAACATACTACATATTACTCTAGTCAAAAAAACCCATCCCTTAATCATCAGGGAAAGAACCTGATCTATGATTCAAAAGTATTAGGACGCAAATGCGTGTGAACTTCTAGCTTCGAAGATGGATAGTACTGGATTCGAGAAAAATGGCAATCCTATGTGGTGGAGAGTAACCCATGCTTTAGTTTTGCGAAGAAGTTGAAGTTGCTAAAAGAGGATCTTAAAGTGTGGAACACGGTTATTTACGCGGACATTAAATTGAGAATGAATAAACTCCTTGAAGAAGTTAGATTTTTGGATGAAAAAGAAGGGGTGGGGGTATTGAGTGTAGAACAGGTCAATCGTCGTACGTGTTTAAAGACAAAGATTAAGAGGTTTCTTGTGAGTGAGGAAATTAGTTGGAGACAAAAATTTAGAGAGCAGAGGTTGAAGGAAGGGGATAGAAATATGAGGTTTTTCCAACGGATGGCTAATGCTCATGAAAGGACCAATCAGATTAATAAGGTGATTATTAATGGAGCTCTTTTGGCAGACAATTTTACGAAAATCTTTTTAAGGAGAAGAGTGGATGGTGCCCTAAACTGGAAGGGGTTTCGTTTAAATCCCTGGATGTGGAGGATAAGGATTTTTTGGAGGCTCAGTTCTCGGAAGAGGAGGTCGTGTCAGCGGTTAGAGGGATGAGTGGCGATAAAGGTCCAGAGTCGGACGGATTTCCTTTAATCTTTTATCAAAATTGCTAGGAGGTTATTAAGGATGACCTTATCGAGGTCATTCACCATTTCTTCGTTCATAAGCATTTTGAGAGGAGTTTTAATGCGTCTTTTATTGCGCTTTATACCGAAGAGGATAGGAGCGGAGGACATTAGGGAGTTCAGGCCTATCAGTTTGTTAGGAGAGGTTTAAAAGACTATCGCTAAGGTGCTTTCGATTTGGTTGAGAAAGGTTATTGGGAAGGTGATTTCAGATTCTCAGCGTGCTTTTGTGGGTAGTCGGCAGATTACCGAAGCGGTTTTGATTGCGAACGAAACAGAGAATTTGATGTGGGGTGCCAAGATTGTTGTGTAACCTTGACATTGAGAAAGCCTATGATCATGTTAGTTGGGAGTTTTTGATGTATTTGTTGTCCATGATGAGGATGGGTTTCGGGGATAAGTGGGGAGATTGGATCCTATTTTGTATATCTTCGGTGAGATTCTGTTTTGATTAATGGTGAGCGGTGAGCCGAAAGGTTTTTTTTTTCCTAGTTCAAGAGGATTGAGACAAGGAGACCCCCTATCACCTTTTCTTTTTATCATTTTCATGGAAGCTTTTAGCAGGATCATGGATGCCTCTGTAGCGGGTGGAATTATTCGAGGTTTTTGTGTGGACATGAATAGGCTTTCTGAGTTGTTGTTCACATATGACACTCTCATTTTCTGTGAGGCGGAGACTTTCAAGCTGCTTCGGGTTTGAGGATTAATATTCATAAGAGCAAGATCATTCCAGTCGGCAAGGTGGATAACATTGATGCTTTGGTTCTCTTTTTTGGATGTAAGGTTGGTAATTTTGTCTTATCTCAGTCTACCTTTGAGGCTGCACCTACTAGTAATGACATTTTTTTTTTGAGAAGTAATATTATATTAACCAAGCGTCAAAGCAGGTGACGCATCCTTTGTACACTAAATGTATACTCAATCTGAATCACTCAAAGTTTGAGCAATTTACAAATCAACAAAAAGAATAAAAATCAGAGGCATGGGCATTCACAGACTCCGAACACCATAAGTAAATAGTGCAGAGAATACTATTTTTCAATTGATCCATAGACCCTTCAACATTATCAAAAACCCTCTTGTTCCTCTCTTTCTAAATGCACCAGCAAACTACCAAAGGTGCAGTCCCCCAAACTGAATTTTTCCTCCTTTGTAAAGAGACCAACTCAAAAACAATTCTCTATCCAATCTAGGCATGACCCAAGAAATTCCAAACAGCCCCAAAATTAAATTCCATAAAGTCATCGCCACAGGACAGTGAAGCAGTAAATGATTAACACTCATCATTTTCCTTGCACATAATGACATTTGGAACCCGATGAAAAGGGTGGGATCGGTTTAGGAGATTTATTTCGTTTGATATTCGAAACAGGGATTCAGTTAGATTTTGGGAAGACAAGAGGTGCGGGGATATGGAGCTTAGGAGAGCTTTTCACGGGTTATATAATATTACAGTCAACAAGGAAGAAATGGTTAGTTCAATTTTGCACACTATTGGTGATGTTGTTGCATAGAACCCATCGTTTAGAAGAAATTTACATGACTGGGAGATTGATGCTCCAGCGTTTCTTTGAGATGTTGTATGCTCGTAAGGTGGAGGGCAATAGAGGACAATAGAGAGGATACTGTTTTGTGGGAGGGAGATAACTTAAGAGCAAAATTTATTCAGTTAAATTGTACTATCAAAAGAGAAGATTAGGAGAAGTAAATACTTAATCCCTTGGAAGGCTGTGTGGAAAAATAAGGCACTAGCAAGAGTGTCTTTCTTCATTTGGGAAGCGGCGAATGGAGCAATTTTGACAGGCGATAATTTGCAGGTCAGGAAGAAATTTTATGTGAATTGGTGTTGAATGTGTAAGGGAGATGGGGAGAGTGTTAATCATCTTCTTTTACATTGCCTAGTTGGAAAGGAGTTATGAGACTTTATTTTTAGCTTATTTGGGGTGTCTTGAGTGATGCCAAGTTTTGTCAGGGAGCTTCTTCTTAGTTGGTCATTGTACAAAAGGAGGAGGAATAGCTTTTGAGATACGGCTCCATTGGTAGTGGCATGGACTGTTTGGAAGGAGAGGAAACGCAGAGTTTTCGAGAATGTAGAGATGAGCGTTAATGGTTTAAGATAGTTATCTTTTCAGACTCTGTTCTTTTGGTGGGCGAGTCGAGTACGCCAGATGGAAATCCTTTTGTAGAGTTTATGGACAACATTTTTGTTTGTTAGATAGATGGGTCTATTTGTATACTCCCTGTGTACATACGACGCGTTACCTTTTTTGACGCTTGTCGATATATTTTCTTACTTATAAAAAAAAAGTATTAGGACGAGAACTATTTCAAACAATCGAAATCCATGGAAAATTCCCCTCTACAACTGGCAAGCTAGGCCTCTAATTTCTCTGATTAGTGAAGAAAATTGCAGCCGAAGGAATGCGAATCTTCTGATTTTGGAGCAAGTAGCAAGGAACACTTTTCCATGAGGTATTCTGGGGACAGGGCCACACACACATCCCAAGTGATTGTCTTTGACTACGGAGGCAGGGATGATCCTAATAGTCTACAAAGTCACTATATTAATATAAATGTGATAAGTAACAGTGTTAACTACAGAAAACGATCAGATTACTGTTTCTCATTCAAGAGATTGGTCCACACCATAACAGAGAGGGGGGGAGAGAGAGAGAGACCAAAATGATACTTGATCCTCTGATACTCAAACAAAATATGACTGTATACATGAGTAGAGCCAGAACAGGAGCTCTTTTAGGAGCCAAGGGGGGGGGGAATAAACTTTCAGATATATAATCCCTTTACTAGTACCAAGTGTAGGTACTTAGCAAAATGATAGGATAAAACAGAAACAATAGAGCAAATTCTTTTCCTCTACCACTATTTTACTTAACATCCTCCCCCCACTTCGTAATTAAAGGTCAAAATCTAATAAACAGACTACATGTTACTCTAGTCAAAAAAAACCCATCCCTTAGTCACAGGGAAAGAACCTGATCTATGATTCAAAAGCATTAGGACGCAAACCGTTTCAAACAATCGAAATCCATGGAAAATTAATTTCTCTGATTAGTGAAGAACAAAAGTGCAGCCGAAGGAATGCAGATCTTCTCATTTTGGAGCAAATAGCAGGAACACTATTCCGTGAGGTATTCTGGGGACAGGGCCACACACACATATCCCAACTGATGTGTCAAATATGTGATAGGTTAGTCTATGACACACAACTGCTTGCCTGCTATGTGTCTAACCACTAGCATGCTTGACACATCAGTTAGGAGGCGAAGTTGAGAACTTTTTTGGAATCCCTAATGTTATTACTAATCTATTACCCTAAAAGAAAAATAAATCTAAATTACATTAGTGTTTACTTTTTTAGCCATGAAAGGCTAAATCTTTTCTGGAACATATAGAATTTGGAGCAAGGAAAACAAACTTTTAGTATATACTGACTGGTATGCAGATGATCTCCTGGTACTTCTCCAATTCTATCTTTTGGTTAGAAGACAATCCCTAGTTAGTAAACAGTGAAAACTGAGGATATACCTTTTCTAAAAAACATAGAAGACCAATAATCATTTGCTACTAATGATGAAATTTCTTTTAAATGTAAATCTGCCTCTCCTACACCCAAAAAACATAGAAGACCAATAATCTTTCAAACTGTTTCACGGTTGCCAATCTAAGGTAATGGTCTCAAACTATTGCACCAAATGTGGAAGTGGCTCGTCAGATTATCCAGTGTTTGGGACAATTGCATAATTTGTGTTATATTGGATTACTTGACCTTTGCTGCAGAATGAAACTGGTAAGAGAACTATCCACACAGTAATCATCATATCTGAACAGAAGATCGCAATTAAGAACAAACTACGAAAAAGAAAATAAAAATTTGAAAGAAGAAAGAAATAAATGATTTTGGATAATACCAGTTCCACTACTGCATCAGGGTAGCGATCTACAAGGCATCCAAGAAGGTCAAAGCAAAACTGCAAGAGCATCAAAATCATACAGACATAAATCCACCTACAGCAGAATATATATTTTTCCAATATGAAATAGTTCACTAGCAATGACACAACAACTGGACCAGCAAGATTTACCTTCCTGTCATGTTGTCCTAAAGATTGAACCTGTATATTTTGCATAAATGAGAGGGCAACTGCGTGTGCTTCACTTCCACTAATTGTGCCAGAGCCACCTTCCCTCTTCATTAATGCCAAGCAACCGACAAGTGCACCACGCAAGGCTTTCCAATCTGCCTGATGCAAAATAGAATATCATCTTTCTATTGCAGAATCAGCTTGTTCGTATTTCTAGAAGAATTACCCAAAATGCCTGATGTCAATCAATACTTAATATTTGTAAAGACAGCACAAAGAAAAGGATTGTTAAAAGTGATTGTACTCTATCCAACGTAATTAGTGTGCAAATTTTTTCTTTAAAAAGATGTGTTCTGGAGAAAAGAGCATGCCTCTGTTACCGCCTTTATTGTTATTAATCACCATGATATATCTGCACCTTATTTGAAGAGACAATTAGAATAGCACCATAAAGCAACAAAGATATACCCAAAAAGCATCCCCTAGGACTGGAAAAACAAAATAAGAAGAAGTGCAGCCAGATCTTGCAGAGAAAATAACCCAGCCATCAGTACTCCAATTCCTCCATCCTCCCCCCCCCCGGCAGAGGCAGATGTAGTAGTTCTTTACCACAGCAGAATGCTGGAAGAAGTTTCTAGAAGGAAATCCACAACTTGCAAATCAAACAAAAGGCACACATGAAAGTATTCAAATAAATCCACACTGATTAGCAAAAGAGACATACTCCATAGAACAAAAGCCAGATATAGCTTTCTGTTCTCTCATCCTTCAATGGCATTTTCATATGTTTCCAATAACACACCAAGAAATGTATGTTACAGTGCACATACCAAACTATACTTTAATTAATTCTTTGAGTTACAAAATCTGGAGCTATACATTACATAGATAATCTCGCATCCAAAATTGTATAGTCCATGCAAGAATGTGAAATAGCTTGACCCAGTAAATAATGGTTTAACTCTATGGAAGCTCCACCATAGCTCCAATTAGGACATCACAAAGCAAAAAACTGAAAAGTCTTGGAGATAAATCATGAAAGAAGTTCGATACGACATACTACTGAGAACTTGAAGAACCACGTGGCTCAGACATAAGGGAGGAAATAACCGAAATTATGGACCCTGTTCTCCATAATTAAAAGGTGAAAAGAATAAGTCACTAAAGTGAAGTAGTGGAAGAATCAGAACTGCAAGTTCTTAAACTGCTGGAAATACGCAGAAGTAGTCCAGCTTCCAGATGCAGCACCCATCTGATGATATTTTACCTTATGAAAGAAGAAATGTATAATTCCTCTATTCTTCTCAATGAAGTCGCGAAACATATGTTCTCTAATGCATTAACTGAAGTCCAAAAATCATAATTTCTTTTTTTTCTTTCTTTTTTTATTTTCCTTTTCTTCACAGAACATGCGTCCCAGAGCCTCCTATCTCAGACAGGTCACTCTACTGATTAATCACCTAAATGCTTCTTTAAAAAATAAAATTAAAATTAGAAGCATAATTTCATTAGAAAAAAAAAGAATCATACACAAAAAAGATGAAGAGAAGTTGGCTCCGAAGTATGAAGAAGAAAAGAATTGCACCAAAAAGAACTAGCCCGTGAAGGGGATAAAAATCATAACGAGCAGGTCTTGAAGACACGAGAAAGATCACAAACAGCAACTCCTCGAACGACCTAAAAGCTTTTTCCCGATAGAAGCCAAAAAGAAGTCATTGGACCACATCATATCAATTGAGAAGCGAAGATACAGCTCAACTCAATTCAACTCAACATTTCTGCCAATTAATTGGGGTCGCCTTCATGAATCCTTTATCGCCATTCATTTATGCAAAATATTTTTGTTAAATCACGCTCAATCCTGTCCTTCTTAATTATCCTATCCTTGTCAGTTTTGGTCTTCCTTACCACTAGCATTGCAGTTGATGTTTACACCATCGCTTTCCCTACCTTGTGCACTGAATGGTCTACCTACCGGTATTTACAATCTTTACTTCTCCACTATATTGCTTCATATGTCCGTGGTTAATATTACTAATCATGTCGGCTCGAATGGTTACCATGAGCAATTTCTTTACCCTAAAACAATTTGTTTTCTACATTATTTGTCCCAATCATCATAAGTGATGGTCTTTCATTTCATCCTGATGCAGATACTTCTACTCAAACACAAATATGCATTTTTAAGGTCTCATTTTTAATAGTTTTACTAAACATCCATATTAGCTTACATATCTGGGCTACTCATGGTCATATTTATTGAACATGTTTCTTTATTTGCCAAGATTATGTACCAAGAAGTAAAACAAGCTTAACAGTTCTCTAGAACTTTCCTTTTAGCATTACAAGCATACGTCAATTGCGTAGAACACCAAACGCTTCTGCAGTTTCACCTAACCTAAAATTCTTCGTCTTCTTCTTCTTTCTTATATGGAAAGAGAACCCAGTCAATAAACATTAACCCTCATCCCATCAATAAGGAGAATGTCATCAACAAAACGAGCTATGGATGCCGTCTAATCCATACATCACTAAGGCAAGAAGATAAGGATTTAAAGTTGATCTTTATTGCAGTACTTATGAGGAGCTCAGAAGATAAGGGCTTAAAGTTGATCATAGTCATACCTCCATAATACATATCCGTAATCATGTCAATACGCCTCACTTCAAAGCCTTTGCAGTTGCGTTAAAACTTGGTAGGGAGAGCTTTGTAGTCCTACCAGGCTCGGGAATTAGTCTTTTTAGGCCTTCGGGCTTGGGGATACCTTGGGAAACCAAAAAAATCACAAGCCATCTCTAAATCATCATAAAAGGCATATGCAAATCCTATTTTGATCCATATCATCCATTCAGTCTTTGAAGAATTCTCAGCTCAGAATTTTACTATTTTGGTACATAGGGTCTGGAGATCATGATGTGAATATCACTAATCCTTATAATTATTTTGTTGAGGCTATGCATAGTACTTGATGCGTCTAATCTTTTGGCTTTGTATACTCCTAGTGTATGCGTCACCTTGTTTGACGCTCTTTTTATTGAAGTATTTATTTATCAAAAAAAAATTCTTGAAAAGTACATGGCATCCATAGTTCCATTGCTAAAGAGCCGCAGACTGATTGTTAAAACCGCTTTTATTCTTTCTCAGTCTAAAGGTATAATAGAACAGCAAACGGAGCACTTTTCCCATCAATCTTTCTGATAGGAATAGATATTGCATCTCTCTGGCTTTACTAGCTCAATAGAACGGTTTTTTTTTAAGATAAAAGGAGAATTTTATAAGGTGAAGAAAAGAAGATACAAATGCAGCAAACAAGCCATCCGTTGGAAAAATAAAGAATACAAAAAATAGGAAAAAAAAAACAGAAAAATATTAAAAACTAATGAAGAACCACCCTCCAATCTCGAGAGAGATCAGCAATACGCACTCCACGAAAAGTGCCTAAAGCTGAGGCCCAGACAGAAGCATAAAATACTATCCTTTCCCGCGAAAGAGGGAAAGTTAGTTCCTTATCCCGAAAGATGCGAGAATTCCTCACTCCATATACCCCATAACATACTGAACACGGCACATTGCCAAAGAATCTGCGCATCCTTGCTGCCCCCCGAATCTCAAGTATCTAACCATAAACAAAGCCTCCGCCAAATCAGGATAAACCCACTCGCCACGAATCACAAATAGAAAACACCACAACTTCCAATCCACTGGACGATGCAAAGAGATGCTCATGGGTCTCACTGTGACCACGACACATAACACAACTGTTCGAAAAGATGACCTTATTAGGTCTATGCCTTTGGCGCCAATCATTGGTGTTCAACGAGTTAAGCATAAGGGACCAAGAAAACAGCTTGAGTTTGTACGGAACCTTGAATTTCCAAATGGAGTAGCTAAGGAAAGGTGTGAGAGTTCGAGAACTACTAAAAATTTTCAGGAAAGATTTAGCAGAGAAAGGCCACTAGAAATAGGACGTGTTATTATTTTCCCTAACTAAAAAGCTAGAAATAGGAGCATCATGAAGAGAAGAAAATCTGAACAAACGAGGATAAGGGGTGCAAAGCGGATCTGACCCAACCCAAAGGTCCTCCCAAAACCGGACCTTACTCCCATTCCCAACAACATATCGAAAATGAGGTCGAAAGAGTTGAGTGCACTAGTAAATGAACTTCCAAGGACTCGCACAAGTGAGAGAGGGACTAATACCAGCATCCTAACCGTTCCGCTCCGTTCCACTGAACACCAAATTTGCTCCTAATAACTTTATACCATAAAGAATGAGGCTCCAGGGGAAAACGCCAAATCCACTTACCAATAAGAGAAATGTTCTTGAAAACCAGATTCCCAATCCCTAGCCCGCCTTCCTCCTTCGACCTACAAACATCTTTCCCCGCCACCAAATGATCTTTCCTCTCATCACCCACCCTAACCACAAGAAATGCCTCTTCTCCGCAACCCCAAGGGGAAGCTTAAAGAGAAAGAGGGACAAATAATTAACTGGAATACTAGAAAGGCACGACTCAATCAAGGTAAGCCCAAAAATACAATGATTGTGAAGTTCATATTTGAATAGTAATAGCAACTAAGAAAAAGAAAGAGCAATGGAAATGAAGAAAATATGTGAATAGCTAAACCAGTAAACTAAAAGGAAAGTATAATAAAAGAATAAGAAAACTATGCAAAAGGAAGAAATTAAGCTGGTAGGCAGATATTTAAAATAGTGAATACAATTCCTTATATAATTGCTAACTCACCAGCCTTTCTGTGAAGAAGAGGATCAAAGTACGTATAGTAGTATTGTCTAACGGCTTTGAAGCTAGACAAGTCAATATTTCTGCAAGGAGGAGAATACCTGAACAGCAACAAAAAGGGTCCTCCACTCAAAAAAAAATGATTATTTACAAGAAAAAATATAACTTTTTAGATTATATCACTAATATGACAGTGTCTCTCAACTCAGCTTAACTTAGCTTCTGTTCCAATTACTTGGGTCAGTTGCATGAACAATTTTTGCCAATTCTGTTCACTCCAAAGCAAGGTCATCACTCAACCCCTTAACATGATCTAGGAATGACCATTAATATAGAAACAAATGGCTCTCAACTTTATCAGTGTTCTCAAATACATTCAAGCACTTTCATAAAATGATCATTACTGAAGCGATTTTGCATATCTTGAGTTAATTTTGAATTGTCAAACTCTTTCAACTGCTTCACAAACTTCTTTAAAAGATTCTAAATTTACTCGAGCAGTTCTAGAATGAGATCTGTTATCTTCTTTTGAACTTCATTTACTTCTCTGCAGAAGTCAGGTAAACAGCTTCTCCAGATCATTGAGAATCTAGCTGAAGAATGGTCAAATTAAAATTTTATTTGAGTAGCAAATATCTTGAATACCGGAAAGTCTCACTATGAACACTTGGTGATTAAACCATATTTACTCTAATGATGGATAGAATTATGGTAAGCATATTGTGTTTTCTTCCCATAATGTTTGGCCTAGATCTAGCAAGCATGCAAGCCATAATATTTACTCTAAGCATATTTGAGTAATCTCGCATAATGTTTGGCCTAGATCTAGCAAGCATGCAAGCCACAGGAGTATTATTTAAGCTTGGTTCCTTATGAAAAGACTTTCTTATTAGTTATTTGAAAAGTACAGAAAAGCTTATATATAAGAAACTAAGATTCACGGCAAAAGGAATTTCATATTAAAGAAGACCAAACTAGTAGACATTCACTTCCTCAAACAGAGTACTTGCACCTCGACATATCTAGAATCGCACTTTCCCTGCTACTCAAAGATTATTGGATCACCAGGGGAAGCTTTGTCCACAGAGTTCAGCTAGCTCATAACATATAACTAAAGCAAACCTTTACTAGCACCGTCTCTTCCAAATAATCTTCAAACTTCATAGAGTGTCAATAGATACAAATGATGTTTAGTACTGTCAGAAATAACAGGATGTCAAATCTGATACTGCTTGCAGTGGTTAAGGGTGCTTAAGATAGTACATGGAGTAAATGTAGGCATTTGGCTAATGAATCTTAATTCCAAGAAGAGCAGGATACACATTAAGCCTCTGAATATTGGCTAGTCAAGAGCGAGTATGGTTGAAATGTGTGGGATGCTAATTTGGAAGTATGGAAGGCTCATCTTTATCGGTAGAAACCAATTATCAAAGAGTATCATAAATGTACCTCATATCCAGTATATATGGGTGGCAAGAAATTTCATTTCAACTTCCCAGAAAAAATCTGTGACTGGGTGACTGCATCTTTAAAGATGCATCTTTGCCTTTTAACTTTTTAAATCTTGAAAACAGAGGGGCTTCCAAACCCGATTTTGGCTCTTCAATCTTTCAATTTTTCAGAAAAGGAATAAATCATGTAAATAATACATAATTCTGGCATCTTACGCTTCTCCTATGAGCCTTGCCGGTCTAACTGAGGGTCTGGAACTGAGGAGACATCTAATCCAACCTTGTAGTGAGTGTGAATGATCCAAGGCTTTCACTACCCTAGCCTGGACTTCTTGAGAAGAAGCAGTTTCGCACTAGCACATATGCTTTCGAGGCTTTGAGGGTGCTCCTGCCTCTATCTACACAAGGAAGAGTTTATTCGTAACTTCTTAACTGATGACAATCTAATTCTTTTCTAAACCACATTCACTTGTTATCTTTTCCAATAATAAAAAATAGAGAATCATTAGGGTCATCTATAGATGATTGCATCCTTTCTAACTTTTTCTACTCAAAAGTCTTATGAAATGAAACACTGAGTTGCTTCCTTAGCCAATGAGACAAGGAAGACAGATAGATATAAGCTGAGAGGGCCTAAAAGGAGCTTAGCCAAGGGATGTGTGTCATGTGGGTTAGGATGGTAAGGTGTCAATGCCTTTGCTATATAGTTCAATTTCATAGTTCTCATTCTTCCAGAATCTTTGTTTGCAAAAGAATTTGGTTAGAATTCTAACTTGAGTGTCTGTCACAGGATAGGCAGGAGAGTACTCGCAACAACTGGTGTCAGAAGCACCTTCAGCCATTATCTGAGTATCTTAATTTGAAATAAATTCAAGTGCCTCGAGAAAAACCTTCTTGGAAAGGCTTTGGGCACTAAGAATTTTTTGAGCGATTCTGGGATTAAGCCATTTTTTCCCATTAGTATAGTCTGAGAGTATTACGTTGTACAATGACGGTCAAGCCATACAGAAACCCTAAACTCTAAAGGCGCGTTCCCTGCTAGTGGCATAAAACTCCATGATGTAAACGAAAACATAAATTCAAAATATAACCACACTTGTAGCCTAGTTGGCTGCCTGCATGAGTTTGTTCTTACAAATGCTTATTGTGCCATTTTGACGGTAGTATCTAGATGAAAATAATAAGTCATCAGACCAGCTAAGATCCTTTTTCTTGTAAAATGTTTGAGCAAGCCTGCAGGGAGGGGCGGTTGGTTTTCAGAAAACCGGTTAAGAGTGCCTTTCTGCAATCATATGTTGAATAACTTTCTCCAGCATACTACAGAGAGAGGTATGACCTCAAGAGAAGAAGCCTAAACTGCATCCCAGTGGCTATCCTCTGTGAACTTTATGACGCTTTGATTAGGTGGGTTTTGTAACTTTTGTTAAGGATTTGTGGTCATGCATTTATTATCCCTTAGTAGCTGACTCTCGTCCTTCTTTTAGACTAAATCCCCTTGGTATTCGATAATAAGGTCTCTTTGGATCTCCTATATGAACATTTTTTCTCTGAAAACTCCTTACACATGCCATCAATGCATCTGAACTCACTTATCAAAAACATTACAAATGCATCCGAGCCCACCAATTAAAAGAATTACATATGCATGTAAGCTTTAGCTTTGGCCATTCCAACATACATATATAAACATATAAAACAAGGCAGATTTTGGAAAGAAAAAAAAAACTACCAATGAATGCATGATAGACGAAGCCTGTCCGGTTAAGGGCCATCCTTACTCAATTATAGGACTATATAAGAAAATGAGGATTAAGAACGATGGAAATTCTTATCAGCGCAACCACAGACATTAAGACTAACCTACCTCTTGCACGAATGATGCTATCAGTAGTTGTCAAATACATATCCATCTCTCGAACCTAGATATTGAAGAGAATCGCTTAGACATGTATATACCAGACAAAGGATATACAATATGGTCATTAAGAACTGTCACAGAAACAAACCAGTGATTCCAAAGTCAGTATGTCATTCTTCAAGAGATTCGCAATCGCATCAACGCTTGCATCCTGTAATTCAAGGATTGATTAAGCGTACTGAAATAGTTCAAGAATTGTAATCTATGTAGTACTCGCTCCATTCCATTCAAAGAGAGTTACTTCAATTTTTGGGATGTTTCATTCAAATGTTAAAGTCTCAACTCAAAAATCCAACATGCAATCCCATAATGTGTTTTACCCCTCACATGTGAAATATCAGTAATGCTAGGGCATAAATGAGCCTATCGCAGTTGGCAACTGTTGCCACAAAATGGGGGACCTAAGATGTCCAACTAAACAACAGTTAGCCAACTAGATATTTTTAAACAAAATTTTGTGCTCATTTTGTGGCTCCGGTATTACTAGGGAAATAAACAAGTCTGCAACAGTAAAATAGTTTGTTCCAATGGTCATCCCTAGAGGTGGCAATTTTTGCCCATGTCCAAATGTCCGCCCAGTCCGCCCACTAATTAATGGGTATGGGCACATATAAAATTGTTAATGGGCATAAATGAGCATGCCCATTTAAGACCACTAATTTTGGTGGGCATATATGGGCTTAAGTGGGCGCCCATTTAACCCACATGTCATTCATAGTGATACCCATATTCCATAATACCAACTCACCAATTGTTACTAGCATCAAGAACAAACATCATATTTTCGGAGGGAAAAAGCAACTGCCTGTATATATGTATTAAGTAATAACCATTTTATTTTCCAACCTTTGCTAACAAGTCAGAGTCTGATGCTCCCTCCCCTGTCTAACTAAAATATTTACGTTTGAACACTTTAATAATTAAAAAATATATAAATATTATTAAAATTAGATTCTTTAGTGAAATGTCTTTAAATAAAACAGTAAATATTTTTCTTGAAGTGAAAAAAAAAATTATTGTGAAATAGAAAGACTAATTTATAATTACTCCATATCACTAGACTTTAACGAGACAAATTGAGAAAAAGTACAAAAAAAGAGGACCGATCAATGAATCTAGCTTAAAATCAACTTCTCTCTCATATTTGTTTATACATATAGATTCATATTTGTTATTTTCCTTCTTTTTTTTTTTTTTTTTTTTGGGTCTAACTTGACTAAAAGTATATACTCCATCCGTTACTAGAAAAGAGTCCATTATTTTCTTAGTTGGCTATTACAGAAAAAAATTTCCATTGTAAACTTTCCCTTTTGAGATGTTACTTTGTCTTTTACCACTATATCTTTGATTTCCTTGTTACTTTAATTGATGGTCTTACCCTCACATGAACATAATTGAAATTACATTATGTCCCATTATTTATAATAAAATCAAATAACTGTGTGGGAAGTTAAACAGAACATTTTTTAAGAATAGAGTAAGTATAATTTACATGTCTTAATGAAGGGAATGGAGTTATAAGAAATCAAGGAAACAGAATAATGAAGAAATTGGGAAAGTAAGAGAGAGGACGAAAAGTGAACCTGCTGAGACCGAGAGGAAGACGAGTTAACAAATCCTTCGATGTGCTTAACGGAGTTCGTTGGGTCGGCCATTACTGGGGGTGGGGTGGAGTGAGGGGGTTTAAGGGTTTAGCAGTGACAACCGAAAAGAAGGGTTTCGCACTTTTTTGGGTGAACTTATTCGGGAAGGCAGCTATTTATATTGTATCAACCCTGGACTTGAGGAGTAAAGAAGACCAATGGCGAAAGCACTCTGCTCGGTTTTATATTGTATCAACCCTGGACTTGAGGAGTAAAGAAGACCAATGGCGAAAGCACTCTGCTCGGTCTTCTCTCCCTACTGATTGAAAGAGTGGTAAAAGGCGGACAGAGGTGGCACTTTTATGGGTCGACTGGGAACCTGATTCAATAGCTGAAGTGCGAATTAGGAGTTGAGCATAATTTATTTTCAAATCGGACGGGAGAAAAAAAAAAAATGGATTGAACCAATACTTTTGATTTGTTCTGGTTTTAAATTTTAGTAGAACCGATTATTTGGTTTCGTCTTAATTTTAAAATTTATAAAATAGTTCTAAATCAGACGTAACTAATATATTATATTATATGATGTATATATTAATAAATTACTTCATATGATCTAAAATTATTGTTTTGTTTAACTCGGTACACAGATTAAAAAATAATAATTAATTTAATTATTAATATTGGTATAGTGTATAGTTTATTTTAATTTTTAATGTATATGTGCATGTGACCCGTAATTAAAGTAGAAAAAAAAAGTAAGTGTAAAATAATAAAAATGTTGTCTTAAAAATGAAACTTTTAATCAAGACAATTATTTTGAGACGGATAAAAAATGAAAGCAAGACAATAATTTTGGGATGGAGGGAGAAATATTTTTAAAAAAATTATTTCTAATCCTAACCCTAAGCCTAACCCTCTGTATAAATACTTAAAATGATATTTCACTATTTTTGTCATAAAGAGTCAAGACTCAAGTTTAACAATAATCACGTTCAAAAGTATCAACAATGGTATTAAATTTTATTATTTGTTTGTAGCAGAATAGAGAAAAGAAGACAAGTTAAAAAATTGAAAAGGTTCACGCGTTCAGTTTATCAAAAACGAAAAATGTGCAAAACCAAACCAAAGTATTAGTTCTTATATATCTTAGTTTGGTTCTGGTTTGAAATTTTTTAAGAACTGAAGTTTTCGTTTCGTTCTGGTTCTCCTTTTTTTTTTTTCCCAAAAACTAGACAAAACCAAACCGTAATCACGCGAATTAACAAATTCCAACTAACCTATGTTCAAAATTTCAAACATATTAATTGTATTTCTCTTATAAACAAATATAATTAAAATCCACAAACTTAATAATTGTTCTTTTTCAATTTCTTCTCTCTTCTTCTTAATATTTTCTTCACTTGATGCAAATTCTAATATAAAAATAATTATCTCTTAAATAATAGAGAAGCACTAAACGCAGCCACCCTATACACTAAATGAAGCCCCTAGGCGAAATTACTAACTTGTCTCGGATGTGTATGTTTCGGATATGTATGTTTTCAATATATTTTGTGTTAAATTTTATTTTTTTCTGTTATTATTGAGTTATAATTTACATTTAAAAAAAAAGGGCACATGCGAAATAGGATTTACAACCCCGGTAGGCGCGCGCATGAAAGAGATTCTCTATATTATACAAGCTTGCTCCTTACAAAAAAGGAACTTGTATATAAACTAGCATTGCATTTTCTTTCTTTCCAATGTGAGACAAACGCACTTATCTAATTTTAACCCACCTACTTTAGGCATTAATATCTTCATCATCCAAACATTATTTTAGACGAATAAATATATGATTTCGATGTTCCCAAGGAGTAGAGCACATTTTCACAATTATCTTTGTCATTCGACAAACGAACTACTAAGAAATTTAACACAAAATATGTCGAAAACATACACATTCGAAGCAAATGAAAGTGAGAGTTTTAAGTTGAATATTCTCTACGTATAAAAAAATGATGACAAGTTAGTAATTTCGCAATGGGGCTTTGTTTAGCGTACAAGGGGGGCTGCGTTTAGCGTTTATGAAATAATATTATAAAAATTTATTTCCGCATAAATTATCTTAGATAAATCGACTTAGTATAATTTTAAATTAAAGTATGTTAAATTTTAATTTAATTAATTTTATCTTGACTATTAAATATCGAAAGTGGACTATTGCATGAAATAGAGAAAGTATTTAAGAACGTATCATTATTTAATTTAGGCCAAAATACAATTTGGCGCCCTCAAGCTTTACATCATATCTCTTATGTTTCGATTTGTTTCAATTAAAATCCAAAAGCAAGTTTTGAGCTATGTAAATAGCCGCCCAAAGGTTAGAAAATCTAATGTGATTTCGTCCATACGCACTACACATCGATACAAAATAGATGAGAAAAGGATTCCTAAAAAGTGTTTAGTAGCATAAACAATGTAATTAATAATGTAGAACAAATTTTTATTATATTGTTTGGTAATAAATAAAACAACTTGAAATGCAAAAATAAAGTCGAGGCAATTGACAACATTACCCCAATAATGACTTCCATAATATAAATTAGACATTAATATTACTGCTTCACAAAATAACAAGATCTTCATTCTTTTTCAATTTTGATGAAAATTTTAAATTATTCAATAACAATAAAGCAAGAAAAATTTATTAAATTAAAAAAAACTAATGTTATAATGAAACTAGTTCGAATAAAAATAGTTTAAACATTTGAAACAATTCGAGAAAAGTACGTGTAATTACTTATTTAAAATAATTACTATTTTATTTTCATATATAGTTTCAAGCAGATCAATCACCACTCTTCTTTTTCGTCATCTCTAATTGTGAAAATTAATACAACACTCATAAATTATAAACTATTATTAATTAATTAAATCAAATGAGAAGAGTTAAATTAACCTTATGAAGAGCCGAAGAACAACGACGACGGCGAGGAGTAAAAAGGAACAACAGTAAAATAGTTGAAACAAAATAAATTATATATATAAAGCAAATACTTGACCTAATAAAAGGATATTATTGTGCTTTTATATGGATTCCAACTATTAGGAATCTTAATACCACCTCCTTCATCAGGATTGTGATTCCTTAAATTGTAGTAATCAATTCCAAGATTTTAGTAATTCATTCTTATTCCAAGTATAATTCTTGCAACATCAAACGTTATTAATCAATTTTATGGAATCGATTCTGCAAAATTAACTCTAATTCTGTGTACCAATCGAGGCCTATAAATTGTCAAAATTTCTAACATCTATTAGGGCCAGATATTTGATAATTTAAAAGCTTAGTTGAGATCGAATAAAAAATATGATGTGCTACATACTCGAAAACACCGAAATATATTTGTTCTTAAGCGCATTTCCATAGTTTTGTTTTGGTTATTCTAGACCCGTACATTTGTTGATTAGTACACAATAGACCAATGTTAAGGCCATTTTTAATTTGGCGGCTTAATTTTGTGGGTTTCCTCTTTTTCTCTTTAATCTTACCATCTTTGTTGGATCTGAAAGATCCACTCCAATCAATCTTGTTTGATTGTGATTTTGTTAAACGAATTGTAATGATTGTTAAGTGATTTTGCCTTTCTTGTCAAGATATTTGATCAATCAAAAGATAGAGATTTGTTATATATAGATATGTTGTATATTTGTTACTCCATCCGTTTCAGGGAAAAAATATATTTTTGATTTTTTTAGTCAATTTAATTAAAGTTTGACCGATAATTTACATAAATTTATATTTTTTTACAAAGTTATGAAAGTTGTAATTCATAGTATTCCTAATATAGATTTTTATTAATAAAAATTTATTTCCTAAAATATAAGTAAAGTATGTGAAATTTTAATTTGATTTACTCATATGTTGACTTCTAAAAATGAAAAGTGGACTCTTTCTATGGAATGAAAGAAGTAATATTCAGATTGATTTGATCGAGCTAACTTTTAGAAATTTATTGGTAAATATGGTAATTATTGTTTCCTAACATATAACGCTTCTTTTTATAGTTTATTTATATGTTTTGTAGGTCTCTTTGATGACTATATAAAAGAGAAGGACGAGCTCATTCAGTACACATGGAAATACACAAACTTAGAGAGAGAAAGAGTAAAACACGAGTTCACTACTGCATTTCTTATTGTGTTACCAAATGCTGTCACATTTATAACCATGCACATCCAGTGCAATCTCGTGCTTGAGTCCACTTCTGTCTTTCATCCTTTATTATTTATATTCACTCATTGTGATTTTATAGGATGATATGTATTAAAAGTTCCAGAACTACTCACTAAGGAGTTTTCATTTGATTTTCACTTTTAAGTTAGTTTTTGATCTTTGTAATTCATTGCAAGTTTTAATAGTGAAAGTTTGGTCGTATTGACGCGTCTACAAGTATTATTACTTGTAAATAAAGGTTTAATCTGTGTGTGTTTTTATTTATTATTTTCGTTGCGTTTATCGAATGTCTTTATATATGTGATCACATTCATTGATCACATTTACGGTCTATTTGACTTACTTGAGTTATTCCGGGCTACAAATCTTTGTCTTTCTCTCTATTCTTTCTTTCTTTTTCTTTGATTATTAAAAGAGAAAAAAGACAACCGCCCCTGCCCCACCAACTTTTTTTTTTTTTTTGAAGAAAAGAAAATCACAACATCACAAAGTCAAACACGACCTAAGGTTCCATTTATTTTACAAGAAAAAAATTCTGAAAAATAATTTTCACATCGGTGTTTAGATAACTTTTGAAAAACGAGTCAATGCAAATTATTTTACAAGTCAATGAAAAAATGAGCCATGCTAAATCACACCCCCCAAAATATACTAAATCACACCCCCCCATGGAAAGTTACACCTTTACCCCTTAAAACCTCCATCCTCCATCCTCCGGGCCCCCTCATCCTCCATCCTCCACACCCCTTCCCACCCTCCGGCCCCACACACCCCCCTTTCTCCCTCCCCCACACATGCCCCCTCATCCTCCACACACACCCCTTCCTCCCCTCCAACACACCGGCCCCCTCCCTCCCCGGACACCCCCCTTTCCCTCCCCCAAAACACCCCTTCCCCCCCCACACACCCACCCCCTTTTCACCCCATTTAAACCGATTCCTCCCCCTTTCACCCACATTTCACTTAAAAAATAAAATCATTTCATACATTCAAAAACACACCAAAAATAATCCAAAATTCCTACCTTTCATTCATATCAAATTTAAAAAAATGGATCCAAATCAGGTTAGTTTATGTTAAATTTATGTTTTGTTTTAGTTTAATTTATGTTAAATTTATAAACTTGTGCTTAGTTTAATTTATGCAAATTTATATATGTTAAATTTATGTTTAGTTTAATTTATGTTAAATTTATGTTTAGTTTAATTTATGTTAAATTTATGTTTAGTTTAATTTATGTTTAGCTTAATTTATGTTTAGTTTAGTTTAATTTAGTTTAATTTATGTTTAGTTTAGTTTATGTTAAATTTATATATGTTAAATTTATGTTTAGTTTAATTTATGTTAAATTTATGTTTAGTTTAATTTATGTTAAATTTATGTTTAGTTTAATTTATGTTAAATTTATGTTTTGTGCTTAGTTTAATTTATGCAAATTTATATATGTTAATTTAGTTTAAAGTTAGTTTAAACTTATAATTATATTTTTTAATAAACTTATAATGATTTTTGTTTAAAAAAACATTCCTACCTTTTATTCATACCAAATATAAAAAATGGATCCAAATCATGTTAGTTTATGTTAAATTTATGTTTTGTTTTAGTTTAAATTAATTTAATTTTACTCTGATGTTTTACATAATTAAGTGTAACTATATATTATTTTATAAAATTTAATTTAATTTTTAAATTATTAATATATAATTTCATATAATTTAATTGTAATTTATAATTTATATAATATAAAATTGTTTAATATATATATATATAATTGTCAAATGATGTAATTTTAGCTTATAAATTTAATTTTGAAATTAATATTATTGTTGATTTAATTAGTAATATATTTATAAACTTGAATTTGCACAAATTAATATATAATTTTACATAATTTAATTTAAGTTTATAAATTATTAATATATAATTTAATATAATTTAATTATAATTTACAAAGCATCATAATTAAAAATCGTTTATTAAATATATATAATTTCAAATGATGTAATTTTATCTTATAATTTTAATTTTGAAATTAATAATATTGTTGATTTAATTAGTAATATATTTATAAACTTAAATTTGCACAAATTAATATTTAATTTTAGTGTAATATATAATTTTACATAGTTTAATTTTAGTTTATAAATTATTAATATTTATATATTTGTTTATTTGATAGCAATAAGATTATATAATTTAATTGTAATTTATCAATGTAATTATATGCAATAAAAATATAATTTCATATTTATTAATTAATTAATTTTAGTGTATAATCTTAGTTTTGAAATTAATCACCCAGCTCCTAGGTTGTTGATCAAGAATATCCCACGTAATCACCCGATCGGCACCGGTCATTCCTTTTAAGGGTCCACGTTCCTATTGAAAAAAACATAATTCATATTAGCATAAATAATTAATATTATTTTTATTAAGAATGAAAATAAATAAATAAATAAATATTACCGTGCCATTCCATATCGCATGTGCAATGTGACCACGAAAGTCAACCAAAAATCTACGATGGTGGGCCCACCTTCAAGTGGATATGTCAACTTCCAATAATCATCACGTTGACCCTGTCCTCTACCTCGAGAACCCACTCGTGCTGGTGCTGGACCTCCTCTCTGTCGCGTCGAACCTCTACGTGGAACAATCTCTTCCTCCTCTACCTCCTCTTCCTCCTCCTCAGTCTGCTCAGAACCCCCTTCTCCATGAAGCGACCTAAAAATATCTCCGCTCGCCGCATTGCCCTTTCCCGATCCCGAAATTATGACTCGATTATTGACTTGGGACGAGTCCAGGTAGACTCAAAGCGTGACTGTCCGCCCGAATCCTAGCCTCGACCTCAAGAACTTCATCAACATTTGAAAAAAGGGGGAACAGAACGCTAGTAGGTGTGGGACCACGATCGAAATGTGGTGAATAGCCGAGTGAATCGAAGTTGACAAATCGTGTTCAACCCTCGACTCCAATGCCGTTGTTGCTATTCATGTTGTCGTTCTTGTGAGTGTTGTTGTCGCTTGTTCAAGTTGTCTTTCAAACTCGAGCCGCATCTCAAAACCGTTGTTCTTTGTCTAGATCGCGCAGATGCAACGATACAACGGTTTTTAAGTCGGCTGAATACGTGACAAGTCTTCATCCCCATCACCTACGTGTCTCTTTCCGAGATTTCTATCGCACCACGTTCACTCCCGACATCTACATATCACCGTAAAAAATGATATTAACATACTACAAATGAAATTATAAATTAAAGTAATACACCTAATTATAACATAGCACATATGAATTTAACTTATTAGTCGTAAATAAAATTTAATGAAATTAAGTGTTTAACAACAAATAATTGCAAAAACAAAGGAAGAGTTTATACAAACTAAAAATAAATTATGCAAAACATAACAATAAATTAAATTAATTTTATGAAACTATAACCTAAAATTACAAATACTAACGTAATTTTAATTGTTTATGCTAATATTATTTAAAATTGTGTAATTAATATATAATAAGTCACTTTAAAGTATCACAAAATAAATTTAATTTGTGCAAATACTATTTAATAATCTTATTACAAATTAAATCAACAATTATATTAATTTCAAAACTAAAATTAAATAATATGAAATTATATATTTATTGCATGATTTTAAAATATTTCATAAAATTATAAATTACAATTAAATTACATGAAATTATATATTAAAATATCACAATATAAATTTAATTTGTGCAAATTTTAGTTTAAAATCTTATTACTATTAAATAAAAAAATATATTAAATTCTAAACTAAAATGAAATAACATGAAATTATATATTAATAATTTATAGACTAAAATTAAATTATATAAATTTATATATTAAACTAAATTTAAATATTAATTTGTGCAAATTTTATTTATAAATATATTACTATTACTAATTAAATCAACAATAATATTAATTTCAAAATTAAAATTAGAAAATTAAATTAAATATATTGAAATTATATATTTATTAAATTATTTTAAATTATAAATAAACTACAATTAAATTATATGAAATTATATATTAATAATTTATAAACTAAAATTAAATTTATATACTTATATAATAAACTAAAATTAACTATTAATAATTATGTAAAATTATATATTAATAATTATATAAAATTACCTATTATTAATTATATAAAATTATCTATTAATAATTATTACCAAATTATATGATAATAATTATATAAAATTATTTATAAAAATATATTAATAATTATATAAAATATATATTAATAATTATATAAAATTATATATTACTAATTATATAAAATTATATATTGATAATTATATAAAATTATATATTAATAATTATATAAAATTATACATTACTAATTATATAAAATTATATATTAATAATTATATAAAATTACCTATTATTAATTATATAAAATTATCTATTAATAATTATTACCAAATTATATGATAATAATTATATAAAATTAAATATACAAATATATTTATAATTATATAAAATTAAATATTAATAATTATATAAAATATATATTAATAATTATATAAAATTTTATATTACTAATTATATAAAATTATATATTGATAATTATATAAAATTATATCTTAATAATTATATAAAATTACCTATTATTAATTATTACCAAATTATCTATTAATAATTATTACCAAATTATATGATAATAATTATATAAAATTAAATATAAAAATATGTTAATAATTATATAAAATTAAATATTAATAATTATATAAAATATATTTATAATTATATAAAATTAAATATTAATAATTATATAAAATATATATTAATAATTATATAAAATTTTATATTACTAATTATATAAAATTATATATTGATAATTATATAAAATTATATATTAATAATTATATAAAATTACCTATTATTAATTATTACCAAATTATCTATTAATAATTATTACCAAATTATATGATAATAATTATATAAAATTAAATATAAAAATATATTAATAATTATATAAAATTAAATATTAATAATTATATAAAATATATATTAATAATTATATAAAATTATATATTACTAATTATATAAAATTATATATTGATAATTATATAAAATTATATTTTAATAATTATATAAAATTATATAAAATAAACTGAAAAAATAAATAAATTAAAACCCCTAGGGGGCGGTCTGAATGTATTAGACCCCCAGGGGGTGGCAGTGTTAATGTATTAGACCCCTGGGGGGCAGCGGTCTTAATGTATTAGACCCCTGGGGGGTGGCGGTGTTAATCTATTAAACCCCCAGGGGGTGGCGGTCTTCTCCATATTTCGTTAAAAACTTAACGGATCCGTTAAGTTTTTAACGGAATTTTGAATTTAAGGGGCTAAATTAAAAAAAAATTTAACGAAATCGTCAAAAAAGACCACCTAATTTTAATGCTAATATATATTAATAATTTTTTTTCACAACTAATTATTTTTTACATTTATAACAATTAATTTTTTCATTTATAACAATAAATATCAAATTATAATGCTAATAAATACAATAACTAACGCAAAAAATAATTAGTTGTGTTGAAAACATACATTTTTTGAAAAAAAATCTTATCAAATTATAATGCTAATAAATTTAATAACAAACGCAAAAAATAATTAGTTGTGTTGAAAACATACCTTTTTTCACAACTAATTATTTTTACATTTATAAAAGTTAATTTTTTCATTTATAACAATAAATATCAAATTATAATGCTAATAAATTCAATAACAAACGCAAAAAATAATTAGTTGTGTTGAAAACATACCTTTTGAAAAAAGCCCGAAAGTCAATCTCTTTAGTGAGAGAGTTAGATTATTTAGAATTTAGAGAGAGTTTTTAAAATTTAGAAAGAGAGTAAATTTAGAAAGAGAGTAAGATTATTTATTTATAATGATAAAAGGAATAAATAATAATAAAAGGGCGGTGTCTTTGGGGGAAGGGGAAGGGGCTGTTTTGGGGGAGGAAAGGGGGGGGGCTACTTGGGAGAGGAGGTGGGGGTGTGTTGGAGGAGGAAGGGGTGTGTGTGGAGGATGGAGGATGAGGGGGCATGTGTGGAGGGAGGGGGTGTGGGTGGAGGGTGAGAAGGGGGAGTGTGGAGGATGGAGGATGAGGGGGCCCGGAGGATGGAGGTTTTAAGGGTAACTTCCTGGGGGTGTGATTTAGTATATTTTGGGGGTGGCATTTAGCAGGTTTGGAAAAGAAAAAATATACTCTTTTTTTTTTTTTGAAAAATGACTTTCCGACGCTAGAACACTTACCAACAAGTCAATGAAATAAATCAATAATTAAGAGATATACTTTAAAAACTGACTTACAAACCAAAAAGGAAAGAAAGATTATTATTATTATTATTAGGGAGAGTCTATTTCCACTATAATATTTGTTTATCCACTACATTCATCAGAAGTTAATTAAGTTAGTCAATGTCTTGACCCAATTGTCCTTCAAACCTTCCTTATTTAACATCAAAACAATTTGTCAAGGTTCACTAATTATTGTGTTTTCCTATCTAATTTTGTCTTCTTTTTTTTTTTGAATATATTCAAATAAATTATATAATATCAAATTACAAATTATGAATTTCAAATAAAAAAAAAACTTGAATGGTAAATTCATTAATGTATATGTGTTTAGCAAAGGTTTAAAACTTGTAATAAGTTGATGATTGTACAACTTCTTCGGGTGTTTTTGACATTAAAATTTAATTTGCTTCAAACAAAATTATAAGAAGAAACTAAATGAAAAATAATGACTGAATTTAATTTTTTTGTGTTGACTAATAGACATAAATTATTTGAGAAGATAAGAAAAACTAAAAAACAAAAAAAATAAAAATAAAAATTACTTGACTATGGACGAATTCTTCATTGTAAAACAAAATAAGTGTACGAAGGGCAATTATATCATGACAAAAACTAATATAATTAATTATTAATGAATGTAGTGAATAAATAAATTTTATGGTGAAAAAATGACCCTCCCTTATTATTATTATTATTATTATTATTATTTGAGGGAGAGAATAAAACATGTATGTACCGCTAGAAACAATAACACTTCTTCCGTCCGCAGCGACTTTCACCTCCAATCCATACATACATACATTGTTGAGAGAGCAAACACTCGCAACTGAAGGAATAAAGTTGAAGCTAGCTAGAACACGTGCCTTTTGTTGAGGGGCAATATTCTCTTAGTAAATTGCAGGAGGCCTTAATTAGATACTAAGAAAAAGATTCTTCCCATTGTTTATTGTACAAAATTAATCAGATAAAGTAAAGTGTCGTACCGTGAATAATAATACATGTATGATTTTGTATGGAAGTTTTTTTATTTTTCTTTAAATCAAAATACCTAAACAAGTTGAAGAATCGTTTATTCAATGTTTGAGCCAAATCAATTATCTGGGTCACGTACTCGTAAAAAGATGAAGAAAACTAGCTTCTTTATATTTTCACCCTACAATCTATTTGAATCTCGTGTAAGCACAAGGAAAAGATTATAATGTGAACGAAACATATGAGGAAAATATTATAATGCGAACAAAACATATTTCATTAAAAGATTATAATGTGAACAAAACATATGAGGAAAAGAATATAAGAATCTTTAGAAAAATATAGTACTAATCCCTCCGTTCTGATTAAAAAATTCATTTTTTATTATCAAAAGTCAACATGTGATGAATCAAAGCAAATTTTAACATACTTTAATTATGTTTTCGAAAATAAAATCTCTCACCAAAAACTACATTAAAAATATTATTCTCTCCGTTTCAGACAAATAGTTAATTATTATATTTTAGGATGTTACACATAAAGAGTCTCCTTTAAAAAAATTATGTCTATAGTTTACATAAACATTTTAATTTTACCCTCCACATATGTTATAAACATCTTGACTATGTTCAAATATTTTTGTAATTATGACTAACTTCAATATTACTTACATATCCCTTAACTATTAGACTTTTCAGACGTTGATTCTTTGAGTGGAATGGAGGGAGTATGAATTATAACTTTTATGACTTTGTAAAAACAAATAAATTTATAAAAACTGTCGATCTAACATTAATTAAGTTGACCAAAAAAAAAATTCAAAAATTAGACTTTTTAGTTGAAATGAAAGGAGTAAATTTTTGGCAATAGTACACAATATAAGTTTAAACATTAAACCAATGTTTTAAGAAAATCCCTATTCACACCCCCCAAATTACTAAGTACACCCCTTTCGATTATTATAAAAATGTCATTATAAAACTTAACATATTGGCCCTTTATTCGATTATTACAAAAATGACATTAAAATGTTCGGTCAGTACCAACCGAACAACTCTAAAGTTGTTCAGTCAGTGTACCAACCGACCAACTCTAAAGTTGTTCGGTTAGTATTGACCGAACACCCCTAAAGGTGTTTGGTGAACGATTGTCGTATAAGAGAATAATATCTCTTCCATATATTTGTATTCAAGTGTGATTATATTTGGTATATTCTCCCTAGTAGTTAGGTCTCATAGTTAATATTGTATTGTAACTCTTCTCCTAATTCTTATTGTATTAGGTTAACTTGTAACTCAAGTATTGTAACCCTATAAATATGTTCTTCAATCAATGGAAAGACTATGCCATTATTTACAAGAATTATTATTCTCTACATGGTATCAGAGCTTTGATTCCACAAGCCCTAAAACCACCAAACTTCCGTAACCCTCAAACACCACCGCCCACCACCCTTCTCCTTCCTCTCAAACAGCAACCATGACTTCCAACACAATCACCATCCAAGATCCCACAGACTCCACCAAAACCTATCAACTCATTAACATCTCCAACCACTACATCACTAAGCTCACCCCCACCATCTACCTCACTTGGAAACTCATTGGCTATGATCTCTACAAATTTGTAGATGACACCTTCGTCTGCCCGCTGGCCACAATCATAGTTAATGCCGCTCAAGTACCCAACCCAGCCTCCTACCATGGATCCAACAAGACAAACTTCTGTTTGGCGCCCTTGTCAGCTTCCTTTCAACAAGTCTCGATCCGTTTATTCAGCAAGCGGCTACAGCTCGGGAGGCTTGGATCATACTGGCCAACACACATGCTCGTCCTACCCGCGGGCATATCAAACAAATCAAGGACCAGCTCAAGCGAGCTACAAAAGGCTCCCAGTCGATCTCCGAGTACATGCAGTTCATTAAAAGCAAATTCGATGAACTCGCTGCCCTCAGTAAACCCCTTGACCATGAGGACTTCATAGAATCGGCGGCGTAGATGATGACTATCGACATGTCGCTGATGAAGTTGAATGACGAGAAACTCTTATCCCCTTTGATGAACTTCATGAGAAGCTCATCAACCGCGAGCTAGTGCTGAAGCAATCCCACCTCGCCTCCACTCCCCACCCCGCCACGACTAATACCATGACGACCAAGCAACATGGATCTCCTCAGCCTTAGTATCCTCGCCACCAACAGCCTGCCCAGCCTCCTTGACATCCACAGTTGGGCAACACTGGTCCTCGCCAACAGCGACCTTACCTCGGCAAATGCCAAGGCTGCCGTCAACAAGGTCACATGGTCGCTCAATGCCCCAGCTTTCAGCTTGTTCTGGCCTCCTCTTCCAGCTTGCCTCACTCCTCGCCTACGGGTAACAAATGGCAACCGCGAGTAAACATAACCACAACCTTAGGCAACACAACTCCGAACTGGCTCCTTGACAGTGGTGCTTCCCACCATGTCACCACTAACCTTGGCAATCTCTCTCTTCACACTCCGTACTCGGGCCCTGACGACATGGGTATTAGTGATGGCACTGGGTTACACATTGTCAATACTGGTTCTACCTCTCTCCACATACCCTCTCAGACCTTTCAATTGCATAATATTCTGTTTATACCTAGCATGTAAAGAAACCTCATTTCTATATCTCAATTTTGCACAACTAATAATGCATCTATTGAATTCTTACCCACTTATTTTCGTGTGAAGGATCTACAGACATGGACCTCGCTGCTAGAAGGACAATCTAATAATGATGTGTATGAATGGTCGAGCTCAATCCCACCATGTCACCCTAGTGCCTTTGCAAGTTCAAAAGTGTCCGCTCCTGATTGGCATCATCGACTTGGTCATCCCTCTGCCCAAATCCAAAGTCATATTGAGTCTAGTTTTGCTCTTGAGCATTCTCGGGCTAAGTCATCTTTTTGTAATGCATGTTTAAGCAATAAAAGTCACAAATTTCCTTTTACTTTATCCACTATTGTGTCTACTCACCCCTTCAAATTATTTATTCTAATGTATGGACTTCGCCTATTCACTCATTTGATGGCTCAAATACTATATGATCTTCGTTGATCACTACATGCATTACATCTGGCTTTACCCTCTCAAAAGAATCTGATGTTACATCCATCTTTCCTCGTTTATAAGCCTTGGGCAAAAACCACTTCAAACACAAGATAGTCACCCTTTACTCGGACAATGGTGGTGAATATACTGGTCTCACCAAATCCACCGGCCTAGCTATATACCTCGCCACCAATGGCATCTCGCACCTCACATTGCCCCCCTATATACCCGAGCACAATGGTTTCTCTGAACGCCGTCATCGACACATTGTCGATACAGGCCTATATCTACTGTCCAAAACATCTCTTCCCCACACCTTCTGGTCGTATGCCTTCCTCACAGCCACTTATCTCATAAATTGACTTCCCACTCCCACACTCCAGATGCTCTCTCCCTACCACAAACTCTTCGGGTCTGCCCCAAACTATTTAAAACTCCGAGCATTTGGATGTCTCTGCTACCCCTGGCTGCGACCTTACACCACTTATAAACTTGATCCTCGCTCGACTCCCTGTGTCGTTCTCGAGTACTCCCTCACCCAAAGTACATATATCTGTTATGACCCGACCAGTGCAAAGCTCTTCGTCTCCCGCCATGTTCGATTTGTCGAGTCTGAGTTTCCCATATCTTAGGAAGAGCTGGGCCTTCCTCGACCTGACGAGTCAACCCGCACTACCTAGTTACCACATCATGATATCTTCGCGGCTTCGTACACACCATCGGCAGATAGTCCTTGCAGCGACCTGAATGATTCTCCTCCCACGACCTCGCCTTAACAAACCTCGGTGCCCAACATAGCTAACCTTGATCTTGCTAAGTCCTCGTAGGTCACCCCACCTAACACCGACCTTCCTCATTAGCCCATACCCTAGACCACTACTTGCACCTCGCCCATCATTACCCACTCCCGAAACAACATTCACAAACCCATAAACAAACTCTGCCTCTTAGCCCAACTAAATACCGACCTTGAACCAATATATGTAACTCAGGCCCTCAAAAATAGCTGGTGGCGATAGGCCATGTCCGAGGAATATGATGCCCTCCTCAACAATGGTACTTGGGAACTGGTACCTCCCACAGTGATCCCTAATATTGTTGGCTGCAGATGGATTTTTCGAATTAAACGATGTGCTGATGGCAAAATTGACAGGTACAAAGCTTGCTTGGTCGCCAAAGGATTCCATCAACGACCAAGAGTTGATTGCCATGAGACCTTCAGCCCGGTGGTCAAACTCACCACGGTTCGCCTTATCCTCTCCTTTGCGATCAGCCAGGGATGGGATCTTCGTCAGCTCGATGTCAACAATGCCTTCCTGCAGGGAACCCTCATCGAGGAAGTCTTCATGACTTAACCTTAGGGCTTCGTTGACACTGATCATCCGTAACATGCGTGTCAACTACGAAAGGCTATCTATGGTCTCAAGTAGGCACCCCAAGCATGGTACAATAAACTTTGCCAATTCCTCCTCGCTACTCGGTTTACGAACTCAGTGGTTGATACCTCCTTATTCATCTTTAACGAGGCAGACATCACCCTTCTATTGCTCGTCTATATTGATGACATCATCATCACTTGCAACAATACCAAAGAAGTGCAGGACTTTATCACTGTTCTCGCTCAAAGACCTCGGCGACCTTCATTACTTCCTTGGAGTAGAAGTGGTTCCTCGGTCTACTGGGCTTCTTCTTTTCCAACGAGGATACATAGCCAACCTCCTTGCTCGCACTGGTATGTCTGATGCTCGGCCAGTGGCAACACCCCTTGCGACCTCACCTGTTCTCACACTTCATTTGGGCACTATTCTGACTGACCCCACCGAGTTCCGAGCGGTGGTCAAGAGTCTTCAGTATCTCTCTCTCACCCACCCGAACATTGCCTATGTCGTCAACAAGCTCTCTCAATTTATGTATTGGCCCACCTCGGATCACTGGCTTGCTACCAAACGCCTAGTTCGCTATCTCAGTGGTACCACTGATCATGACATCTTTTTTTATCGCCAGTCGCCTCTCGACTTTCATGCGTTCACTGATGCTGACTGGGCAGGTAACAAAGATGATTTTACCTCAATGGGTGCTTATATAGTGTACCTTGGTCGAAACCCCATCTCCTGGAGCTCAAAAAAGCAGTGTACAGTTGCTCGCTCCTCGACTGAACCCGAGTACCGAGCTGTTGCAGCAACAGTTGCTGAGGTCCGCTGGATGACCTCTCTTCTCGGTACCTCGATGTCACCTCCTCACGCCAACCAATCATTTATTGTGATAATGTCGGTGCTACGAATATCTGCTCCAACCTAGTGTTTCATTCTCACATGAAACATGTTGCTCTTGACTATCATTTTATCCGTCAATAATTTTAAGACGGTATCTTACGGGTATCTCACGTCTCCTCGACTGACCAGCTCGCTGATGTCCTTACCAAGCCGCTTCCTCACGCTCGCTTTCAACATCTCTTACTCAAGATTGACCTCTCCTCCCGGGGATCCAACTTGCGGAGGCATATAAGAGAATAATATCTCGTCCATATATTTGTATTCAAGTGTAATTATATTTAGTATATTCTCCCTATTAGTTAGGTCTCCTAGTTAATATTGTATAGTAATTCTTCTCCTAGTTCTTATTGTACTAGGTTAACTTGTAACCCTATAAATATGCTCTTCAATCAATGGAAAGACTATGCTATTATTTACAAGAATTATTATTCTCTACATGCCGAACACCCCTAAAGTGTTCGAAGGACTGAAGGAGAGTAAATTAAAAAGAATGAAGGTGCTTTTAATGGAGGGGAGGTTGCAGTAAGGTGGGGGGGGGGAGAAGAGGGAGCGTGAATAGGGGGGTTGCAGGAGAGGGGGAGAAGTGTGTGTGTCTCTATGTGTATGTGTTTGTGTGTGTGTGTGTGTGTATGTGTATGTAAAATTGCAGGAGAAGGGAAGGGGGAAGGAGGAAGGAGTTGATTTTCATGGTAGGGTAAAATGAGAAATTGAAGGGGATGTACTTGGTATTTAAAAGGGTTTAAAATTTAGGGTGAGGGTGTACTTAAAAAAGGATGTACTTAGCAATTTAAAGGGTGTGAATAGCAATTCTCATGTTTTAATCAATGCATTAAACTCAATTATCGAGTTTCACGAAACTAAAAATAGTTGGATTTAACATTACAAGACATTAATATACTTTCATGCTCCTTTAATCCTTTTTCTTGCACTTTCTCACCTCAGCCGCCCAACATCCAAGCTTCCAAAAGCGCCACACACACACACACACACACACACACACACACACATATATATATATATATATATATATAGAGAGAGAGAGAGAGAGAGAGAGAGAGATTGGGGATATACATATTTATTTTTCATTTGCTCAACTTCCATAATCCAAAAATACGGCCCTTGAGTTGGTTTAGGGGTGTTGAAAACCAGTTCTAAACAAGCACCACCAATTACAATTCAAAAGTTGGTATCATCGTACAACACCATCACATACTGCATTTGTTTCATCACAACAGACCTCTTCCAATAGGTCCAAGAATCCTTTATCTTTGACAGCAAGAGCAGTCTCCTTGACAACAGATGCATTAAAACGATTCCCATGAATAGTTGCTGCTTCAAATCTTGTCCATAGTTCCTTCTTTAAAGTGTTCTCACCGGGATGCTTTCCCCTTTGAATTGTGGTGTAGGGATCCTTCCACAAGGGCGTTTGTTCAATTACTGCTAAGAAATCACCAAAGTCAGAAAGGAAATGAAAAAAAAATGCACATCTGAAGTACTTATATTGTTTGATCCCAGTTTAAAAGACAATGAACATGCGCATTAGATGTGAAGATACAGAAAAGTACCTTCATTGCGAGAAGTTTTGGTTGGAATATGACCACAATGAGTATCCAGTTCCTTGACTTCCACTAAAGTCGGGTTTGTTTGAATATCCTTCACAGCAGCAGGGGGCTTCTGTTTGTCCGCAGCTGGCTCCAGTAAAATGCAAGTTTTGGGTGGTGACATAAACCAATTTGGGGATTCTTTGATGGTTTTCCTTCGACTGTCCAATTTATAAGCAGCTTTGACTCCAAAAAGCTCTGGATTTTTCAAAGCCAGATGCTCAGAAGCTTGCCTGCAGGAGGCTTCAGAATTTTGAGACACAACCCCAACAGGAAATGGGGCTGCTTTGTGAGCATCAGGACTGTTTTTGTGACAGTACTTAGAAAAAGGTTCAAGCAATATGCAAGACTTAGGCGGTGACATTTTCATGCATGGGGTCATGACAACCATAGAGCCATTCCTATTTGAAAACCTCTCTGGAGAAACAAACCCAAACTCTTGACTGCCTTTTGTATTGGCGGCCAAAGGATCAGAAACTTTGTTTGAAGCAGGCTTTAAATCTACACCATCAAATAAATCAATGTTTGTATCTCCAGGATTGGCAAAATTTGAACGTTGCCGAAGAGGAGCATCAGCAGCAATATTCTCAGATGTCAACTTAAATGATCGTTGAAGCCTGGATGAAAATGCTTTTGCAGGCAGAGGTGTGAGCAGAAAAAGTTGTTTCCCACCCTCAGTAGTACATTCACCACGCCATGACACAAGAGGAGATGGGGATACTAATGAATCTGAAATAGTTTGATCTGGACTCTCACGAGTTTCACTGGTGCCCTCATTTCTTGAATGAGCTGTCTTACTTGTCAAACACACTTCCAACTGATTCTCAGACCCCGTAGAATGGTCGGAAAGAGCTTTCTGGAATCTAGGAACCCATGGCTGGACTTTGAAATAAATTAAAGATGTGAGAAACGCACTCAATAGCACAAACACAATGAACAGAAATATAAACCGAATCAACTAAAGCCTCTACCTTTAAAGAAGTTTGGATCTGAGACAAGACATTTGCAAAAGATTCAATTTCCTTCGTTTCATTCTTGCTTGCCACTTTAAGGTTAAGTGCTTGTACAACAAGTTCATCGATCTGAAGTGGAAATAATGATCCAAAAAACAGTTTAGCAAACAACAGAAGTGAATGCTGATGACTTAGTTTGCAAAAAGTAGATATGCACAGACCATCTAAACAAATGGTAAAAAGGACAGTAATAAACAATAGAAGAATGTCAACAAAAAAAACCTAATCCTTAGTTGATCAACATGAAATGAAAGCCATAGAGTTTCAACATGCTTATCCATGCAATGCTTGCAAATAAATTGTTTATAACAGCAACAAACCTTTAACAGTTCAAGAAAGCCAAAGGTACTGGTTTTGCAATAACAAGTACAAACAACAAATGAATCCAGCACTTAATGACCTGTAACTGAGAGGTTAAAAGTTATGGAACATACCGGCTCAGAGTATCTCTGATGCTACATAAAAATTTGATACACAAATATTTTTTTTTACCAATTTGAGGGCACCTTGAGTTATACATGGAAAGAGACTACTGGCCAACCAAGTCTTGCCATGAGGAAAGAATTATTGGACTCAAGAAAAAAAAAAAGGAAGAAGGGAGCAGCAAGAGGTGTCCAAAATTCAAAACTGAGAGAAATATGAAGGAAAGAGGGAAAGATAAATCATTTGGAAGTACACCCAATACATCAGAGTAAATCAAGGGTGGTTTGATTGGAGTGAGGAGAGTTGAGAGATAGAGGAGAGATAACAACTGATAGATAGAATGTAGTGAAGGGGAATATAGCAACATCCGCAGAACGCATGGTTTGTGCCAACGTGATCTACCTTCTATCAGTACAAAAGAGGTCAGCTTCTTGCTACATGCTTTATTTACCTATGGCTTACAGGTTGAGTAACCAATCCTTTAGACGCTATCATGTGCAAACACTGTTAACCTTTCTAGTGACAAGAGGATAGAAACTTTATATATACTCACATAACAATCAAGACTATACTTCCACTGTATAAGGCTTAACTGGCAGTTTAACAAAGAATAAACGGGTTTATACATTCACTATTGGTCATGAGTCAAAGTGAGGGGGAAAAGAAGCATCGGAACACAGTTGTCTAATTTACTAGACATGCGTTCACATGTAAACTTCAATACATAAAGGAAAAAGTCAAGGTACAGGTGAAGCAGTAAAATTATCCAGGCAAACAAACAGAGATACAAAATGGTGATACAAGTTAATAAGGTTCATTTGTGAAACTTTAGCTTTGGGCTACACAGGTATAATGTTTCATTTTTCTCTTTCATTTCGGCTGCATGGAGAAACGTGAGAGTAAGTGAGTAACAAGAATGTCACTGTTAGCACCAATTTAAAACGAAAAAGAAGAAAGCTACCACACTCTGTGGTGAAGCCTCTCTAGACAAAAGAGGGACAGTAGTATCAAAATAAACGATTAGCTACTAGCTTTGAATTTTTTTCCTAGACAATACTATGAGTTCAACTGAAATAATATTTCACCTTGTGCCTCTTGTGTTGCCTAGCGTTTTGAAATTGGTCATCACCTTATTCTAAATCATCCTCCAATTTCCACATGAACACACTCCAACCTCAAAAGATTGAGCTTCAGCCCAGTGACATTCACTTGTGAGCAAATACTTCCAATAGTCGCAGACAGAGGCGGATCCACAGCTAAGGGTGGGGGGGCAAGTGACCCCACTCAAAAAAAAAATTTAGCTTACAAAACTGTGATTTTTCGGATAGTGACCCCACTCAAAATTTTTTTTCCTTTTTAAGTCACGCATAAAAGCAACAATAAGGTAGAAAGTAGTGGTGAATTGTGATTTTTAAGTTTTTTATGTGATAGTTAAATTTTGTGACCCCACTGAAATATTTTTCTGGATCTGCCACTGGTTGCAGAACTCAGAACATTCTTTACATTCCAAGTCCTATATTCAATAACATGATACTCCAGTAGAAGTGTAATTAAGTATTCCAAACAAATTCAGTGAAAAAAATGCATAACTATACAAATTGACTTCGCATACTGAAGAAATCGTAATGCATAACAAGAACTATACAAATATATATTCCCTAATTGATTGTCAATCGTTTTACAAGTACAATTAATAAGGAGTAAAACATTTGATAGAAGGACCGAACAAATATTCACTGTGGAAACCCTAAAAGAGATTTCGGACTCGATTAACATCCTTGAAGTGTCTACTGCAAATGCCTGATATTCAATCTTATCGAATTCATGTCTCTTTTATCAACAAAAATAAATAAATACAAAATAAACTGTAAATACATTATCATTTGACATCTCACTCTGAAGGATACCAAATGAAGATGAAATATATTTCCATCCATAAGAATTACCTGATGAACGAGCACGGAGAGATCGTAGTGAACAAGGAGGAGTCGATCGAGCGCGTCGCCGGCGGCGACTAGATCTTCTCCAGTGTCGGGAGATTTCTTTTTACCGACTTGGTCGAAGATTTGAACCAGCCGTTGGATACGTCTCTAAGCGGCTTCCTCTTCGATTTAAATTTGACGCTATCGTTGTTCTTCGGCATTTTCGACCACTGACCTAACGATTAACTGTACCTTGAGCCCTGTCTCTGTCCAGTTTAAACTCCTTCTAACCCTGGATGTTAGGCGGGACAACATCATTTTTTCTGTTCCAATACGGGAGGGTGCATGAGAAGGTGTGCTCTATCTGACCATTGGATTCGCGCACCTACAGAAATGTATCGGCCCAGATTTTTGGCTAGTCCGGGGATGGTTCAATGTCCTACTTTAAACAGACTTGCTATAAGACCATCTCCAACCCGACCCACAAATCTCTAATTTGGGGGTTTATTCAACTCCAATCGAGTACCCAAACCCAAACCCCCAAATTTGGGGTTGTTATGCAGATATATCAAGCCTTGATCCGATAAAATAACTTATATACTTTGACTAAAAATTAACACAAACTTCATATTATACCCCAAAGCCTTAAAACCTAACTCGCCTCACTATCTCTCAAACCACGCTGCCTTCCTCCCATCGTCGTCGTCTCACCCTCCCATCTCCAACCACATCGTCGCCGTCTTCCTTCGTCTCCGACCACATCGTCTCCCTCTACTGCCATGGATCTTGTAAGTATTCCTCCGTCTTCCTCCCATCTACTACCATGAGCCCTATCTTTGTCTTCCTCCGTCTTCCTCTCATCGTCTCCCTTTGAATCGGTTAAACAATCCATGAATCGTTTAAACGAATCCGTTAATCGTTTAAACGAATCTCTGAATCGTTTAAACAAATCCGTAAACGAATCCGTTAATCGTTTAAACGACTCCGTGAATCGTTTAAACGAATCCGTGAATCATTTAAACGACTCCGTGAATCGTTTAAACTATGTTTGAGTCATTAAAAAAAGGGGTATTTTGGGGTTTTCAAATAAAAAGAGGCCATATAAGTTGTTTTAGAATAAGTTAGGCCAAATAAGATATTGGAGTGTTTGACTAGGCCATTTGTGAAGAAACCCCTTGTTCTATTCACTACCTCAAAATTTGGTATTGGTGGGATCCATGACATATTTTGATTTTTCATGAATTATTAAATTCTCAAAATTATTAATAATATGATATTATTAATTTAAATATATTTTAAACTAATAAATATCTAATTTTAGATAATATAAATAATAAAAAATAAATATTAATAATATTACTTATTTTAAATTATTGAACATTATATATAAATTCAGTAATTTATAATTAATTAACCTTTTGTCAATTATTTTGTATATATTATATACAAATAATTATTATTATACTAAATTATTTATAAAACACAATTTCACATTTAAAATAATAAATGCATAATTTATTATTATACTAAATAATTTTTATTGTATTTTCAAGTACTTGTATATTTATTAAATTATATAATAAATTTAATTATAAAATCACTAATTTTTAAATATTATTAATGACATAAATAATATTATAAATATAAAATTATTAAATATAATATAATAATTAATTGTGCAATCCTAATAATTATTATTTAAAAGATTAATAGCAAATTAATATACATGTTGATAAATAAATAAAAAGAAATAAAAATAGAATATGCTAAGAAATATTTTATTTTGGGGTAAGATTTGTGATTGTGGGTTGGAGTTGGAATAGTATTTGGTGTTGAAATGAATAAAATTTGGGGTAGTTTTTGACCAAATTTGGGGTTTTGAATTGGAGATGCCCTAACGGTTTTGGTCGAGGGCTAAATGATTCAATTTTTTCGGTCACTATTATTCCGACCTAACTTTAACTTTAGCGGGCTTCGGGTTAAATGGGTCACTATCGGGACACAACAAAAAAAATAAAAAAACGTGATGGATGTTAATTTTATCTTTATAAATATCAACAAAAGTGGGCAGTGATCATTATTTACAACCCATAATTTAGATAAGTTATTATGTTTTTCATAAGAAATATAAATTAGATATTTTTTACATCACTGTATTTAAATTTCAATATGTTTTACCTTAAAATAAATATTGAAATAGTTCTACTTAGAAGTCCTCTCTAAGAGTTTCGTTTATATTTCAATATTTATTCACAAGAACACAAAAGAAACCTGTAGTGCAAATAATAAGTGTGTTTGACTTTGGATTAGAAGGTTGTGGGTTTAATTCTCATGGTGGTTGTTTTATGTATGTCCTAACTTTTTATGGCCTAATTAATATTACACGGGCCGACCGACCAGCCCTGAAACCTAGTAGGTCAGTCCTAACGGGATGTGGGTTAAATGGTTCGGGCAAAAAAAATCCTGATTTTAAACGGGTCAAAAAATTTGAGCCATAACCCTATTTTTTATGGTTTAAACGAGTCAACCATACGAGCCGTGACTCTTTTAACATCTCTAGTCCTAGTATAGTCCTAAGACTTCGTTTGTTTCAAGGAAAATAACTTTCAGAAAATAGCTTCTGGAAAGTGAAAAGTTTTTATTTTCAGGCGTTTGGTAAATGTTTTGAAAATATGTCGAAAAACATTTTCAGGTATTTGACAACACACATAAAAAATGTTATGAAAAACATATTATGAATACATACAAAAAGTTATACTCCCTCCGTTAGTGTCCGCTATCGAATTAATATACACTAATTTAAAAAAAGTGTTTGACTTTAAATAATTTTTTTTTAGTAACTCCAATTGATTACTAGTAGTGTCATATCAATAGGATCGATCTACTTTTCAATCTCACAAATAAGAATGACATAATTGATAATTGACTTAAAAAACGTTTCAAAAAAATAAAAGAGACAATTGTTGTGGAACGTTCCAAAATAAAACAATGGACACTCATTTTAGGACGGAGGAAGTGTTTATGCTCCAATTCTCAAACATTATATCGATCAAAAGTTTCACTTACTTTTCAACCAAAGATTTTATTCCGCGTAATATTATATTTACAAATTAAAATATTAAAAAAATAACTTAAATTTTTAAATCAACTAACTAAAAACTTTTAAAGAAGATATATATATAACGAGTTTACTTTATCTTAGTATTTTTAATTGAAATATAAAGTTGAAATATTTTTCAAAATTCAACTACTTGAATATGTAGTTTTATTGTTACATTTTCTGTCTCAAAATGAATATTTACTTTTATTCGTGAATAAAAATGAATATTTATTTTAGAACGAACGATAATATTATTTTTTAATATTATAACAGTTTTTTTTTATAAATCTTGACAATATCAACAAAATGGTGTATAAGTATAAACTTTGTTCATAGAACTATTTGAAAAGTTTATGGTAAAATATTATGATTATTTTTCTTGAAAGAAAAGTAATAAATGAATATAGCACATCCAAATGTAAAAAGGTGATATTAATGTTTTACATTGATTCATAAAATATTTTAGAAGAAAATTGGAATGAACAAATTTTGGAAAATGACTTATGAAAATGAAATTCGTAAGTCATTTTCCTGAAAAAAATGCTACATTTTTGTTGACTCGTAAAAAATTTTACATTGATTATATTTTTTAAACATTACCAAACACTGAAAAATGAGAAAAATATTTTTCAAAAATTATTTACCAATAATCATTATGTGAACTTGTAATAAACAACAAATTAATATTGCCCTAATTTTTACCAATGTCCGTTGTGTTTGCTGCCGCAGAAAATACTACTAGTACATCCGTTATCGTTTTGAAGAAGGGAGGGAGGGAGAGAAAGTTTTTTCCAGTTGCACTCTTTAGTCTAATCAATTTACTTTAGACGACTTTTAGAATTTAATACTAATGCCTAAGTCCTCCCTGCCTGGCTAATTAATGGGGAAAAGCCTTACATACATGTACCCACCCTGAAGAATATCACACCCAAAGAAATTCAACTACTGACTTTGCTTTTTTCAAAACAAAAACGTACTCCATTCCTGTCATAATCAACTACGACTTTGCTTTTCAATCTCAAAATTGATTCTAACAAACTTTTCTCTCTCTCTCTCTCTCTCTCTCTCTCTCTCTCTCTCTCTCTCTCTCTCTCTCTATATATATATATATATATATATATATTTGTTGTCTTACCAATAATAACCTCTATTTTTATAGAATAATTCATTATTAAATAACTAAAATATTTTCATATTTAATATATTATTCTAAAATATTTTAGTTCTCATTTTACTCCTCTTACTTTATATATATATATATATATATTGGTTTTGTTTATTAATTTATTAGTGAAAAAAATATATAATGTTTTTGGGTTGCATGAATTAATTCAATTTTTTCTCGCATTTATTATGTTTAATTAGATTGTTTAATAAGGGTATTTTAGGCATTTTTATAATTAATTTAGAGCTTAGGGTAGGCGGCCAAAACATATTTAAAATTACAAAATTAACTTTAAGATCGAGAACTACTTACTACTTTTGATTAGAATCAATTATATATTGAGAATCACTTTTGTAAATTATATATGCAACGACAAACTAGCCATAAGTGCTAATTAAAATAGGCAGAGGATGGATTGGTTTTCCTGCAAATGACGTAGAAGGTCGACTAAAGAAGAAAGACCATATATGTCAGTATGTCTCCATTGATGCTAGCTCCTGCATGTTAGTTAAGACAATAACCACACAACACATATGACAGACTTTGAGTCTTCAGTCAAACCTTTAGCTAGAAAGATCTATGATCAGCTTAATTGAATTTGTCAATTCATGTGTAAAATCTCATAAAAGTCAATAAGTCGATAGATGGATTCCACGCATGCAATGGACTTAATTCCTTCCCGGACTTCTCCGAATCATTAATTGCACTTGCGCATCTAAGAATAAATTAAATAATGCGGTTGATTGATTCTTAAGGAAAAACTGAATAACATACTTCATTCCTTGTCGCACAATTAAACCTCTTCGCTCCGTTGACTATACATTCATGAAGTCGCGGCATGAGTCATAGTGTTTTTGGTTAGTTAATTGGTTGTCTTTTCTTTTTGTAGGGCTACGGTCATTCTTTGAACAAAAAAAAAAAGATTTTCTTATAAAGAATGAAATTATAGTAACTTTTATAAACTACATTACAAATATTATAAATTTTATGTTTTATATATAGTCTTTAAAAAATAATTTATATTAAATTTTATCTTAATAATAAAATTAATTAATTTAACTTTAAAAATGAGTAGAGTAATATATTGAAAATTGAGGAAGGATATATAGACGTACCCACCATAAAAGTCTTAGATGCATGTCAGCCATTACCACATTGTACTAGATGAGTATTTATATAGCAGTATCGATCAAGACCAACATATATGTATCGATCACCCCATTTTTTGAATCGTATTATAAAATATACATCTATCGCATATCGTTAGATAATTATGATAACTATGATTGCACATATTTTCTTTTCACAAGGAGAAAGAGCTCAAATATACTATAAGAAACGAAACTTGGTGGTTCCATCAGAATGACGCAAGAAATTTGTAGTGGGTGATGATTTTTTTGGTAAACGATCGAAGATTTTGCATAATACTGTAATATAGCATACAATTTAGTAATATTATCCTAAATCCCATAATATTTCATTAAAAAAATTATTTCCATAAAATTAATTATATATATAATGCTAGTGGTTAGTCTATTTTTTTACTCTATAATTCTATTTATCAAAGAATTAAGGTCAAGAGACTACTCAACCGTACATGCCAACGACAGCAGACAGCTTTCTTCTGTGTACTCTTCTCTCGATGAATCCTGTCAAAGTTACTACACGTTATTAAGATTTTCTCCGTCCAAATAAATCAGGTAAATGCTCGTGTCAAGACTTTCACAATCGGTAGCGTTACAGATCGATCGGTTGGAATTTGAAAATGTCAATGGACAATTTAATAACAGCAGTCTGTCCATCCATGCATTTTAGTTCCTCCACCCGGGTGGAAAAACACGGTCTCGTGTTAAGACTTTAATCAGTACTGTCTGGGAAGGCCAGGGGGGTTGGCTGCGTCAAATTAAATAGTTTCTCCATCTGCCACTATATATATATATGTAATTCACACGATCAAACAAATTGTAATTAAACATGGGAAAGCCAGTGATGATCAGCTTCTTCAAAGAAATTGAGCTAACTCAACAGCAATCTCACAATGGAGTTGTTTTCCCCGCAATCGTAACCCCAAACCCCCCCTACAATGCCAATGATCAACTCTCTTGTCTCACCAAGGCTATCAAGGCCCAAAAGCCATGGCTTGAATCTCTTCTTCACACAAGTGGTGCCATTCTCTTTAGAGGTTTCCCTGTCACCTCTCCTTCCGACTTTAACGATGTCATTGAAGCTTTCGGCTTCCCTGCTATGTCATATGATGGTGGCCGTGCATCCCGGAGCCACGTGATTGGCAGGGTTTACACTGCAAATGAATCCCCGCCTGATCAGAAAATTCCTTTTCACAACGAAATGGCTTATGTAAGCTACGCTTTTCCTATTGATCTCTTATATTTTTGAGTTCTCGTGTTTAACCTTGATCAAACAAGATAATTAATTAGCATATATAGTCTGAAAGGATAATTGTTATTGGTCATATGATCTTCAATATATATTTTCCTCACTTCTAAAATGATTGTAATTTTATGCTCACTATAATTATGAACAAAAATTGGCATTCATTTGAGACGTAGGTAACAGTTAATTATTGCATATATGTTGTGGATTTTATCTCTATTATCCTTCTTTCTGAAGTGCACTCTCCGTGGAGGCTTGAATGAAAAGGCGATATTAATTTGACACACTTCATCTTTAAAACATTTCTTATACCGAGCACTCCTATCAAACTCTGGAAAAATCAACTTTTTACTAGTTGAGAGAGAGAGAGAGAGAGAGAGAGAGAGAGAGAGAGAGAGATCAAGTTTGTTCTTGAAGTAATTAGTACAATTAATCTAGGTTATGTAATTATATAAGGCTTCTAGCTTTATGTTAATTGTAACTTCTTTTATGCTTTCATCTTTTCTAAGGAAAATTGATAATTCATGTTTGGAGTTTGTTGATAGAGATTTAAGTGAGTTTCATGATCATGCATTACTTCCTAAAAAAACACATCGCGATATTTAATTAAATTTTCATTTGACTTATAGCAATGAATACTCCATCATTTTCTGTAATTATGATTATTCTTTTTTTCAAATTAATGAGATGGAAGTATTCGACACCACTCAAAAAATGCATTCTGTGTCATGCAAAGACTAAATTAGAAAGTATTTTGCATTCGCCACCGATTATGTGTTGAAGTTAATTGATGCCCATGTAACGCCAGTTAATAGTCTTTTGTTTCACCTAAATTATAATAGTAGAATTTACTTGGTGGCACCGATAAAAAAAAAAATACTACCAAGGATGCTAAAATGGAGTATATACTAGCTCCGCCCTAAAAAAAAAAAATACTACCAAGGATGCTAAAATGAAGTAAGTATATACTAGCTCCGCCCTAAAAAAAAATACTACCAAGGATGCTAAAATGGAGTATATACTAGCTCCGCCCCTAAAAAAAAAAATACTACCAATTAAGGATGCTAAAATGGAGTATATACTAGCTCCGCCCCTCAATGAATTTCTTTATATACATATGTATATATAAATACATTGTTATTTTGGAAATTTAATTTTCGCGATCACAATTCAAGTTTGTAAGGATACAATTTGAAATAAAAGTCGTATTCTTCAAGGTGCAAAATAAACTTAGAAGTAACTTCATTTAAGGGTGGATCTAGGTAGGATTTTTAAACTTTGTTCCCAATAATTACCAGTATCCCCTACCCCCAACGCCGCCATACACAATCATGTGTTGCAAGCTTCCATTTTAGGTGTTAGGTACCATCTTTGGATGTCTAATGATGCCTTAATCTGATTTGGACTCACAAGGTCTCTTTAACGTACAGGTTCCCGAGTTCCCCTCCAAATTATTTTTCTTTTGTGAAGTAGCACCAGAATGTGGAGGTGAGACTCCTATAGCTCTGAGCCATGTCATATATGAAAGGATGAAAGAGAGGCACCCAGAATTCGTCGCACAATTGGAAGAGCATGGCTTGATTTATACAAAAATGATGGAGGAAAAGGATGATCCTTCATCGTCAGTTGGCAGAGGTTGGCAATCAACATTCTCAACAATAGACAAGAGGGTAGCCGAAGAAAGGTTAATTTGTTGTTTTACTTCCACGTTTTCAGCTTGTATGTAGCTTCTCTTGCAAAGCAAATTAAGTATGACATGAAAGGATTTTCAATCATGTATCGATGCATGTACAGTGTCAATTTTGAAATTAATTTGTCATGTGTTTTTCTACATATAAATGTAAAATTGCTCTTTGTATATATATTTGACAGGGCTGCTAAGATGGGGATGAAGCTGGAATGGATTGGAGATGCCGTAAATGTGATTATGGCACCAATACCAGCCATTAGGTTTGATGAGGCAAGGCAACGCAAGATTTGGTTCAATAGCATGTTGGTTGCTTACGATTATATGGAGGATGCACGACGTAATAATATTGATATTGAGCCTGTCAAGTTTGGCAATGGTAGACCGTTGCCAGCTGATATCATGCACGATTGTTTCAGAATCTTAGATGAGGAGTGCGTTGCGATACCATGGCAGAAAGGTGATGTTCTACTACTTGATAATCTGGCAGTTCTTCATTCCCGACGTCCAATAATCAAGCCACCTCGCCGAATACTAGCCTCCCTTTGCAAATAAAAAAGAGATCAATTATCTTTTCAAGTCCTATAGTTACCACTTATGGTATGACGCACTACGTTTAATGAAAGATCGCGTCGCAGGTTTAATATCAAAGAATAAGGATCCGACTCACGACATGCTTATTTTGGATGATGTACGTACTAAAGTCTAAAGGATCTCTTTTGAATTTCTTTTCCTACTTGTAATAAAAAATTTTAAAAAGTGAAAGTAATACATATGAATATTGATTCATGATTCCAAAAAGAAACAACAACGTTATGTTTCAAATTATTGCGCTCTATTATTGTTTTGCATCAAATCAAACAATCAAATATTGCTGGTATGAAATGCCTCTAAACAAAATTAAGTGATATATCTGTAGGAATTAATAATATTTGTGAATAATGATAAAGCCTTTTCATTGATTGGAGTACATATTTATATGGTTATAATACTTGGGTTACAATTTAACCTAATACAATATATAAGAACTAGGAGAAGAATTACAATACAACAAGAACTAGGAGACCTAACTAATGGGAGAATATACCAAATATAATCACACTTGAATACAAATATATGGAGGAGATATTATTCTCTTATATACCCCGCAAGATGGATCTCCGGGAGGAGAGGCCAATCTTGAGTATGAGATGTTGAAAGCGTGCGTGAGGAAGCGCCTTGGTAAGAGCATAAATGAGATGGTCGTCGAGGAGATGTGAGATACCGTAAGATACCGTCATGGACCCGTTAACGGATAAAATGATAGTCGAGAGCAACATGTTTTATGCAAGAATGAAACACCGGTTGGAGTAGAGATTCGTAGGGCCGACATTATTACAATAGATGATCGGTTGGCGCGAGGAGGTGACACCGAGCTCACCGAGAAGAGAGGTGACCCGGACTTCGGCAACTGTTCTGCAATAGCTCGGTACTCGCCATCGAGGAGCGAGCAACTGTACGCTACTTTTTCGAGCTCCAGGAGTTGGAATTTCGACCAAGATACACTATGTAAGCACTCGTGGAGGTAAAGTCATCTTTGTTACATGCCCAGTCGGCATCGGTGAATGTATGAAGGTTGAGAGGCGACTGACGATGAAGAAAGATGTCATGATCAATGATGCCACTGAGATAGCGAAACAAGCGCTTGGTGGTGAGCCAGTGATCCGAGGTGGACCTATGCATAAACTGAGAGAGCTTGTTGACTATATAGGTAATGTCCGGGCGAGTGAGAGATAGATACTAAAGACTCCAGACCACTGCTCGAAACTCGGTGGGCTCAGTCAGAGCCGTGCCCGACTGAAGTGTAAGAACTGGTGAGGTCGCGAGGGGTGTTGCCACTGGGTGAACACTAGTGCGAGCAAGGAGGTTGGCTATGTATCCTCGTTGGGAGAGGAGAAGTCCAGCAGACCGAGGAACCACTTCCACACTAACGAAGTAATAAAGGTCGCCGAGGTCTTTGAGCGACAATCGAGCAGCGAGGACAGTGATGAAGTCCTGCACTGCCTTGGTATTGTTGTCAGTGATGATGATGTCATCAACATAGACGAGCAATAGAGGGGTGATGCCGGCCTCGTTGAAGATGAATAAGGAAGTATCAGTCACTGAGTTCGTGAAACGAGCAGTGAGGAGGAACTGTCGAAGTTCATTGTACCATGCTTGGGGTGCCTGCTAGAGACCATAGATAGCCTTTCGTAGTCGACACACATATTGCGGGTGATCAGCGTCGACGAAGCCCTGAGGTTGAGTCATGAAGACTTCCTTGGTGAAGGTTCCCTACAAGAAGGCATTGTTGACATCGAGCTGACGAAGATCCCATCCTCGGCTGATCGTAAGGGGTAGAATGAGGCGAATCGTGGTGGGTTTAACCACCGGGCTTAAGGTCTCATGGTAGTTAACTCCTGGTCATTGATGGAATCCTTTGACGACCAAACGAGCTTTGTACCTGTCAATGTTGCCATCAGCAGATTGTTTAATCCGAAAAATCCATTTGCAGCCAACAATGTTAAGGACCCCTGTGGGAGATACCAGTTCCCAAGTACCATTTTTGAGGAGGGCATCATATTTCTCAGACATGGCCTGTCGCTACCTGCTGTCTTTGAGGGCCTGAGTTACACATGTTGGTTCAAAGTCGGTGGTTAGTTGGGCTGAGAGGTAGAGTTTGTTTATGGGTTTGTGGATGTTATTTTGGGAGCGATTAATAATAGGTGAGGTACGAGTAGCGGCCTGGGGTATAGGCTGAAGAGGAAGGTCGGTGTTAGGTGGGGCGACATACAAGGACTCAGCAAGGTCAGGGTTAGCTGTGTTGGGCGCCGAGGTTGGTTGAGGCGAGGTCGCGGGAGGAACATAAGTCGGGTCGCTGCAAGGACTATCTACCGATGGTGTGTTTGAAGCCGCGAGGATATCATGAGATGGTAACCATGTAGTGCGGGTTGACTCGTCAGGTCGAGGAAGACCCAGCTCGACCTGAGTCATGGGAAACTCAGACTCGACAAAACGAACATGGCGGGAGACGAAGACCTCGCTGGTCGGGTCATAACAAATATATGCACTTTAGGTGAGGGAGTACCCGAGGAAGACATAGGGAGTCGAGTGAAGATCGAGCTTGTGAGTGGTGTATGATCGCAGCCAGGGATAGTAGAGACATCCAAATGATCAGAGTTTTAAGTAGTTGGGGGTAGACTCGAAGAGTTTGTAGTAGTGAGAAAGCATCTGAAGTGTGGGATTATGAAGTCGATTTATGAGATAGGTGGCTGTGAGGAAGGTATACGACCAAAAGGTGAGGGGAAGGGACGGAGGCTTTGGACAGTAGAGATAGATTTGTTTCGAAAATGTGTCGATGTCAGAATTCAAAGAAGCTATTGTGCTCGAGTGTGTGGGGGATGGATGAGGTGAGGTGCGAGATGCCATTAGTGGCGCGGTATGTGGCTAGGCCGGTGGATTTGGCAAGACAAGTATATTCGCCACCATTGTCAGAGTAAAAGGTGACTATCTTGTGTTTAAAGTGGTTTTCGATTAGGGCTTGGAAGCAAGGAAAAATGGAAGCAAAATCAGATTTTCTTTTAAGAGGGTAGAGCTAGATGTAATGCGTGTAATGATCGACGAAGATCACATAGTATTTGAAGCCATAAAATGAGTGAATATGCGAGGTCCATACATCAGAATAAATAATTTGAAGGGGGTGGGTGGACATAATAGTAGATAAAGTAAAGGGAGGTTTGTGACTTTTATTGCTTAAACACGTATTACAAAAAGATGACTTAGCTCGAGAATGCTCGAAAGCAAAACTAAACTCGATATGACTTTGGATTTGGGTAGAGGGATGACCAAGTCGATGATGCCAGTCAGGAGTGGACTCTCTTGAACTCGCAAAGGCCGTAGGGTGACATGGTGGGATTGAGCTCGGTCATTCATACACACCATCCTTATATTGTCCTTCCAGCCGAGGTCCATGTCTCGTAGATCCTTTATACGAAAAGAAGTGGGTAAAAATTCAATAGATGCATTATTAGATATGCAGAATTGAGAGATAGAAATGAGGTTTCTTTGCATGCTAGGTACAAATAGAATATTATGCAATTGAAAGGTGTGAGAGGGTGTGTGGAGAGAGGTAAAACCAGTATTAACAATGTGTAACCCAGTGCCATCACCAATAATCATGTTGTTAGGGTCTGAGTATAGAGTGTGGAGAGAGAGATTGCCGAGGTCAGCAGTGACATGGTGGGAAGCACCACTGTCATGGAGCCAACTCAAAATTGTGTTGCCCGAGGTTGTGGCTATGTTTGCTCGCGGTTGCCATTTGTTGCCCGCAGGCGAGGAGTGAGGCGAACTTGATGATGAGGCTGGAACAAGCTGAAAGCTGGGGCATTGAGCGACTGTGTGACCTTGTTAACGGCAGCCTTGACATTTGCCGAGGTAAGGTCGCTGTTGGCAAGGACCAGTGTTGCCTGTCTGTAGATGCCGAGGAGGCTGGGCAGGCTGCTGGTGGAGAGGATATTGAGGCTGAGGAGACCCATGTTGATTAGTCGTCACGGTATTAGCCATGGCGAAGTGGGGAGTAGAGGCGAGGTGGGATTGCTTCAGCACCAGCTTGCAGTTTATGAACTTCTCATGAAGTTCATCAAAGGGGATAGTAGTGTCCCGTCCTTTAACTGCATCAGCAACATGTCGATAGTCATCATCCAGGCCACCGAGCACTGTTCTATGAGGTCCTTATGGTCGAAGGGGTTTACCGAGGGCAGCGAGTTCATCGAATTTACTTTTGATGAACTGCATGTACTCGGAGATCGATTGGGAGCCTTTTGTAGCTCGCTTGAGCTGGTCCTTGATTTGTTTGATATGTCCGGGTATAGGGCGAGCATATGTGTTGGCCAGTATGACCTAAGCGGCCAAGCCTCCCGAGCTGTAGCCGCTTGCTGAATAAGTAGAACTAGGGTTGTGGAGAGGAAGCCGACAAGGGCGCCAAATAGAAGTTTGTCTTGTCAGATCCATGGTTGATAGGCTGGGTTGGGTGCTTGGGCGTCATTGACTATGATGGTGGCTGGCGGTCATAGCCAATGAGTGTGGATTCAACCTGGAGTTTCCAAGCGAGATACGTGGTGGGGGTGAGTTTAGTGATGTTGTGGTTGGAGATGTTGATGAGTTAATAGGTTTTGGTAGAGTCGGTGGGGTCTTGGATGGTGATTGTGCTGGAAGCCATTGATGCCGAGCGATGATGGCCAGTAAGGAGAGGAAGAAAGGAAGGGCGACGATGTAGGGTTGCGGAAGTTTGGTGGTTTTAGGGTTTGTGGAATCAAGACTCTGATACTATGTAGGAATTAATAATATTTGTGAATAATAGCATAGCCTTTCCATTGATTGGAGTACATATTTATAGGGTTACAATACTTGAGTTATAAGTTAACCTAATACAATAAGAACTAGGAGAAGAGTTACAATACAATAGTAACTAGGAGACCTAACTAATATGGAGAATATATCAAATATAATCACACTTGAACACAAATATATAGAGGAGATATTATTCTCTTATAATATCATGCACCGCGGTAGCTAGGTCAGCACAACGATCGAAACCTTTGAGGTTCTATTAACTTTTTATAAAAAGTTAACTCGTTGAAACATATTAAAGGGTTAATTACTTTTTCACTCATTTAATCTTACTTAAGGGTTCTAAAACTTATTGATGTAATTTATATATATATATACGATCGAAACCTTTGAGGTTCTATTAACTTTTTATAAAAAGTTAACTCGTTGAAACATATTAAAGGGTTAATTACTTTTTTCACTCATTTAATCTTACTTAAGGGTTCTAAAAACTTATTGATGTAATTTATATATATATATATATATATATATATATATATATCAACGTTTGAGAAAACGTATCAAAAAGGTTCAACATGTTAGGTTGTTATTCTTCCAAAACCTAACAATATGAATTACTTGATTCATAGTTTATTCTTATATATTCATGACATTAATGATGATGATGAGAATCACGAGTAATCATGACATTAATGATGATGGTGAGAATTACGAGTAATCATAGGGTGGAGAGAATGTTTATGCCCCAAATTTTAGATCATGTCAGTAATAATGAAAACTTGATTTAGCATAGCGTTAGGTTTTAGGATAAAATAGAGATTATTTTGATACCTTTTCTCAAAAGTTAATATAATTTTTGAGTAATGTTATGGATATTAAAAGAGTATTAATTTTTTATATCAAATAATATGGCAGCTGATGTGGCAGTTGATGTGGTACAAAAAACAAAATTAAAAATAATAATTAATGCATCACATCAGCTGACACATCATTTGATGCAAAAAATTTAATACTCTTTAGGTACTTATAGCATTACTCATAAATTTTACATACAAATTACATTAATAATTTTCTTAGACCCTTAAACCAAGTTTGATATATAAAAAAGTAAATAACCCACCATATAATAACGTAACCAAAAGCTAACTTTTTGGGTTCCAAATCTATGTAGTGAATAAATTATATAGTTGCGTCCTTGTATTCCGTTATAGTGATATCGTTATCTTTCAACCAATATTTTTTTTTTTGCTTTTAGTGAATTTAGTTTGAGTTTTGATTTAGTGAACAAGGGGTAAACAATATGAGTTAAATTTTGGTACACTTTCATTACATAGTTTTTTTATTTATTATTTATTTATTTTTATTTTTTATATGAGCGACTTAAAATCTTGTTCGATTTGATATCTAATGCAAGGAAATGACTTAAACATTGTTTTCTTTTTAGATATTACGTATATTCTAAAGTTTATGGACATAGTTTTTGATATTTTTGATACTCAATTGATTGAGTTTTTGTATCGAGCCAATTAATTGGCATAAATAAAATAGATTTAAAAGAAATCACTACACTTTGTTAAGATCAGAAAAACACATGACAACATGACAGATCAATTACTATCATATAGAATACATATACCAACTCAGATTTTAAATACTTTCACTAAGGATAAAATTTTTATACTCGGTCTACTATACAAATCGTACAAAGAGCTAATTATAACCTAACACGTGTACAATTTTTGTGACATATTACACTTTGATTAGAAAAAGTCATTCTTGTGTCATACTATGATTGAACATTTACATACTTTGTACACTTGGATCGAACGAATAAGTTTTTCCCATTCATTAATCACTAATGTATTTTATGATACTTGTATACTTGCTTCATTCCATCCAAAAAGTACACGTCTAGAATGGAGGGAGTAAAATTTATGAAAAAGTTAAAAAGTTATGAAAAAATATATACATAGTTTTTGAAAATAGACTTTTTAAAATAAAATATTTTAAAATATTATTGAAGACTCTTTACCTAGAATGGAGGGAGTAAAATTTAATTGGAAGAGTGTATTTCTGCCCCTAAATATACTTATTCCACCCTCTAATCAAATCCCAATCTATAATTATTTTATCTTTGGACATAATTGCCCTTCCTGGTTCCAAGTATAAAAAATCTTGTTTTTGAAAATTAAAGCAACTAATATTCAATAGCTTTTGAAATCTAAGTGTCAAAAGCCATCTGCCCCTAAATGCTCCCATCTCTTAAACCGTAGTCAGAATGTGGGGCTTAAAGTGATGTGGCTCTATTATAGGAGATGTTTTTCCATGATTATCATTATAGAATGAAATACTCCACTTATCTTTTTTTTAAGAAAAAAAAAAAAAAAACTATTAATGCCCGTTGATCACGTGATAATGATTTCTTTCTTTATTATTTGGAGCATCATATACTTATAGAGAAATACTCCACTAACAATCTCAATGATGAAAATGGCAGATCCAGTCAACCTCTTCAAAGAAATCGAACTACCTCAACAGAAATCTCGCGATGGAATCGTCTTCCCTACAATCTTGACCCCAACCCCCAATACTTCCGACATCCTCTCTTCATTTACGGAGGCTATCAAGTCCCAAAAGCCATGGCTGGAATCTCTTCTCCACAAAAGTGGGGCCATTCTCTTCCGAGGCTTCCCTCTTACCTCTCCTTCCGACTTCAACGACGTTATTGAGGCCTTCGGCTTCCCGGAGATGTTGTACGCCGGCGGCCGCGCAACCCGGACCCACGTTTTTGGCAGGGTTTACACCGCAAATGAAGCTCCTCCTCATCAGAACATTCCTTTCCATCACGAAATGGCTTACGTATTTATCATCCTTTTACTTCGATTGATAAAATAGATGATTAATTTATTGATTGCAGTAATAGTAATACTATTTCCTTTTTTATTGAAATTCTCCAATTTCTTTGAGTAGATCTGCAATCTGTGATATCATCCATTGGGTTTAAATGGATCTAAGATGAACCTCGCACCCCCCAAACAATGCCTTACATATTGCTGTCCGCCTAAACTATTGGGTCAATCTTGTGTTTTGAAATTTTCATTTAGACTGTTACCAGCCATGGGTGTTTTATGAAACCTAAATCTGAATTTGGAACTCACTCACTAGGTCTCTCTGACAGGTACCTGAGTTTCCCTTCAAATTGTTCTTCTTCTGTGAAGTAGAACCAGGATGTGGGGGTGAGACTCCTGTAGTTCTGAGCCATATCATATACGAAAGGATCAAAGAGAGACACCCAGAATTTGTTGCCCAGTTGGAAGAGCATGGCCTGATCTATACAAGAATAATGGGGGAAAAGGACGATCCTGCTTTGCCTGGTGGCAGAGGTTGGCAGTCGACATTCTCAACAAAAGACAAGAGCGTAGCTGAAGAAAGGTAATTTGTTGGTTTACTTTTGAAATTTAGTTGTAGTTGTTCCTAGCACCAAAGCAATTATGCACTGAAGGATTTATCGTGTGATGTTAAGCATTACATCTAGTGATTTATTTATTGATCCTTGTACTTGTAGTACCCCAAATCGACCGTTTACTTCCTACTGAATTTTAAGAAAGACAATCCAATAAATTCATCTCACGTTTTGATAGAGTGACGTGTTGGTGTAGTGCCCATTTCGAAGCTGGATGAGTCTTGCGACATACAGTATAAATGAAAACTTGCTAAGATATGGCATTACTCTTTGAAACTTAGTAATGTAAAGGGATAGCTCACTACTGTATTATATTTCACAGGGCTGCTAAGTTGGGTATGAGGATGGAATGGATGGGTGATGCTGTAAAGGTGATTATGGGTCCAATCCCAGCAATCAGGTATGACGATGCAAGGCAACGCAAGATTTGGTTCAATACCATGTTGGTTTCTTACAGATTTCCAGAGGACACACAAAGTAATACTAATGCTATTGTGCCCGTCACTTTCGGCAATGGTTTGCCATTGCCAGCTCATGTCATGCGCGACATTATCAAAATCGTAGATGATGAGTGTGTTGCGATACCTTGGCAGAAAGGTGATGTTATGCTACTTGACAATTTGGCTGTTCTTCATTCCCGAAGACCATTGATCAAGCCACCTCGTCGTGTACTAGCTTCTCTTTGCAAATGAAAAGAGGTCAATCTTTTTTTCAAGTCCCCCGGGTTCCTTATCGTATGATTCAAAATAACCAAAGGAAGTAGGGTTTAGTATCAAGAATTGTGATCTATTACTGCTATCTGTCTTGTATCAACGTAGATGTGTTGAAATGTTTTATGCTGTCTGTCCCGATCAAAGAATTTATATTTGAAAAATCTAGTTATTAAGGAGCTGAAATTGATTTGGCGCCGTCAAGTATACACCAAATCCCACGTATAAGGTTTTCAGCTATTTGAATTCTTTCTCATCATGTGGCAAACACAGGACCAAGCTGGAACGGCAAATGGGATAAAGAGCATGATTAACTAGGGTTAGGGCTCAACATTTCAGGTATAATTCTCATCATGTATTTCATTGGGATGTAACACCATACATGAGAAAGGCGACCCATACTCTATAAACATGCCCCGAATAACTTCTTTCGAACAAATTGAACTACCTCAACAGCAATCTCACAATGGACTTCTCTTCCCTGCAATCTTAACCCCAAACCCCAATAACTCCGAAATCATGCCTTGTATTAAACTTTCTTTTCTCCACAGGCTATCTCAAAGCCAAAAGCAATGATCATATACTATATGTTATGCTCTGGTAAATGCTGTTGCAATTTGCAAACTCTAAGCTCTAACCGGATACGAGCCAACAGTCAGTTTCCAGCCAAACTGAGTCCCAATATTTTATTCTGCCAATTGTCTGAAACTAATTAAGCACTTCTAATTTGAGGTTATTGCATTCTGCAAAGAGTCCACTCTGCACATAAAGCCCTAGCTCCAGGCCTGCCTGTCAAGAAACTCTTCCGTTGGTGATCCATCAAGAGAGTCTCCAATTGGGTTCATTGGTCTATGATTGTAAAATGAATTAAGCCACATGAACTTGATTCGTGTTCAATTGTTAAAAAATTGTTTGAAGTTAGATTTGCGAAATAATTAAGCTAAGTTTGAACGGCATTTTCAAGCTCATTAAAACATCAATCTCGACTCAATAGGTTTACAAACAAGATTTTGTTATTGAAAAAACCAACCTACTTGAGCTTGACTCGATAAAAATCTCATTTTAAAATTGGCTCCACAACTGATAAGCCGAGGTTGAATATGTTTTTTTAGGTTGACCACTTTATCAAATCAAATAGAAAAATCAAATGCTCGTCTCCTTTTTAAATTAAGCTTGAACATTTAATGCCAAAATATATAAAATAAAAAAAAAAACCCCAAAGTATCCACCAAATTTCATAATGATACCTAAAATGAAATATTTCCAACCTGAACTCACAATGTTACTAATTATCCTAGTTTGACCCTTAACCCCGACGTCTTTCAAAACTAACATTAAAGTGCACGTGGTTGTTCACGGGACATTTTCGTCATTTCCACTGAGAAATCATCAGAACCATCATAGGCACATCAAGTCTGAAAATTCCAATGTCAAACGACCAACTCCAAGTCCAATCCACCACCGCCACCACCTTCCTCAATCTCCCCCGCGATGTCATCTACTTCATCCTCTTCCGCCTCCTTACCAAATCCCTCCTCAATCTACGCTCCATCTCCACCACCTTCCACCTCTTAATCGCCTCCCCTGACTTCCTCAAATTCCACTCCTCCTCCACCGCCGCCAACGCTGACGACAACAACAACCACCTCATCCTCTACTACGAATCCATTGATTACGCCCATCACTTCTTCTCCTTCCGTTCCCCCACAACCTTTCATGAAATCTTGCAGTTAGATATCCCCTTCAAAAACCTCCATGGCTACCTTCGAATTGTGGGATCCAGTGAAGGGGTAAACTGTTTCTTTGACACAAACTGCTTCACTTACATCGGTAGGGTGATTTTCTGGAACTCTAGTATTAAGAAAGTCAAAATTGTTCAAGATTCCCACCTAGGTTTTCAATTTCCTAATACTTTTCCAAAATTCTTGATTTTAAGGTTGTTCAGATCTTGTTTGATTTGGATAAGGAAGAACCCGCAATTGCTTTAATTTATTGTCTTGAAACTGAGTTGTGGCAAAAAATTGATGCGATTGTACCTTGCTATATTCCTAAATGTTAGTCTGATAATGTGTTTGTGAATTGGTTGGCTTATAAGAGTTGTAGAGGGAGTGGAATGTTTGATTGTGTTATGGCATTTGATATGTTTGATATGAGTTTTAGGGTTATTGAATTGCCTGAGGATCGCGGGGTTTGTTATGATCAAATATGTTTGTCTTGTTCAAAGGATGGTTCTAATGATTTCTCAGTAGAAATAACAAAAATGTCCGGCACGTGAAAGACCACGTGCACTTTAACATTAGTTTTGTAACAGACGTCAGGGTTAGGAGCCAAACTGGAATAATTAGTAACATTGTGAGTCCAGGTAAAAAATATTTCATTCTAGGTACCATTATGAGATTTGGTGGATACTTTTGGGTTTTTTTTTTAATATTTTGGCCAACATTTAAATATTTATTCAAATTCTTAAAAGCCCTAAATTGATGGTCACTCACTAGAAAATCTGGCGCTTTTAACTTACATAAGTTGATACTTATAGAAATGTCTGGAGTACGGTTTATTAGCTAGTACTACTCCCTCCGTCCCAGATAAATGTTCTTATTTTCTATTTTGAGATGTCCCAACTAATGTTCCTAAAGACTTTTGATTTATCTATTTTCTATCATTCTTCCTAATATATCCTTAAAACTTCATTTAATATAACACATCCCAAAGAAACTCAATTATTTAAAATAGTTGAACTCAATTAATGTTCATGAGTATTATGGTCAGAATACATTTTACAGCACATCATTAATTATGTTTCTTAATTCTTGTGTTTTATCCACTGAGAACATTTATCCGGAACAGAGGGAGTACTATTTAAATGGATGAGTAATGCTATAATAACAGAAAATATTTACAAAATTCATCTATATCATACTTTAAGTTACACTTATCAATAGTACAATACCTTAAGACCTCGATTGGTACGGAAATGAAATCAATTCGGAATTGATTTCATGGAATTGATTAATATTGTTTGGTGATGCAAGAATTATATTTGGAATAGAAATAGATTACAAAAGTCTTGGAATTGATTACTAAAATTTAAGGAATCACAATCCTGATGGAGAAAGTGAGATTTGGATTCCTAATAGTTGAAATCCATGTAAAAGGGGGATAATATCATTCTATTAAGAGCCCGTTTGGTGTAGCGTTTTGAAAATGCAGTGTTTTAAAAACGCAGCGTTTCTAAAACGCATATTATTTAAAACGCGGCTTTTTTATTTATAAATGCGTTTGAGATATTATGTCAAAACGCAGCTTTTTATTCCCTACTGCGTTTTAAAATCTGTGTTTTGGGAAAAAGCTAGGAATTTCGGCGTTTTAAAACGCATGCGTTTTGAATGTTGCTTTTATAACGCACATTGAAATGCTAAGTTAAGGAATAAGCTGCGTTTTAACCCTGCGTTTTGGCTAAAATGCACGAACAAACGGGCTCTAAGAGTCCGTTTGGTCGAGCGTTTTGGCCAAAACGCAGGGTTAAAACCCAGCTTATTCCTTAACTTATCGTTTCAATGGAGCGTTTTAAAACGCTCCGTTTTTAAAACGCAAGAATTTCTAGCTTTTTCCCAAAACGCAGGTTTTAAAACGCTTCTAAAAATTAGTTTTCCAATATTACCCACGGCAAGTATAAAAACCCTAACTTTTTCTATCCTTCCTTGCGTCTTCTCTCCTGTGCATCTTCTCCTGTGCGGCTCCTCTTTCTCTCTCCATTGCTGTGCATCTTCTCTCCTGGTAATTACTCAATCCCTACAGAAATTAAACAAAAAAAAAAAAAAAACTAATAGGAATTGGCTATTTGTTGGTTTACGTGATTGAAAAAATTTGAATCTATTATCCTTGTATTTGGATTTAGAAATTATCAAGCCCCCTTTTCTTTTTGCTAGAAATTGTTGGTGAATGTATATACCAGCACTACTTTTGATTTCACTAATATTTATTCTTTATCTTGTCAATGAAATTCCAATAGAATTTACGGTTTGTGTGTGTTTATATTATGCATCCATGTGAATGTTAAAGAAAATAACAGGGCATTAATGTTATTGCATTTCATCTTTAAAGAGAAGAACAGGGCATTAATGTTAAAGAGAAGAACTGCTATAAACCAACTAGCTATAAGCCTAGAAAACACTAACAGAGACCACCAAATTGATCTAGAGGGTAACACACATGTCCATCAACAAAGCTGATGCCAACTTATGCGTCAAATTCTAACCCCATCCTCCTGTTCTACAATGGAGCTAGAATGCTGAATGTTGAATGCTATGGTAAAACCAGATTTCTAGAGAAGGCACATAGAGGTTAAATACATTAGAATGCAGAATGCTATGGTACCAAATAAAGCATGTTCAAGGGAATTATTTTCCATGTACTCATAGACAGTAGGCCCTGCATTCAAGTAAAACTATTACTCCTATCTTTCAAGTGAACTGAGGAATTGTTAGTTTGTATAGTTTCTGAAAAAAAAAAAAAACAGTACTAAAAAGGGACTTTTGATGTTACTCGTATTTAGTTGTCATGCAGTACTTTTGCTTTGAGTGGCTTCCCAGAAAAGAAAATGACCAAGTGTGAGCATAGGGCAAATTCCTAGTGATTCAATTTGGATTGGTTCTGTCATTAGTTCAACCACATCCCAGTCAGAAGTCTGTTTATGAAATTAAAAAAACCCACTGAAATTCAAGTAAATTGAAACGATCCAAGCTGAGATTATTGGATTATTTGGTTTTGTTATTTGAACAAAACCGTAGTAAAAACTTAAAGCTGTCAAGTTAGTCAAAAGCCAATAAAACAGCAAATCAAATGAATGTGAATATTCTTGAGAAGAAATGGTACATCAAAACCTTCACCGATGAAATCCTTTAAGCAATCCATAAAAATAAGAAATTATGCAAAGGAATCTCTCCAAGAAGTTCCAGAAATTTGACTTCTGTATCTGGAAAAAGAAGCTGCAGCAGCGAAACTGTGATATTCTCTATGCAAGATTCTGCAGAAATTTGACTTCTGTATCAGTTGTAAGAGGTACTAGCAGTTTTTTTGGTCTAGCTGCACATTAGTAGAGTGCAAATTAAAGGCAGAATAATGCACATTAGTAGAGTCCAAAGTGCTAGTAAACCTTCTTCCTTAGCTATAGTAGCTACTGTGCCCAGCAGACCACTGTACTTAGATACACCTACTCCTTCTCCGGATGTCGATCTATTTTGGAGCTGAAGCCTGACTTTAGGAGTATCTAAAGGAATTGTACACAGCTGCACATGAACAAAGCACCAAAGATTAACGATACCAATTCAAAAAACTTTTACCTTCTAGTTGCGATATGAAGAGTTTGACAATTTTGTTTATAAAATGGAAAAGACAGGTTGTGGTGATCCAGTATATTATAAGCTTTTCTTCATGGACTCCTTGAGTTTCAATTGTACTAGTGAAATTAGTATTAAACATATTTGATGCTTGTTTTGTTAGCGAGCGTAATATAAATAATTAATTGTGATTGTGATAGATGGCACCTAAAGGTAAAGCGAAAAGGGTTCAAAAGAAGCAAGATAATAGGGAGGATGTTTGTGAAGTTGATGGGGATGACAATTTTGAGAGGGCCAATTGGGATAGTGAATCCCATGCTATTTTTGTGAAACTTTGTGTAGATGAGAAAAGGAAGGGAAACATGCCAACTACCCGTTTCAATGTTCAAGGCTGGGAAACTATTTGCAAGCTTTTTGTTCAAGAAACAAAAAAATCATATACTCGAGGGAAACTTAAAAATCACTGGGACAACATGAAAAAAGAATGGCAGGCGTGGATCTTTTTGAAACAAAAAACAAGTGGCCTTGGTTGGGATCCTCAAAAGAAAACACACGCGGCGTCTAAGGCATGGTGGAATGAAATGGCTTAGGTACATCTTTCCATTTGGATCTTTTTGCCTAATTAATGATTGGATTTGTTTCAAGTTGTTATTGTTTCTAATGTTAATGATTGATTTTGTAGGTAAATAAGCGGGTATTAAAGTTTTAAAATAAAGGGTTAGAGCACGAGGATGAGTATGAAGAATTATTTTCACGGGTTACATCAACAAGGTTTAATGCGTGGACACCTAGTCAAGGTTTAGAACATGAAGATGATGAGTATGTACCACAACCTCTAGATCAGACTAGTGGCTACAATGACATTGCAACTGAGGAAAATATAAGGGAGGAGGCTGAGGATGATAGTTGTGAAGAAATAGGGTCACCTGCAAATGATTCACCACATGAAGATTTACCAGTTGCTGATATGACACCTGTTACAATCAGTGGTAAGCGTAAGAAATATGTAACAAATGAGGGACAAAGTTATGGATCGGTGCGTAAAGGTAAGAGGTTTTCTGGTGCTGATAAAATTACTGATGCACTTGATCGTATGGTGAGTCATATGGAACGCCGAGCTGATGCTACATTGTCTATTATAAGTGGTAATAGTGTGAAAGAAACTCTTAAGATTTTGAATCAAGTTCCAGGTGTGACTATAGGGAGCCCTTTATACCATTTGGCTTGTAGATTATTTGCCAAACCATATAATAGAGAGTTGTTTATTCAATTTGAGGACAACGACCTAAGACTTAGCTGGTTAAAGGAAATGGAACTAAGGGAGCCACCAGTCTACCCTCCGCAGCAACAGTTGCTCGGTTACGGTAGATTCTCTCGGTTACTTGCTCGGCCCTCTAGTGGATTTTCTCTGCAGTTTGGTCAACACTCAAGTGGATTCTCTCAGCAAGCGGTGCAGTTTGCTCAACCCCCTAGTGGATTCTCTCAGTTTGTTGGTGGATTATCTCAGCCTGTTACTACTCAGCCCCTTGGTGGATTCTCTCAGCAAACTGTGCAGTTTGCTCAACCCCCTAGTGGATTCTCTCAGTTTGTTGGTGGATTATCTCAGCCTGTTACTACTCAGCCCCTTGGTGGATTCTCTCAGCTGTTAGCTCAACCATCCTCTAGTGTCATTGCTAACCAATTGTCTGATGTCTTATCTCCACATTCTACTACAGATGCTTAGAATAATATTTTTAAAACATTGAATTCTCTTAGTTTGTTGGTGGATGGTATTTTGTATGTGTTTTGTTGGTGGATGGTATTTTGTATGTGTTAACATATTGGGTTGTTTGGTTGATGATACATTTGGGTTCTTTTTTAATGATTTTATAAATGATGGATTTTGTGCTACTTTATTGTTTGAAATTAACTTTTATTTTGTTCAAGTAAAATGTGACCTAACTTGGCCAACCATTATATATTTACAAGTTGATTTTTTTTCTTTATCCTACAGTGTAATGGATGATGATGAATTGGATTATTGGGTTAAGTTGGTGGAGGAATTGGAAAAGCAAAATGGTGAAAACTCAAGTAATAGCGGTGATGAAGATGGAGACGACTATAACCAAGACATTCTTAATCGTATGATGGATGAATTTTTTGAAGATATGGAAATACTCAGGGGTTCTGAAGGTATCGCAAATTATTTTATCAAGCATTTGCATAAAGAGCCCTCTAGGAGTTCATCCAAAAGTGGCCAAGATTGGGTGAATGAAAAACTTGGTGGTAATGCCAGAGTGTGTCAAGAAAACCTACGTATGTTGCCGCATATTTTTGAGAATTTGTGCAATATCTTAGAGACAACGTATGGTTTAAAACCCACTAGTCATTCAACTACGAAGGAAAGAGTTGCCATTTTTGTGTACATCGTGGGACAAGGAGCAACAAATAGACAAACTCAAGATATATTTCAACGATCAGGTTGGACGATTGTCAAACATTTCTATGATGTCCTTAATGCGGTAATAAGGATGTCGGTTGATTACATTAAATCGAGTGAAGAATTAGGTGCTCATGTTCATCCACACATAAGCAGAAATCCCAAATATCAATTCTTTGAGGTAATGAATGTTAATTTTTTTATAAATGTAATTATTCTAAAATATTCAAAGTACTTTAAATATTTTATTGTACAGAATTGTATAGGTGCAATTGATGGAACTCATGTGCGTGCTGTACCACCAAAAGAAAACGTAGCTGCTTACATAGGAAGAAAAGGGTATGCCACACAAAATATTTTGGTGGTCTGCGATTTCGATATGTGCTTCACATATGTATGGGCTGGCTGGGAAGGGATCGCACATGATTCTCGCATCTTTGAGCTTGCTAGAGCAAGAAAAGAACTAAAGTTCCCAACTCCACCTGATGGTATTTTATCATTTTTACAATTTTCGTTACTTGCATGTTTTTAAGTAAATACTGATATTGAGTGTTAAATTTGTAGGAAAATATTACCTTGTCGATAGTGGATACCCAAATACAAAAGGTTTTCTCGCACCTTATAAAAATGTGAGATATCACCTACCTGATTTTCAAAGGGGTTCAAGGGCATCTCAACGTCCGAGGAATAGGAAAGAAAGGTTTAACAAAGCACACACCTCTTTAAGAATTGTTATTGAAAGGTCTTTTGGCGTTTGGAAGGCAAGATTTAAAATTTTAAGGGTCATGCCAGCATTCCCTTTCAAGACACAAGTGCTAATTGTGGTTGCAACCATGACAATACACAACTTCATTCGACGTGAAGCCAAACTTGATGATGAGATGTTTCGTCGCTATGAAAACCCGAAAGATTGTCCACGCGATGATAGTGATGAGGAGCTAGATGTAAATCATAACTCAGAGGAAGAGCCTGAAGTCCCTGAATCAAGCAACCGTAGGGAAGAACATCATATCATGGATGTTTTTCGACGCAACTTGTTAGAATCTATTTGTAAAAGTTCTCATTGGACTTGATTTGAGATAGTATAACTATGTGAGTTAATTTGGATAGCTCTTGTTTTATATTGGTTTGAAATTATTGAACAATTTACACTTTATTTTATTTTAAATATTTTATTTTGGTCTAGATAAGTATGTTTAAAATATTTATTTTGAAATTCTATAAAACATTTATACTTGATATTTTTAATTTAAATTTAATGATACTTAAGAAGTACTTCTATTCCTATATATTTAAAGCTATATGTATTAAATTAGAAGCAAGACATATTGTTTATAAAAGGATAAAACTGTCATTTTGACAACTACTCAGTTTATGAAAATATCATTTTGAAATGGTATCCCAAACGCATTTATAAGAAAAAACGCTGCGTTTTAAAAACGCTACGTTTTAAAAACGCTGCGTTTTGAAAAAGCTGCGTTTTGAAAACACTGCACCAAACGGGCTCTAAGTCAAGTATTTGCTTTATATTTATAACTTCATTTGGTTTCAACTACTTTACGGTCGTTCATTTTTACTCCTCGTCGTCGTTGTTCTTGGGCTCTTCACAAGGCTTTTCATACTCTTCCCATATGATTTAATTTGTTAATAATATTTTATAATTGTAGTGTTAATTTTTACGTTTGAATTAGCATGCTTTAGAATTAATTAATCTTACAAGATTTAGATTAAATACATCATAAGAATTTTTTTTTTAAAGAATTGGCATGCTTTGCATGACAATTACGCAAAATAGAATGCTAACGGTGATTGCTTGGAATTATATAGGAGAATAAAAGAATAATTATTTTAAATAAGTAATTACACGTACTTTTCTCTAATTATTTGAATCATTTTCATATCTATTTCTGTGAAATCTCATTACTAATAATCGATTTTGCGGAATTAATTCCATTTTCGTATACCAATCGAGACCTAAAATGTATGGTGACAAATCCAAAAGGGCAGTGTACTTTTATTTTTTTCCAATATGAGTTGCATATTTTTTCTTAAAAATATTTTACAACGAAATTTACTTAAGGGAAAAAATTAAATGTAACGGAGTATTTCAATGTTAAAAAATAACTTATCAAAATAGAACCAAAGTGATAATGCTGATTTTTCTTGTCGGATCATTTTCCTATACTGACATAAAAAAGATTATAAAATCTAGGAGTGTAAGTCCAAATTGTCGAATCAAATCGGTCAGTTTAGTTCAGTTTTGGGTTATGACGATTCGGTTTAGGTTTGAAAATTTTATAAATTGAGCAGTTTGGTTCGGTTTGCAATTTTTGGTGCCAAATCGAACCACCACCATTTATTTTATTTTTTTACTTTATAAGTATATATATATATATATATAATTTAATAATTAGTAATTAGTAATTGAATTTAACAAGAAAATTATTGTTGTTTGCCTAATTTTGATTGAATTATTGTAATTTTGAAGTTAAATTTTTGACTTTTAAATTATTTAGTTTGTGTTAAAAATATTTTTTTCCTATTTAAAAATATTTTTTTTAATATTTAAATAATTAAACCATCGAATTAAACCAAACTGATCGGTTCAGTTAGTTCAGTTTGAAAAATATGAAACCGTTAGAAGTGGTTCAGTTTACAATTTTAGCTTAAATCATACCAAACTGAACTACTTTTATCCCTAAAATTACCTAAAATTAAAATCTTGTTGAAAGTAGTAGACATCAAAAAGATAATCAAAATCTTGTCAAATCCTTGAGAAATACATTTTCCTGTTGAAATATTATTAGCAGTTCACGAGGGTATCTACAATGTAAGTTCTTAACCTTTATTGGGCTAGTTCTTAAACATTGTGAAAGTTCTTAATTGTGTTCTTCAAATTCTGAGTTCCTCCGCTTCTAAAATAAGAACCCATTCTTATTTTATTTTCTTTCATCTTTGGCAAGCGAAATGGAGAGAGGATATTGGAGCGTCCTTTGCAGCTCCTTGGCTGCCCCACCCCCTGTCCCTTGTCCCCCTTCCCACGGGCTCTCTCTCTCTCTCTCTCTCTCTCCTTTTTCTTTTACTATTATTTTAAGTATTTGATTTTTGGCTTTTATTGAAAAGCTTTTTTTTTTCTAATTTTTAAAATACATTTTGATTTACCTTTTTTTGTAAAAAGTTTTTTTTTATTCGGAATATTAGGTACTTTTTTTTAGCTTTAAATAAATTTAATTTCTTTTTTAATTTTGATAAAATTATTTTTTGAATTCTAAAGTTTTTAATACTATTTTTGAAAAGGTTCTTTGTTTTTTATAATTTTGAAAAAATATTTTGTACCCAAGTATTTAATTTATTGTTTGTACGAAATATTTAAAAATTAACAATGAAAATTATATGCAATATATTAATGAAAATTAAAAATCAAAAATAAAATGATTCAATTTCTTTGTCTATACAAAATATATGAAATATGTAATGTACTAATTAAAATTATAAATGAATTAATTTATTTATACATCCAAAAAATTTAATACGTAGAATATTAATCATGACTATAAGAAAATTAATTAATTTATACGAAATATTAGAAATATATTAATTAAAACTATAAAGAAATTAAGAACCACGACTCCACGTTCACATTGGAGATGCTCGGGATAATGATACTACAAGTTCCTCGACTATGGCCGATTTTACCATTAGTCCCTTAACAAATTTTTTTCATATTTTTATCCCTTGACTATGCAAATTAGACACGGTTGGTCCTTTTGGTGGATGCCGTTAGTATTTTCCCATTAAGTCTGTCATGTGCCTCTTACATGACTTTGGTTAAGGGCATTGTTGGAATTTCAACTTCATCTTCAAACACACCCACACACACTCTTTTTCTCTATCTCTCTCTCTCTCACACACACGCACACACACACACACATCCAAAGATCAATACGTTTATTAATCTTTCCCTGGTCAAATTCCATTAATCCTATCTTGGTTTTCCCCAAAAGAGCAATACGTTCATTTGCACCTTCAGAAAAATTCAAACCTACAATTTCGTGAAATTTGTGGTGCGATCTTCGAACCCCATATGCCTTCTATATTGTGTGAAAGGAGAGAGAGTTCATAGAAGATATATATAGAGTTCTTGAGATTAGAGAAACCATCAAAAATAAAATTTTCAATGCACCTTTCAAACTCAAACCTCCTTCTCCCTCAATCACTTCCATTTCCTCCTCTTCATCTACCTCTTCAACAACATGATAATCTTCACATCTTCATTGTCAATTTTCTCATCTTCGCCTTCTACGAACCTTTGTAGAGCGGAAATTGAAGAGTCTTGAGAATCATTGTCCATTTTCTCATCTTCTTACATTCAAAACCTTCTTGAACAAGCGAAGACCTATGAGTATCATCTTCGCCTTCTACGAACAATTTTTTTCTCTCTCTTGAAACCAATATTACAACCATTCATAAAAACCCAAAGACCGTTAAAATCTCGACCAGGTGGCGCAAACCTTGATCAATTCGGGTGTGGTGTCTTGAACTATTGCAAACCTCTCTCTTTCTAACCCATCACCGCTTAAATTCTACAAAATACCTTGAAAATCACAATGATCATCAATACGAGAAGACACCTCTCCTCAAACCCATTGAATTCCGGTTTTGAAACCGGACAAATTTCGCACACTTTACTGAGGGCGAGGGACTTTGTACACTAGAGGACAGAGCAATGGCGGACCTCGTAATTTGTCAAGTTCAAGTCCATTTCGTGAAAAACTCCAATTGTTCTGCGGCTCTTTCACAAGTCAAATTTGCCCTCCAATCCGACTGTTGTTCATCTTTCCGCGACTTCGACCTCCTTCGACGCGGTAATCCGAGAAGAAACCGAGTCGTTCTTAAAACTCGTGCACAAATTCCAAGCGGGGTGGGAACGCAAGTGGTGACTCGGTGGCGAATTTTGACGTGACCCGAGTTGGTGAAATCTAGCGAAAGAGGTGAAATGTCGAGTCGAAAAATTGAACAATTTGAGTGAAGGGAAGCGGTTGGCGACCATGTAGAGAGAGAGAGAATATATGTTTTAAGTAGTAAAAAATATCTTTGCATATGAAATTCCTTAAATGCCTTTAACCAAAGTCACGTGTTGGGCATAAGACAAACTTAACAGAAAAATACTAACGACATCCACCAAAAGGACCAACCGTGTCTAATTTTCATAGTCAAGATACAAAAATATAAAAACAATTTATTAAAGGACTAATAGTGGAATCGGCCATAATCGAGGGATTTGTAGTGTCATTATCCCGAGATGCTCTCTTCAGTACTTACGATCCATCGGTTCTTATATACACGGCCGGAAAATTTTGAACTGTGTTCTGTTCACTATTAACAAGTGACAACCATGCCGGAAAATTATTTTAATGAAGTTGAAGTAGCTCAGCAAATACAAAAATCACACGACGGAGTTGTCTTCCCGGCAGTCTTAACCCCCAAACCCAATAATACAGGCATCGATGACAACCCGTCTGATTCTGAACTCTCTTTCTTAACGGAGGCTATCAAGGCCCAAAAGCCATGGCTGGAATCTCTTCTCCAGGAAAGTGGGGCCATTCTCTTCAGAGGCTTCCCTGTAATTTCCCCATCTGACTTCAACGACGTTGTCGAAGCTTTCGGATTCCCTGAGATGCAGTACATCGGCGGCCGCGCATCTCGGACCAACGTTGTCGGCAGGGTTTACACAGCAAATGAATCACCACCTGATCAGAAAATCCCTTTCCATCAGGAAATGTGTAACGTAATTATACTACTTTCCCTTTCTCAATTTCGTAACTTATCAAAAATCTTACGTTTAATTACTTCGAACAACTCTACTCTAGGAATGACAATTTATGACATAATTCAAATTATAAAATGCGCATTGATACTTACTGAAGATGCTCTGTACTTAGATACATGATTTGTCAAGTTTAATATTTGGATCTCTTTCTCTCTCTAGGTCTCCTTTTTCGTAGTCTCATCTTAGGTTAAATCTGTAGTTCTTTTGAATTGTTGAGCTGTTGACTGTGTTTCAAGTAGTTGATCATCTTTTGTCAGTGTTTGATTTTAATTAACTTATGATTGTTTTGATTTCTCAATGGTATTCTGGCTTGATCGTTTGAATACTTGCAAGTCTACCTTTAATAGTTTTCTCCCATTTGAAGGTTTAAGTTTGATTTCAGTTTACTATTCTATCCATGCGGGGAGGTTTCATAATTTGTGTGATGAAAGGTGTTGCGCTGAACTTATCAGGCGCTATTACTTCAGAATTATTGATGGCTACGGCTACTTTCTTCCTGGACATACATAAACTTATGAGTGACCTAAAATTAGTGCCCCACAATAACCGCTATAGGAGAACATTTAGGCTATTTTTAGATACTAATTTCCATAGCTTGGAATTGAAATTGGAAGAACAATTTGATTTGCGTGGAGTTCAAATTGCTCATCCAATTCCATTTCTAAAGCTTGGCATTTAGTGGCTAAACATAACCTTATGTATCTCACAAGTTTCTCCTTAGAAGGAGGGAAAAGGTATCCTAAAAGGGTTAATTACACCATTAGTCCCTTGACTATGGACTATTCCACCAATAATTTTTTAACAATTTTTTTTCAAATTTTAGTTCTTTGACTATGAAAATTAGACACGGTTGGTCCTTTTGTTAGATGCCGTTAATATTTTTTCCGTTAAGTTTGTCATGTGCCCATCACGTGCCTTTGGTTAAGGGTATTTATGGAATTTCACGTGCAAAGATATTTTCTAATGCTTAAAAGAATATATTCTTTTCTCTCTCCTACCCCACAACATCTCACCCCATCTCTCAATTTTCTCTCTGTTTCGACTTCCCCCCCCACCTCCGGCATCCCACCCTCGTCCCTCCATTTTCTCTCAAACTAGTTGGAGCCCGGACTAGTAGAAGTGAAGACCCACGGTGATTGCTCCCATCACTTCCCCTCCCCCCCCCCCCCCACCGGCTCCGGCGAACCTCTCTATCAAAGAACTCTCTCTCTCTCTATTATTTCTCTCTAAAACTCTCTGTCAAAGAAGAGACCGTTTCATCCATCCGGTAGAGATTCCCTGACCACAGTTACTGTAGACCATGTCTCTCCGTCCAAAGTCCTGATCCCAGCCTTCCTCGTTTGATTCGTCGATCCCGGTTTCGTTATGGGAATTGAGGATGAAGATTCAGATCTTCGTTGTTCACCGTCTTTCATCCATAGGTTCAGATATTTGTTTTGATTTCCATTTCATCTCTGGGTTTCAATTGTAGATCTGGGTTTAATTTTCGTTTTGATCCGAACTCTTTGAGTAAATGGAGATGGCCAGACGGCTAGGGTTAGGGTCGTATTCTCTACGGCTTTGGTGGTTAGACGGTTAAGGTTAGGGTTTTGAGCAATGTTAATTTGTCTCATTTGCAGCGGTGTGTTTGAAAGTTGAATATGTTTGGATTATTGAAAGGAAGTAATTGGAGTGATTTGAGTTTTCATGGAAGTAATTTGAGTGATTTCTTGAGTTTGGTGGTGGTGGTGGACTGGCAGTGGTGGTTTCTTGAATTATTGGCCGGAGAAGATGGGTATTAGGGCCCTTTTTTTTCTTAAAGTCTTGCATATGAAATTATATAAATACCCTTAACCAAAGGCACGTGATGGGCACATGACGGACTTAATGGATAAATACTAACGACATCCATTAAAATGACCAACCGTGTCTAATTTTCATAGTCAAGGGACTAAAATTTTAAAATTTTTTTGTTAAGGGACTACTGGTGAATAGTCCATAGTCAAGGGACTAATGGTGTAATTAACCCTATCCTAAAACTACAGAAAGACTATCCTTGGAATAATAATTACACATCTGGATTAGTGAAAACTGCATATTTCCCGAACCTAAATGAGGTAGCTGCCCCCTGAATTAATGGGTCAATCTTATGTTCTGGAAATTCATTTTGTTGAATTCTTTTAACTTTTTGTGGATGTCTAATTAAAACTTAATCTGAAATTGTGACCCGCCTGGCCTTTCTCACAGGTTGCAGTGTTTCCCTCCAAAATCTTTTTCTTTTGTGAAGTAGAACCAGGATGTGGTGGAGAAACTCCAATAGTTCTGGGCCATATCATTTATGAAAGGATGAAAGAGAGGCACCCGGAATTTGTTGAACAACTGGAAGAGCATGGTTTGATTTATACAGTAATGCTCGGGGGAAAGGATGATCCTTCTTCCTTAGTTGGCAGATGTTGGCAATCAGTATTCGGGACAAATGACAAGAGCGTCGCTGAGGAAAGGTCTGTTGCTCGAAACATTAAAGGTTTATAGTACCTACTCCAAATCTCCAATGAATAGAGCAAATTATGCAAAGAAGGATTATATTGTACGATGCTTCACATCATCATATCATAAATCCTTTGAGCTTTCTTTCTTCGGTCATGCTTCAAGTTTAATTAGCTTGCATCCACAAAATCCTACATTTAATAGAATTGTCAATCATGCATCAGCTTAGTGTCAGTTTTGAAATTGGATCGGGTGTGAGAAAAATATGGAAATTGCTAAATGTCATGTTGTTACTTCAAATGATGCAGGAGAGCTCACTACAATTTTTTGCAGAGCTGCTGAGCTGGGATCTAAGTTGGAATGGATGGAGGATGCAGTAAAAATGATAATGGGTCCTCTCCCAGGCATCAGGTTTGATGGGGCAAGGCAACAGAATATTTGGTTCAATAGCATGGCAGTTGCTTACCGAGGCCCAGAGGATGCACAACATAAGAATCCTGTAGAGCCCATCACATTTGGGGATGGTAAACCATTGCCAGCTGATGCCATACGTGACTGTTGCAAAATGCTTGATGAGGAGTGTGTTGCAATACCTTGGCAGAAAGGCGACTTTTTACTTCTTGATAATTTGGCTGTCCTTCACTCACGACAACCATTGATCAAGCCACCTCGTCGTGTACTAGTTTCCATTTGCAAGTAAACTGAGGTGAATTTTCTTTTTCATGGTGTGTTGGTTTGGCATCAAGGGCTGTGATCTCAAATAATTGTTTTTTTTTTTCTGTTGATATATTTGTTTGAAGGCTTTATTCAATGGTTTGGCATCAAGGGCTGTGATCTCAAATAATTTTTGTCTTCCATCAATTAAGAGTGCAAAAATGGTATGTCATTATTTCTCCTTATCAGCCCTGCAAGTGCAGGATATCAGTTGCTCAACCTTTGATCTTTAGCAAGATAAGATAAACATGAACATGGCAGCCTCTGCAATTCACTTTGATTTTAATTCGCCATACTTAGAAAGATAGATAGAGATAGAGGGAAACAAGAATGTCAGAAAACTTGTTCGAAGAAGTTGAGCTACCAAATCTGCAGAAATCACAAGATGGGAGTTCTTTTCCCTCAATGCTCAAAAGCTATGGTGGAATCACTCCTCCACAAAAGTGGTGTTGTGCTTTTCCACGGCTTCACTGTTACCTTGCCTCTGACTTCAATGACGTAGTTGAAGCTTTCAACTACCTGAAATTTCATATATCGGTGGCGGAGCCTTTCGTAACAATGTTGTTGGTTGGGTTTTCGCTGCTAACAAAGCCCCATCCGAACAAAAAATTGATTTCCATCACGAAATGGCTCAAGTAATTTACTCCTCTACGTGTGTGTGTCTATATATATATATATACTAGGTCTTTATGCCCGTGCCTATGGCACGGGTCAGTATGGGATCAAATCAATGTATGTTCGAGACTCTTTAAGGGATAAGAATAAATAACACAAAAATAATGAAATAATAGTTAAAGCATATCTCATTTATTTCGTAAGAAAATCAATAATGAAATAAATTATAAATAAATAAATTTGAAATATAGCAACAATATTCAAGTTGTGATATGTTCAGAACTTGTACATTCAAGCCTCTGGTTTTCTATTCCTCGATTTCTGCTTCTACTTTTTCCATTATTATGATATCCGTAACATCTCTAATGTACCTTTCTTTCAAAATCGGCTCTTATCATTGTCACCCCCACCCCTAAAATATGCCCTGCAAAATGCAAAATTTAGTACATAACATACTAACTTTAGTGAAATGCATACATATTGTGAAAAAAAGGAGAGAGTTGTGAAGAATAATTCAGGTCTTGGTTTGATTAACATGAACATCCAACCAATTCGACCATGTCTTTAGAGCCATCTTTGTCTAAAGTTTCTCCTAAACCAAACAACTCCTGCTTAACACTCCCAATCTTGCAACTTCGATATACCAATAACCTCTCAATTTACTAAATTGGCAATCTAAATGCACATAAAAACCACCAAATTAAGCCAAGTACAACTCCAAACTACACTTGAACTTGAACAACTTGACATAGTTTAAAGTTATTAATTCAGGAAGCAGCAACAATTAAGTAAACAAAAAAATAAAATCTGAAACAAAAAAAAAAGTGTGATACTATTTGCAGACCCAAGAAAGTGTTAGGCTTGGGCATACGAAAGGCTAGAATAATCTGGCCAATCTTGCTTGGGATGGAGCTCATTCAAAATGATGGGACTTTGCAAAATGCCTCTCACAGGAAAGGTATCCTGATGTCCAAGGAAAGCCTTATACATGCCTTAAAGCTAAAAGATCGAAAATAGCCAGAATGTCTAATTATTTATATATATATATATATATATCTAATTATTTATTAACTCAAAATTTCCATTTAACTATCTCATGTCATATTTGTTTCTTAGAGCATCTCCGATGCAATCTTCTGGTTTTTCCTATGTGCCACGTTTAAACTAGGAGACTTTTTTCATATGTGTCAAGCATTATAAAATCTATAGAGTCCTTTTTCTAAACGTGCTCTAATGCAAGACTTTTTTTAGGACATTCTTTCAAACGTGTCAGTTTTTCAAATTACAAAAATAAAAAACATTTACTTTATTTTATAAATGTCAAAATTGGCCGTAAAAATAAAATACAATTGACAATAAAAACAAATAAAATTGGCGGTAAAAATTAAAAAATAAAACAAAATTGGGAGGAAACACTTTGTCATCGAAAAACTGATCTATATACAACTTGTATTCTCCATTGGGTAACTAAAATCTTCTTTGGATCATCGAAGCTTCTTCTTCTGGTTGCTCAAGCATCAATGAATAAGATCATGAAGGTACATATTCTAGTTGGTTTCTTTAATTGTTTGTCTCTAAAATTAGTTGACTATTTTTGTCCATGTTTGGTTTATTTTTAATCATATTCCCAATAATTCTTTTTCTCGGCGGGTTTTGGCAAAGATGTTGTCGGTTCCGGTGCTATGATAGTATGAAGTATGAACCATTTGGGTCTCCCAAATTTTGTGATCAACAACTTTTGTTTATCTTTGCCTCTCTTAAAACTGACTGTATAACTGAATTTGTTTTGATTAGTTTGCTTGTTCTTCATTGATTGCACTTTTTCATTGATGTGTTTGAAGCTATGTTGAATTTATGGCTAATGGTGTTGCTAAGAGCCGTTTGGTGTAGCGTTTTAAAACGGTGTTTTGAAAACGGCGTTTAAAACGCAGATTATTTAAAACGCGTTTTTTTTTATAAATGCGTTTGAGGTATTGCGTAAAAACGCAGCTTTTTATTCCCTTTTTAAAATCTACGTTTAGGGAAAAAGTTAGGAATTTCAGCATTTTAAAATGCAGCTGCGTTTTGAAAACGCAGCTTTTTCTACCGCACCATTGAAACGCTAAATTAAGGAATAAGCTGCGTTTTAACCCTGCGTTTTAGTCAAAACGCACGAACAAACGGGCTTTAAGAGCCCGTTTGGTATAGCGTTTACAAAACGCAGTGTTTTAAAAATGCGGCGTTTAAAAACGCAGATTTTAAAACTGGGTCTTTCCTTCTAAATACGTTTGTGATATCACTTCAATACGCACCTTTTTCCTAGTAGCGTTTTAAAACTGCGTTTTGGGAAAAGTTGGGAATTCGGCGTTTTAAAACGCAACTGCGTTTTGAAAACGTTGCTTTTCCGCGTATTAAAACACATTTTTGCAAATAAGCTGCGTTTATCCCCGCGTTTTGGCCAAAACGCCGACCTAACTGACTCTAAGTTAATTAATTAATTAAGTTTATTTTTGGGAGAGGGGGTTGTGTGTTTAATTTATTAAAAAAAAAAACTATGATCCTGATATGATTGTCACATTTGGGGATGCTAAAACATTCCACATGTCGTGTATGACTGTTTAAAAATTGGGGACGAGGAGAGTGTTGCTATATATATATATATATATATTGGCACAAAGGCGACATTTTACTTGTAGATAATTTGGCAGTTCTTCACTCTCTAGTCTTTAGTGCCATCGATTAGCCCACCTCGTACTCGTAGTATACTAGCAGCTTCTCTTTGCAAATGAAATATTTCGTTTTCTTGATGATTTGTTAAGACCTCAAAATGATCTTTCCGAGGCGTCACGGCTTGAAATTGCTTGCTGATAGCTTCATTGCAAATTGCTTCAAATATTTCATTTTTGACGTAAATAATCAAGAAATCAAGTAACCACCACTTTATCTCCCTTTCGGTGAAGTTATCGCCCACGTCCACCTTGACCGGCTCCCACCAATCCTTGTCTTGCCCCTCTCTCTCCTGTTTCGTGTGTGAATCAAATCGGTCAGAGTTTCAAAATGGAGCTTCATTTACATCCAACAAAAAATAAAAATAAAACAAACAAACAAACAAACCAAACAATTTCATTGTACTATTTACATTTTGCTCTTTTAGAATAGAGATTAACAGTTAGACCCCTAATGTTCATAATTGCTAGGAAAAAAAAGGGCAAATTATTGTAAACGCTCCTGTGGTTTCATCTTTTTTCTGATTACTCGCTTGTAAATTTAGATCGGACATAAAATACTTCTCTACTAATCAGTTTTCGCAAAACCACCAATCTGTCATACTGATCAAGGAAAAGACCAAATTGACCTAACTAACCAGTCCCCTCCATCCAAAAATCACATTACTCTCTCTCACTTTAACCCAAAATTTTTTTTTTGAGCCCAACTATAATTCCGGTGACTGTGGTATAATTTAAAGAAAAAAGATGATATTTCTTTTAGGTATTCTTCACAAAAGTCCAAGTTTGAAAAGTTTAATAACTAAAAGATATACAAGTGTAATTAGAATATGTTGTAATTACAAAAATGCTTTGTAAACTTGAAGAGCATCTCCAATGCAATTCTCTAACTGAATTGTATTCCCAGTAATCTTCAAAAGTTCTTCTTCGATCAGCACTGGTGCATTCCATCCACAAAATGGCGGGAAGTCACGAACAGCTGAAACTCGTCTCCTAGCACCTGATACTTGTTTTCATCGAGGCAAGGGGGGGGAGAGAGGTCAAGAGTTAGGTGAATTTGAATTTTACGGGTTAAGAAGAAAGGACAGCCTAGGATGAATTTACGTATTTGCCCCTAAAAATTCACATAATGTTTAACGGTTGATTTTCTAACAGTGTTTGACTGGAGGACTACTAGCGTACAAAAAAAAGCATACTTTGGACCCAACTTTTCACTTTTTGAAATCAGAATATTTAAGTCATTTCCTAATGTTTGATATCAAATCGAACAAAATTAAAGATTGCTTGTGTAAATTTTTTTTGGGATAATGACACTACAAGTCCCTCGACTATGGCCGATTCCATCATTAGTCCCTTAACAAATTTTTTTCATATTTTTGTCCCTTGACTATGAAAATTAGACACAGTTGGTCCTTTTGTTGGTTGCCGTTAGTATTTTTCCGTTAAGTTTGTCTTGTGCCTCTCACATGACTTTGGTTAAGGGCATTTAAGGAATTTTACATGCAAAGATATTTGGGATAATGACACTACAAGTCCCTCGACTATGGCCGCATACCCACCACCAGTAATCTTCATATAGTCAACCCAATTGGCTCACCATCATTCAAAACTCATCCGAGTTCTCATAAACATCCATTGGCAATTCATGGCGACAAACGGGACAAGAACTTCGAATCGAAAGCCAAGGAACAATACAATTAGAATGGTAAATGTGCTTACAAGGCAATTCCCGAGCTTAGAGTTGACCTCAAACGACTTTCTACACACAAGACAATAATCCTCATCGCAAACCTTTATCAACAATCTTGATATTGTGGAGGACTCAACGCCTGGCGGCCGCGAGTTCTCAAACATCCCCAAATCATTCACATCCAACCGAGTCACTGATCGCGGATGGTGGAACCCGTACGCATCAACAACTGTCTTCTTGTCGTGCAAAGGACGACCGAAATTGAAATTCCCGTAATTGTAATTAGCTGCCGCCTCCACCGCGGATGGCGCGGCGGAGGATAATGATTGGATTGAAAATGGATTGTTCGGGATTGTTTCTTGAATTCCTACGAACCCAGGACTAATTCGACAGATTAGGATTGGGATTGGGATTGGGATTCCTTTGCTCCACGAAGCTGCTGCGCAATCGAGGCATGTGATTGAAGATTGGCGCCTAACATTAAGCCATTGCAGCTATGACACCAATACGACGGTGTCGTTGATGCCATTATTAAAATCAAAACCTAATTTAGGGGTAAATAGAATTGGGAAATATAATTCAGGGAAATAGTCTTTTGTAGGGTTTATTTATTATTTATAGTAGAAATTCGTTAATAAGGATTAAAATTATTTTTAGTTGCATGTGCAATTCCTTAAATGCCCTTAACTAAAGTCATGTGAGAGGCACATGACAAACTTAACGGAAAATACTAACGGCATCCAACAAAAGGACCAACCGTGTCTAATTTTCATAGTTAAGGGACAAAAATATGAATTTTTTTGTTAAGGGACTAATGGTGGAATCGGCCATAGTCGAGGGACTTGTAGTGTCATTATCCCCTTTTTTTTTATAGTGACAATATATTCAAATTTTAATCTTAAAGAAAAATATCTATGAGCAGCTTACTTTTGAAACTAAAAGGAAAAAAGAGTAATTAGAGAGGTCCCAATCGGTTGATGCTAGTTTATTACTAACTTACTCAGAAAATGGTTGTGGCCTGCAAGGTACGTCACGTCAACTTATAGATTTGCCTATAAACAAAATGGCAGTCTCCTCTCTCTGTATTCCCGATTCCAACCAGCCAGACTCAGAGAGAGAGAGCGCATAAACATGATGACGGAAAGGTTCTTTGAAGAAGTTGAGCTACTGGATTTGCAGAAATCTAACAACGGAGTTGTCTTCCTGCAGTCTTATTCCCGAATCCCAAAATCATCAACAACAATTGTCAACTCTCTCACCTGAGTAAGGCCATCGAAGCTCATAAACCATGGCTGGAATCTCTCCTCCACAAAACCGGTGCTCTTCTATTCCGAGGATTCCCTGTAACCACTGCTTCCAACTTCAATGACGTCGTTGAAGCTTTCGGCTTCCCTGAAATGCCTTATATAGGCGGCGGTGCCGTTCGCACCCAAGTTGTCGGTCGAGTTTTCACCGCCAATGAATCTCCACCAGATCAGAGAGTTCATTTCCATCACGAAATGGCTTACGTAATTTTCTCTTCCTCTTTCTTTTTTTTTTTTGTTTTAACATAGACGCTAAATGACGCACCCAATAGATGCTAAGCAACGTACCTTTTTAATAAATTTTTTTAAAATATAACAAAAGGGCCCTTGGTTATTTTTAGTGATAATTAAGATTAGAGTTAATATTAATGCTAACGACAATTCAATATGAAGATCAAGTACAAAAATATTTATACAGTTCGAATAAATTTAATATATTATGTATTGTTCACTTACACAGACAAGAGTAATATAAGTCCCATTTTACCGCACTACATTTATTACAATCATTTTTTAGTCCGGATAAACTATTTTTATGGCTTTTTTTTTTTCAAATTGGTTGTTTCATATTTTTTGTAAAATACCAAAAAATTTCGAACTGGAAAATGGGAGAGCCGACCCGGCGATAATAAAATATAGGATAGCCGGCCGGCCATACTGAAGTGTGCTTTCACACTTGGCTATCCCAATTTCACTTGCAAACTGCGGCCCATTATATTAGTTCAACAGAAGGATACGATAAGTGAAGCTAAAGTCGGCCCGGCCATTATTAAGAAAGCCGGCCCGGCCCTAATAAATTAATTTTTAAAAAAAATATTATATTATTTATTTTACATGTTATATTATTTGTTTTAAATGTTATATTATTTATTTTAAATATTATATTATTTATTTTACATGTTAATTTTTCCTTTTTATCAATTAAAATAATAAAGAGAGAGAGAAAATGATATAAGGTTAGTTTTTTCTTAATAGGATGAAGGGGTAATATTGTAATTGTGTATTTAATGGGTGTGACGTTTAGCGCCTTCGGGTGCAAGCTTTAGCATCACATGCTTTCTTTACTCTCTCATATCAGTATGATCATGTAATCTGAAGGTCCGTTTGAATAAATTAAATCAGAATTTATTAAATTTTTTTAATTCTATAGTATTCAAATTCGTTGGATTTCATTTCAATAGAAATAGAATCTTACTGATTGATTGGTTCATGGAATTCTCTTAGAATTCAAGATTCATTTTTAACTTTTAATACGCTCTTTCCATTTCATGGATTTCATTTTGGTTCATGGAATTGAGATCTATGGTATTCTAATTCTAAATATTCTTTTCTATGTTCCGAACACTGGAATTGGCATTGAAGCCCCGATTCGAATTCCATCCAAACAGACCGAGAGGGGTTGTATGGTAGTGGTACGCAGGGTAACTGATCGAATAAGATTAAGAACACAAAAAAAAAAAAAAAAATGTTTGGTAGACTTTTGCCATAGAAATTCTTAATCCCCACTACCCGGATGAAGGGCTTAATTCCCTCCCTATTAAAACTATGGGAGGGTGGTATTATAAATCCCAGTCTTATTAATAATAACGTTTATCCTTGTCTGGCTACCAAAATTCCTGAGTTATTTGTTACTACAAGTTAATGGATTTTGATCCTTGTCTTTGCTCATGTTTATGTTTTAGCCGACCTTTCACATGTACAACATAGTTGAAATTTACTTTCTTGATCTTGTTTACAGGCTTCGGATTTTCCCACCAAATTATTTTTCTTTTGTGAAGTGGAACCGGGAAGCGGAGGAGAAACTGCAATAGTTCTAAGCCATGTCGTATATGATAGGATGAAAGAGAAATACCCAGAATTCGTTCAAGAATTGGAAGAGCATGGATTGATCTATGCAAGATTGATGCCGGAAGAAGATGATAATTCACATCAAACTGGCCGCAGTTGGAAGTCAACCTTCTCCACCAATGACAAGAGTGTCGCCGAGCAAAGGTCTGCAGTTTGGCCGTTTATTTTCTACTCCTATTTGTTATGATCTTATTATCTATAAATATCATAAGTTCTGATTTATATAGAAACAGGGGAATTGATCTTTCAAAACAAAGATGGCAATTGAGAAGTGAATCATGAATTGAATTGTGAGATTAATTAGAACAAGTTGCAAAAATGTTACTCCTTCCGTTCCTAAATAAGTGTCATGTTTTTACTTTTTAAAGTCAAGTGATTGTTTTCCGAAGGAAAAATTTGACGTGTACTTAATTTTTATTTTTCAAAACCATAAAGTACGTAATTTTTATATTAGTTTTGGTGTACTAAGTATTACTACGTGTTAATTTTATGATTTAAAAAAAATTAAAAATAACATCAAATTTTCATTTGAGAAACAATCAATTTGACTGTAAAAAGTCAAAATAGGACACTTATATGGGAACGGAGGGAGTATTAATTTGTTTATAGCTTAGCGCATTGAAAGAATGATATTAATGTCAGATAATCATTGAACAGTATTTTTCCCATATGAAATCTAAATGCCATTTTTGACAGACAAGCACAGATTAATATAAGTAGTCTACCTGATAGGGCTGCGAAACTGGGAATGAAGATGGAATGGTTGGAGAATGCACTAATCCTTAAGACAGAACCAGTGCCAGCTATCAAATTTGACCAGGTAAAGCAACGCAAAACTTGGTTTAATGCCTTGGCGGTTGTTTATGAAAGTTCCAAAGCTGTGAAAAATTTTAATGTCGACAAGTTAATCATGTTTGGGAATGGTAAACCATTACCAGCCCCAATCGTACATGACTGTTTAAAAATCATGGACGAGGAAAGTGTTTCTATACCTTGGCAAAAAGGTGACATTTTACTCGTAGATAATTTGACAGTTCTTCACTCTCGATTGCCATTGATTAGCCCGCCTCGCCGTATACTAGCATCCCTCTGCAAGTGAAATCAACTGAGCCTTCTTTTCATTATAATCTTCACCAAGGTTCCAATCAAATTCAAATACGAAGAACGTTACACAGGAAAGTGATTCTATAAAAGTTTTAGTCATGTAGAGCTAGGAATGTGGTTTTATAAATAAAAAATTACTCCAGTATATATAGCCTTCTAGAACATTGTAAATTAAGATATTCTCGAGAAGTGTAGCCTTCCTTCAAGTACCTGTATATTATTACTGGAGGTTGTCGTGCACTTGATTGTGTATATATATGTATGCAGATGGATATATCAAAGAAACAAATTGTCTGGTAGTATTTTTTATGTTCTTCGAATCTTGATATAAAAGATCGGTATAATACTCCGTATAACCTTTCTTTTAAGCTGTAACAATATTTTTAATATTCTATAATGGTTTCCCACATTATTTATGGTTAAATAAGTTTCGACGTAAAAGATTTTACTTTGATGATTAAGTAGAAATAAAAAGTTATTAAAATTTGGGAGTATTTAAATAGACTCTCTCTTTCTTTGTCTAAATAAAATAATTGTACATATGTGTGTGGATATTTCTCTTCTAATAAAAAAAAATTAAAACAAGAAAAATCAAAGATTGCTTACTCCTCTCATATTAGCTCATTAAGAGCCCGTTTGGTGTAGCGTTTTCAAAATGCAATGTTTTAAAAACGCAACGTTTCTAAAACGCAGATTATTTAAAACACGGTTTTTTTCTTTATAAATGCGTTTGGGATATTATGTCAAAACGCAGCTTTTTATTCCCTACTGCATTTTGGGAAAAAACTAGGAATTCCAGCGTTTTAAAACGCAGCGTTTTCTACTGCAGCATTGAAACGCTAAGTTAAGGAATAAGCTGCGTTTTAACCCTACGTTTTGGTCAAAACGCACGAACAAACAAGCTCTAAATGTGGTGAAGGAGTAAGTATAAAAGTTTGATATTTCGTCCTCCCTAATTGGATCATCTTAGGCGGTGGAAGGAGTATACAAGGGCACCCAATTCCTTCACCTAAAAGATGAAGTCCATCATTTTTACTCTCTCTTGTTCGTGAGTGTAAGTGAAAGGAAGGAAGGAAGGAAATTAAGTAAAGTATACTAGTAGAAAAAACTAGTAGAAAAGAAGAAGAGGAAATTAAAGGTAAACAATTTTTCTCACCATTAAGTGGAAATTAAGGTAAGACGTACAAGAGAAAGAAAATCCCTTCTCTGGCATAAAGTTTGGACATGAACCAAGGTAAGTATTTAGTTCATCTAAGTTAATTTCACTTGTAACTGTGAAATATTATGCATCCAAAGTTCTGGGTATAAAAGAATATATTATGAATTTCATTAAAGTATTTATTGTGTATGTGAAATTCATACTAAGAAAATTAACATGTGGTATCAAATCTTAAGGTTTTGGAACTCATAATTTTTTCAATTAAAGTTATTAATTATTTTTTCAAGCTGTAGAACAAATTAATTGGATAGTATATTTTAATTTCAAAATAAAATTTATTTGTTCTATTCATGGCTTGGAATGTGAAAGTAGTATGGAAAGTAGAGATATTAATAGATTGTTAGTCATCAAAGTGGCCTGATTAATTGAAATATCTTAATGTTAATTAAATTAATAATATTACAATTGTCCATGAGTAAAGAGATGCCTTAACAAATGACAATAACAGTAGATTGGACAATTGCGATTATAAATTATTTGCTAGAAGGTCCTCCAAAGATGGACCATTGCACATAATCTATAACGCTAAAGGGATTAATCATAGTACCTTAGTTAGATAGGGTGTATATCCAAAGATAGAGAACTTATTTGGCTAACGTGTGCTATGATTATTTGTTAAGGTTTCCTATGCTTTGCATTGATTGCATTGTTTATGTATTTAAGGATTACCCAAAGGTGAACTTAAATACATATTTAAAGTTTTATATGTAAAGTTTCTAAATCTATTAAAGTTAACTCAAATCACTAAAGGATGAGCGTGTATGAATGTTTGCAAGCTTCTATGAATGTCTTCGCATCAGCAAATTTGGTTGTTAAGTTCAATGGGTTGAATTATGCTAAATGGTTTGAGAAAATCCAGTTTACTCTGGGTGTTATGAACTTGGACCTAGCCATAATGAATGAAAAGCCTACTGCCATTACTGAGACTAGCTCGAAAGATAACAAGTCTCTACATGAGACTTGGGAGCGGTCTAGCAGGCTGAGCTTGTACCTTAAGAAGATGACCATGACAGAAAATATTAAGCCTTCGATGCTGAAGATAGATGATTCTAAGGAAACTAAAAGTCAAAGAATATTCCCTGGCCGATAATTCCACTGTAGGTAGCCTTATGGGTGAGCTAATTACAAAGAGATTTGATTGGTTTAAGTCAATTCATGATTATGTAACAAAAATCTCCAACCTACCAGCAAAGCTTAAGACTTTGGGGATGGATTTGAATGACTCTTTCCTTGTTTAGTTTATATTAAATTCCCTTCCTACTGAATTTGGTTAGTTCTAGGTGAATTATAACACCATTAATGATAAATGGAACTTTAAAGAACTTACGGCCATGTTACTGCAAGAGGAAGGGAGATTAAAGAAAATAAAGGAACACTCCGTCCATCTCACAGCCTATGATAGTGCTGGAAGCAACAAATCTAAACCATGTTAAAGGGAAGGACACTTAAAGATTGATTGTCCTAAACGAAAGGAATGGTTTGAGAAAAGAGAGATTCGGTACGATCCAGCCCATAAGCGAAAATGAGTGATATTTGTTTATGGGAAAAAGAATGAAGGCATAAGGAATTGGGACTTATAGGTTAATTTTGGACACTAGGTGTCATCTAGACCTGAAAAGATGTCTTTACGTTCCTGATTGTGCTCGAAATCTTGTTTTAATAGGGAAGCTGGATATAATAGGTTTTCGTTTTGAGATTTTTAAAGGGTATGTTTTTGTTGTATAAAGACAACAACTCTTGTGGATCAGGAAAGTTGTGTGATTCACTTTATCGAGTAAATCTCAATAACAAATTTACTGAATCTCTGGTTAATGCTGACAAATGACAGTAATGTAGGCACTAAACGTAGTTCAGATGAAAGTTTAGCCTTTTTATGACATTAAAGATTTGGTCACATTTCCAAAGAAAGGTTACTGAGGTTGATGAAAAGTGAAATTCTTCCTCGTTTGGATTTCAGTGACTGAAAAGTATGTGTAGACTGCATTAAGGGAAAGCATACCAAACACATATTAAAGAAATCTGCCACAAGAAGCATCTCAGCTCCTTGAGCTGATACACATTGATATCTATGGTCCATTTGACATTCCTAGTTAGAGCGGTGAACATTATTTTAGTACCTTTATTGATGACTTCTCACATTACAGTTATGTTTATCTACTGCATGAAAAGATGCATTCCATGAACATCCTCGAGGTGTTCATCAATGAGGTAGAAAGGCAGTCGATAAGAAGGTAAAGATAGTGAGGTTAGATACAGATGGTGAATATTATGGAAAGTTTACAAAAAAGGGACAATGTCGTGGTCTATTTGCAAAGTTCCTCGAAAGTTGTGGCATTTGTACACAGTATACAATGTCCGGTAGACCTCAGTAGATAGTGTAGCTGAGAGACGAAATCGTACATTAATGGATATGGTTAGTAGTATGTTAAGTAATTGCTCTTTACCCGTATCTTTGTGGATGTATGCGTTAAAGACCGCTGTATATCTTTTCAATCGGGTTCCTAGTAAAGCTGTTCCTAAAACTCCTTATGAATTGTGGACAGGTAGGAAACCCAGTTTGATACAGCTTCATGTTTGGAGTTGTCCAGCGGAAGTAAGAGTATATAATCCACATGAAAAGAAGCTTGATGCTAGGACAGTGACTGGTTATTTCATTGGCTATCTAGAAAAGTCTAAGGGGTATAGGTTTTACTGTCTTAACCATACTACGAGAATTATTGAGTCTAGAAATGCTCGATTCATTGAAAATGGCTTAATCAGTGGGAGTGGGGAACCACGAAAAGTAGACATTCGAGAAAACCAGGTAGAAACGCCTATACTTGGTATTCCTAATGAAGCGATTGTTCCTATTGTTGTATTACAGTCAAACAACATACTAGAACAACATGTCAATATGTCGAAAACGCACTGAAGAAAAATATTATAGTTAACCTAGTTGTAGCTAAGCAAGAGAATAATGAACCACAATAGGAAGTAGCCTTAAGGCTGTTTGTAAGACAGAAAATACATGTTATTCCTGATAACTATGTGGTGTATAATCTTGAGCATTGATAAGGATCCAATCTCATTCAGTCAAGCGGTGAATGACAACAATTCAAAAAAGTGGTTCAATGCAATGAAAGAAGAGATTAAATCTAGGCTTAAATCGCAATTCGGTCACCCTACTTTAACAGAAAATTCATTACGCTCACCCTACAATTTTTTTTTCTCAATTTCATCACTATACTTGGCATAAATCCCACGTTAATCACTCCATCCAGATTTTTGGATTAAAAACTTACTATTTTTTTTAAATCTCGAAAATACCCTTACTAATAACTATCAATTTAATCACTGCACTTAGACATAAATATCAAGTTCATCACTCCATCCTGATTTTTGAATAAAAAGTTTATAATTATCTTAAAAATCCGAAAATGTCATTACTAAAATATTAAAATTCATTGCAACCAAGAACAAACAAAAACCCAAAATTTGAGCAACTAGGGAAAAAGATTAATATTTAATTATCCTAAAAACCCGAAAATGTCATTACTAAAGCATTAATATTTAATCTATTACTAATCCTAACTAAATTAACATTAATATTTAATATTATAACTACATTGAGATAAATGACTAATACTTTTAATTAGATTAAGATAAAAATTTGTTATAATTAATTAAATTTCTTTAGAATTTTCCATAATACCCTTGAAAAATGGCATGTACCACATGATTGACTTAACGAATTTTTTCTAGTGGTATCATTAACCCTTATTTAAATATCGATAATTACTTATGAATAATTTATAATAATATTTTAAGCTTACTTTATTCTATAATAATAAGTATCTCATAATAATTTAAAGCATTTGTTTAATATAATTAGTTTTATATAAAAAAAAAAGTCAAGCTAAAGAATTTATTGCTTTAAAAAAGAGCAACATAATCTTTTATTAATTTTGATTAAGAATTCTGATAAGTTAACCTAATTTTTGTTTAATATTTTTAAGAATTAGTATGAAATTATGTTATTTTATTATATTTGAAATAACTTATTTAACTGATTTGATTATTTTAAATATTTTATACACAAAATTTTATACTAATTTGGTCACTCTACTTTTATACTAATTTTATACTAATTTGGTCACTCTACTAATTTGGTCACTCTAATTTGGTCACTCTACTTTTTCAATCAATAAGCTCATTGATTGAGTGAGCTTATTGATTCTCCAGTTCAAGTAGAGTGATTAAAGTGTGAAAAAAGAAAGTACAGTAAGCTTAATGAATTTTGGGTGAAAGTAAAGTGACCAAATTGGTATTAATTAAGCTAATCTTAATGCATTTTCTGTCAAAGTAGAGTGACTAAACAGTGATTTAAGCCATCAATATATTATAAGGTAAAGGGCATTTTGGTTTTTTTGCAGCCCTCCATCCAACAAAACTAACGGAAGTCAAGTGCGGTGAGCTTATTGACTCAACATGCCAAGTATAATGATGAAATTGAGAAAAAAAATTGTAGAGTGAACTTAATGAAATTTTCTGTCAAAGTAGGGTGACCAAATTGTGATTTAAACCTTAAATCTATGACAATGAAGTTTGAGACTTAGTAGAGTTGCTAGAAGGTTCAAAAAGAGTCGGTTGTAAATGGGTCTTTAAGATCAAACATGACTCGAAAGGCAACATCGAAAAGTATAAGGCCAGACCCGTTGCTAAAGGTTAAATCTATGACAATGAAGTTTGAGACTTAGTAGAGTTGCTAGTAGGTTCCAAAAGAGTCGGTTGTAAATGGGTCTTTAAGACCAAACATGACTCGAAAGGCAACATCGAAAAGTATAAGGCCAGACCCGTTGCTAAAGGTTATACACAAAAAGATGGCAATGACTATAAAGAGACCTTCTCTCTAGTGTCTAAGAAGGACTCTTTAAGAATTGTTATGCTTTTGTGGCTCATAATTATGACTTAGAGCTTTACCAAATAGATGTCAAAATTACTTTTCTAAAAGGTGCGTTGGAAGAGAAAGTTTATATGGACCAACCTGAAGGTTTTGTGATCACAGGAAAAGAAAATCTGGTGTGTAAATTAATGAAGTCAATATATGGACTAAAACAAGCTTCCCGACAATGGTATCTTAAATTCAATAATACCATTACATCTAACAGTTTTATAGAGAACATCGTTGATCGGTGTATCTATATGAAGGTCAGTGGGAGCAAGTTTATAATATTAGTCTTATATGTTGATGACATATTACTTGCTGTAAATAATGTTGGACTGTTACGTAATGTAAAAGAATTTCTCTCTAAAAGCTTTAAAATGAAACATTTAGGCAAGGCATGGCATCCTATGTGATAGGAATAGAAATATTCCGTGATAGGTCACATGGATTGTTAGGTTGTCTCAGAAGGCCTATATCAATAAAGTTTTAAAGAAATTTAGAATGGATAATTGTTCGGCTGGGATAGTTCCAATACTGAAAGGGGACAAATTTAGTCAATTGCAATGTCCCGTGAATGATTTGGAACGAAAAGAAATGGACTTTATTCCTTATGCATAAATGGTTGGGAGCTTAATGTATGCAAAGACTTATACTCGACCAGATATCAACTTTGTTGTTGGTATGCTAGACCGATATCAAAGTAATCCCAGTATGGACCACTGGAAGGCTGCAAAGAAAGTCCTTCGGTACTTACAAGGCACATGGAAAACATGCTCATGTATAGGAGGTCTAATAACCTCGAAGTAATAGGATATTCAGATTCAGATTATGGCGAATGTGTTAACACGAGAAAGTCTACATTCGGTTATTTGTTCCTATTAGCTGAAGGGGCAATATCATGGAAAAGTGGAATGGAGTTTGTCATTGCTTCTTCCACTATGAAAGCTGAATTTGTGGCATGCTTTGAGGCCAATATTCAAGGATTGTGGTTGCGGAACTTTATCCCAGGGCTTGGGATCGTTGACAGTAAAGCCAAGTCACTGAGAATTTATTGTGATAATTCTGCAGCTGTTTTCTTCTCGAAAAGTGACAAGTACTCTAAAGGTGCTAAGCATATGAAATTGAAGTACTTGCCAGTTAAAGAAGAAGTGCAGAAACAAAGCGTGTCTATTGAGCATATTAGCATCGAAATGATAGTAACGAATCCGTTAACAAAGGGATTACCACCTAAGACATTTAATAATCATGTCGATAGGATGTGTATTATGAAAAAGTCATTGTTAGCATAATGGGAATGTACGTGTACATGTATACATAACAGTTATTTTGTTCGGGTTATGACACTCTGAGCTCATCTATGGATGTGTTTCTGCTTATGTACATTGTAAGATTTTAATATACTAGTATGGTTAGTCTTCTTGGAAGACTGTATGAGTAAGGCTTATAGTTCACCTCATTACAGTTACTGTTAAGTTGAACTGATTTGTGGTACATGGAAGGGATCATGTCGATTAAATGATGTGTGACCGCCATGATCCAATCAGTTTAGCTTAATTAATGATAAGCCAAATTAATTGACATTATGAAGGATTTAATAATAAATGTGTACTTAAAGTTATTGTTAAATTCTCAAGTCGTCATATGGGCCAAGTGGGAGAATGTAAGAATATTTTTAATATTCTATAATGGTGTCCCACATGACTTATGGTTAAATAAGTTTTGACATAAAGGGTTCCACTTTGATGGTTAAGTGAAAATAAAATTTTGTTAACTTGGAAATATTTAAATAAATTTCCTCTTTCTCTACCTACATAAAATAATTGTACATATATGTAAATATGTAATAGATATGTGTATAAATATTTCTCTTTTAATAAAAGAAAATTAAAAGAAGAAAAGTCAAAGATTACTTCCTCCTCTCATATTAGCCCATTAAATGTGGTGGAGGAGGAAGTTTGAAAGTTTGATATTTCTTCCTCCCTAATTGAATCATCTTACGCGGTGGAAGGAGTATAAAAGGTGACCCAATTCATTCACCTAAAAGTTGAAGTCCATCATTTTTACTCTCTCTTGTACCTAAGTGTAAGTGAAAGGAAAGAAGGAAATTAAGTGAAGTATACTAAGTAGAAAAAAATAGTAGAAAAGAAGAAGAGAAAATTAAAGGTACAAAATTTCTCACACTATCAAGTGGAAATTAAAAAAAGATAAGAGAAAGAAAATTCTTTCCCTGGCATAAAGTTTGGACATGAAATATTATGTGTCCAAAGTTCTGGGCATAAAAGAATGTATTATGAATTTTATTAAAGTATTTATTGTGTATGTAAAATTAATGAAAGGAAAATTAACATAAGCTACAATCACTAAACTTTGAATTAGGATTGTTGGGCTCTGGTGAACCCATGCATTTCATATCATACCGATCATATTCAATTCGTTGTTTAATGGTTTTGTGTTTAGCAATGGATGAGTTTGCTTGTTTTGATACTCGAGCATGGAGCACAACAAGCCGTAGTATTGAAGACTACACGCCTTCGTGATCATGACCTTCCTAAGTATATATATTGTAGGACGACTGTAGCTTATGGGTGATCACAAGTTCTGGTTTATGGTTTTGTAATCTAAATCAAAACCAACCATATTACTCGATTATGCAGAAACTAAGAACCCATCGAAATCAGCTCCGTGTATCGGAATCTACTGGCAGGGACAGACTCCATAAGGGCGTACAGTACTGGGGTGTCCAACTCAACTGAAAACTTTACAAATATTTTTTGAAGGAAAAAAGTAGGGTTAACTTCACCAGAAATCCCTGAACTTTTGGACTTTCTACCAGTAGTCCCTGGTTTGAAACTTGTACATTACTAGTCCGTAATCTTTTAATTTTGTAAGCTACAAGTCCTTCCCTCCAGATGCCGTCAACTCTTGCCATTAATTTCTCACGCGCCTTCCACATAAGTGTTTTCCAAGGGCATCAACGTCATTTCTACGTGAGGGTTTTACACTTTACCCCCTTGGCTTGTTTAGTCTTCTCACTAGCCTTTCCTGTCAACAAATACTCCGGTGCCAAATACCCCCCGCTACCAGCGTTGCATCAAGGCATTCGGTGACTTCTCACTAGCCCTTCCTATCAACAAAGATTCAGTCTTTTTAACGTGTTTGAATTTCTTGGAGTTAAACCATACCAGAAAAATTGTACACAATGCTAAAAAGAAAGCACCGGCAGTCACAACCCCTACCACCGCCCCTGCACCTTGTTTGCAAAATTGGCTATGACATTTACCATCTTTATGAGAAATTGAAATGTTTGACTCGGTTGTTGCTATAAATGGTGGTGGGATTGATAATAGAGGCTCTTAGTTTGGGTTTAAGATTTGAGTAAGAGACTGATATGTTGAGTAACTGAGTTGACCCAGAGTAGCCGACACACGAGTTGACCAGGTCTCTGCTTTTGAGAACATTGGAGACTTAAATCAAATCAGCAATTTTCGTTGAGATCATTGAGTTTAGATCCAAACCGACGTGGTTCGCGTTAATGTCTTTGAACGCCACATCCGTTAAAGTATATATCGAATTCGATCGCCACGACGACGTGGTTAGTGTTTAGCTTCCAGGTTGCCAAAATCGTATGAGTTTTGTGTAGAGAGCCCTGCCGGTGTCGAAGTTGGGAACAGCGAGGTCATGAGTGAGCATGAAGAGGGCGGTGAGGCCAAAGGTTAGGATGAAGTGAAGCAACACCGGTAGCACTTGGCACCGCAAGCGGAGTAGAACATCGTGAATGTACTTGGCGAGGAAATGTTTTATTGATGAGAAATGTGCCCTTGGAAAACCCTACGTGGAAATGACGTTGATGCCCTTGGAAAACCCTCACGTGGAAGGCACGTGAAAAATTAATGGGAAGAGTTGACGGCATCGGGTGGGAGGGACTTGTAGCGTGCAAAATTAAAAGATTACGGACCAATAATGTACAAGTTTCAAACTAGGAACTATTGGTAGAAAGCCCAAAAATTCAGGGACTGCCAGTGAAGTTAACCCAAAAAAGTAGTATTTCCAGAAGTTTAGATTAGAGGTGCAAAGTGCCTTTGAAGGGTATTAAGTCTAACTGAAAAGACTACCTCAGAGCAACATTATCGATTTTCGTTAATTAAGTACAAACTTTCATAGCACACTCGTTGCATATGCAATTAATACTTATATTTTATTATTTTATATTGAAGTTTAATTTTTTTTAATACCCCTATTTTTTTTTTCTTTTTTTTTTTTTTCGTTTTTAATAATGCCCAAAGATGATTTTTCAAGTAATGCTGTACTTAATTTTGAAGATGCTCAGGTAACACTTGAACCCGGAACTTGTGCTGCTGAATCTGACAATTTGGTTGATCATGATTCACTTGTGAATTCTCAGTTGATGAAATCTGGAAAATGCATGGCTTTGATAATTAGATCTCTTGAACCTTAAAATCAGATTTTCTTTTGACATCTTAAAATCTAGCTCGTACCACATTTATTTTTGAATATGGGAATCATCTGCCGATCGATGAATATTTTCAAAGTGATTTAATTAGCGCATAAACAAAGGTTTCCATTCTCTTAATACTAGGATGAGAATAGAAATTAAGAAACATATTTTATTCTTTAATATACATAAATGTGCATACACGTACACATTGCATGCATACATCGGCATTATTAATTTACATATATATGCAATGGAAATCCAATCCACCCTAGCTTCAATTTTTTTAGAAATTATTATCCAAATATAATGCATTCGTGGTATTTAAATAAAAACTTAACGGCAGGCCATGCATGAAGAGAATTAAGTTTTCACTTGCAAAGGGAAGCTAGTATACGACGAGGTGGGGTAATCAGTGGGAGTCGGGAGTGAAGAACCGCAGTATTATCTATGAGTAAAATGTCACCTTTCTGCCAAGGTATAGCAACACATTCCTCGTCCATCATCTTTAAACAGTCATAAACGACATTCGTCGGCACTGTTTTACCATCCCCGAACTTGACCAACTTATCAGGATCACAAATTTTGGCATCTTCAGGTATTCCATAGTAAATTGCCAAGCTATTGAACCATGTATTGCGTTGCCTTGCTTTGTCAAATTTGATAGCTGGCATTGCATTTGTTAGAAGGTTTACTGAATTATTCTCCATCCATTCCAGCTTCATTCCCAGCTCAGCGGCCCTGCATGCATGTCATGTGAATAATTAGTACTAGACTTGTGTTAAGATATATATATATATATATATATATATATATATATATATATGATAAAACTCATACACTTACAGAGGAAATTTTCAGTTAGAGGTTTGGATGTATTTACAGGGGTGTCAAGTATCATTTTATATAATCATAGCAGTTAGCAGCAGTTAGCAGTTAATAACAGTTAGAAGTTAGTTTTATTTTGGGGTTTCATTGTTGTATTTAATTCTGGAGATCTGATCCATTTGAAAAGGATGAAGAATTCACAGTTTTGTAACTCTCAATACCTCCATTTTAAACTATTCTTCAGTTAACATGGTATCAAAGCAGGTTTTGATCCTTAATTGATCTACTGCCTTTCTATTTTATGTTCAAAAAATACCAACTTGCACCCTAATACTGTCCAATCTTTTTGGCGGTCAAATCAAATCAATGGCAACTACCAACAATGGAGGTCACGATGAAATTTCAGACCCTGAGGTTGAGGAAGAAGTCATTGATGAATATGATCTTGACAAGGATATTCTTCAAATTCATCCTTCTCATCCCTTATTTCTTCATCCAAATGATCATCCAGGTATGATCCTTGTCACACAAATCCTGAATGATGCTGTTAACTTCAATCAATGGAGAATGTCAATAATAATAGCCTTATCTGCAAAGAACAAGTTAGGGTTGATTAATGGTCAACACAATAAACCATCACCAATCTCTAAATATCTCAGTCAATGGGAGAGATGTAACCATATGGTTATCTCTTGGCTGCTCAATGTTGTATCTGCAGAAATCAAGCCTAGTATTGTATACTTTACTACAACGAAGGCTGTTTGGGATGATCTTAACTCAAGGTTTTCACAGAATAATGCTCCTAAAACCTTTTATGTCAGAAAGAGTCTGTCTGAATGTAATCAAGGCAGCATGTCTATATCTGCCTACTTCACTAAATTTCGTAGCTTATGGGATGAACTTACTAGCCTCACAAGTGTGCCTAAATGTGTATGTAATTGCACATGTGGAGCAATTCAGAAACAAGAGGAATATGAAAATGAACAAAGGTTATTTCAATTCCTAATGGGGCTTAATGACAGTTTCACTTCTACTAGAGGACAGATTATAATGATGAATCCTTTGCCTAGCCTTGGAAAAGCAGAAATTCTTTTAATCCAGGAAGAAAAAGTCAAAGAAAATGTAGCAATTTATCCTTTGGAAGTGTCAATATGCATGATTTGTCTGCTGTTTTAATGAGCAAATCAAATGAGGCTTCTTCTGTTATGGTTACCAAGACTGGGAATAGAGGTTTCAAGAGCAAAAATAATACAGGATCCTCACAGAGAGGAAAATTCTGGTGTGATCACTGCCACGGTAATTCTCATACTAGGGACAAATGCTTCTACTTGCATGGATATCCAGATTGGCACAAATTATATGGTACTAAACCAGATCTCTCAAGGAGGCCTAAAAATAAAGAAAAATCTGTTGTTGCAAATGTATCTTGTGGTGAGAATTTTGCAGGCAACTCTGTTCTACAGTCAGATCATGGTGATTGCAAAACTCATGGAGTTACAGGTCTTACATCAGATCAATATCAACAACTACTACATTTACTTGCAAACTCCAACACAGACAAGGAAAGTCCAGAGGCACACATAGCAGGTACTGTTGCCAGCTATTCAAGTTTCACTATCCCCATGTGTTAAATAGCCATTCCTGTAACACCAATGAATGGATAATAGATACAGGGGCTACTGACCACATTACCTTTGATTTTTCATCTCTTATTGATCCCATACATGTCAATGTTTTTATTCATCTTCCCAATGGTCAAACAGCAAAGATCACACATAAAGGGACTGTCAAACTCACCAAGGATATCATTCTGCATAATGTCCTATTTGTACCCTCTTTTAAGTTCAATCTACTGTCTGGTAGTAAACTGACATTTGATAATAAACTAAATCTTGTTTTTACATCTACTGAATGTATCTTTCAGGACCAAGTACTCAGGAAGGTCAAGGGGACTGGTAGATTGATTGGTGGACTTTACAAACTTGTTATTTCAAAGTGTAATGATCCAAATAATACTCTTATTTCTACTATCTGTAATAATACATCAGATCTTAATTGTGTTGCTGGCACTACCATGAGTAAAGAACTTATACTTTGGCATTTAAGGCTTGGCCACGTTCATGTTTCTTCTTTAAAACACTTAGATGTTTGTACCATCAACAATGCTGCTTCTATAATTCCTTGTGATGTCTGTCATTTTTCTAGGCAAACTAAAAGGCCCTTTTCTCTTAGTAATTCTCATGCTTAGACCTTATTTGCCTTACTCCATTGTGATGTCTGGGGACCATATAGACATACTACTTATAATGGCTATACTTCATTCCTAACCATTGTTGAAGATCATTCAAGAACTACTTGGACTTTTCTTCTTAAATCCAAAGCCCAAGTAATCACTCACTTACAGAACTTTATCAACCTTGTTCAAAACCAATATCAAACTACTGTCAAAGAGATAAGGTCTGACAATGGCACTGAATTCTTTAATTCTTCTATCACACTTCTTCTTGATTCTCATGGTATACTTCATCAAAGTACCTGTGTTGAATCTTCTCAACAAAATGGCAGGGCAGAAAGAAAGCATCGACATTTGTTGGAACTAGCTAGGGCCTTAAGATTTCAAGCTCATCTTCCCATTTCTTTTTGGGGAGAATGTATCTTAACAGCTACTTACCTTATAAATAGACTCCCTAGTTCTATCCTCCACTTCAAAACTCCTTATGAAGTTCTCTTAGGTCATAAACCATCTTACTCACATCTCAAAGTTTTTGGGTGTTTGTGTTTTGCCTCTACTTTGGGTCATAATAGGGACAAATTCAGTCCAAGGGCTAGAAAATGTGTATTTCTTGGTTACTCCTATGGCAAAAAGGCATACAAAATATATGATCTACTCACCAACCGGATTTTTCGTAGCAGAGATGTTACTTTTCATGAACAACATTTTCCTTTTCTTCATTCTAAATCTGATTTACAGCCAACATCTTCTTCCTCTTTATTTCCTCTACCTGAGACTTTAGTGTCTGATGATATCCTTCAGACCTCATATTCAGACATTCATACATCTACTTCCCTTGCAGATAAACATATTCCCCTCTCCTCTGCAGACACATCTATTCCACTCCCACAAGCAGAGGCATTTTCTGGACAGAATTCTGATCAACTTGATCCTGCTGTCCACATTCCCATTACATCTGCAAGACCTGTTAGAACTAGGACTATTCCTTTGAAATTTAAAGATTATACAGGTCTACCTTTCAATCAATCTTTCACCATGACTTCCTGTATACGAAGGTACTTTCTTTATTCTATTAATAGTATTGTATCCTACTCTCATTTATCTTCTTCATATAAAACATTCATAGCTAATATTGACAGTTCCTTTGAACCACAAACCTATGCCCAAGCTTCTAAGTATCCTCATTGGTGTAAGGCCATGGCTTTAGAACTTGAAGCACTGGAGAGAAATCAAACTTGGATCTTGCAGGAGTTACCTTCAAACAAAAAGACTGTGGGTTGCAAGTGGATCTATAAAGTTAAGTACAATCCAGATGGAACTGTTGCAAAATATAAGGCAAGGCTGGTCGCAAAAGGCTTCACTCAGACTGAAGGGTTTTGGACTATTTTGATACCTTTGCTCCTGTGGCAAAGATGACTACTGTGAGGGTTCTTTTGGCTATTGCTAGCATGAATGATTGGCCTCTTCATCAGATGGATGTGTCAAATGCCTTCCTTCATGGCACCCTAGATGAAGAAGTATTCATGAAACTACCTCCTGGTTATTCAGTTCCAAATTTCTCATCTAAATCCCCTTTGGTCTGCAAACTTGTCAAGTCTCTATATGGCCTGAAGCAGGCCCCAAGACAATGGTTTCATAAATTTTCTACTGCTTTGAAGGACATGGGGTTTACTCAGTCTGCTTATGATCATACACTCCTCACTCAAATTACTTTTTCTTCTTTCACAGCTCTCTTGGTATATGTGGATGATATAGTGATCACCGGTTCCAATCCTGATGTTATTACTTCACTCAAATCTCAGTTACATTCTACTTTTACAATTAGAGATTTAGGGCCTCTCAAATATTTTTTAGGTCTTGAGATAGCCAGGAATTCTGATGGTTTGTGCTTGCATCAAAGAAAATATACTTTGGATATCATTACTGAAACATGTCTTACATCTGCAAAGTCTTCTCTTCTTCCTATCTCACAGAATCATGGCTTAGGCACAGATGCTGGGGATATTTTGGAGAATGCAGACACATATAGAAGGCTTGTCGGTGGACTTATTTACCTCGTTATTACCAGACCAGATATTTCCTACGCAGTGCATGTCCTAAGTCAGTTTTTGGCTCAGCCAAGAAAGCCTCATATGGCTGCTGCTTTGAAATTGGTTAGATTTCTCAAGAATTCTCCAGGCCAGGGTCTGTTCTTTCCTTCTTCAAATACTTCTATCTTGTCTGCTTATTGTGATGCAGACTGGGCTACATGTCCTATGACTAGACAATCCGTCACAGGTTTTTATGTATTTCTTGGCTCCTCTCTCATTTCTTGGAAGAGCAAGAAAAAACCTAATGTCTCTAAGTCATCTGCCGAGGCTGAATACAGGTCAATGGCCACCACTTCTTGTGAACTCACTTGGCTTCATGGACTCTTACAAGATTTTCAACTTCCTTGTCCTAAACCAATTTCTTTATTCTGTGATAACAAGGCTGCCATGCACATTGCAGCCAATCCTATGTATCATGAGAGGACCAAACATATTGAGATAGATTGTCATATTATTCGACAAAAGATTGATGAGGGGGTGATCACTACATCTTATGTTTCCACTAAGGATCAAATTGCAGATTTGTTGACTAAGGCAGTTTCACTTTCTCAACTCAAACATTTGCTGTCCAAGTTGAATGTGTTAAATATTTTTTTACCACCTTCAACTTGAGGAGGGGGGGGGTGATAAAACTCATACACTTACGGAGGAAATTTTCAGTTAGAGGTTTGGATGTATTTACAGGGGTGTCAAGTATCATTTTATATAATCATAGCAGTTAGCAGTTAATAACAGATAGAAGTTAGTTTTATTTTGGGGTTTCATTGTTGTATTTAATTCTGGAGATCTGATCCATTTGAAAAGGATGAAGAATTCACAGTTTTGTAACTCTCAATACCTGCATTTTAAACTATTCTTCAATTAACAGTTCCTATATATGGTTATCGCATTTTTGAGAAACGCCTCAAGTAATTAATATATATAGTACTGCGCATGCATGTTTAATTAATTAAACCACAATACCTTTGCTCGGCGACACCCTTGTCTTTGGTTGAAAAGGTTGAATTCCAACCACGGCCAACTGGGGATGAAACATCCTTATCTTCCGTCATTGACCTGGCATAGATCAAACCATGCTTTTCCAATCGTGCAACAAATTCTGGGTGCCTCTCTTTCATCTTATCATGTATCAAATGGCTTAGAACTATGGCGGTTTCTCCACCTTTTCCTGGTTCAACTTCACAAAAGAAGAACAATTTGGCGGGGGATTCGGAAGCCTATATATAAAAAGATGCATGCATATATAGTGAGTTCAAGATAAAAATAAATAAATAAAATTAGGTACGAAATTGACCTGTTACTATCCACTTAATTAGGAATAATGTATGGATCGGAGCAGACTTTCTAGTAAATAAAATAGATCATCATCCAATTATGGAAATCAAAGCAATAATATTGCAAATTCAAATATAACTGCAACATGGACGGGTAGAGAAAAGACTCAAAATCCACTAACTAGCTAGCTAGCCCAGTAAATTAGATTAATAAAATACATTAATAAAAGTTCTATTAATGATATATAATTATGAACCAATTAGATTGAAATATATATATATATATATATATATCGAGTTAAATGGTAACTGAAATACTTATGTATAATTAGAGTAGGGAGGAATAAGTTACGTAAGCCATTTCGTGATGGAAATGAATTCTCTGATGGGGTGGGGCTTCATTTGAGGTGAAAACCCGGCCAACAACATTGCTACGTAAGGCTCCGCCGCCCATATATGGCATTTCAGGGTAGTCGAAAGCTTCAACGAAAGAATTGAATTCGGAAGCAGAGGTAACAGGGAAGCCGCGGAAGAGAAGTGCACCGCTTTCGTGAAGGACAGACTCCAGCCATGGCTTGTGAGCTTCTATTGCCTCGGTCAGAGTCTGAAGAGAGAGTTGACAATTATTATTATTATTCTTATTAATGTTGGAATTCGGGAACAAGATTTTCGGGAAAAGAACTCCAGTCTCTGATTTCTGCAAATTTGGTAGCTCAACTTCTTCAAACAGCCCTTCTTCCATTTTCCTTTCTCCCTTTCTCTCTCTCTATTTAGAAGTAAGTTCGGCTATTTATTATAGAAGGAAATTTGGCTATTAAAGGGTTAATGACACCACTAGTCCCTTGACTATGGCCGATTCTATCAATAGTCCTTTAACAAGTTTTTTTCAAATTTTAATCCCTTGACTATGAAAATTAGATACAGTTGGTCCTTTTGTTGGATGCTGTTAGTATTTTTCCGTTAAGTCCGTCATGTGCCCATCACGTGCCTTTGGTTAAGGGTATTTATGAAATTTCACGTGCAAAGATATTTTCTAATACTTAAACCAATATATTCTTTTCTCTCTCCCCCCAACCCCCCCAACACCCCCCTAAAAAATGTCGATCATCCCAAACTTCTTTGGCCGACGATCCAACGTCTTTGATCCATTCTTTCTCTACGTCTAGGATTCATTTGAAGGCTTCCCTTTCAGCAGCAATGTCCGTTCACTTTTCGATCAGGTCCGATCGGGTTTCCCTTTGAGACAGCATCATTCGCGCACGCTAACATAGACTGGAAGGAGACTCCGGAGGCGTACGTGTTCAAGGCAGATGTTCCTGGGCTAAAAAAGGAGGAGGTTAAGGTGGAGTTGGAGAAGGACAGGATTCTGCAAATCAGCGGAGAGAGGATCCAGGAGAAGGAGGATAAGGGAGATACCGCAGTGTGAAGCGTAGCGGTAAGTTTCTCCATAGGTTTAAGCCGGGAGAATGCTAAGGTGGATCGGTGAAGGCGGCGATGGAGAATGGTGTCTTGCTATCACTTCCAAAGGAGGAGGTCAAGAAGCGACGTCAAATCCATTCAGATTTCTGGTTAATTGATGAGTCGATTTGTCTCAGTGTTCGAATTCGAGTCTAAGTATACTAGTCTACGGTAGTATCTGTGTCTGGGATTAATCTAGGATTAATCTGGGGCTAAAGTTTGAATCTCTTGGTTTCTTACCCAATTTTCTAAGTTGTTGAAGACCTTGACTGGGATCCCCCGCCATTGATGAAACTCCGAGCACAACGAGTTCAGCGCCACATTTGGGCAAAATCGTAGCTCCGGCGACCCCAAATCGATCTCTGCCATTATCCCAGGATTATGAAATCGAAGCTTCGGCGACCCCAAACCGAGCTCCGAAAATGGGTGAAATCATTACTTTCATCATTTTTTTTTAATTGATGTGATTTTTACATCAGAAATTGGGTTTTCGAGTAGTGGATAGAATTGCTAGCAATTGACCCAGGATTATAATTGCTTTGTTCTTTAATTGAAATTGGGTATTCTGAAAATTAGGGTTTGAAGAATTGTCGATGAAGATGATAAGTGTTATTTGATAGTGGGGTTGAGATGTTGTGGGGTGTGGGGGGGTTGTGGGGTGGGGGGAGAGAGAAAAAAATATATTGTTTTAAGTATTAGAAAATATCTTTGCACGTAAAATTTCATAAATACCCTTAACCAAAGGCACGTGATAAGCACATGACGGAATTAACGGAAAAATACTAACAGTATCTAACAAAAGGACCAACCGTGTCTAGTTTTTATAGTCAAGGAATAAAAATTTAAAAAAATTTATTAAAGGACTACTAGTAGAATTGACCATAGTCGAGGGACTTATAATGTTATTAACCCACTATTAAAAGTCAAATACGGAGGCGCCCGGCCCGGCCCGGCATGTTCATGTTTATCTTTATCTTTCAAAGATCAAAAACTGTGCCAATGACGTCTTGCGAATTTTTTAAATTAAATTAATTTGTTTATAAATAATAAGGAGAAATATAATAATAGTAAGTGCACCGTTTTGATTTTTTTAAATTAAATTAATTTGTTTATAAATAAAAATGTAATGTGAATTTTTGATAATGTTACAAAAACACGTAATTCTTAGCACTTGTATACTATAAATAATGTGTTTTATGACTTCAAAAAGATAAAAAAAAAAAAATATACATGTCAAAATTTTTATTTAAAAAAATCAATTTAATTTTTTTTAAGAAAATTAGAACACAACATTTATTTAAAAAAAGAGGAAGTACCCTTTTTTTTTAAAAAAATATAATAATAATCTTTACTAGACATCATTTAAGTCTTTCAACCTTTTCATAGAAATTATACGCAGTGCAGATGCCATACGTATGCAAGTATAAGAAAAATGGGTATTGCAAAGCCTTCTGACCTTTTTATAGAAAATATACGTACGCATGACACATGTATTTTGAAATATTGTTGTTAGGTGTTAATTGCAACTTTGCAAGCCTTCTATCCTTCTTATAGAAATCATACATACAAATACAAATTACAATACACACGCGGCATGCAACTCGGTTTAATGTCATTAATATAATTCTACCAACAAAATAAAAAAAAAAAATCATTAATACAAACCACCATAACTTTACCGATGATGTCATTCAAAAATTTATATTTATTGTGTACTGATATGTTAAACTCGCATTTGTTAACACTCAAATGACATAATTATTTTAAAAAGATTTAATATATTATTGAAAATAAAAATAGAAAAAGAGAAAATAGTTGTGATTCAATTAATTGATAATATTAGTACAAAAAAGTGAGTAAGTGTCACTCCCTCATACGTAGTCGGTCGATAGCTAGTTTAGAATCTTTCTCCCCTCCCTTGGTATCAAAATTTTAACTCCATTTGTCTTTACCGATCACTACTATTCTTTTAAGTTAACGTTTATTTGTGATCACGTCAAAAATGGATGATCCTGTCTAGTATCCACGTAATTGCTTGCTGACATGATGATCTGGCCGTGGGCAGGCTGCGCAGCTGCCTAGGGCCCAAAGTAATAAAGGCTTTAATTTTTTTTTACTATTGTAGTATTAGTATACATATAAATAAAAAAATATTCTCTCCGTCCTTAAATTATTGTCTTCCTTTCCTTTTTCATCCGTCCCAAAATAATTATCTTGTTTGAAACTTTCCTTTTTAGAACATTACTTTACTATTTTACCCTTACTTTTTCTTTCTACTTTAATTATGAGCCACATACACATAGGCATTAAAGGAAACAACACACTTTTTCAATACTATTTTAATATTAATAATCAAATCAATTGAGTTTTCTTAATCAGTGTGGGGTCAACCTGATAATAATTTAGGGACGGAGGAGTAGTATTCAAATTTCTTGAATTGAGGCTCAAACTCAAAGTTTTTGTTGTTATTTTGAATTATATTTATTCAATTGTTTGTTGAGACTTTGTTTATTTGTTAAATTTTGTTACATTATTAATTATTATTTTTTTAATAATATTTTTATGTTTTTAAAAATTAAAAGTGACATTGACTTTATTTATTTGTTAAATTTTGAATTATGTTTGTTCAATTGTTTGTTGGGACTTTTGAGTTTGATAATTTGTTCACATCTTACATAGTTACATTAAATTTTCAATTTAGTTAATTACTAATTTGAGATCATAACTTTGAGTGAGTGATAAGAGAACCATGAAATAGAAGTACGAAGCAACAAGAAATTTCAAATTATCCTTACGATGATTGTTGATTTGAATAAATGAAATTTTTTTTTTTTTGACTTTAAGAGGTTGAAATTCGGTAATAAATTGTTCAGTTTTCTAGATAATAATATTTCCCCAAATTTAATTTCAGCTTGGTAGGAACCCATTATTGAAATTGTACTGATAGCAAAAGTCATTTTTTGTCTCTCTAAAAATTAAATTAAAAAAATACATGAGATTAATATTTGATAATTAAATTATAGCCCTTCTTTTAACTTTGTCCCGGGCCTATAAAATGCTAGGAACGGTTCTGCTGGCTTGAATAACTTTGTTAAACATGCGGTTAACAAGAACATCGTCGAGAAGGAGTTGGGGTTAGACCCAACTCAAAATCGGATAGGATCCTCATTTCAAAAGGTATTTCATCTCCTATTTCAACCGTCGGATCTTTGCAACGTGTGCACCAAAAATTACGGAGTAATTAATGTTGTTTATTCTCATGTACATGTGGCAAAGATTCGATAGTTGAAATAGAAGATGGAACACCTTTTTAAAATAGAGGATCCAAAGGGCCCCAAAACCTTTGGTGTGAGGGTGAGAGAAGTGACTAGGAAAGGGATGTTTTTTCGGTGACGTGGCCCAAAAAATCCGTGAGCCTATAGGAATGTTGGAGTAAATTTGGAGTGTGCACGGGCCATAAGCCCGCGGGCATCGGCAATGCCCAGTATGGGCCCATCAAGGTGCAGGCATTAATTTGAAAAGCCTAGTATAGGAGATCAGCCCACGGGCTTTGAGCGGGCTCGGGCTTGCATGGGCTTGTTTGGGCAGATGGATTGATTTTCATAAAAACAGAAAATAAATGATTAAATGTTACACAATTACAGTGCTGCCTAAAGCTTTATAACATGAAAGAACATCTTGAAAAGGTTCAGGTCAGTGATGCTGCTAATTGCTAAAGCTTAAATGTTACACATAATTATAAAACAAACTAGAAATCAAGAAGCTATTACAGTTAATAAAAACAGAAAATAACAAGTTTTAGATCAACTATCAACAAATACAATTGTGAACTGAGGCCATTGGATTAACAACTGGCTACCATATTTATAAAAATCAACAGCTTGCTACCATCTTGAGACTTGAGTAGCCGTGAAAATTCATCTACATGAGATTAAAAAAGTTAAATGAAAGTCATTAAACAAACTCTAAACAACAAATCAATAAGGCAAAAACTAGTAACAAATGTTACCTTTCTTAACTTATCATCTCCAATCAATCCTCCTCGAAACGATTTGCAAGAGACTTGGGTTGACTTTTCAATTCATCTATGAGAAACAATAAACTATATGTCAAATAAGAACATCTAATTGACAAAGCAAACAAGCAAAAGTTAATAAGAATTGACAATATTTTACCGAATTCAATCTTCTCTAGTTTTACTTACAATTCCTCCAAAGCTTGAGCTTGTATGAATTGACTCTCAATATCAACCGGGACGCACGAATCCAATCTTGTGTACATATCAATGCCTCTGCCGTCTTAGGAGTAAGTGAACTCCTAAAAGAATCTATCACCCTCCCTCCCGTGCTAAATGCCGAGATCTTCAATGTCATTTAATTTCATAAAAAATTTGCAAAAAATCAACAAGATAGCCAACATTTTGTTTTTACCGGTTCGGTTTCGTTTCGAAAAAAAAAAAAAAAAACAAGACAAAACACAAATAAACTCATTTTAGACAAAACTCATAACACGTAAACCATAGGCAAATAAATTATGCAAAATGAACAAATTAAATCACAACATCAAAAAAAAGAGTGACTAATCTTTTGTAATAACTGGGGTTTATGGGTATATCCTTTGTGAGGATAGAAAGGAAGGTCACTTTAGTCAAAGCCGGATCGATAGAATATTATGCAATGGAAAATGGTTGAATGAGTTTCCTAATAGTGAGACTGAAAATATATTTCCAGGGGTTTCTGATCATACACCAATCATTATGACGATACATGACATCAACGGGGGTCACGAGGTCATATAGGTTCTTTGATTTCTGAGCAATGCTAAATTCAAAGATATTTTAACAAAGTCATGGCGAAACAATGCTTAGGAGACCTATGCAAGTGGTCTTCAACAAGTGAAAAGACTCGGGGGACCTAAAGAAGCTGAACAAGAGGCAATATAGTAACATCTTAATGAGGGTTAAAGATGCGAAAATGGAGATGGAAACCATACAAAGGGAGATACAGGTTAAAGATGAAGTGCATGAATTAATTCAAAAGGAGAAGAAACTTACTGCTAGATTTATAGAGCAGCTCGTGGATGAAGAATCTTTTATTTTAGCGAGAGGGTGGCGAGAACACATCCTACTTCCACAATAGTATGAATTCTCGTATTGGTAGGAATAAAATAATGAGCATCAATTAATGGAAAAATAAATCGCACCGACATAAATCTCACACATCTAAAATACTAAAATGATGCACAAGAGTTGAATGATAGCTCATTCCATGTCCAGATCATGGATCCAAAATTTCCAGAGAAAAATAAATCAGAAAATCTGAGCAATCCATTAATGGAAACTGAAAAAAACAAATATTTCTTAAAAAAAGAAAACGGGTAAATGGTAGATATATCATATATAGATCAGGAAATATATATACCAACAACAAAACTAAAACCCATAATTAAAATCTTACCTGCTGCCGTAACCCTAGCTGCTTGAAAATTGATTGTGGCTGCCGGCTGATGGAGGAGATTAGAGGACGGCTCTGTTTGAAAGAGATGTCAAAAATCAGAACCCATATGAGAGCTTACTCTGTTTGTGTGTGTGTGTGAGAGAGAGAGAGAGAGAGAGAGAGAGAGAGAGAGAGAGATGGCTCAGATGGGTTTCCTTTGAGCAAACTCATCGAAGAAGCTGTGAAAGTGGCGAAGCAGCAACGGGGACCATGGCGAAGCAGCGACGACGACCATGGCAAAGCAGCGACGGTGATGGCGAAGTAGGAAAGCTACAGCCATGCGATTGCGTTGAGGTGAGAGTGCGATGAGAAGGGTTTGAGGCTTCGAGCAGAGATGAGAGTCGAGAGATGCGTCTTATCTGATTTGGGGATTGTGAAGGTTTTTTGACTTTTTCTTTTTTTAGTTTTAGATATTATCTAAATTGTAAAATGTGCGTGTGTGTATATATATATATATATATATATATATATATAAATCAAAACGACGTAGTTTTATGAAATGACGGGTTGGGCTGGGCTAAACGGGCATTAAGAATACAAAGGCCCAGAGCTGCCCGAAACCGCGGGCTTTCAATCCTTCTCAAGCCCAGCACTATGTACTAGCCCATGGGCACGGACTTTGAGGGTCGAGCATTGGCGGGCTCTGCGAGCTGATGGGCCAGCCTGCTCACCCCTAGAGTAATTGCTTTGAAGAAGTATGAATGCAAGAGGAAGAAGCTTGAGAATTAATGGTGTTTAGAGGATTAAATGTAGAAGAATACCTCGTATTTAAAATCTTAGGAATGAGTGTGTTGGAAAAATTGTAATAATAGTGAAGGAAATTGTGCATCTTGGTTTGCAAATTTCTTAGTGGTACGTTTGTCGAATGACAAAGATAAATATGGAAATGTGTTCTACTCCGTGAGAACATCGAAATCATATATTTATTTGTCTAAAATGATGTTTTGATGATTGAGATATTAAGACCTAAGGTAGGTGGTTGAAGTTGGTAAAGTGGGTTTATCCCACATTGGAAAGAAAGCAAAAACAAGGCTAGTTTATATACAAGCTCCTTTCTTCTAGGGAGTAAGCTTGTATAGCATAGAGGCTCTCTCTCGCGCGCGCGCCTGTAGGGGGGATGCAGATCCCAGTTCGATTCGAGGTCCGGACAGTGGACTCGTGTGCAAGCGCGACCTGTGGACACGAATGTCGGACCAAGTCGAGCCCCTTAGACCTAGCCACGTTTTGCTATTTATTTTTTAATTTTTATTCAGAAAAGTAACTCCCAGCCTCAATGAAGAGTCTTAATACATGGATTGATTTCTTTTGATTTGTAACAGCAAATCAATTACTCACGGAATGATTTCTCTTGATTTGTAACAACAAATCAATTACCTCCAGCCTTCATTGTTAGAATAATTGAGTGAAACCGTTTTGGTTTACCAATTTAAAATCAAGGCTCAAGCTCCACAAGAAGGACTACAAATTTTTTTTCCAGAATCTCCACAATCTGCATTGCATATTGCGACTTCTGTTTCTTGGCCTCCGTCCGTTTGCATACTGTGTTGGTGATACTGTCTAAGCATAAACTCAATTCGACGGAATCCTATAGTGCAAGACTGCTCCGGTTCTCCGTTGTATCCTGGGAGACAGACGTCCGTTAAACCTCGAAGCACTTACGGTGAGGGGGAAAATCTGTTTTAAGGACATTGTGTTTAACACAAGCCTCGAATCGTACTTAAAGAAGATATTCCAGAATACCAATTTCTTATTTTGTCTATTTCCAGTTTACGTAATTTGTTAATTCTTGATTTTGTAATACATTTTGTAACATAGTGTTGGATTCCAATTGAATTGCCACGCGGAAACGTGAGATTGGATCTGCCATAGAAGTCTACGTTCTGTGAGAGATTTGTCATTTTTTTGGGAACCGAGCAAATCAGTGTAGCCGCAATGCTATATAGAAACAGCCAACGACTTGTACCAAATGGGGTGAAGACACCTCTTCCAGGATTAGGATTTGTACTGAGGTACCATCGTATTGAATGCAAAATTAACTGCGGCGCCATTTAATGCACTGTCGAAGAATCAAAAACTTCGTGCCAGCTCGGTACGTAATTGAGCGTCTATCTTGAGGTGTTTTATGTCGTGACATGAGTAACGCGTCTTTTGAGCGGTTGACGAGTAGGCATGTATCTCGAATTGGATTTGATAAGTTTGAGGGAGATAGTAGCTGGGTCGATCTGATTCACAAGAGCGAGGAGTTGGTCATATCGCTCGACAAACAATCCGCTCAATCCTCGATTCTTGAGCGATTAATGAGGAGTGGCCTGTATGGAATTGGATTTGATGAGTTTGAGGGAGATATTAGCTCAGTCGATCTGATTCACAAGAGTGAGGAGTTGGTCATACCGCTTGACAAAGATCTGCTCAATCCTCGATTCTTGATTTGTGCTCAATCCTCGATTCTTGATTTGTCAATGGTCGTCATTATTCCTCGGTCGTCAAACAAACATTTGCGGTGCCAAGGTCCGCACCACGTCGTCTCATGAAGTATGGTGGGTTCGTTCTACGTAAGACGAAAATGACATAAACATTAGCGTTGAAATTAATATTTTTCCATTTTGACCATAGTAAAATTCGGCGAGATTTTGAAAAAAATTGCAATTTATTCGCGAATCTCACTTAAAAGTAAGAATCAAGAATGAATCATAAGATGTACAAAATATCACGCGTTTTCCTGAATTCCACGAGATTCTTGAATAAATTTGTCAAAAAAATTCTTTATGAATTGGGAAGGTTCAATATATAAACTTTGTGTATGATAAGGAAAGAAATGAAATTGAGTAATTTGAGAACTTAGGAAAGATAATAAAGATGGAAATTTTAAAGGTCATATTCCATTATTATATCACATGTTTTTCAATTATTTTTAGGGAGTGACTATTTTCATTACATTTTTTGCTTATCCACTACATTACTAGTTATTACATTAAACAAATACTACATGTTCGGACAATACTAACGCTTAATTACTTGCTCAGATTAAATTAACTAATAAATATACTTTTCTAATTAACTTCTAACTATTTTCTAGTTCATTTCTATCAATGAATAATATAGTTAATCTTTCTTTGTTTTTACTTTGAAAAATATGCTTAATCAATTAAGCTTATGACTAAAGTCATGTTGCATAATAAAAACTTAATATTATAAAGATATTTTTGTCCACCAAACTTTGAGAAAATATGTGATTTTTTGGTTATTAAAATAAAAAATTACTAGTAAGATTAAATGATATAATTACAAAAATGTAATCCAATGACAAAATCATACTAGTGTTATATAGTATCATAAGATTTTAGTACATTTTGCCTACCTTTACAATTAATTTAAAATTTTAATATTAAGTTGATTAAATACAAATAATCTATTTAATACCTCCCATAATGGTATTCTTAAATTGATTTTTTAAATAATAGTGTTTAAAATTAAAGTAATTTTTAATTTGAAAAAATTAGGGGCCGGTACCTTTTGTAGAATATTTAACCGCTTAAGTCTACTATATTTGTTTTCATTCGCTTAAGACCCTTTTAAGTAATAAATTGACTATTTATTTCAAAACTGTCCATGTATCAACATATGACATTTTTAAGTGTATTTTGTGCGTCGTCATTTGTGTGAAATGTGCATCATCAATCCCAATTTATCCCTCAAATACTACAACTACCTTCTTCAAAGCTCAATTCATCTCTCCAACACTACAATCACCCTTTCACTTCTCAAAAAATCCAATTTATCTCTCCAGTACTACAACCACCCCCTTCACTTCTCAAAAATCTACCACATCCACCTTTAACCTCCTTCAACATAAGCTACACAACAATAGATATGGTGAACAACAGTATGTACATGGCCCCTCCAATGCTCAAGTCAGCAATCATTAATGTATGATAGAGAAGGAAAGAGACGTGGGTAAAAATCCAGCTTGGCCAGTGAATAGGGTAGATCAAACATTTGTGGCTTGGCATGCTGGTGCGTGCCTTTTTGAGGTCTCCACTACTTGGGTAAATTAGCTTGGGATATTGACCTTTTATATCCTTTTGCTTTTTGCGTTTTGCTTTTTTATCACTTTGCTTTTACTCCATAATACGTACTCCCTCCGTCCCTAAATTATTATCTGGGTTAATTCGGCACACGGATTAAGAAAATTTAATTAACTTGATTATTAATATTAGAATAGTATTGAAAAAAGTGTGTTGTTTCCTTTAATGCCCATGTGTATGTGGCCCATAATTAAAATAGGAAGAAAAAGTAAGGGTAAAATAGTAAAAGTGATGTTCTAAAAAGGAAAATTTCAAACAAGACAATTATTTTAGGACAGACGAAAAAGGAAAGGAAGACAATAATTTAGGGACGGAGGGAGTATTAAACTTGTTCATGAGGTGTTCATGAGCTGAAACGAGTTGAGCTCATTTCACACAGTTACCATCTTCTTCTTCTGAGAAATTTGTGTGTCGCAAAAAAAATTGTGCATCGCAAGTAGAAAAAGGTAATATGTGCATCGTCTTGTGTTGTGATGTACAGTCTTTCCGTTTCGTGTTTTTATATACATCGTGTTGTGTTGCGATGCATCGTTTTTAATTTTTGTAGCGTGCACTGTTCCGTGTTTTTAAAGTGCATAGATAATATTTTACAAAAAAAAGTATCCTTTAATGATAAAAAACAATTATAATAAATTTTAACAAATAAAAATTGTCTGAAAGAGACCGGCCCAAATTTCGCCCTAAATTATAACACCAGAATTGTATGAGTTCGGGAGCAAAGGTCCAGTTAAAGCATCCCAACTGTGAGCTAAACATGGCATCGTGTACGTAGATGACTAACAAATTTCCTCCATTACTCTTGGGTTTACCCAGACTTTAGAAACCATGTCTCCATTGTCAATGATGGGATCCTCCCTAATACCCATTCCACGTATTTTCCACGACAGCCCTAGTAGGTCCCAGCCTACACATCGACTAAGGCAGCCCGACCCTCTGGGTAGCCGAGCATACCAACCGAGGTCTCTGCCGAGGACTCAAAACGAGGTTCCTAACTAAAGCTTACTGCCGAGGATATCATCCGAGCTTAACCGCGGCACATCTCCACTAGTATCCTCGACGACCTCGACACATCTCCACAAGTATCCTCGCCAAATCAGTGCAAGAACCTCGGCTTCCAGAATATCTATCCGCGGAATGAAGTCAACATCAAGTATTTAATGCTCACAGTGTGTCAGCATATTTCCTGGAAGAGGCAAGACATTCCCACTGAGAGAAGAGATTTCTTCTCAACCAAGCAATAGTAGCATTTATGGCTTCTCCCCATTTCCAAGACGGAAACTTCTATCATGTCCCTGCAGACTGACAGAGGAATGGGTTCTCCAATAAATCAACAACTCCCCCAGGACCAGGTGACTAACTTAATACCTTCTCAATACGCCATCCCTGGCTATAAAAGGGAAGGTATTACTTTATTAAGAACCAAGCTGCATTTACTCCCCAGAACAAACTAAAATAATGGAGAATCACATTTACTACTAGCACTAAACACTCCGATCTTTACTTCCTGTGAATGAACAGTTAGCATTTAAGACAAAACTGCCCATACATTTATTGAGATACTGATTCTCACACCGGAGGGTGCTAGTCGGGTAAACCCCCGACATCCTTGACGGTGCTTTCATTGTCAGCTAGGAACTCATCTCACTCACGACGATTTGGTTCCGACAGGAGACGTATTTTGAGAGCCGGGGTATCCTGACCAGAAGCTAGCTACACACGTAGATCCGACGTGGTCATGAATATCTTTTTGGCGTGATCAGTCAACAACTTTGTTTTACAATTAAATAAAATAAAAACTAGAATATCGCCAATTCTGATTTATTTGTCATTTAATAATTTTGGACAGCTACTCTATGTATTAAAAATTAAGCTATTTTGGACAAGTTAATATATTGCCGTTCATGTTGAATGCGCACAAAAAAGAAGGTTGTTGTGACTTTGTGTGCAAACGTGAAAAAAAGATATTTTAAGGAAAAGACTAAGCTCTTTTATATGTCATGTTAGGTAAATCGCTAATAAGATAGATATAGTCAGCTCTTAAACGAATTAATTAAGGTTTTCATTGATTCGCAATGACAAGTCATTCCCGATTGCTAACGAGTGCTCAGTAATAGTATGTTTTTAAATTATCGTCTTCTTTGATTTTTTTTTTGTCAATATGATCTTTTTCAAATGAAAAATTGATATATATATATATTATTTTATTTTAAATCATAAAACACGTAAAAAGTATTACAAATTACGTGTTTTATAATTTTAAGAAAAATAAAAAAAAATTCGTGATACGAAAACTAATTAATAATGAAATTATTGAGCTGAATAAGTCATGCCTCTCGTCCCTTTCCTCTCGCTAAGTTACTTCCTCTCCTCATGCCTCCATTCTATCTTCCACCTTCTCTCGTACTTTTCCAATGAAAGCGTGAACTACTTGGTGAAAAAAAAAGTAGCCAAGAAGTTTCTCAACTGAGCACTTGTAGCGGTATGGCCTAATTAATTGAAGGCAGGAAATGTGTTAAAGCGCTAACTCTTTGCCAAGGATTGATGAAAGGGTATGCGATCGAAATCCATCTGCTTTGAATTGAAAGGCTGGGCAAGAGTCAATTTGCATCATAAGCAATTGCTCAATTTGCATGCATCATAGGTATTGATGCGTCTTGAGATCCTAATTGCCATGGTTCTGGGCAAGGCTCAATTTGCATCATTGGCCAGAAAGAAACTATTTTTGTTACTTTTTTTCAATTTCAACCTCAATTCTTAAATCTTGATTATATCAAGTTAGGCCTGTCAATTACAACCCAATACCCATAAACCCACCCAACCCAACCTGTTAATTACCCAACCCAACCCAACCCATTAATAAAATAAGTTATAATGGGTTACCCATTACAACCCAATAAAATTTTTGGGTTAAATCGGGTTAAACCCGCTCAACCCGCTCAACCCGTTATTGCTTGAATATATTCCGTCTTTCTCTCTCTCTCTCTCTACAGAACAAAAGTTATATTTTTGTCTTAATCAATTTGACCTAAATCCAATCCGTTTGTTTGATCGAATTTCTCCGTCGTCTATTTGATTGGATTGATCGGCTATTATTCCTTTTTCAATTCGATTGCTGCGTACCGATTTATGATGCTTCAACTGTTGATTTTTAGAGACACGAAATTCGCTGCATACTAAGTTTCGGTTTGATCGGGTGAGTCAACTTTTCATCACTGTAGTCTCGTTGATTTCTTTCACACGCACGACACTTGATACGCCAATCTTGATAAATTTTGATACGCCAATCTTGATAAATTTTGGTTGAAGGAGATTTTGTTTAGGCTGAATTGATGTTGAATTCTAGATCGAGTTGAACCCCAATTTTGTTTTGTAAAGGATTAAAATTTATTGTGCTTATCCATAATTTTTTTCCCTCATTCATCGAGTTGAGTTGACTTTGGTCAACCCAGTTGGTTGGTCTTCCTGCATTGGGAAGGTATTGGTTTGAGATGAGAATGATAACCTTATAATTGGAGTTGTAATGGTGATTTTAAAATCTTCGATAACCTTATAATTGATTTCTGGATAAATCGTACTTACCTCTGAATGTTAGAATTCCTTCGATTTCTTGTTGGTGTAGTTTATTTGATTATCGTGTATTTTCGGTCTAGTGCTAAAATGTTTTCTTGTGATTATACGTAATTTATTTGATTATACGTGTATTTTCGATCTAATAATGATGGGTTTTCTTTTCTTGTTGAATGTTAGAATTCCTTCGATTCCTTCGATGGGTTTTCTTTTCTTTCGAGAATATTTCTACTATTTTCTTTCTTTTCTTGCTTGGTATCTGATTATTCCTATAGAATGTCTAACTCATGAATCTGGCTTAGGTTGGTATAGAGGATGATCGGTTTTGATTAATGATACTTCAGTGCAGCACTTCATGCAAATTGAATGTCTAACCGGATTGTTGATCCGGTTGGTATCTTTATAGTAAGGAAAAGATCACGGGGTTCCGTTATCCTCATCTTGAGGAGAACATTTGATGGAAGCTTTATGTTAATCGAAGATTAAAGTTTGTGATATCTGCGTGAATCTTGCATTGAAAATGAAGGAAGAAAAAGAAGCAAGTTTTTGATTGTTTAGCAGTTTCTGGACGATTTTCGAACACCTCCCAAGTGCTCTTCTTCATGCAAAATGGTAGTTAGGGCTGCATTTATCATTTATTTCGACGATAATGCTTCTTTATGCATAACACTCTTTGTTTTGATTGTTGAAAGTTTGGGAAAGTCTTCTTAATGCATGTTAGTGGCGGTTTGATATTTAAGCAAAACGTGTTATGGCTAGTATGTATCTGGTTTGTTTATTTACGTGGCTTTCATACGGATGCTCAAAGCCCTAAGTATATTTTTATGCTATGTATCTCACTTGATTTCTTCCTTAAATTTTGTTGATAGTTTGGATCTGTTTTAAGTGGTCGTATTTTGCTTCATTCTTGATTTTGCGGTGCAGTGGCAACTTTTCTCATGGTTGTTTTAAGTATGTTTTTATGCTATGTATCTCACTTGATTTCTTCATTCTTGATTTTGCCTCTCCAACTCCTCTTTTTTTTTTTTCTTTTCTCTCTAAAACCCTCTTAATTATATTCAAATTCTCAATATCCTCTTGAGTGCCACTTATAATGTCAACTTAAACACACGGAAATTTGTGTTCATGAAGTGGGAAAAAATGGGTCAACCGAAACCACCGACCCAATAGTGACCCGACCCGTTTAACCCGAATTTATTTTGGGTTGTAATGGGTTCGACCCAAACCAACCCGTTACCGGATCAACCCGACCCAACCCGATCAATTGCCGGGCATAATATCAAGCATTGGTAAATGTATTGAGGGCAAAATAGAGATTTTGATAATATTCAGACAAAAGAGGTTTGTTATTATCAAACAAAATATTTAAATTCAGCACTTAATTTTAAGATCACTACAGTTGATTTTTCAGTGCTTAAAATTCAATAATTTAATATTTTCAGCTCTACATTTTCAGACTTCAGTTTTCAGAGATTAATTTTCAGTTTTAACAAACAGGGCCTTAGCCACAAGACAAAAGCTCATAATTTTAGAATTCCTAATAAATGTCTCAAAAACTCTTGTCAATTTTTTATTTTTATTTATATCTTTTATTTAGTAAATTAATGTACATTATTTACCTTGTTCATTCTCCACTTGGTTAACGATATAATAAGAAACTAGATAATTATTTTGCAGTGAAATTTTAAGTGACCAAAACCTTTTAGACAATTAAAACTGAAAAGTAGACCAATATAAATGAACTAGATGGAGTAGTAGTAGATAAATTCATTGACCACCTTATTGTATTCGAGGCTTCCCAAAAAGAGCTTAATGTTCTTCTGTATATCACTCTCTTTAAATGAGTGTCAATTTTTAATAAAATATTAAGAAAATTAATTGTTTGGCCATTTTTGTAGCACATATACATAATAATCTTATAGTCCACCTTATACTTTCAAGTGTATATTGAATTATGATAGTTTAGAAATGTAAGTTTAATAAACTTATTATAAAATAAATGCTTATTTAGGAACTAATATTTTTAAAATATAAATATTTATTTTAAGATGGAGGTAACATTATATAGTTTTTTAATTAGGGTGAATTACGGGTCGGTCCCTTTTTAAACATTTGTAATTGCTCCAGTCCAGTTATTTTTTTTTAAAACCGAAAAAAAGTATTTTTGGGGAAAGAAGACGATTATACCATTAATGAAAGAAAAACACGCGTGCATCAAGTAGCAGGCATCGCGATGAGTAATCCAGGCATCGCGTAGGTTAATCATCATAATGAGTAACCAAGGACCCAATTAGAATAACAACTAGCATAGCAATAATTTCTAATTTTGAATCACAAGAATTATATTCTTGGGTTATTGTGTGTGGTGTCTTGTACATGTGGCGAGATATAATTGGAAAATTGCGAGGATCATACAGATCTGTTGTAGTTAGTTGTAGATAAGGTGCATGCAATAACAAGCGACTTACCACATCGGAGTATTTCGTATGGTATTCATCAATCAATGAAACATTATAATTATAAAACATAGGTGCTAAATGACATCCCCAAAAATGTTAAATACCACCACCTTCCTTTTAAGAAAAATACTATTTTGCCCCTAATTTAATTACTAAAAAAAAAAGACTCACAAAGGATGGCGGTCCTATGGAGGGGTGGCGGTCCTAATGAAGGTTCCATTAAAAAGTTAACGATTTTGTTAATTTTTTTAACGAAAATGTTGACTTTAATACCCTAAAATTAACATTTTCATTAAAAAGTTAACGGAATCGTTAACTTTTTAACCTCCATAGACCACCACCCGAGGGTCTTCCTCCATTAGAATCGCCTAGAGATGGGGGTCTTGTCAAAAAAATTTCCTTTTAAAACATGGGTAAAATAGTAAATTTGCGGGGTTGATATTTATCATGTTTTGGGGTGTCATTTACTACTCTATAAAAAGGTTAATTATACCATTAGTCCATTGACTATTAACTTTTTCACCAGTACTTCTTTAACAATATTTTTTTTTTAAATTTCAATACCAAGAGTTTCAAAAAGTCACGCGGCTAATCCTTTTGACGGATGTCGTTAGTAAAATTTCATTAAGTTAATCATGTGTTTTCAGCAGAGCAGCGGAGACCCCATGCCAACTCCGAACGGCAACCACCGTCTCCGGTCACCCACTTCATCGCCAGAGATTTCCCCTCAACACCGAACCCAGCAAACCCCCTTCCTCTGTCAAGGCCCAAACCACAGCTGGCATCTCTCTCTCCCCAGGCTCCGGCGTCTCTCTCTACAGGAGATCCCTCTCACTCTATCGTCACCAACTCGTGCTCCAGTTACATGACTTAAGCCGAATTCTTGGATCAACAACTTCACCCATAACCTCAGTTGCGATTCTAGAAGCCTTAGCCATAGCTTGGCGCTAAACATGAGCGTTTCTTCGACAATGAGGAGTGGGAAGAGTGTGTCCTTTTGGGTAATGTAACCCGACATCTTTTTGAATTTTGCCTTGTCGACGAGCTTTTGATTGACGTAAATTGTTCTAATTTGTGGTGTGAGTTTCCCGGCTAGGATCTCGAGTAATGCCGACTTCCCGGCACCACTTGGGCTGACGATGGCAAGGATTTCCCATACTTTTGCTAGGCAATTCACGTCCTTGAGAACACGGTGCAACCTCGGATTCGCGGAGCCGTCGTTGTGGTCTGGAATAGTGTGATTCTCTCCTTTTGTAAACATGCTTGAAGCCTTCAATTTTGGAGAAATCAAAACCCAGGGTTTAGTTGGGGAAATCAATTTTGCCGGAACGGTCGCTGGGTGGGGTCGGGGGGAAGAGTGAAGACAGAGACGGGAAATGTTTGATTTCTTAAGTTTTTTATTTGACCAATTAGAGTAATAATTAATTAGTTAATTAGTCTAATTAAATGAACATTAATATTAAATATCATAATTACTTGAGTTAAGTGATTAATGTTTTTAGTTAGATTAAGATAATAATTTATTTAGTCAAATAAAAAAAGATAAAAATTTGTTATAATTAAATTTCTCTAGAAATTTCCCATAATACCCTTGAAAAATGACATGCTGAACACACATGATTAATTTAACGGAATTTTACTAACGGTATCCATCAAAAAAACTAACCGTGACTTTTTGAAACTCTTGGGACTAAAATTTGAAAAAAAATTATTAAGGATGTACTGATAAAAAATTAATAGTCAAGGGATTAATGGTATAATTAACCCTTACAAAATGTAACTTGTAGCTGAATCCCTCCAAATCCACATGACACACGACTCGAAGGTTTTCTTCATAAATTTTCAACATAGTAGCAGTTTCATAATTTATTACTATAATTTATTTTAATAATCACTTCGTTCCTAAATAATTGCATTACTTTCTTTTTATGTTTTTCAAAAAAAAAAAATTACATCTTGTTTCTAATTTTTCCTGTTTAGCAAAACACTTTTATTATTTTACTCTTATTTTTTTTCTTTCTACTTTAATGTTGGTACCACATGCACATAAGCTTTAAGAAAAATTAATATTATACAAATATTTATAATAAAATTAATTAATTTTTCTTAATCCGCATGCCTTAGTCAGACAAACATAACGATAATTTAGGAAAAGCGGGAGTACTATCCAATTAAATTTCAATCTTTTGAGATTGATCAATTATAAATAGTTCTATACTCCATTCAATCGAAATTGGTGTCGCTTTTTGAAAAAAAATAATTCTAAAACTAGAGTATATATATATATATATATATATATATATATATATATATTATACATTTACTAAATTCACATTTACCATCTATAATTTTTTAAAGACTAGTTGCAATACTCTAGTGTGAATGCTAATGGCAGTCATATATATGTAGTATCGAAATGGTATAAAAGTTATTAATTTATGCAATAAGGGGTCGTTTGGTAGAGGGATAAATAGGGGGATAACACTAAATTATCCATATTCTTTGTTTGGTAACTTTTTTTTATCAAGGATAAAAATATCCGAATTATCCGGATAACCCCTTATCACCCCTTATCAGGGATTAAATAATACCTCCCTCCTCCTGTTATAATTTAATCCCTGATAAACAAAAACTGAGACTATTATTTATTCCTAAATTACCCTCCCGGTCTCCCTCCTCCCTCCCACCTTCCCCTTCCTCCTCCCTCTTCCCCACCCCCTCCTCTCCTCAACCCACCTTTTTTTAGTACCGTCCTCCTCTCTCACTCACCCTCGCTCCTCCCTCCTCCGCTCCTCCCACCCAACCAACCAACATTTTTTTTTTTTTCATTTCTTAATTTTTATATTACTATATTATGTATAAATTTATTTATACGTACAATACATATACATATTCATTTTTTAAAATAAACTAAATATATTAATATCTTTTTCTAGGTTGAGATTAAAAAGAACTTTAAAATTTATAAATTTGCAATTTTATTATACTTATATACTTTATAATAATTATAAATAGCTAGGTTTATCTAATTTATAAAAATATTGATGTTTCATTAAACAATGGAATTAACTATATTATACATAAAAATGCAGACAATAGTAGTTCGGAGAAAAAAACTCAAGTGAGATAAGGTCGAGTCATCATTTAATCAACCTAATTTATAAGGGTGTTTTTGAAAAAATAGCGTAATACTAAAATTAACTTGGGCTACCAAACTTCAAATTAGATAACTAGCAGAATAAATTAATCTTATCCGTAATCTACCAAACATAAGATAACTCTATAACCGAGATAAAATAATCTCGGTTAAAATAATATATGTTATAGTATTAATTAATGTTATCCTGACTTTTCTACCAAACGACCCCTAATAGTATTGATACTCCTTCCGTCCCAATTGAAAATGTATATTTTAATTTTTTTAGTTAATTTGATCAATTTTTGAATCTAAATTTGATGATTCATGTTTAATTGTTTCTTCAAAAATCATAGAACATGTGTACTTTCATTATAGTTCTCACAGATTATAATTTTATTTTGGGATAATGACACTACAAGTCCCTCGACTATGGCCGATTCCACCATTAGTCCCTTAACAAATTTTTTTCATATTTTTGTCCCTTGACTATGAAAATTAGACACGGTTGGTCCTTTTGTTGGATGCCGTTAGTATTTTCCCGTTAAGTTTGTCATGTGCCTCTCATATGACTTTGGTTAAGGGCATTTAAGGAATTGCACATGCAACTAAAAATAATTTTAATCCTTATTAATGAATTTCTACTATAAATAATAAATAAACCCTACAAAAGACTATTTCCCTGAAATATATTTCCCCCAATTCTATTTACCCCTAAATTAGGTTTTGATTTTTATAATGGCATCAACAGCGGCACCGTCGTATTGGTGTCACCTACTGATGGCTTCATTAATGTTAGGCGCCAATCTTCATCACATGCCTCGATTGCGCGGCGGCCGTGGAGCAAGGAATCCCAATCCCATCCCAATCCTAATCTAATCAAAATTCCGTTCCTAGGGTTCGTAGGAATTCAAGAAACAATCCCGAACAATCTATTTTCAATCCAATCATTATCCTCGCGCGCCGTCCGGTGGAGGCGGCGGCGCTAATCACGAATTGTATTACGGGAATTTCAATTCGGTGCGTCCTTTGCGACAGTAGGTTGTTGATGCGTGCGGGTTCCACCATCCGCTGATCAAGTGACTCGGTTGGATGTAAATGATTTGGGGATGTTTGAGAACTCGCCGGCGCAGGCGGCCGTTGAGTCCTCCACAATATCAAGATTGTTGATAAAGGTTGCGTTGTTGATGAGCCGGATTATTGTCTTTGTGTGTAGAGGCGTTTGAGGTCAACTCGGAAGCTCGGGAATTGCCTTGTAAACACATTTACCATTCGATTGTATTGTTCCTTGGCTTTCGATTCGAAGTTCTTGTCCCGTTTGTCGCCATGAATTGCGATGGATGTTTATGAGAACTCGGATGAGTTTTGAATGATGGTGAGGAGCCAATTGGGTTGACTATATGGAGATTACGGTGGTGGGTATGCGGCCATAGTCGAGGATTTGTAGTGCCATTATCCCAAATATATTTGCATGTAAAATTTCTTAAATGCCCTTAACAAAAGTCATGTGAGAGGCACAAGACAAACTTAACGGGAAAATACTAACGGCATCCAACAAAAGGACTAACCGTGTCTAATTTTCATAGTCAAGGGACAAAAATATGAAAAATTTTGTAAAAGGACTAATGATGGAATCGGCCATAGTCGAGGAATTGTAGTGTCATTATCCCTTTTATTTTTCTTACAGTATTAATTAAAAATATACTATCCATCTAAAAGCTGCTTTATGCATCTTTCAATTGAAATTGGGAGGGAGGTAGTATTTTTTTTTTTTTGAGTATTGGATTGTGACTGTTGAGGCATGTTCATCAATCAATTATAAAGATTTGTTTGACTAAAGAACAAAAATAATGGTGATCTGATTTGATGACTAAATTCAGTATCTTTATTTTCTTAGATAATGCATGTTCATCAATCATCTATAATTTTTAAAGACTAGTTGCAATACTCTAGTGTGAATGCTAATGGCAGTCATATATATGTAGTATCGAAATGGTATAAAAGTTATTAATTTATGCAATAATAGTATTGATACTCCTTCCGTCCCAATTTGAAATGTATATTTTAATTTTTTAGTTAATTTGATCAATTTTTGAATCTAAATTTGATGATTCATGTTTAATTGTTTCTTCAAAAATCATAGAACATGTGTACTTTCATTATAGTTCTCACAGATTATAATTTTATTTTGGGATAATGACACTACAAGTCCTCGACTATGGCCGATTCCACCATTAGTCCCTTAACAATTTTTTCATATTTTTGTCCCTTGACTATGAAAATTAGACACGGTTGGTCCTTTTGTTGGATGCCGTTAGTATTTTCCCGTTAAGTTTGTCATGTGCCTCTCATATGACTTTGGTTAAGGGCATTTAAGGAATTGCACATGCAACTAAAAATAATTTTAATCCTTATTAATTAATTTCTACTATAAATAATAAATAAACCCTACAAAAGACTATTTCCTGAATTATATTTCCCCATTCTATTTACCCCTAAATTAGGTTTTGATTTTTATAATGGCATCAACGACGGCACCGTCGTATTGGTGTCACAGCTGCAATGGCTTCATTAATGTTAGGCGCCAATCTTCAATCACATGCCTCGATTGCCGCGGCGGCTTCGTGGAGCAAAGGAATCCCAATCCCAATCCTAATCCTAATCAAAATTCCGTTCCTAGGGTTCGTAGGAATTCAAGAAACAATCCCGAACAATCCATTTTCAATCCAATCATTATCCTCCACCGCGCCATCTGCGGTGGAGGCGGCGGCGCTAATCACGAATTATATTACGGGAATTTCAATTCGGTGCGTCCTTTGCACAGTAGCACGGTTGTTGATGCGTCACGGGTTCCACCATCTGCTGTCAGTGACTCGGTTGGATGTGAATGATTTGGGGATGTTTGAGAACTCGCCGGCCGCCAAGGCGGCCGTTGAGTCCTCCCAATATCAAGATTGTTGATAAAGGTTGCATTGTTGATGAGCCTGGATTATTGTCTTGTGTGTAGAGAGCGTTTGAGGTCAACTCGGGCTTCGAATTGCCTTGTAAGCACATTTACCATTCTGATTGTATTGTTCCTTGGCTTTCGATTCGAAGTTCTTGTCCCGTTTGTCGCCATGAATTGCCAATGGATGTTTATGAGAACTCGGATGAGTTTTTGAATGATGGTGAGGAGCCAATTGGGTTGACTATATGGAGATTACCTGGTGGTGGGTATGCGGCCATAGTCGAGGGATTTGTAGTGTCATTATCCCAAATATATTTGCATGTAAAATTTCTTAAATGCCCTTAACAAAAGTCATGTGAGAGGCACAAGACAAACTTAACGGGAAAATACTAACGGCATCCAACAAAAGGACCAACCGTGTCTAATTTTCATAGTCAAGGGACAAAAATATGATAAAAATTTGTTAAAGGACTAATGATGGAATCGGCCATAGTCGAGGGAATTGTAGTGTCATTATCCCTTTTATTTTTTCTTACAGTATTAATTAAAAATATACTATCCATCTAAAAGCTGCTTTATGCATCTTTCAATTGAAATTGGGAGGGAGGTAGTATTTTTTTTTTTTTTTTTTGAGTATTGGATTGTGACTGTTGAGGCATGTTCATCAATCAATTATAAAGATTTGTTTGACTAAAGAACAAAAATAATGGTGATCTGATTTGATGACTAAATTCAGTATCTTTATTTTCTTAGATAATGCAACATGTTATGTCCAATAATAACTTTGATGCAACTTGCAAAACACGACACTATTAATTAATTATATATATATATATATATATATATATATGAGTGACTAGGTCGTGAAAAATTAACTGTCCAATATCTAGAAGAATTAAACATCCCAGTAGCTGGGCTCAGTATCTATTGAAGAGAGAGAGAGAGAGAGAGAGAGAGAGAGAGAATGCCGGAAAGTTTCTTTGAAGTAGCTGAGTTACCCGAGCTCCAGAAGTCGGACAATGGAGTCGCGTTCCCGATAGTCTTGTTCCCAAATCGCAAAGTTGATAATGCCGGTCACGAACTCTCTAGTTTGATGGAGGCTATCGAAGCAAATAAGCCATGGCTAGAGTCTCTCCTCCACAAAAGTGGCGCTGTTCTCTTTCGTGGCTTCAATGTGACCACTTCTTCTGAGTTCAATGACGTTGTTGAAGCTTTCGGCTATCCTGACATGCCTTACATTGGTGGCGGTGGCCTTCGTACCCAAGTTGTTGGCAGGGTCTTCACCGCTAACGAAGCCCCACCTGATCAAAGAATCCAATTTCATCATGAAATGACTTACGTAATTTATAATCAATTTAATTTTCTCTACCTAAATCTCATTTCTTATTTTTCTTTTAAGTTCCACCACTTCTCTTAATTATCAATTACTCGTTGACCTTAATTATGATTCTGAAATTTGAGTCCCAAAATAATTAATACAGATATTTTAATCTCTAGTCAGAATATAAGATTTTGGGATCAAATATCTTTCAAATCAATTTGTTTTATGGTTTTAAAATGGACTTCGTAATAAATATATATATATAGCCCATGCATCAATTGATAAGCATTTCATGGGACTATATATATTTCATGGTTCTAGTTTTTATTTAATCTTGAACTAATTAATTAACTAAGCTTGACGCTTGAGTTTTTAATCTTGCAGGCTTCCAATTTTCCCACCAAATTATTTTTCTTTTGTGAAGTAGAACCAGGAAAGGGAGGAGAAACTTCCATAGTTCTAAGCCATGTCATATATGAGAGGATGAACGACAAGTACCCGGAATTCGTTGAACGTTTGGAAGAGCACGGATTGGCCTATGCAAGGTTGATGGGAGATGAGGATGATCATTTAAACTCAAATGGCCGTAGTTGGAAGTCAACCTTTTCCACCAATGACAAGAGCATCGCTGAGGAAAGGTTTGTACGTGGTTTTGAAACTATCTCTGTCGTCGATTAAGCTCACAAAGTCGGTCTAGTTCATATATATATATATATGGGGAAGTATTTTATGGTTACTTTTTTATTTAACCATTAATGGTTACTCTCATTATCAACTATTGGATCAAAAATTAAAGGTTGAGATTTAATGCATTAAATGAATCACCTACTTGCATTAATTGCATTTTCCAACTAACCATTAAATCTCAACCTTTAATTGCATTTTCCAACTAATCATTAAATCTCAACCTTTAATTTTTAATCCAATGATTGATAATGAGAGTAACCATTGATGGTTAAATAAAAAAGTAACCATTAAATACTATATATATATATATATATATATATATATATATATTTAGAATAGTAGAATATATACAAACGTTAACCTAATTAATTAGTCTACGATGACAGGGCTGCTAAGCAGGGAATGAAGCTGGAGTGGATAGAGAAGGGAGTAATCGTGAAGACACCAGCAGTGTCAGCTATTAGATTTGACGAAACAAGGCAGCGTAAAACTTGGTTTAATCGCTTGGCAGTCGCTTATGTAAGTTCTCAAAGAAATGCAAAAATTATGATCCTGATAAGTTCATAACTTTTGGAGATGGTAGAACATTGCCTGCAAATGTGGCGCATGATTGCTTAAAAATCATGGACGAGGAAAGTGTTGTTTTACCTTGGCAGAAAGGTGACATTCTACTAGTAGATAATTTGGCCGTCCTTCACTCCCGAATGCCATTGATTGAGCCTCCTCGCCGTATACTAGCGGCACTTTGCAAGTGAAATTTAAGCTACCTATCCTTTCCTTATTTTGGACCGAGCTAGGCAGAGGCTCTCAGCAAAGTTATTTGGGAAGGTGATCGTCATCGATTCCACAAAAGTAGTTAATTAGCTTCACCCACCTACATTCTAAATAAATACTCCAGATTACCGTACGTGTATTGATTCATTTTGATTTGTATGTTTGTTTGTTTTTATATATATATATATATTGTTATTAATAATGTTTTTAAAAAGAATGGAATTAAAACTAATTATTTTGTTTGTTATGCTAGCTAGCTGCAGCTATATCTTAAATTAGCTAGGGGGGTGGGGTTTCAGATACAGATGAGATGGTTAATACAACAAATTTTATCCATCCCTTCGCCCATCCCCAAAATGACAAACTCTTTTCATAAGAGGTTTTTTTTTTTTTCTAAAAATTATTAAAAGAGATGTGGTTAAACACTATTCTTTGGTTTGGTTAGCCTCAAAAATAAAAAAAATAAAAAGCTATTGAATGAATGAAGGTGACACGTACCGGCCGCCTTGTAGAAACTGAGAGTGACAGACAGTGAGTGAAGGAGATAGAGCACTTACCGTAACTCATCATGCATATTTCGTAACGCCACTTGAATCTCCGGCCCATTAGTGCATAAGAATTAAAATACTAACATTTAAAAGGGTATTTAATTTTACCTCAATCAACCAAACTCTTTGAAGTATAATGTCTTCCCTATCTTTTTTTTGTTTTTAATTAATTTTTATTTTTGCTACTGATCATACTACTCCCTCCATCCCCAAAATAAGTAACTTTTTCTTGTTTAAAAAAAAAAAATTAAGAAAGTTAAATTTTATAGTAGCACACAAAATGAGTGTCCATGTTATACCACTGCACACGTTAGGACATGGCAGTTAACATAAGTAAAAAAAAAAAAAAGACTCATTTTAGGACAAAAATGTTTTGAAAGTGGACACTCATTTTAGGACGAAAGAAATATTACTCATTCCGTTCCACAAAAAGAATTTACGTTTGAAAAATCTAATAATTAAGGTATATATTAGTGTCATTGGAGTTGCTTATGATTACAAAAATACTTAAACACAACTAAAATGCTTGCAACACAAGTGCATATGGTAAAGATGAAAGGTTATGAAAATTGTAAACATAATTTTTTTAAGACGTACTCTTTAAATGAAATATTTATAAATATAATATTAAACTATTTACTTAGAACGGATAGAGTATTTATTAATGATTCCACATTCAGCAATAGAGTATGAGTCTTTTTTTTTTTTTTGTTGCTTAGTTTTGATTTTTCGACCTTAGATGTGAAATAAAAATCCGTAATTAGTAAGAAACCAAATTTATTCAACCATGTGAATCTTGCTTCAAAACAAATAGCAAACCAAATTTATTCAACTAGTCAATGATGGATCATGGATGATAGTTACTCCTATTTAAAGTATTACTGTCTAATACACTTCATCTCGGGAATTAAAAACTTAGAAAATTTTATTCAACCATCTGATTTTCTCGCCTTACAAGTTACAACACCTACATATTTCTATTTGTGATAATGTACTTATTATTTTCTCAGTTGTTTATGTTTATGATTTGGTAAATGATTATGGGTAAGTATGTCCCGATATGGACAAATTAATTCTTTAAAAAATATTATTCATTTCGATTAAAGAGATTATTTTATATTTTTAAAAGTCAATATGTGATTAAATCAAATTAAAAATTAACATACATTAATTATGTTTTCAAAAATAAAATCTCACTTACTAAAACTACATTGAGTATACTATGAATTATAACTTTTACTCCTATTACTTTGTAAAAATAAATAAATCGATGGTGATTTTTTAATTAAGTCAACAAAAAAAAAATTTAAAGTAAATTATTTGATTGGAAGGAAGAGAGTACTATATATATATATATATATATATATATATATGTTAGAATAGGTTTATTTATGTAATTATATTTGATTATTATTAGCTTGTATAACAAGATACTTATGAGTTGTAAATTGATAGGAATCCTTTAATGTAGGCGTGTACATCCCATAACTTTAGGATCTAGATTAGCAAGGAAGACTTTTGTATATATTGGACATTGATCAATAAAGAAACCACGGAGTATAATTCTTTCATGGTATCGTGTTAGTTTCGATCCTTATTACGCTTCCGCATCTTCTTCTTTCTACGTCAATTTTTTTATTTTTTTGTTTCTTCAAAGACAATCACCATGTCTTCTTCAAAACCAGGTTTCCACCCAGCATTCGCCGTCTCCAACGTTCGTAATGACGTTCCTGTTGTGCTTGAATTGGAGAACGTCCAGTACTCGACCTGGGAGGAACTTTTTCGCAATCATGCCAAGTCGAGCAAGGTTCTTCACCACATCATTCCTTGTGACAAGGGAAAGATTCAGGTCCCGGCCAATGACGACGAACAGGAGCTGTGGGATACTCTTGATGCAGTGGTGTTGAAATGGATTTATTCGACTATCTCGAATGATCTTCTCCAAACAATTCTCGTTCCCGGGGCTAAGGCGATGGAAGCTTGGGATAGACTACGAGATATTTTTGAAGACAATAAAAATTCTCGGGCAGTCTCTCTCGAGCAAGAATTTTCGTCCACTACCATGGATGATTCACTAACGCATCGAACTATTGCCAACGGTTAAAATCCTTGGCCGATCAACTGAAGAATGTGGGTGCTCCTATTTCAGATGGTCGAATGGTACTTCAGTTGGTGGCTGGCCTCACCGAGGCTTACAATGGTGTGGGCACACTGATTAGGCAACGAGATCCTCTTCCCACTTTCTCGCAGGCCAGATCGATGCTAATATTGGAGGAGTCCGGTCTCGCGAAAAAGGTGGCCACATCCGTTCACTCAGCTTTGGTCTAGTCCCAGTCTAATGTGGCCGAAGATTCTACTCCATCTTTTGATTTTGGTAATTAGCATCGTGGGAATGGTGGGGGACGAAAGGGGCAAGGAAAGAACAGTAACAAGAAGAATGGGGGAGGGAACAAGACCAACAATGGGAGAGGTCAGAATGGGGGTAGCAGTAATGGAGGCGCTCACAGTCCGGCCGACAACAGCAGCAACACGGCTCCAACTTTCTTTGGATGGCCACGCGCAGAATGGTCTTGACAATGGCCTTGGGCCATGCCTCCCTGCCCATACCCATTAATGAATTGGGCCAGACCAAGTTTTCAGCCCCAAGGCCCCATGCCTCAATTCCAGTCCGGCTTGCTTGGTCCACGCCCGACTCAAAGTGGTCGTTCGCCTCAGGTGTATGCAGCATCCACAAGTTCGACTCCCACGGATATTGATTCCGCTATGCATACTCTCTCTCTCAATCCACCCGATGCTAGTTGGTATATGGATACCGGAGCGACCAATCATATGACGTCCGAACAAGGTACGCTCAAGTCTTATTTCAATACGAGCATTAAAAATAAAAGCATCATTGTGGGTAATGGTAGTAAAATACCTATTCAGGGGGTTGGTCATACTTGTCTGTCTTCTCCGTCTCCTCCTCTTCTCTTAAAAAATGTCTTTTATGCCCCCCTTATTGTTAAAAATCTTATTTCCGTTAGAAAATTTACTAGTGATAATTCGGTTAGTGTGGAATTTGACCCTTTTGGATTTTCTGTGAAGGATTTCCGGACGGGGACACTCATTATGAGATGTGATAGCCGAGGCGATCTCTATCCAATCACTTTCGCATTTTCAACTTCCACTACCTCTCCTTCGTCGTTTGCAGCTATTAGTTCTTCTTTATGGCATGACCGTTTAGGTCATCCCGGGGCACCTGTTTTTGCTTCCCTTAGAAATAAACATTTTATTAGTTGTAATAAAAGTGACAACTCCCATTTATGTCACTTTTGCACTCTTGGAAAGCAAATTAAATTGCCATTTAGTGATTCTACTCCATTTACTATTTTACCTTTTGATAGTTCATTGCGATTTATGGACATCTCCCGTCCTAAGCTCTATGGGACATAGATATTATCTCATTCTTTTAGATGATTATTCCAATTTTGTGTGGACATTTCTGTTATCTCACAAATCTTAAGTTTCTGCTACCTTTCTCCATTTTCATGCCTTCGTTCGAACTCACTTTGAACGAGAGATAAAAACAATCCAATGTGACAATGGGAGGGAATTTGTCAATAAACATTTTTGGGATTTTTGTAACACAAATGGGTTATCATTTAGATTATCATGTCCATATACTTCACCTCAAAACGGGAAGGCCGAAAGGAAAATTCGTACCACTAATAATATGGTCCGTACGTTGCTTGTTCATGTATCGCTACCTCCAAATTTTTGGAACTATGGTCTCCAACTGTCATCTTACCTCCAAAATATTCTTCCAGTTAAGCATTTAGACTATCATACCCCGTTACAAGTCTTATATAATCGGGTTCCATCTTATACTCTCTTAAAGTGTTCGGGTGTTTATGCTATCCCCTCTTTCCATCTTCTAATATACATCGTTCAACTCCTTGTGTATTCTTGGGTTATCCGAAAAATCATCGGGAGTATATGTGCTATGATTTACTCACCAAGAAAATCATTCTAAGCCGACACGTTCTCTTTGACGAGTCGCGATTCCCTTTTTCTTCTCTACATAAATCACAGCCACATACATATGATTTCTTCAGTGCTGGACTCTCTCCAGCACTTATACATCATTTTGCTTCGGATAATCCAACTGGACAACCCGATTCCACTGTTCGGCCTACCCCTCGTGCGATCCAGCTGGAACCCAATTCTGTGGACCAGCCTACTGGGTCAGTGGCCCAACCATTGCCCACTTCAGCCCTTGAACCTTCCTCATTGGGCCGAACTCACACTGGCCCAGTTAATACTCCTGTCGCTCCAAACAGTCCACCTTCTGTATTAATTCCCATTCCAGCCCAACCTCAAATGGGCCATCGTCCAATAACTCGTAGTGTGTCTGGAATTCATAAGCCCAATCCGAGATATTGTCTTCAGTCAAGTGTCTCTAAATCTCCTCTTCCTAGAAACCCTGTGACTGCACTTCGAGACCCAAATTGGAAATTGGCCATGGATGACGAATTTAATGCTCTTATTGCTAATAATACTTGGGTGTTAGTACCTCGTCCGTTAAATGTTAATATAATTCGCTCTATGTGGATATTTTCTCATAAATCTCGTTCTGATGGTTCTTTTGAGAGGCACAAAGCCCGTCTTGTAGGTGATGGAAAAACTCAACGGGTTGGTGTTGATTGTGGCGAAACTTTTAGCCCAGTGGTTAAACCGGTCACGATCCGTCTTGTACTCAGCCTAGCTCTTTCGAAAAATTGGGCTTTGCATCAGCTTGATGTAAAGAATGCGTTTCTCCATGGTGAACTTCGTGAAACAGTGTATATGCATCAACCGGTTGGGTATCGAGATTCTAGATTTCCGGATCATGTTTTCTTATTAAAAAAGTCCCTTTATGGCCTTTAACAAGCTCCCCGGGCCTGGTACAAGAGGTTTGCGGATTTTGTTTCCTCTATTGGTTTTACTAAAAGTCGGTCCGACAACTCTCTTTTTATATATCATCATAATGGTCAGACTGCGTACATACTTCTCTATGTTGATGATATTATTCTCACTGCATCTACTGATAATCTCCGTAATTCTATCATGTCTCTTCTCAGCTCAGAGTTTGCTATGAAAGATTTGGGTCACTTGAGTTCTTTTTTGGGTATAGCTGTGGTCCGTTCCAAGGAGGAACTCTTTCTATCCCAACGCAAGTATACTGAGGAGATCATTCATCGTGCGGGTATGTCCACTTGTAAGTCGGCATCTACTCCAGTTGATACGAAGTCTAAGTTAAGCTCCACTTCGTCCGTTCCGTATGATGATCCGTTCTTGTATCGCAGTCTTGCTGGTGCACTGCAATATCTTACGTTTACACGGCCCGATATTTCGTATGCAGTTCAACAGATTTGTTTATTTATGCACAATCTGATGGTAGCTCACATGAATGCCTTGAAACGTATTATCCGGTATATTCAAGGTACTCCCACTCTTGGGTTACATCTCACTCCGTCTTCTACCTCCACTCTTCTATCTTATACCGATGCCGATTGGGGTGGGTGTCCGTATACTCGTCGTTCCACATCTAGTTATTGTGTATTTTTGGGTGACAACTTAATATCATGGTCCTCTAAACGGCAACCTACTCTTTCTCGTTCAAGTGCTGAAGCCGAATACCGTGGTGTTGCAAACGTTGTTTCTGAATCTTGCTGGTTACGAAACTTGCTTTTAGAACTTCATTGCCCAATTCACAAAGCTACGCTTGTGTATTGTGACAATGTAAGTGCCATCTATCTCTCAGGTAATCCAGTTCAACACCAGCGAACTAAGCACATAGAAATGGATATTCATTTTGTTCGTGAAAAAGTGGCTCGAGGTCAGGTTCGCGTTCTTCATGTTCCCTCTCGGTTTCAGATTGCTGACATTTTCACCAAGGGACTTCCACTGGTATTATTTAATGAGTTTCGGACCAGTATAAACGTCCGCCTTCCCCCCGTTTCGACTGTGGGGGAGTGTTAGAATAGGTTTATTTATGTAATTATATTTGATTATTATTAGCTTGTATAACAAGATACTTATGAGTTGTAAATTGATAGCAATCCTTTAATGTAGGCATGTACATCCCATAACTTTAGGATCTAGATTAGCAAGGAAGACTTTTGTATATATTGAACATTGATCAATAAAGAGACCACGGAGTATAATTCTTTCAATATATATATATATATATATATATATATATATATGTTGTTGGAATGTTAGGTAAGCAATGATGCCTACTAGGCTACTACCAAATTCATATACCCAAACCAGTAATATAATGATGGGTGAATTACAAGTCGGTCCCTTTTTAAACATTTGTAATTGTTCTAGTTCACTTAATTTTTTTTTAAATCAGAAAAAGGTATTTTTGAGGCGAAAAGACGATTATGCCATTAATAAAAGAAAAACACACGTGCATCAGTAACTCAAGGCATCACGATGAGTAATCTAAGGCATTGCGTGGGTTAATCATCGTGATGAGCAACTAAGGCATCGCGATGAGCAACAAAGACATCGCGATGAGTAACCAAGGCATTGCGATGAGCAACTAAGTCATCGCGATGAGTAACAAAGGCTTCGCGATGAGTGACGAAGGCATCGCGATGAACAACCAAGGCATCGCGACAAGCAACAAAGGCATCGCTATAAGTAACCAAGGCATCGCGATGAGCAACCAAGGCATCGTGATGAGCAACCAAAGCACCGTTTGAATTTCAACTGCTGGAGGGAACTTGATTTTCGTTTACCTTTCGGGGGCGTTACCCCCAAACCCTTACGAGGAACGCTGTCCCCTCGACCCCTGCGATTGCGTTGCTCAGCATACTGCGATTGGCGAATTAAAGGTATCCCGATGTCCAATTTAATATATTATCAAAATCGATCAAAATGGTTGTTTTTGGTTGGAAAATTTACATACAAACATGGTGTTGACTTCCTATAACAGTATGATATTGATATTATACAAAATTCAAACTCAAATAATTTATTAAAGTCCCAAAATCAGTCCAAGAACATCTCCCTCTGTTTTCGGACAGCACACTGTCAAGCTCGATTTTGATCTCGAAAATAGTATTTTTTGGTAGAAAAATTGTGCACAAATGTAGTACTAAGTTAGGATAACAATATGAGATTAATTTTAAACAAATTCGAAGCTTAAAACATAGATTAAAGTAGCCAAAATAGCCCAAGAACAAGAAAAAACGGGATGAACTCAGAAAATTCGAATTTGATCAAATTGTGATCAAATTCATGTTCTATCCATGGAAATTGATCCTCAAACATGAGGAAAGACTATATTAACAACATGAAATCATTTATACATCAATTCGAACCTCAAATCTGAAGCAACGATGTTGTTGAGGGCATTTTAGTAAGAAAACTATCAAAGTGCCTTTTAGCGGTTAAGAAAAAAAAGGATAAACTTTAAGAGTTAAACTTTTTGAAAAGGGGACCGGCCAGCAATTTCCTGTATAATGATTCTCTTTGCTGGTCACTTGTGCCCTTAGTCAATCCCTGCAAAATCAAATTTTACTCCTAGAATGCAATCTAGAAACAAGATGAGACCAAATATGGCAAATTGTCACTTGTCAGCCTTTGTAATTGTAGATAAACATGTATGCAGGGCGGCCATGTGAAATTCGGGGCCCAAGACCGGTAATGTTGAATGGGGCTCTTTTAGTTTGTAGCATAATTTTTTTATTTTTTTTAAATTTTAAAAAACAAACATAACGAATAATAAATAAAACACTTCATTTTAAAATTATGTGTATAACACATGATATATTTACAAAGTAATACTTAAACGTCGCTCTTCCAGCATATTTTGACTCTAAATTAGTAATTAAAGAAGAATAATTAATTTTTTCAACCATGTTCTTCTGAATATATATTATAGCTAGCCCATTCTCCTTCCAGACCTTCCCCATGGTCAACAATATCAATATGATCATTGGAATTCGCATTTACCACTTTTTCGCATACCAAATTTTCAATAGAAATAGTTTCACTTTCACCGAACTTACTAGAGGTAAAATACTTGTTAAGAGAACCACTTAAAGCTTGCGTTTTGCTTTTACTTCTTCTTTTTTTCATTTCCACAAAGATACTTTCGTGATGACATTTTGTCTACGGTTTGCCTATAATAATTCCAACAAATCTTCTATTACCAAACAAATATATATACACACAACAATAGCTCAAACCAAACAAATTTCCAAACATTATAATTCACACACAAGTAAATGAGTAACAATAAGTAAAAAAAAAATTCCAAATAAAAAAAATACTCATTTCGGATATAAGCTCAAGAATTTCAAGAAACCCAACAATGAACAAATCAACAAATAATTTTAACAAATATGATATTACCTTCAAATTGTTCTAAGATAAGCTCAACTAAAGCTCCAAATGTTGTTTTCCTATACAAATTTATCACTTAAATCAATTATTTAACCCCAAATCAAAATCTCTAATTTCGGATAAAATAAAGAGGGAAGAGAGAGTGTGTTCATTACCGAAAATGCTTTGAAAAATTAGATTCAATTAACGACCTCTTTAAACTTTGTGCCAAAATTCACATCAAAATTATAAATTTTGTGCTTATATGTGTGTGCGCGTGCGTGACTACGTGTTGGGTGGGACTTGAGAGGATATATATATATTTTTTTTCCTATGCTAATTGTCTAAAGGGAATAAGGGATGAACAACTAACTTTTCAGTGAGCCCCTTATCTTTGGGTAATTTACAGTAAGATCTCACAATTTTAGAGCCCAAAAAATTACACAAATGTTGGGGGTCAATGGCTGGCCTCATTTTCCTTGCAGCTGGGCTGGGCCGGCCTGGCATGTATGAAAGGTTTTTTTTGAAGGAGTAGAGTTACCTAATTTACAGAAATAGAGCAACCTCAACAAGACCCCCAACTCACCCCCTAAATCTTCTTTTAGAGTCTTTTAACCCCCCCCCCCTTACTCCCACAGTGGGCACTCCACCACACTCCCTATCTCTAAAACCAACTAATTTATCTTCCAAATGTAGAGAGTCTTTTAACATAAATAGTAACTTTTTTTTTTGTCTCCTGCTTCCCTTTTCTTCCTGTTCCTTCTCTATTTCTTTTCTCTCTCCCCTCCCCTACCCTTCACTTTCACACACACAAAGAAATATTTGTTCCTTTCTCTATTAATATTTTGGATTTAATGTAATAAAAAGAATTAAATATATTATTAAAAATAGAGAAATTTAATGATGTTTGTAGCTAAATTATTAATTTTGTCACATATGTGTTTTAGATTATTGAAATTGAAATTGAAATTATTAAAATATAAGTACTATAATTTTTATAGAATATAAAATTTAAAATTTAAAATATTTCATTCCGATTGTGCTAGAAAAATAAAATAAAACTAGAATGGTAGTTAGATTTGTTAGTTGAGATGAGAAATATTTAATTTTTAGAGAGTTGTATAGAGAGTGCTTGTTGGAGTGAGTTTTTTTTTAGAGTGTTAAAAAAGTAAAACTTAAACAGAAAACGAGGTGTTTAGAGTGTGGTATAGAAGGTTATTGTTGTGGTTGCTATTAATTCCCTACCATCTATAATGTTCCCAAACCCCAACATCAAAAATAGCTTAACGAAATGGCTCACGAAATTTTCTCCTATTTTGGCGCGCCCCAAGTTGTCGGCTACGTTTTAACCCCCAACGAGCCCCCAACCCAACAGAGAATTTATTTCCATAACGAAATGGCTCACGTAATTTCCTCCTATTTTGAATTCATTTTTCCTTTTGCCATCTCACATATTGGGTCATATTTAATTGTTAAATTCCCCACTATCTCAAATCATATAATTGGGGTGAGCAATGCTGCAACAAAATAATTACTAGTGATAATGTAATTATTATTATTATCTCAGTTTATGATCATTTGTTATATTATTTGAGTCGAGTTTAACTTGTGTTTAAGTTAAAAAGTAAAATCGTTTAATATTGACTTGTTGATAACCAAACCAATTTTGAACCAAATATCAAAATTTCGTTACACAATTAGGCTCAACCCAATAAGCTCACAAACACAGTACATCAATTGAAGATTTCAAGTTACTTTGAGATCGATTCAGTCAAAGCTTAATTCAAGAACAACTCAAGCCAAAGCTTGAGCATCTTTTCAAGTGGACTAAAGTTATCAAACAAGCAGAAGAATCATGTGTTAGGCTCAATGACGCTGATTCCAAAACAGTAATTTTCATGACTACATCCCAATTGACTTGTGCCCTCGGTCAACTTTAGGCATCTGGCACAGCAAGATGAACAGATAGATAAACAGGGCATTTGGTTCTAATTAATTAGGCAGAGTAAATAGAGAGAGAAGCAAGAGAAAAATATGACGAAAAATTACTTTGAACAAGTAGAGTTACCTGATTTTCAGAAATTTGACAATGGAGTTGTCTTCCCTACCGTCTTGTTCCCAAGCCCCAATACAACTAGTCAACTCTCAACTTTTTCCGAGGCTATCCAAGCTCACAAGCCATGGCTGGAGTCACTCCTCCAACAGAGTGGTGCTCTCCTCTTCAGAGGCTTCCCTGTTACCTCCCCTTCCGACTTCAATCACGTCGTTGAAGCTTTTGGCTTCCCTGAAATGCCTTATGTTGGTGGCGGCGCCGTTCGCCGTCAAGTTGTTGGCCGGGTTTTAACCGCCAATGAATCCCCTCCCGAACAGAGAATTCATTTCCATAGCGAAATGTCTCACGTAATTTCCTCCTATTTCGATTTCATTTTTCTTCCCCATCTAATTTTATCATAATATCTTTTAATTTCCCCACTTTCTCAGATCATATCATTTGGATTATATGAATTTGGGGTTTCTTAATTGTCAACCATAATTTCCCCGCCTCTATAGTCACCGATTTTGAATTTCTCATGAAAACATTGGGGAGCTTGTGTGAAATTCTAATTCTCAATATTTCTCCAAAAATTCATTGACTGGAACTCTGGTAGTTTGATGGATTCTTCTCTTGCTCGTGTTGCTGTTCATTGCAATTGACTTAACATGCACAATTGAGTTATCCTATTTTCATAATTAGCTTTCTATCGTGTGCTGAAAAGATTGATTAATTCTCATCACCCCTCATTTGGAACTCATTTGATCGTACAGGCTTCCCATTTTCCCACCCAACTATTTTTCTTTTGTGAAGTAGAATCAGGCACCAAACTATTTTTCTTTTGTGATTTCGGAACTCTACTCGTCCATTCTACCACAGACTATTATGATTTTGAATTTTTATCAGATACGTTTTAGTTAATGGATCTATCTCTCTATTGCTCAAGTTGCTGTTTTCTAGTGATAGGCAATTTTTAACCTAACTGTGCATATCTAAACTGAACTGAATCGAAGATGACAGTTATTAACTGGTTTGACTAGATATGGGGTGTGTAATGGGAATAACCAAAATAAAAAATTGGAGAACGGTTTAGTTTTGGTATTAGCATTACCCGTCCCATTACTCGAACCGTTTATTTAGTTTTAATATAATTTTACCCGTATTTTTATATAAATATTTACCATATAACTTAGGTATACTCCCTCCGTCCTCAAATTATTGTCTTGTTTGACCAGACACACGGATTAAGAAAAATCAATTGACTTGATTATTAATATTGTTTGACCAAACACACGGATTAAGAAAAATCAATTGACTTGATTATTAATATTGGTATAGTGTGTAGTTTCTATTAATGCACATGTGCATGTGGTCCATAATTAAAGTAGAAAGAAAAAGTAAAGGTAAAATGGTAAAAGTGTTTTCCTAAAAATAAAACTTTCAAAAAAGACAATTATTTTGCGACGGAAAAAAAAAAGCAAGACAATAATTTAGGGACGGAGGGAGTATATATATGTTAGATTTAAAACACTAAAATTAAAACATCTTTCTCAATTATATGAATCTGTCGCTCAGTGTGCTTAGTCGTTCACTCCTCTTCATCACTTAATTATTTAATATTTGGTGAATTTGTGGCGTGCACAACTACTTAACTTGACTTTTTAGTTTTTACGAACATGATTATGATATAATTTTAAGTATAATTATTATCCTTTATCAAGTTTTATGAACTTGATTAAATAATATGTAATTTAAAAGTTTTTTTTGAGTATTTTTTTTAATCATTAAATTGTTTTAAGCTAAATTATTAGTTTGACGAATTATTCATGGATATTTCCCAATTAACCGTTACTCGTGGGGAATTGATATAGGGGTCAAATTGATTATCCGGTGGGGAATGAAGTGGATATGGGGCATAAAATTAAATTAGGAATGAGGGTGGTATTATGCAGAACCGCCCCATTGTTATCCCTACTCTTTTCTTTGACTTTACATGATCAATTGAGTCGATTTCATTTTTATATAAAGTGGAACTCTTATTTGGAACTCATCTGAACATTCATACAGGCCTCCAATTATCCTACCAAATTATTCTTCTTTTGTGAAGTAGAACCAGGACGCGGGGGAGAAACTGCTGTAGTTCCAAGCCACGTGGTATATAATAGGATGAAAGATATGTACCCTGAATTTGTGGAAAAACTTGAAGAGCATGGTGTCTTATATTCAAGGCCACTGGCCGAAGAGGATGATAGCTCTTCGCTAGTTGGCCGTGGGTGGAAGTCAGTTTTCGCTACCAATGATAAGGGGGTTGCTGAGCAAAGGTTAATTTGTGGTTTCACTTTCACTAATTTTAATTATGTCTATTTAGCTCGTTAACACCAAATGGAGTATTGTGTTTTCATGGATAACTATCTTATGCACCAATACTAGCATTGGATGTTAGGCCTTATTAGGATCAAAGCTAGGTTTTTGTAGAGTATTAATATACCTTTGCATGTACTACTAAAGTATGACAAGAATTTAAAATTAATCTTCAGAACATTATTAGGTCGTATGAAGTCTAAGTGCCATAGTGATTCAAATACACGACTTGAGATAAGTCTGTTTGACAGGGCTGCGGAGCTGGGAATGAAGTTGGTGTGGCGGGAGAATGTAGCGATCATGAAGACGGATCCAATGCCAGCTATCAAATTTGACAAGGAAATGCAGCGCAAAACTTGGTTTAATGGCTTTGCAGTTGCTTATGGAAGTCCTGAAGCTGTGAAAAGATATGAGCCTGGTTTGTTACCAACTTTGGGAAACGGGGAAGCATTACCTGCTGATATCATGTATGACTGTTCAAAAATAATGGATGAGGAAATGGTTGCTATACCTTGGCAGAAAGGTGACATTCTGCTGATAGATAATTTGAAAGTCCTGCACTCCCGATTGGCATTGATTAGCCCACCTCGCCGTATATTAGCTTCCCTTTGCAAGTGAAAAGAGCTGATTTTCTTCTCATTGTCTTCACTGGAAGCTCCATTTGTGTGCTGGCAAAGTTATGTAATTGTTACCTTTGATCTTCTTGATTTTAAAAGAATTGCTACCTTCGTTTTTGGGAAAGAAATGGGTCATTGAAATGCGGAAGTAGCTTCATAACTAGCAAGTACATAATCTTCAAATCCGTATAAGAATCAATATCAGTCAGAAGGCTTTTGGAATGCCGTTAGTAGGGGAAGTGGTTTGGGATAGGTTTGTAGAATCTTTTAGATGGGGATTATCATGAACAAAAAAGGACATTTATGTTTACAAAAATAGCTCCCCAAGTTTATTTGTTCTTTCTTCACCTTGTTCTTGATTCTTGAATAACTCAAAAATTGGCCATTGTTACAAAAACTCATTTGATATCAAGTCCTTATCGTTCTTGATTTATTTTAATGTCAACTCACCCCGACAGGACGAAAGTAATGACTAAGGTCAAAAAGTTCAAAGTTCTACTCACCCCGATAAGACGAAAGTCAAGACTAAAATCAAAAAGTTCAAAGTTCAGCGTTCTTGCTTTTCTCTTTTCTTAAGAACATCTCCGATGCTTAAAAATTCTTATTCAATTCTTGGTTGGCCTCATGTCACCTCCCCATTTTAAGAATTCAACACTCTAAGAATTTATCTTTCCAATTATTTTTATTCTTCACTTATTCTTACGTGGATCACTACCAAATCATCCACTTTATTTACACAACTTTTTTTATTTTTATACTACTAATTAAATCATGGGTAAATTACAAAGAACCCCCCTCAACTATCAATTAAGTTTGAGTTACATCCTTCAACTACTAATTGAAGCAATGTGCCCCTCTCAATTATAACATTTTCTTAAATTGCATCTTCTATTTAGGCATTGTCGTTTGAATTGTCGTAATTTGCCCACCCAAGACTCGCATGACCA